>CM042395.1:21881105-22481105 GCA_023634145.1 Thymallus thymallus | reverse complement strand
TTTGTGATTCAGGGTATATCCAACACCATCCCCCCCCATACTTGCTAATTTCATCCCCATTGGGACGCAAAGGGTCATTTAGCCACTCATTCCTATCTGTGGAAACATTTAGCACCCTGTTGTATGGAATTAACTGGCTGTGTTTCTTTAATGTTTTGCTTGTTTGGTAAGATCATAGACAAATATTGCCAATGGGGATACAATGCAATACACTAATCATGCATGTCTCTCATTGCCTGTTCATGCAGACAGCTTCACCCTTAGTGCCTTTGTTGTTGCGGTTTACTGGTGAGCGATGATCTCTCCACATGCACCAAGGTAAGCACCAGGATGTATAATCCACAGGAGACCTGTGTGTTTACACTGTAATGTATGATATGTCATCCTGATAACATTCACAGGAAACCCTGAATGTAACTGGAACGGAGAAAATACTGTTGCAAGAAAATTGAAATGATAGCAGGGGTCTTATTAAGTGTGAAAGCTACTCTAGAGAACCTCCTGTGTCTGCCTGCTATCATTTATATTTTCTTGAAACCGTATTTTCTCTGTTTTAGTTCCAGTTCCAGTGAAGGCTTTCATATAAGTCACATCATATTCATATTAGTACTGTGTAATGCAGAGGTTCTTCAACTTTTTCAGCTCGAGACCCAAATGAGAAATGTACTGTCCTCGAACGACCCAAATTAAGAAGAAATAGTGCATGATTATAAATGTTTACTCATAACTGGCGACCCACCTCGCACATGCTCAGGGCCCACTTTAGGTCCCAAACCATCGTTTAAGAATCCCTGTTATAATGTATACTAGTAGAGTTCTGTGGTGTTATGCACTTACCAGCATACAGTAGGATCCCATATTGAGGTTTTTATCTCTGAGTTTTTTTATCTGAGCCTGCAGTGTCTTGATCAGACAGATCAAGGGAACATTATATGGGTGTCTTTGACATTGTTCAATTCAAATTCAAGTGTATATACTGTACATGGGTTCACAAAGAGATTTATCAACCTCCTTTTTCCTCCCTCTTTCATCCTCTCTCCTCCCCTCTTCCCTCGTTCCTGCTCTCCATGCTTGTGTTGAGCCTGATGTATATTGATGGGCCATCAGGCAGGGTTTCCGACCCCATCAGAAGCTGCTGCTGCCTGTCTGGTGCATGTAAATGTCAGATACAGCTAAAGTTACATCTCTCTCCACGCTCTCTCTCTCCACTCGCTCTCTCTCCATGTTGTGTCTCTCTCACCGCTATTTCTGTGTCTCCGTCTCCTCTCTCTCCTTCCCATATACAACCTTTTCGGTTTATCTTTCCAGGAACTTTGGTGACCTCTCTCTCTCTCTCTCTCTCTCTCTCTCATATATAACCACTTTATTTCTGTCTGACTTTCTTGGAACTGGTAACATCTCTTTGCGTTGTCATGGTCTTTGTCCTTTTTCTGAAGATGCATAGGTCTATTTTACCCAATCAGGACTGGAATTGATTGTTGGGCACCATAGAGTATTTCATGACTCTTGTATCTTCACAATGCCTAATGTAGTTGTGGTGCAATTGGGCTACACATCATGGGGCCTCAGAAGTTGGGCCTGCAGTTAGTGGAGGTCAAGTTCATTAAAATTAGACACAAACTGTTCGCTCACAGCTGCAATTAATATCAGTGACAAAAAGCTCTATAAATGTCTCATTTTAATTGTTTCAGTTGACGTGTCCTTGACACGCGCAAATAGTAATAACTTTGAGATAGTTTTGAGGTATTTCTACGTTTTTTCCCTTGTTTGCTGACTGTGATTGGGTCCAGTTTCCTCTTTCTTCTTCCGCGAAAAGGTTTTGGAGGAAAGTTTCTTAGCCCATCCATGAAAACTGAACAACTAAAAAGTTTCTGTGCAGAATTTTCAATTTTCATATTCTTTAAAGGCCCAATGCAACCGTTTTTATATCAATATACAATTATTTTTGGGTAACAATTAAGTGCCTTACTGTGATTGTTTTCAGTTACATTTGTCCAAAAGAATAGCTTCTTAGCAAACATTTTTGTTAGGACTGTCTGGGAGTGGTCTGAGTGGAGAGGGGAAAACTGAAAACAAGCTGTTATTGGCAGAGAGGTAGGACAAAACTCCATCCCGCCAAAACAGGCTGAAATCTTAGGCAGTCTTTTCAAACAGCTCTTACACTAAAAGGGCATTATCATCATTTTCACAATTTCACAGTATTATCCTAACCTCTAACCTGCACTGGGCCTTTAAAAATGCTTTTTTTGTCATTATTGTACAGTGGGATTTTTGCTTTTGGTCTGCAGCACATGAAAGGAAGAGAGAGCAGAGAGAGGTAGGCTATGACAGAATACGCGCGACCTTGCGTTCTGCACCTCGGGCAGATTTCCCCCCTCCCCATACTGCACCTGAGCCAATTTAGCTCACCCGCCGCCGCCGCCACCGTGGTGCGATTGACTATCCAAGCAGCAGCGCATTTTAACAAGCGTGCAAGACGGCACAGCAATTTCAGAATTGGGAGATTTTACTTATCTGCGCCTCACAGTGTGCTGTTATGTAATGCAGGAAACTGAGGAGGGACAGTAGGGTGAAGGCTTTCACTTCTTCATACACCTGCATCCTGATGCAGTCAAGGCTAACCTGTTTCTATGTTAATACTTATGACATATGCCTAGAAAGTACTGCACACTTGGCACATATTGCAGACCGTGTTTAAATGTTAGGGTGGGAAATAGGAGTTATAAACGATGAGAGAGAACCGGTAGTATGGTCTAGACTCAGGCTATAGCCGCTACATGGTCATAACATAATCTGTTAGACTGTTGAAACTGGTTAGCCAACCTCTGACAGGTGAGCAACAATAGAAGCAATTTAGAACTGTCTGTCGGAGAGCGTAGCTGGTTCTACGTCATGACAGTGGAGCCCCACATTAATCTTCTGCCCTAACGTGCGCATTGTTCTCCTCTCTCCCGCTTCGTGTCGAATGATACCCAAGGGAGCTGCGCTCACAGACTCATTTATCAAACACCTAGCTGTCCCGCAAGCGAATGGTAATGTCCTGGGCCTTGACAGGATCATGCAAATAGGACTATCTGGCTGAAGAACTCTCATGTGCAACAGCCATACTTTGTAGTGGAAGAGATACCGGTAGATATAAAGCTACAGATATATATACCATCTCTCTCTCTCTCTCTCTCTCTCTCTCTCTCTCTCTCTCTCAAGCTTGTACACACACACACACAGACCATAGAGTTAATCTACAGGACCAGGCACATCTACAGTATGTCTTCTCACCTTGGGAGAGAATAAAAGACCAAGGCTTAAGTCATCAACAAGAACAAAATGTGACATTTTCACTATACTGTACACTAAAAAAGAACGTATACAACACACAACTGCTGTATCTGTGGAGATAAAGGAATACTGAATAGAAATTAGTTATTTAGTTACCTGAGTGAGAGAAAGACGTGCATTTTCCACTTCTTGGCTGCACAGACAGAGGTGGTGTTTTGTGCTGAAATCTGGGGCAAGAGACAAGTGGAGGAGAAACTCTTTTCACTGGGACAAAGTGCTAATTTAAATGGAAGAGTGAGTGCTAAGTGGGTTTTGTGTGTGTGTGTGTGTGTGTGTGTGTGTGTGTGTGTGTGTGTGTGTGTGTGTGTGTGTTTACAGTATTCGGCTGTTTGCACGAGAAGAGGACAAGTTAATTGCTGCTATATTTGGGTCAGGGCCATCATTAAGGAATTTGAACTTCCGATGAAAGCTCTCAGAGACACACAGACACACACACACGGGCAGTAAAGATGACTATTGTACTAAACAACTAAACTCTCTCTCAAGTGCATACATACACACAGGCACAGGTAATAAAGCAGTAATAAATATGTCATAGGATGGTAAATAAAAGGAGGTCTCTCTCTCTCTCTCTCTCTCTCACTCTCTCTCTCACTCTCTCTCTCTCTCTCTCTCATAGATTATAATTTGTGGGCCTCTATTTCCTAATGATAAATAAAAGGAGGCGGAAAGCAGTGAATTAAATATGAGGTTGATAGCAGGTGGACAAAATAGTGCATAAACAGACAGGATGGGATTGTCTGTTCACCATTAAATATGGATGGACTTCAGCAAGCAACGCCAAATAACAAGCTCCACAGAGAGCCATCGTTAAACACACAAGTCATCATCAAAACACACCGCCCGCCATCTACCTCCACGCCCTGGTAAAACACACACACCATGGAAAAGAATCAGCTTGATCCCCTCTGTTGAAGATGCTTGGACCTTCTTATTTGATATTTTCAGTGGTATTGTTAACAAACACGCCCCCATAAAGAAAATGAGAATTAAAAACAGGTTCAGGCCCTGGTTCAACCTTGATCTTGCAGAGTTACTCCACCTGCATTTGGAGAAAGGCCCGGCACACGCTTACTCAGGCTGACTGGTTCTCGTTCAGGCAAATGAGAAATAAGTGCACTCAGGCTGTCTGGAAGGCCAAAGTTAGTTACTTTAAGGAAAAGTTCTCTCTGTAGGTCTAACCCCCAAAAATTCTGGAAAACGGTTAAAGACCTGGAGAATAAACCCTCCTCACAGCTGCCCATGTCCCTTAAAGTTGATGATGTGGTTGTTACTGACAAGAAGCACATGGCTGAGCTCTTTAATCAACACTTCATTAAGTCAGGATTCCTATTTGACTCAGCCATGCCTCCTTGCCCGTCCAACATTTCCTCATCTGCCTCCCCGTCTAATGAAATGATCCCAGATGCTTCTCCCTCTTTTCCCCCTGCCACGCTACAAAGTTTTCCCCTGGAGGCAGTTACTGAGTCCAAGGTACTAAAGGAGCTCCTGAAACTTGACCCCCAAAAAACATCTGGATCAGATGGTTTAGACCCTTTCTTCTTTAAGGTTGCTGCCCCTATCATCGCCCAACCTATCTCTGACCTTTTTAACCTGTCTCTCCTTTCTGGGGAGGTTCCCATTGCTTGGAACGCAGCCACGGTTAGTCATTTATTTAAAGGGGAGATCAAGGTGATCCTAACTGTTACAGGCCTATGTTCTATTTTGCCCTGTTTATCAAAGGTGTTGGAAAAACTTGTCAATAATCAACTGACCTCCTTTCTTGGTATCTATAATATTCTCTCTGGTATGCAATCTGGTTTCCGCTCAGGTTATGGATGTGCCACTGCTACCTTAAAGATGTCACCACTGACCTTGATTCTAAGCAATGTTGTGCTGCTATTTGTATTGGCTTGTCCAAAGCTTTTGATACGGTAGACCATTCCATTCTTGTGGGCCGGCCAAGGAGTATTGGTGTCTTTTAAGGGGTATTTGGTCTGGTTTGCTAACTACCTCTCTTAAAGAGTGCAGTGTATAAAGTCAGAAAATCTGCTGTCTCAGCCACTGCCTGTCACCAAGGGAGTACCCCAAGGCTCAATCCTAGGCCCCACGCTCTTCTCAATTTTCAACTCGTCCGGAATATCGAACTTTTCCCTGGGGTGCAGCAGCGCTGCCTGTGCTAAATCCAGGAGCTGGGCTCGGTTGTAAATAATTGAGAACTTGTGTGTACGTTCGGCGCTGAGAAAAATAAAAAGTGCCTCAGTGATAAAAAGGACCACTAAAACCTTCGTAATCAGTATCACTCCATAATCCTGAACTATTATAGTTCAACTGTTGCAAAAACAACTCATGAAAACGGACGAAAAACATACTAAAACAACAATTAACGCACAAACAATGGGAGGTGCTTAACAGGCGACCACATAGGGCGGCACCAATCTCCAATATGATCAGCAGGTTAGGGTGTTCTCGAGCGGCTAGATGTTCTTTACCATTCGGCCATCAGATTTGCCACCAATGCTCCTTTTTGGACACATCACTGCACTCTATACTCCTCTGTAAACTGGTAATCTCTGTATACCCGTCGCAAGACCCATTGGTTGATGTTTATTCATAAAACCCTCTTAGTCCTCACTCCCCCCTATCTGAGATATCTACTGCAACCCTCATCATTCACATACAACACACGTTCTGCCGGTCACATTCTGTTAAAGGTCCCCAAAACACACACATCCCTGGGTCGCTCATCTTTTCAGTTCGCTGAAGCTAGCGACTGGAACGAGCTGCAACAAACACTCGAACTGGACAGTTTTATCTCAATATCTTCATTCAAAGACTCAATCATGGACACTCTTACTGACAGTTGTGGCTGCTTTGCATGATGCATTGTCATCTCTACCTTCTTGCCCTTTGTGCTGTTGTCTGTGCCCAATAATGTTTGCACCATGTTTTGTGCTGCTACCATGTTGTGTTGCTACCATGTTGTTGTCATGTTACGTTGCTACCATGCTGTGTTGTCATGGGTTGCTGCCTTGCTATGTTGTTGTCTTAGGTCTCTCTTTATGTAGTGTTGTTTTGTCTCTCTTGTTGTGATGTGTGTTTGGTCCTATATTTATATTTTATTTATTTTTATTTATTTTTATTTTGAATCCCAGCCCTGTCTCCGCAGGAGGTCTTTTGCCATCATATCATCATCACATTCTGTTTTTTAACCCCACAGTCACACCTCACCCTCTCATCTCCCACCCCCATTAATTACACACCTCACCCTCATCCCCACCCCCATTAAATACACACCTCACCCTCTCATCTACCATCCCCATTAAATACACACTTCACTCTCTCATCTACCATCCCCATTAAATAAACACCTCACCCTCTCATCTCCCACCCCCATTAATTACACACATCACCCTCTCGTCTCCAACCCCCATTAATTACAACCTCACCCTCTCATCTCCCACTCCCATTAAATAAACACCTCACCCTCTCATCTACCATCCCCATTAAATACACACTTCACTCTCTCATCTACCATCCCCATTAAATAAACACCTCACCCTCTCATCTCCCACCCCCATTAATTACACACATCACCCTCTCATCTCCAACCCCCATTAATTACAACCTCACCCTCTCATCTCCCACTCCCATTAAATAAACACCTCACCCTCTCATCTCCCACCCCCATTAATTACACACATCACCCTCTCATCTCCCACCCCCATTAATTACACATATCACCCTCTCATCTCCTACCCCCATTAAATAAACACCTCACCCTCTCATCTCCCACCCCCATTAATTACACACATCACCCTCTCATCTCCCACCCCCATTAATTACACACCTCACCCTCTCATCTCCCACTCCCATTAATTACACACGTCATAATTTCAGACCACTGTCATCGACGCACCACTATACTTCCTCTATGTACGAGTACAGAAGCCAGGCTGCTGAAAGCTGTTCAGCCCACAACAGGTGTATCTCACACACACACACACACACACACACACACACACACACACACACACACACACACACACACACACACACACACACACACACACACACACACGCACACACACACACACACACACACACACAGACACACACACGTGTCTGTGTATGTGTATGTATATATAATCATTATTTACTTCACAATAAACAAGATTATAGACATAAGTAATGTTTGTCATTTATTAGCATAACAGGTTTTATCTAATAATAATAATAATAATAATAATAATAAATACCAAAATCAAAATAAATGAAAGTTGATTTGATTACAGTACATT
The DNA here is from genome assembly GCA_023634145.1 of Thymallus thymallus. Classification (NCBI taxonomy): domain Eukaryota; kingdom Metazoa; phylum Chordata; class Actinopteri; order Salmoniformes; family Salmonidae; genus Thymallus; species Thymallus thymallus. The sequence continues at coordinate 22,473,489 of CM042395.1, read as the reverse complement.
CCATCTGCAGAGAAGCCAAGAGGCAGGCAAATTTAGGAAAAAAGAGAGAATCCAAGAGCCATCGGGACAGGAATGGCCTTGTCTAGTAGAGTATTATGCTTATAGGAGAGTGTGACGCGTTTCTCCCACTACTTTTGGTTCCAGTCTGGTGTCAGAGGTCCATTCATTTCAATGGAGCTTATGTTTTGACTATATACGTAGTGCACAAAAACAATGAAGAATTTTGAGGAGGGTAGATATATGGATATTTTGCTCATGGTTTTTAAAGCAATGTGCCACTTCACCATGTTTATTAATCTCAAAGTGCTTTAGAAATGTGTTCCATTGAAATTAATGTTTCTCGAAGTAGACATATGAAGCCAGAAGTGGTTAGATTCACACATTTATTTTTCTTCAAGTGTACCCAGCAAACAGGGGACGTCCTGAGGACATTCGGCAACGTTCCCATTAGGTCCCTTAAGGGTTTTGGCACGACGTTATCCCACTGACGCTCTGAAAATGTTCTAAGAACATTGTGTGATAGTCCCAAGGGAATGTTCTTCCGGGGACCTATGTGTAGTTCCCTGTAAGTTACCAGGAGAACACTGAATACCATTTCAATCAATGACAATATGATTACATTTGACATGATCACTTAGTACTGACTTTTCAATATGACCCCACCTAGGATTTGAACTGAGAACCTCTGGATTTGGGGTATGCTGATTTTTCTGACACAACGTCCCAAGATCGTCCTAAAAACGTCCTCGGGGACGTCCCCTAGGCCAACCGGGAACTAGACAAAACCTCCAGGGGATCATGACACACCATCCCAAGAACGTCCTAAAAATGTCCTTGGGGATGTCCCAGGGACCAACCGGGTACTAGACAAAACCTCCAGGGGACCATGACACATCATCCTGATGTAGGTATCCCGGGGACGTGCTAACGACTCATTATTGTTTGCAGGGTAGCCTATTCACCAACACACTACAACGCTCCCCTCAAATGAAGAGCAACCCTTACCCCTGCAGTCCACGACATACAAAAATACATCTTTATTATCAATACATTCATATAAAAAAAAAAAGACCTTGTGCTTTGAAACGTGGAAATATTGACTTACAGCCTCCACTGATCTGTTACCAATGGGAGACATATTGGGGAAATATGCCGGGGAAACCCGCCTAATAGGCCTAATGAATCATAAACCAATAAGCTATTGTTATTGTGCTTCTGGCCTTTAACTACAGGGGTGTCTCCTGCTACTTGTGTCTAAAATTTCCCCATTTGTTTTATATCAATAGACCCAGTCGCTATAAATATGTGTTGATAAATGCCAAGTTCACTAATTAAAGAATGAACCGTGTTTCCTTTATATAGATAAATGGCAAGCTGGATTTCCATAGAGTGACATGCAGCATGTTAATGTGTGTCTACAGGCACTACTCAAAGGGCTTGGAGAGGCATGCACACAGGCAGAGAGGGCGTGAGAGATAGAGACAGGCAGAGAGAGAGAAAGACAGAGCAAGAGAGAAAGAGAGAGAGAGAGGGAGAGAGGGGCGATAACAAAAGAGAGAGAGAGAAAGACAGACAGACAGAGATGGAAAGGGAACGATTTGCATTGAGAAAGAAAGACTGAGAGTTGCCTCGCTGTGCACAGTATGACATACAACAGCAGGGGCTGTGTTGCTCCAGGCACAACATGCCCCCCTGTCCTTCCCCTTCCTCCCCCCTCTTCCCCTACCCCTTCCCCTGAGGACCACCACTAAATACCAGACTCCACAATCCACCCTTTTTTTTCTCACAGCATCACCTCAGTCCATCCTATACCCATCCAACCAGCCCCTACCAACCAGCCCCTACCAACCCACCAACCAGACCTTACCAGCCCACAAACCAGACCCTACCAACCAGCCCCTACCAACCCACCAACCAGACCTTACCAGCCCACCAACCAGACCCTACCAACCAGGCCCTACCAACTCACCAACCAGCCCCTACCAACCCACCAACCAGCCCCCAAACACCAGCCACTGGCCCCCATCCACAGGCCTAGACCTTGGCTACAGGAGCAGGGATGAGAGGTGAATGGAAAACTAGAACCTGGAACTCTCTCTTCCTCTTCCCCCCACCTCCACCACTCTCTCTCACCTCTCCTCCATTCCATCCAACCTGAAACGTCAGCAAGGAGTGAAAGAGCAAGAAAACCCTCCATCCATCTCCTCTTCTCCCTCCCTCCCTCCCTCCCTCCCTCCCTCCCTCCCTCCCTCCCTCCCTCCCTCCTTCCCTCTCTTCCCTCCCTCCCTCCCTCCCTATACAACCAGGCATCTCCATATTCCCTCCATCACTGATGCGACCCAGTCCCCTCCTCCTCGTCCTCTGTCATTGTGTAGTCCTGCTGTTCCTCTTCTCCGCTCCTCCAGACCCCCATGGCCTTCTCCAGAGAATAACACGCAAAGTCACAGTGACCTTCATGCTTCTATACCCCTCTAGAACTCTACTGGAACATCTGCTAACGTCTATAAGTTAAGGTTACCTATAGGCTACCTACTGCCCCTCTGCTTTTGTCATGCTATTTGAAAAGAAAAACGTGCCTTGGAAACAGAGATAAAAAATTATCATTATCATTATCATCAGAGATCTGAGTGTGCCCCTGTAAGAGTGTATACTCCCCTGATATAGGGACCTGGTTGTTAGTCCCATCCACTCTTTTAGTTCAGTATCTCTTTAGTCCAGTATCTCTTTAGTCCATTATCTCTTTAGTTCAGTATCTCTCTAGTTCTAGTTCAATATCTCTCTAGCTCTAGTTCAATATCTCTTCAATATCTCTTTAGTCCAGTATCTCTTTCATCTATTATCTCTTTAGTCCAGTATCTCTTTAGTTCAGTATCTCTTTAGTCCAGTATCTCTTTAGTTCAGTACCTCTTTAGTTCAGTATCTCTTTAGTTCAGTATCTCTTTAGTCCAGTTCAGTCTGCTACAAATCCATCTGGTGGTAGCTCCCTCCAGGGCGGGGCAGGCATCCGGAGCTCTGAGGGGTGACCGCAATGCCCCCCCCAGTCTGTGGGGTCTCCAGACTGTGTGCCCGCGACCTGGAGGACACAGCGCCCCCTCCCTGTTCACAGTGGGGTGTCCCAGGAGAGGAGGGCAACAGGGGCTCTGTGGAGGCGTCCACGAGGGAGAAGGAGAAGGGGTAGGGAGGCAAGATCGGGGAGGGGGCTGGGTGGAGATCTTGGGGACAGTGTGGAACGGCGACGAGGGCGGGATCCACATGGAACATCCCAGGATGCAGCTGGGCCAGGCCAAAGGGTGGAGAGGTGCAGGACGAGAGGTTCGTGAGGGGGGTGTCTGCCCAGAGAGGTTCAGTCTGAGAGGGGTAGGCCTGTGAGAGGGTCGTGAGGGGGGTGTCTGCCCAGAGAGGTTCAGTCTGAGAGGGGTAGGACTGTGGTGGGGTGGTGTGGAGTGGGGGCACAGTGCGGGACAGGTACGCAGGGTGTCCAGGTACACAGTGTGCCGGATAGAGGGGCTGGGGTCCGGAGAAGAAGGAGTCCATCAGGTGGGCCATACTCCTCATCACTCGGCCCAGCTCTGCAACCTCCTTCCCCAGAGAACTCACCTGGGAACAAACACAAGAACATACAGTAAATCTCTCAGTCAGCCATATTCATTTGGGCTCAGTAAACTCAAATTATGCATTTTGGGTCAGACATTTTAGCTCTACCACTTAGCACATTCCTTCTAATGCTTAAACCACGACAGGGAGTGTTAACGTGCGCACTTTGGGAGAAGGGTAGTCTTAATATGTCACCCTCAGTGAAACTGCCATTCAACCATTCCGGGTCATCAATATTAATTTGGTCATTTCCAGCCAGCAATTTTGGGTTGCTATTCTGGCCTAGCATGATGATGCTGGTCTAATTGGCCATTAAAATGATGGCTTGGAGGTGATTAGTCCTATTCAGCCAGTCGTGGTCCTACAGAGAGAGGTCACAGCAAGGGCACCCTGCCAGCAGGCCAGCTGGCTCTGTCACTCAAAGCATAAATACGTATTCATCACGTTAGGCACCCCATTAACACGACCAGACACAGATCAACACGCATGCAGTCACAACATGTTAGACACAATTCAACAGGGGATCATGCTACGTACAGATAAAATAAGAGACAAGTCAAGAAGTGTTGGAACTTTACACTTTGCACATATGAAACTTGACACGTCAGGACCAAATTTACACAGGCTAAGCCGATGCAAACATCAATACCTGACTGATGACCATAATATTCTGGCACCAGACGGCACAAACTAACTTAATCATATGGTCATGTCAACACTTGTACCTACATACATGCATATTTCACCAGTTACCTAATACAAAGACAGAGGGAGGAGAGAGAGAGAGAGGGAGAGATAGACAAAGAGAGGGTGAGAGACATGGAGAGAGCTGGAGAGAGATGGAGAGAGAGAGGGGGGAGAGGGAGAGAGCGAGAGAGAGGGGGAGAGAGAGACAGAGAGAGAGAGGGGGAGAGGGAGAGATAGAGCGAGAGAGAGAGAAGGAGAGAGAGAGAGAGAGAGAGAGAGAGAGAGAGAGAGAGAGAGAGAGAGAGAGAGAGAGAGAAGAGAGAGAGAGAGAGAGAGAGAGAGAGAGAGAGAGAGAGAGAGAGAGAGAAGCGATTCCCAAACCTTCCATAACAAAGCCATCACCTACAGAGAGATGAACCTGGAGAAGAGTCCCCTAAACAAGCTGGTCCTGGGACTTTGTTCACAAACACAAACAGACCCCACAGAGCCAAGACAGCAACACAATTAGACCCAACCAAATCATGAGAAAACTAAAAGATAACTACTTGACACATTGGATATAATTTACAAAAAAACTGAGCAAACTAGCATGCTATTTGGCTCTAAACAGAGATATATATACCTGACCACTGTGACTGACCCAAATTTAAGGAAATCTTTGAATATGTACACAGTCATCTTTGCGAGTGTTTTTTATAGGGCATGGCAGCTCTAACCAACATCTCCAATCTCGTCTCATTGATTGGACTCCAGGTGAGCTGACTCCTAACTCCAATTAGCTTTTGGAGAAGTCATAAGCCTAGGGGTTCACATACTTTTTCCAACCTACATAGTGAATGTTTAAATAATGTATTTAATATAGACAAGAAAAATCCAATAATTTGTGTGTTATTAGTTTAAGCACACTGTGTTTGTCTATTTTTGTGACTTATATGAAGATCAGATCAAATGTTATAACCAGTTTATGCAGAAATCCAGGTAATTCCAAAGGGCTCACATACTTTTTCTTGCCACTGTACAGTATACATGAACAAATACAAATCTTAGAATCAACTATTAAAGACTATCAGAACCCACTGGATTCTTCAATTACATTGAATGAACTACAGGACAAAATACAAACCCTCCTACCCAAAAAAGGCCTTTAGTGTTGATGGCATCCTCAATGAAATGATAAAATATACAGACAACAAATTCCAATTGGCTATACTAAACTCTTTAACATCATCATCCTTAGCTCTGGCATCTTCCCCAATATTTGGAACCAAGGACTGATCATCCCAATCCACAAAAGTGGAGACAAATTTGACCCCAATAACTACCGTGGGATATGCGTCAACAACAACCTTGGGAAAATCCTCTGTATTATCATTAACAGCAGACTCGTACATTTCCTCAATTAAAACAATGTACTGAGAAAATGTCAAATGGTCTTTTTACCAAATTACTGTACTACAGACCACGTATTCACCCTGCACACCTTAATTCACAAACAACAAACCAAAACAAAGGCAAAGTCTCCTCATGCTTTGTCTATTTCAAAAAAGCTTTTGACTCAATTTGGCATGAGGGTCTGCTATACAAATTGATGGAAAGTGGCGTTGGGGGAAAAACATATGACATTTATAAAATTAATGTACACAAACAACAAGTGTGTGGTTAAAATTGGCAAAAAACACAAATTTCTTTGCACAAGGCCGGGGGGGTGAGACTGAGATGCGGCTTAAACCCTACCCTCTTTAACATATACAGTTGATAACCGAATTGGCGAGGGTACTAGAACAGTCTGCAGCACCCGGCCTCACCCTACTAGAATCTCAAATGTCTACTGTTTGCTGATGATCTGGTGCTTCTGTCCCCAACCAAGGAGGGCTTACAGCAGCACATATATCTTCTGCACAGATTATGTCAGACCTGGGCCCTGACAGTAAATCTCAGTAAGACAAAAAAAATGGTGTTCCAAAAAAGGTCCAGATGCCAGGAAATTCCATCTAGACACTGTTGCCCTAGAGCACACAAAAAACGACACATACAGGTACCTCAGCCTAAACATCAGCGCCACAGGTAACTTCCACAAAGCTGTGAAAGAGCTGAGAGACAAGGCAAGACGGGCCTTCTATGCCATCAAAAGGAACATAAGATTTCACATACCAATTAGGATCTGGCTAAAAAGATAGACAGAGATACAACCTCTCTCATCATTACCCAACGCATAGGTTTACCCCCACTGAATTCTCATCTACCATATCCCTGTCTGTACATTATGCCCTCAATCTATTCTACCGCACTGAGAAATCTGCTCCTTTTATTCTCTGTACCCAACGCACTAGACAACCAGTTCTTAAAGCCTTTAGCCGTACCCTTATCCTACTCCTCCTCTGGTGATGTAGAGGTAAACCCAGGCCCTGTAGCCCCCAGTACTACACCTATTCCCCAGGCGCTCACATTTGTTGACTTCTGTAACTGTAAAAGCCATGGTTTCATGCATGTTAACATCCACCATTCCAGAAATAAGTCTCTCACTGTTGCCGCCTGTTACAGACCCCCCTCAGCCCCCAGCTGTGCCCTGGACACCATATGTGAATTGATTGCACCCCATCTATCTTCAGAGTTCGTACTGTTAGGTGACTTAAACTGGGATATGCTTAACACCCTTATTGCCCTACCTTCCTAATCTTACTACATTTGCACACACTGTACATAGATTTTCTATTGTGTTATTGATTGTATGTTTGTTTAATCCCTTGTGTAACTTGGCCAGGTCACAGTTGTAAATGAGAATTTGTTCTCAACTGGCCTACCTGGTTAAATAAAGGTGAAATAAATAAATAAAATAAAAATACTTGAGTCAGTTATAGAACCCATTGCCCTTTATGGTTGTGAGGTCTGGGGTCCGCTCACCAACCAATAATTCACAACATGGGAAAAACATCAAATTGAGAATTAGGCAGGTCCTCACTAATTATCAAAATCCAGAAAAGAGACGTTAAATTCTACAACCATTTAAAAGGAAGCAATTCCCAAACAGAATACCTGACCACTGTGACTGACCCAAACTTAAGGAAAGCTTTGACTATGTACAGACTCAGTGAACATAGCCTTGCAATTGAGAAAGGCCGCCGTGGGCAGACCTGGCTTTCAAGAGAAGACAGGCTATGTGCACACTGCCCACAAAATGAGGTGGAAACTGAGCTGCACTTCCTAACCTCATGCCAAATGTATGACCATTTTAGAGACACAGATTACATGTATGTATGACCATTTCCCTCAGATTACATAGATCCACAAAGAATTCGAAAACAAACCCAATTTTGATAAACTCCCATATTTATTGGGTGACGCAGAGGAGCACCTTCAGTCACAGACTGATCCCACCATGGTGTGCCAGAGAGCGCTACAGGAGGTCCTTCCTGCCGGCGGCTATTAGACTATATAATGCCTCACCGGGGTGCCGTGCCGTCGGCAACACAGACCTGGAACTGTTGGGGTGTTAGGACCTAGTTTAACAATTATGCATCCATCCGTGAGTAACTCTGGTCCGTAATCACTCATTCACTCAGGACTTATTTATTCATTCAGGTCTGTATATACATACTCATGTACAGTTGTTATATCATATCATGTGCAATATTGCAAGTAGTTCTTGGACTTAACTTACATAGTCATTCACTCAGGAATGCATATTAGTATGCTGTCACTTGTATCTTTTTTTATTGCTTTTAGTATATTGAATGTGCAATACGTGCAGTTATCTGTAATTAAACCCTGCGCACTAAGGACTGTATTTCAAGGGAATTACTATTATTACCCCAATTATATCATACACACATTTAGCTATTTAAGTATCTCTTCCTGTCATTTACCTGTACAGCTAATTTAACCATGCAAAATATTCACTTACCTGTTCATTTAACCAGTCTGTCTCTTAAGTAAACTATTATTACCCTCACTCATATCATACGCATTTTTAGCTATTGAAGTATTTCTCTGCCATCGACCTGTATAGTATAGTTAACCATCCAACATCCACCAATGTATAGTGTACATTTTTAGCCAACCACCCATACTATGCAATGTCTTTTTATAGCTGTTTTGCACTCCAGACATCTTGTATTTCTATACTTTTTCATACTGCCACTCTATGTATCAAGTATCGTGTATCTGTCTTTTGTGTATTTTCATTCTGGCATTTTGCACCTGCCCTATGTTTTGTTGTAGCTGCTTGACAAAGAAATATGACACTTGAAATGTCTTTATTCTTTTGTAACTTCTGTGAGTGTAATGCTTACTGTTAATGTTTAGTATTTATTTAACTTTTGTTTATTACCTACTTCACTTGCTTTGGCAATGTAAACATATGTTTCCCATGCAAATAAATCCCTTAAATTGAAATTGAATTGAATTGAATTGAGCGAGAGAGAGAGTCACCTTTAAACACAAATCTGGGGTCAGACTATCTTACCTTCAAACCTTACCTTAAACATAAGGGGGCTGAAATAATATTACACCTTGTGTTAGATACACAGACTCTGCAATGTGCCATGGTAACTTTAGCAAGATCTTTGTGTCTTTATTGTCAGTACTACTAACATCACCACAATCAACACTCAAAAGGCGTAAACAGCTGCCAAGGATAGGTCCCCATTAGAACAACACAAAGAAATCCTCAGGAGTCCACTGCTGTTGCTGCCAGGATATTTCTGTTCTGTTTTACATTACTGGAGGGACTGGTCAAACAGTCTCTGTGTGTGTGTGTGTGTGTGTGTGTGTGTGTGTGTGTGTGTGTGTGTGTGCGTGCGTGCGTGCGTGCGTGTGTGTGTGTGTCAGTGTGTGTGCTAAGTGTGTGCTAAGTGTGTACATTCAGGTGTATGTACTGTATGTTTGTGATTATCAGTCAGTGTGTTTCCTATTGTTCTGCCTTTGATTACAGGTTGTTCAGACGTTTCCGGGAAGCTGTCATTGTTCCAGATTTCCTGGGTAGGTGTTGATTATGGTCTCAGGAACCAGGGGACACATTTTGGCCTTGTTTATCAAAACTAATGTGTCATCCACATCCCTCTGGAGCGCAAGTCTTAAGGGTCATTTGAAAGTCATGGGTGAGATTTCACAGGTCAAGGGACAGGCACTGTAGCTAATATTGGTAAATACAGGTAAATGACAGGAAGAGATACTTAAATAGCTAAACGTGTGTATGATATAATTTGGGGTAATAATAGTAATTCCCTTAAAATACAGTCCTTAGTGCGCAGGGTTTAATTACAGATAACTGCACATATTGCACATTCAATATACTAAAAGCAATGAAAAAAATATACAACTGACAGGATACTAATATGCATTCTTGAGTGAATGACTACGTAAGTTAAGTCCAAGAATTACTTGCAATATTGCACATGATATGATATAACAACTGTACATGAGTATGTATATACAGACCTGAATGAATAAATAAGTCCTGAGTGAATGAGTGATTACGGACCAGAGTTACTCACAGAAGGATGCACAATTGTTAAACTAGGTCCTAACACCCCAACAGTTCCAGGTCTGTGTTGCCGACGGCACGGCACCCCGGTGAGGCATTAAATAGTCTAATAGCCGCCGGCAGGAAGGACCTCCGGTAGCGCTCTCTGGCACACCGTGGTGGGATCAGTCTGTGACTGAAGGTGCTCCTCTGCGTCATAACCATGGTATGTAGAAGGTGGGTGACGTTGTCCATGATGGCCAGCAGTTTGGCCAGGATCCATCTCTCCGCCACCTCCTCTAGAGTGTCAAGGCTCCTCCCCAGGACAGAGCTAGCCTTCCTGGTCAGCTTATTTACCCGAGAAGCATCACCAGCTTTTATGTTGGCTCCCCAGCACACCACTGCAAAAAATATGTCACTGGCCACCACAGACTGGTAGAAGGTGTTACCAGCCCATTCCAGCCTGTTGTCCATATGGACTCCCAGGAACTTGTATGACCCAACCATTTCCACATCCATATCCTGTATATGGACTGCAGTCAGTCGTGCCTTGGTTCTCCTGAAGTCCACCACCATCTCCTTTGTTTTGCTGATGTTGAGCTGAAGGTGGTTCTGCTCACAACACCACAAAGTCACTGATTGTGCTCCTGTACTCCTCCTCCTGCCTACCCCTGATGCACCTTACAATTGCGGAGTCATCCGAGAACTTCTGTAGGTGGCATGTTTCAGAGTTATATCTGAAGTCCGAGGTGTAGAGGGTGAACAGGAAGGGGGACAGGACCGTTCCCTGGGGGGCCCCTGTGTTGCTCACTGCTCGTTCTGACACACAGCTCTGTAGTCGCACAAATTGTGGCCTACCGGTCAGGTAGTCCGTGACCCAGGAGACTAAGGGTGCTTCCACTTTCATCCTCTTCATCTTCTCACCCAGTAGCAGGGGCTGAATGGTGTTGAAGGCATTGGAGAAGTCCAAAAATATAACACACACAGTGCAACCTGCGTTGTCCAGGTGAGAGTAGGCCCTCTGCAGAAGGTAGATGATAGCATCATCCACCCCAATGTTGCGCTGGTATGCAAACTGCAGAGGGTCCAGTGATGTACACACCAGGGGTCTGAGGTGAGCGAGGACTAACCTTTCCAGGGTATTCATGATGTGGGATGTTAGCGCTACAGGTCTGAAGTAATTCAGGACAGTGGGGTGTGCCTTCTTGGGCACTGGGACGAGGCAGGATGTTTTCCACAGCACAGGGAGCCTTTCTAGGCTCAGGCTAAGGTTGAAGGGATGCTGGAGTATTCCACACAGTTGGTCAGCACAGACCCTAAGCACCCTTGGGCTGATGCCATCAGGGCCCGCCACTTTCCACTGATGTAGTCTCTCCAGCTCTCTCTTCACTTGGTTGGTGGTGAAAGCCAGCCCAGGTGGGGAGGTGGGGGGAAGGGGGGTGTTGAGGATCAGTCCAGAGGGAGCAGGGGTGGAGGTGGGGTCGCTGATTGTCTCAACAGAGGTGTTGTGAGCAAAGTGGGGGTTGGGATAGCCGTGAGGGTGTGTGGCCTGGGGAGCTGGAAGGGAGGTGGACAGGGCCAGTATCGAACCTGTTAAAAAATTGGTTCAGCTCATTGGCTCTGTCCTGGGTCCCCTCCGTCTGCCCACTGTTTGACTTTTTGAAACCAGTGATATTTCTCATACCCTTCCACACCTCTCTCACCTGGCTCTGCCTCAGCTTGTCCTCCATCTTCTCCTTATACCCTCTGTTCCCCTCAGCAATCCACAACTTCAGCTCCCTCTGGACGCATTTCAATTTGTCCTTGTCCCCCTCCTTGAAGGCCCTCTTCTTCTCATTCAGCAGGGCCTTCAGGTCGCTGGTGACCCAGAGTTTATTATTTGGAAAACAGCGTACCTTCCTGGTGGGTACAGTGTTGTCTACACAAAAATTGATATAGTCCATTATGCAGTCAGTAAGTCCATCGATGTCCTCCCCATGAGCCTCACAGAGCACATCCCAGTCTGTTGTTTCAAAGCAGTCCTGTGGGGCCTCATTCGGGGACCATCTCCTAATGGAGTGGAGTGGAGTGAAGTGGACAAGGTTGTGATCCGATCTACCGAGGGGAGGGAGTGCAGTGGAGTTGTATGCATCCTTCACATTAGCATATAACAAGTCCAGAATTGTATTATTCCTGTTTGAACGTGGGCAGCGTTGAAGAGAGAGATGCATGGTTAAAATCCCCTGAAATGGCAAAGAAAGCACTGGGATGCGCTGTCTGTAACCTCGCGATAACAGAGTGGATGATGTCACACACTGTGTTTGCATCAGCGGAGGGCGGGATGTAAACAATAACAGCAATGGCCGCCGTGAATTCCCTCGGCAAATAGTAGGGTCTCAGGCTAATAGCTAACAGTTCAATGTCCGGGCTACAAAACTCTTCTTTAAGAGTAATATGGCTCGGATTACACCATCTGTTGTTAACTAATAAAGCCAGCCCCCCTCCCTTGCTCTTACCGGAAGAAACGCTATCTCTGTCTGCTCTGATGGTCCGGAACACGCCGATAGTGACGTTCTCTATGGGGATGTTATTGTTCAGCCAAGTCTCAGTAAAAAACATTAGGCTCGCTTCCCGATAGTCTCTTTGTCCACGGACAAGACCCTCAAGCTCGTCCATCTTGTTATGCAGCGATCTCACGTTGCCCATAATGATAGACGGGATAGCCGGCTTGCACTTCCTCAGCTTTGCCTTACACTTCAATCCCGCCCTACGTCCACGCCGTCGCCTTTTCAACTCGTCCGGAATATCGAGCTTTTCCCTGGGGTGCAGCAGCACTGCGTGTGCTAAATCCAGGAGCTGGGCTCTGTTGTAAATAATAATAATTGACGACTCCTGTAGACGTTCAGCTGCGAGAAAAATAAAAAGTCCCTCAGTGATAAAAAGGAACGTTAAAACCTTCGTAAAACCATAGCACTCCATAATACTGAACTATTATAGTTCAACTGTTGCAAAAAAACCTCAAGAAACTCAAGAAAACTCCAGAAAACAGATGAAAAACATACTAAAACAATTTATGCACGAACAACGGGAGCTGCTTAACAGGCGACCACGCAGGGCGGGCCAACAAGGCATTAGTATCATTGTTTAAACGCTGAATGTTTTATCAGTCAGATTTTACCTTTAAAAATTTTTTTTATGATTGTTCAGACATGAAAATAATGCTCTATCATATTCACTCTGCATCCAGACAACAAAATTCTACATCTGGGCAAAATCGATAATTATGGCACTGCTCGCTTATGGCACTGGTCTATAAAGGTTATCACCCAAATGTCCTGTACTATAATGGTGTCACGGATCCCTCCGGTACTGTTGCTCATTCCGTGCACCAGTTCCGGAGGTCTATGTCTCCGGTTTTCTACGTGTCCCTGAACTGTCTCATTACACACCGGATTAGTCTGATTAATATTTGTATAATTGTGCCCTTTGTTTCACCATTGGGTGATCGATCATTGTTACCATGTCCGTTGGTTCTGTGAGTACCTGTGCGTTGTATCGTCTTTCGTGCTACATGTATTTGTGCACTTGTATTACAGGTCTCGTCCTGTGGTGTATGTAGAGGTTTACACCTCGCTCTTTTGTTTGGGTTTCAACCCTGTGTTAAAATATATATGCATGCTTTATTTGGGTGGAGAAAATAAACTCCCTATTACGTATTCCTGCGCCTGTCTCCAATCCTTATATACTACGTGACAAATGGCTTGGTTTTATTCCTCTCTAGAATAAAGGTTATAGGCCAGAGAATAGAACCCTTAGAAATAGTTCAAACTAGCAAACAATGAAAAAATAACATTCAAACGTGGCACAGGAGCTGGATGAAAAAAAAGCATAAACTAAACAAGGAATAAGGTAATAGCTGATAATATCACTGTTGGCTGCTCCTACAAGTCATCTTTAGTGTTGCTCTCTAAGTGATGTAAGAAGTGGTATAACATGTTTGGATCAACATGCATTGATTTAATGTGAAACAAGGGTTATGGGTTAATCCCCCGCCCCTCTTCCATGTCCCGTGGCGACCAGCGTGGACTGGCTCAGGTAAGGATTACAGTTACCACCGGGAACCACACTGAGAGACAACCTGTCAAACACTGTCCTCCCAGAGAGAGAGAGAGAGATAGAGAGGGGAAAGAGGGGGAGAGAGCGAGACAGAGAGAGAGAGAGAGAGAGAGAGGGGAAGGAGGGGGAGAGAGAGCGAGACAGAGAGAGAGAGAGAGAGAGAGAGAGGGGAAGGAGGGGGAGAGAGAGCGAGACAGAGAGAGAGAGAGAGAGAGAGAAAGAGAGAGAGAGGAAGGAGGGGGAGGGTGGTGGTGAGACAGAGAGAGGTTCTGTCCACTCCCCATCCTCTTTTATCCATTCATCCTTCTCTATTACCTCTTTTTCTTCTCTTTTTCACTTTTCCCTATAGAGCCCCATATCTCTCTCTCTCCCTCTCTCCCTCTCTCCCTATCAGCACAGGCCAGGGTGACTGGAGCGATGTACCACAGGGCGTGACCCACACTCTGCTTCACCTGCCAAAAGCCTAATGTCAATTTAGCCACCTGCCAATCAAAACCATGGGATACACTACCACAGAGGCTCTGTGTAAAACCATGGGATACGCTACCACAGAGGCTCTGTGTAAAACCATGGGATACGCTACCACAGAGGCTCTGTGTAAAACCATGGGATACGCTACCACAGAGGCTCTGTGTAAAACCATGGGCTACGCTACCACAGAGACTCTGTGTAAAACCATGGGACACGCTACCACAGAGGCTCTGTGTAAAACCATGGGACACGCTACCACAGAGGCTCTGTGTAAAACCATGGGACACACTACCACAGAGGCTCTGTGTACATTTTGTTATATTATGGAGCATTACACAATTATGAAACCCTCTAAAGCCCATTCTATGTAGTGTTGCTACAACCTGATAATTATGAAACCCTCTAAAGCCCATTCTATGTAGTGTTGCTACAACCTGATAATTATGAAACCTTCTAAAGCCCATTCTATGTAGTGTTGCTACAGCCTGATAATTATGAAACCCTCTAAAGCCCATTCTATGTAGTGTTGCTACAGCCTGATAATTATGAAACCCTCTAAAGCCCATTCTATGAAGTGTTGCTACAGCCTGATAATTATGAAACCCTCTAAAGCCCATTCTATGAAGTGTTGCTACAGCCTGATAATTATGAAACCCTCTAAAGCCCATTCTATGAAGTGTTGCTACAGCCTGATAATTCTACAGCCTGTGGAATAGCACCTGTTCATCAGATGATTAGCTGACTTAAATTCAGTCCTTTTTCAAGTGTTACAATGTAAGCGGTCCCCCATAGAGGGGAACCATAGCATGTCGGTTCTTGATTCCACAAAAGGTTCAACACGTTCTAGAACGTTCCCTGTGATACCATTTGGCGAGTCCCAGATCTGCTCCAATCTGCGTCCTCTGGAAGACTTTGAAGAGCACTCTCTCCCTGTCTTCCCGTTCCACCTCTCTCCCTCGTTCTCTCCCTACATCCATCTACCACCTGAGAAGGCCATATGGCTGGTGTGTACCTGAGCACCAGGAGCTCACCTGACTAATGCTGCTGCTTTTAACCAAACCCCTCACACACACACGCATACACGCACACACACACACACACACACACACACACACACACACACACACACACACACACACACACACACACACACACACACACACACACACACACACACACACACTCACACAGCGTACTGTACCTCCTGGTCTAGGTGTCGTAGTTGTCCCCAAGTCTCCTTAGCTTTAGCTGCTGACTCTGCCGTGCTGATCTGTAGAATATCTGCAACACCGTTTAGAAAGAGTCATAGAAATATTCACACAAAAAACAGTAATTTGGTGAAGCTGTTACTGTTACTGTTATTGTTATTGTTATTGTTAATTACAACTTGTGAGTATGATTGTAGCAGCTGTGATTGTGGTTGTGGAGACCTGTAGATGTGGAGGGTACACTCCCTGGACTGCTGACTGGACAGGCTCGACTGGGAGAGAAGGAGAACAGTGGAGACATCTCTGTACCTTCACTGTCTTCTGTACCGTCCACAACCCTGGAAAGACAGAGAGACAGAGAGAGAGAGTGCCAGGGAGAGAGAGAAGCAGAGGGAGAGAGAAGCAGAGGGAAGTTGAGAGTGAGGGACAGAGAGAGAGGGAGGGAGGGAGAGCAAGAGAGAGGGGGAGGGAAGGGAGAGAAAGTGACAGATTAGACAGACGGATTGATAGATCAACCGACAGTCAAAAAGTGATTGATGAGTCAATAGATTGCAGGATAATATCAGCTGTTACCTAGGGCTGAGGTTGGAGGGGTCTCGCATGGTGAGAGCTGTCTGGTGGATCTTGATCTTCTTCCTCAGTTTTCTAGTGCTCTGGTGTGTTACTTCTCTGCCGCTGTGCAACTCTCTCTCCATCCCGGCTCTAACTGGTGGAGACTTCCCAGAAGACACCTCTCTGGGGTACAGGACGCTGTTCCGCTCCGATTCCGGGGACACGGACGCCAGCTCATCTTCTTCATCCTCTTCCTCCTGCACCTGGTTCTCAATGATGGATTGATAGCACTGGATCACTCGTCCATTGCCTCTCCCCTCTATCTAGAGAGCGAGAGAGAGAGAGTGAGAGAGAGAGAGAGAGAGGGGGGGGGGGGAATAAAGAAAGAGCATATGAGACAGAGAACAATCGTTAGAGATTCACACAACATTCACTGTGCATTCATGTTATTTTACAGACACACAGGCAACATCACTTGTGCTTGGAGTCACACAGTCAGCTACATTTTGGGGACACCTTGTTCTACTGATGAATCTGGGTGCTACGGGATTGAGACAGCAGAGGACTGCTGTAACTAAAGGACTGTCTGGCTGACAGAACTCAAGCCTGCACCTATTGAAAAATCCTGAACAATATACATTTGGATGTAATTGAATCAAGTGAAGTTCCACAACCTTCTAATACACAGACCCTCGGAGAGAGAGAGTGATTAAGAGAGAGAGAGAGAGAGAGAGAGAGAGAGAGAGAGAGAGAGAGAGAGAGAGAGAGTGAGGAGGGAGGGAGGGTGGGAGGGAGGAATGGAGAAAGAGGTCTCTATTCAGTGTTAAAATCCATTAATGACTTCTAGGCTATGGGAGCACCTGGCACGCTAAGCCTTTGTGTGTGACAAGGTGGAAGCAAGAACCCATTGATGTACATTAGTTAACTATGACCTGGGGAATAATGAAGTCAGCACAGGTACAGGTTGCACTTGACCTTGGCTGTAATGAACAGCGTGACCCCCGACCTCAATGATTCTGATGACCTTTGAACCCCTAATGAGCCAGATCTTTCGAAGTCTGAAACCCTACCTCTTTGAAGAGTATCTTAAATAACTCTCAAGGTGCCCCCGACGGCCCCCACTCCCCAAAACAAAAATAAAAAAAATGCACTTCTCTTTTGCCGCTAGCACTGACCTTTCTGACAAATACTTTGTTGAGGGAAAATGTACATGATACGATTGTGATGTGTTGTTGTCTCACCTATCTTAAGATGAATGCACTTACTGTAAGTCACTCTGGACAAGAGCGTTTGCTAAATGACTAAAATGTCAATTTATTTAGACTGCTAATTACCTGTGATATGAGATACTGGGAGTAAAACGTTGAATTTTAGAAGCAGGAAGTAGCAGGAAGTAGCAGAAAATAGCAGGAAAAGTCTATTGATGGGTGACCAGTGTTCTCGTTCTTATTGTGTACTAATCTGACTTGTGGTTACTGAAACCACCCACTGAATGCTCATTGAAACAGCTGACGTCTTAATTATTACTAGCTCCATACATGCACGCATGCATGCATGCATGCACACACCCCATAAACACAGTGCAGCCCCCCTACCCTTCTCCGAATAACCACCTGGTCGAATACTGTTCCCAGATTTCTACCCAAAATTCCCTCACTTCCTCTTGTGAATATTAAATGGCGCTCCACTCTGCTCTGTAATTGAACTAGTCGCCAAAGTTTCCCCCGGCAGTCCGTCAATCAAACCAGCTCTTACACTCAAACTTCCACTTAAAATTAATATCCCTCCCTCCATCCCCTCATCCCTCAATCCCCCCAACCCCCCATCCCCAGCCCCCCATCCCCTCATCCCCCAATCCCCCCAACCCCCCATCCCCAGCCCCCCATCCCCTCATCCCCCAATCCCCCAACCCCCCATCCCCTCATCCCTCAATCTCCCAACCCCCCATCCCCTCAATCCCCAACCCCCATCCCCCCATCCCCCCATCCCCAATCCCCCAACCCCCCATCCCCAATCCCCCATCCCCTCATCCCTCAATCCCCCAACCCCCAACCCCCATCCCCTCATCCCTCAATCCCCCAACCCCCATCCCCAATCCCCCCATCCCCTCAACCCCTCATCCCTCAATCCCCCAACCCCCCATCCCCTCATCCCTCAATCCCCCAACCCCCCATCCCCAATCCCCTCATCCCTCAATCCCCCAACCCCCATCCCCTCATCCCTCAATCCCCAACCCCCCATCCCCCAACCCCCCATCCCCTCATCCCTCAATCCCCAACCCCCCATCCCCAACCCCCCATCCCCTCATCCCAAATGCCCTCCTCCCATCTCTCCATCAACATAAAAACTTCCCTCACCAATGAATATGCCCCCCCAACCCTCTCTCCATCATTCCCTCCTTCCCATCATCCCTCCTTCCCCTCCTCCTTCTGAACCTCCTCCCTCTGAACTTCCTCCATCACCATAAAAATCATTATGCCCAAAGAGTGAATGACAAGAGATGGAGACTGGGAAAGTTTTTACTACTGTGTCATAAGAAACAGAAGTTGATTCATGGTTAGTTTATTCATGGTTAGTTTATTCATGGTTAGTTTATTCATGGTTATTTTATTCATGGTTAGTTGATTCATGGTTAGTTGATTCATGGTTAGTTTATTCATGGTTAGTTTATTCATGGTTAGTTTATTCATGGTTATTTTATTCATGGTTATTTTATTCATGGTTAGTTGATTCATGGTTAGTTTATTCATGGTTAGTTTATTAATGGTTAGTTTATTCATGGTTAGTTTATTCATGGTTAGTTTATTCATGGTTAGTTTATTAATGGTTAGTTTATTCATGGTTAGTTTATTCATGGTTATTTTTGGGTCCGTTTCTAAAGGGGCACCGTCATTAAAACATCAAAAAGCCCTTAAGGGAGAGATGTTGACTATAAAATTTCAGTTCAAACACCTTGGATTACATAGAAAATACCCAACATTGATAGAACTGATATCAGATATCTTCGTTAGTGTCTTTTGAACAGTACCTGTGTGTCCAACGGTTTGGTCGACAATCTGGACATAACCTGTCAGAAAGATGGAAAGAAAAGTGAGTGAATTTAACATCTATAATTCCCAACCCAGATGTTATCCTCCTTCTCAGAAACTCTTTATGACATAATGTTGTTACAGGAAATCTCTCCTGAGCTGCCCCTCTCAATAGTATAGTTTTCCACTTTGTGCTGCGGCAGTGTGTACGTGTGTGTGCATGCATGCATGCGTTAGTGTGTGTGTGTGTGTGTGTGCGTGTAAAGTGGGCCACTGTTATTTGGGCAGCAAGACCAGACACACCGGAATGTAATTACAGCAGCATTCCTCATTTAGGAACCCAGGCTATTGCTGCACTCCATCTCTCTCTCTCTCTCTCTCTCTCTCTCTCTCTCTCTCTCTCTCTCTCTCTCTCTCTCTCTCTCTCTCTCTCTCTCTCTCTCTCAATTCAATTTCAATTTCAATTTAAGGGCCTTTATTGGCATTGGATACATATGTTTACATTGCCAAAGCAAGATAAATAGATAATAAACCTAAGTGAAATAAACAATAAATGTGAACAGTAAACATTACACTCACAAATGTCGAAAAAAATACTTGTATATGTATGTGCGTGTGACTCACATGGCACTCATGTCCCTCCCTCAGGTTGTATGTGAGATCCAGCTGGATGTCCTGGACAAAGCGGCTGGTGTACTCTGGGTAGAGGTCCAGTACCTCGTACAGACCACTCAGGTTGATACACTGCAGGTCACAGTAGGTTAGGGCCTTTACATCCGCGTTGGTCTTTATCACCCGGTCATCTATAGACATGTTGGCCCCGATCAGGTCACCCTTACCTGGGGAGGGAGGGATGGAGGTTTCAGACAGAGAGCTGTAAACATAGAATTAGAATTACTAGAAAAGACAAAGCAACATAATTTCGAGGGCTGTTATTAATATAGTAATCTGATCGGTTAGAACATAGCATAGAATATATTGTATGTCATAAAGTGACACTATCTTTCTGTTTTTCTATTTACTGTGCCCTCATTTGTCTGCTCCATGTATTGCCTTGGTCTGCATGATGTCATAAGGAAGCTAGAATAGCCCTTGAGCTGTGCTAAAGTATTTATCATTGTCATACTGAACTGTGAACACTGCTTATCTGCATTGGGTGCTGGGGGTGTGCTGATAGTAAGCAGTGCTGTCGTGACTGCTCTCATCCCCGCTCTCTCCTCTTTTCTCTATTCACCTCTCTCACTCCCTTTCTCAGGTTTTCTCCTTTCCTCTCCTCTATCTATTCCTCCCCTCTCTCTACCGCTCAGCCCCCCCCCTTCTTTTGTGTGCTTAGAGCTTGGCTGAGCGGTTTTGGCTGTGAGAAGGTTTGTAAGGAGTTGGCGTAATGCTTTAGAGAGCTTTCACTGATCCCAGATAGTCAATGTGAGCTTGACCTTCTGCACAGTCAGCAGGAGAGCTCTGAAAGAGAGTGTTGTCCCTGTTAAATACTATATACACACATTACACAGCCACTCTGGCCCAGAACAGGGCAGCACGGCTGGCCCTTAAATGTACAGAGAGAGCTAACATTAATAATATGCATGTCAATCCCTCCTGGCTCAAAGTAGAGGAGAGATTGACTTCCTCAATACTGGTACTTGTGAGAAGTATTGACATGTTGAATGCACTGTTGAAAATAAATAAATGTAAAATAAAAATACACCTTATGGAACAGCAGGGACTGTGAAGAGACACACACACAGACGCATGCATACACACACACGATAACATACACACTATACACACATGTAGATACAGTATGTGGTAGTAGAGTAGTGGCCTGAGGGCACATACTTAATATGTTGTGAATGTTGTACACACACACACACACACACACACACACAAATAAGCACACAAACAAACAGACAAAGACTCAGAGTCACAGATACTGTACACAGAGCCACAGACACTCACACAGAGAGAGGGAGTGGCAGGTGACTGTAGATTTAGCCCTATAATGAAAACTCTGATCCACAGGTGGCCTGTTGGGATGGAATCAACCAAGTGGCATCACAAAGCGTTCCAATCTGCCTGCCTGTCTGTCTGTCTGTCTGCCTGTCTGTCCTCGGCCTACCTGCCCACCTATCCGTCCGCCTGTCTCTCCCCCCCTCCCTCCCTCCCTTCATCACTCTCCCCCTCCCTCTTCCCATTCCTCCCTCCCTCTCCCTCTTCCCATTCCTCCCTCCCTCTCCCCATTCCCATTCCTCCCTCCCTCCCTCCCTCCCCCCTCCCTCCCTCCATGTTTCTCCCAGTATAGCCAGCACCATGTCTCACCCAGTATAGCCAGCACCATGCCGTCCTTCAGCACCTCCATGGACCCAGAGCAGACGAAGAAGATGGCCTGCAGGGCATCCCCCTGGCGCAGCAGGTACTCCCCAGGGGCGCAGAACGTGGTCTTAATGTGCAGGGACAGGGAGCGCAGGCACCCTCTGCTGGCCGAGGCAAACAGTGACAGCTCCAGGATCTCCTTGTTCAAGTGCATGGTGATGTCAGAGCGCAGCTCATCTGGGAAGTCCTTCAGCAGCTAAGAGGGGGGATGGTGGAAGGGAGAGGGAGAGGGAGAGGGAGAGGGAGAGGGAGAGGGAGAGGGAGAGATAGAGAGAGATAGAGAGAGAGAGAGAGAGAGAGAGAGAGAGAGAGAGAGAGAGAGAGAGAGAGAGAGAGAGAGAGAGAGAGAGAGAGAGAGAGAGAGAGAGAGAGAGAGAGATTGCTAGCCATGGCACGATTGCAGTTGACCGTAAACTCTCAAAAAAATGGATTATTCATCTCAAGGGACGTCCTGGTTAAAAAAGGTCAGCTAAATAAATACAATTTTAAAAGTGATGATATCACCACAAATCAGCATGTCTAAGGCCACTTTTAATAAAGGCACTTTGGTGAAAATATTGCAAGTGTTTGCAATATGTTGCGCTGACTTTAAGTTGTGAGTTGAACTTTTGGCCCAGCACAACTGGGGGTATCTTAAACAAACCATATTGAAAGAAGGCATAATGATACAACAGCACCACACACCAGCTCCTGTATTCATAAAGCATCTCAAAGTCTGACTATCTACTCATCTAGGATCAGTTTTACCTTACAGATTATATTAAATGGACAGTGTGAACCTGATCCTAGATCAGCCCTCCTACTTTGACCCTATATTGAGACCTCTGCCAACACACTATCGTTCCCACCACAAAACACCAGCTACATTACTATGACATTAATCTCCAACATCTAATCATCCCTGACACACAACATTGTCAGTCTCTGTTTCAGCAAATAGCAGAAAAGTGCTGAACAGAAAAGATCAATGAGTCATCATGACAACAGAGGCCCACTTTAATCAACAGGCTATCAATAATTCATACATCTGTGATTCATCTCCCTGCCCTATGTGAATGCTCTGTGCTGTTATGTGTTTGCTGTCCATCTCAAAAGCAAACAGCTCCTGAGGCATGATGGGCCACTGTCTCTCTCTTTATGCTGCTCTGTATCTTAGTCTATCCATCCATCTCTCTCTCTCTCTCTCTCTCTCTCTCTCTCTCTCTCTTTCTCACTCTCTCTCTCTCTTTTCATAGTCTACACTCTCATCATCAAGCCCTAGATAGTTGAATCAGGTGTGATAGTGTCGGGCTGGAACAAAAACATGTAATAACACTCTCCCACACAGGGTGTTCAGATTGCTCACCTCGTTGGAGTCAATGCCGTTGTTGACAGACCATGTGGTCTGAAAGTACTCCAGCATGCGTTGTTTGAGGCCCTGGGGCAGGTGGTGGACCCGGATGAAGTCTTTCAGGTCCTTGGTGCGGGTGTGGTACTGGGACCAGCGAGAGTACATCCTCTGGATAATGGCCGTCACGTTACCAAACACCAGGGCGTGCATCAACGCTGGAGGGGGAGGGGTTGGGGAGGGGGGAAGGGAGGGACAGACGATTGGTGGCCATGCAGACAGGCCGAGGACAGACAGACAGGAGGGAGGGAGGTGGGGATCAATTAGGAGTTGGAGGGGCATGGTATTGGTAGGTGGAGCATAAGATTTAGAGGTGGGGCATGAGATTTAGAGGTGGGGCATGAGATTTAGAGGTGGGGCATGAGATTTAGAGGCAGGGCATGAGATTTAAATGTGGGGCATGATATTTAGAGGTGGAGCATAAGATTTAGAGGTGGGGCATGAGATTTAGAGGTGGGGCATGAGATTTAGAGGTGGGGCATGAGATTTAGAGGCAGGGCATGAGATTTAGAGGTGGGGCATGATAAAAAAAAGAATGGGAAAGATTTACTAGAGGTTAAGAATGACTAGAGGTTAAGAATGACTAGATTTACTAGAGATTAATAATGACTAGATTTACTAGAGGTTAATAATGACTAGATTTACTAGAGGTTAATAATGACTAGATTTACTAGAGGTTAATAATGACTAGATTTACTAGAGATTAATAATGACTAGATTTACTAGAGATTAATAATGACTAGATTTACTAGAGATTAATAATGACTAGATTTACTAGAGGTTAATAATGACTAGATTTACTAGAGATTAATAATTACTAGATTTACTAGAGGTTAAACCTGGGTCTGACCTGGGGGGAGATGGGGTTTATGGGACACACACACACATTTACTTCTCTATTTTCCCTGTGTGTGTGATTGCCCTCAGGCAGTCGGGGACATTTAACACAGCCAGGCTCATGAGCATTCAAAGGGAGAACACTTGCCACTGTGACCTAATTTAAACCCACCGCCCAAAACCAGTTCACGTCTCTGGTTTGGACCAGATAAAACCAACTAGGACCAGTCCAAACCATCAGATCAGCCACAAGACCAGTCCTTATCACAGTAAAAATAGTTACAATTATAAACATTGCCTAGTGTTTACAGACCTCATTCTGAATAGTTTTTACATGCATTAATTGTGATGTGCGTGTGTGTGTGTATCTCCCCTACCTCCGATGAGCATGGTGCAAATGGAGAAGATCTTCTCAGCGTCGGTGTTGGCCGACACGTTGCCGAAGCCCACGCTGGTCAGACTGGACAGGGTGAAGTAGAGAGAAGCGATGTAGACACTCCTCAGAGAGGGACCGCTCAGTCCTGTCCCATTCACCTCCCCCAGGGGGTCGTAGGGAGACTCCAGACGCTTCCCCAACTCATGGAGCCAGCCTGGAGGGAGGGAAAGACATAGGCTTTGTTCCAATTCTCTACCCTTCTCTCGCTCAAATTGTACACTCCCTCTCATGATTTAGAAGAAGTGTAAGGAATATGGTGGAAATTTCCTCCAGTCATGATGGTGAGAGGTAGAGAATCAGAGCGCAGCCATTGGTTTGTTCTAAATGTCTTAATATGCCCTATATAGTGCACTATTTCTCACCAGAGCATTGCACTATATAGGGCAGGGGTCTCCAACAGGTCGATTGATAGATAGATAGATAGATAGATAGGTACTTTATTGATCCCCGGGGGGGGAAATTTCATCATTGCAAGCTACCAATAGCTCGCAGCCCACCTATGAGTAACTCGCCAAAGAATTCTGCAAGTATTTTTCACGTTTTCCACCACAAACTGTCGTAAAATATCTCACAAGTATCAGATACCTCAAGCTCCCGGCTACTATCCAATCAAATCCACATTGACATTATCCCGCCCCTGGTTAGCAACTATTGGCTTAAAAAGTAATGCAATACATGGCAATTAATTTCCAGCAATATTGCCCCAGTATGTCTGTGTGGTGCGCACTTTTGTCTTTTATTAACTTTGTGTTGCCAGTTAGTGTTAATGATAACTGTCTTCTGGTTAGAAAGAAGAATAAACAAACACAATAAAATAAATAGAAAATATAAATTTACCCCAAAACGTTCTCAATTAAATGTTAACTGCAAAGTAAGCTTACCTGGCTGAATTATATCATGATTATTTGTATCAGGTGGGATTTTGTTTTGCAAACTCTGTCATGACATATGCAGCAGCAAAAACATAGCTAGTCCAGCACACTCCTTTCTTGCAAAAGGGGCATTTAAAAAGGTATTACACGCAAAGATTTGTTTGTTTTTTCCCAGCCCTCAAATGTTGTCTTCTGGTGTTATATAAGAACTGACATGGACTCAGAACATCCAATGTAATTGTTTCTATGTGAATAATTGTAGTTTTGAGAGCGAAAAACTGAAAAAATCCCAAACCAGTAAAAAAACAATTACCAAGAAAACCGGAATTCAGGAAAATACAAAGAGAGTGCCTATTTGAAAGCTCGGGGGAAAGGAATTATCAGTAGCTCTCTAAATATTTCTTAATTTAAAAGTAGCTCTCATGCTAGAAAATGTTGGAGACCCCTAATATAGTCAATAGGGTGCCATTTCAGATTTGCCCATAATAGAGATAGAGAGATTTAATCAGACGGACAAACTAAATGGTGGATTGTCATCCTATCTCAGGCTGATTTGTTTTTATTGACATTGGAGCTGTATAATACTACTCCTGTGAACCATAGATGGCTGAGCTACTGAGACAAACCAGCACACCATGTGGATATGATAAAGATCAGCAATAATGACCGTATTAAATAAATAATTCAAATACTGAGCTATATTGTATGTAGAAGTGTTAAAAAATATATTTTATTCTTGATTATTATAAAAGTGACTCAAAAAATGACACAATAAATGATTTAATAATATAAAAAATGAATATAATTTCCCAATAGTTTTTTGCATACAATATAGCTCAGTATTTTCATTATTTATTTTATACTGTCATTTTTGCTCATCTTTATCAAGGGTGTCAATCATTTCAGACCCAACTGTATATACAGTATACACTGTATACCAAACATTAAGAACACCTTAATGATATTGAGTATACCAAACATTAAGAACACCTTCATAATATTGAGTTGCACCCCCTTGGTTGGATGTCCTTTGGGTGGTGGACCATTCTTGATACACACAGGAAACTGTTGAGTGTGAAAAACCCAGCAGCGTTGCAGTTCTTGACACAAACCGATGCGCCTGTCGTAGTCCATGTGAGGTCAAATTACATTAGGAGGGCTATCTCAGAACTGCTGAAAATGTATTTTAAAGAACTGATTCTAGCTCTGAAAGATTCCAAAAAGCGGCCATTTCAAGGCTGCGTTGAGACAATGACTTATCATTGACCCAAGCCCTGTTATACTGTTAGCACTGAGGCAGTTTGCCCTCATAGCAAATACACTGTGTGCAGCTCACTCAGCTCAAACATAAATAACATTGTCATGTCTACCTCTGATAAGCCTCCCAATAAAGTAATAAAAACAATCAAGAATCCCAGAAAAGTGCTTTCTAATTACCCACATTAACATACATTGCCTAAGAAACAAGGTTCATGAAATCAATAACTTGCTAGTAACAGATATACTGACTCTCTGAAACTCACTTAGATAATACCTTTGAAGATACAGTGGTATGCAATACATGGTTTCAACATCTTCAGAAGAGATAGGAATGCCAATTGTGGAGGTGTTGTTGTGTATGTTCAGAGTCATATTCCTGTAAAGCTTAGAGAGGATCTCATGTCAAATGCTGTTAAAGTAATATGGATACAGGTTTACCTGCCTCACCTGAAGCTCATTCTTGTGGGAAGCTGCTATAGACCACCAAGGGGTAACAAGTCAGTATCTGGATAATATGTGTGAAATGCTTGATAATGAGTTTGATATCAACAGAGAGGTATATTTTCTTGGTGACCTAAATATTGACTGGCTTTCATCAAGCTGCCCACCCAAGAAAAAGCTTCAAACTGTAACCAGTGCCTGCAACCTACCAGGGTATTTACAAACAGCACAGGAATTCAATAATCCACGTGAATTGATCATATCCTTATAATGCTACAAAAATCTGCTCTAAAGCAGTATCCAAATCCATCGGATGTAGTAATAATAATATACTAGCCATATCTAGGAAAACCAAAGTTCCCAAAGCTGGGCCTAATATAGTGTATAAGAGGTCATACAATAAGTTTTGCAGTGATTCCTGTGTGGAAGATGTAAAGAATACTTGCCGGTGTGCGCTGTGTATTGAGGAGCAACCAGAGGCTGCACTCGACACATTTATGAAATTGCTTATTCTAGTTACTAATAAGCATGCACCCATTAGGGAAATGAAAAATTGTGTGGTTGAGAGGGATGAGGCAAATAAGTCTGGCTGCACAGCCGATTGGCAAACGTGCTGTAAATTGAGAAATCGTGTCACTAGACTGAACAAAAAGAAGAAGAAACTGTACTATGAAGCAAAAGATAAATTATATAAAGAATGATAGTTTTGGAAAAAAGGCAAACTCAGCATTGATTGAATCAGACGGCTCACTCATCCCAGAACCCACTGATATTGCCAACAACTTTAATTATTTTTTTCAATGGCAAGAATACCAAACTTAGGCATTACGTGCCAACGACAAATTCTGCACCTACACATCCATGCATAACTGACCAAATTATGAAAGACAAGCATTGTCATTTTGACTTCCATAAAGTGAGTGTGGATGAGGTGAAACAATTATTGTTGTCTATCAACATTATTATTATGCATGTCAATCTCCCCTGGCTCAAAGTAGGAGATTGATTTCATCACTAATTGTATTAAACTATTAGCACACAGCTCAGACCCCCATGCATACCCTACAAGACATGCCACCAGAGGTCTCTTCACAGTCCAGAACAGACTATGGGAGGCGCACAGTACTACATAGAGCCATGACTACATGGAACTATATTCCACATCAAGTAACTCATGCAAGCAGTAAAATCAGATTGAAAAAAACAGATAGAAATACGCCTTATGGAACAGCGGGACTGTGACGAGACACACACACAGGCACAGACACACACATACACACAGATGATAATTTATGCACTATACACACACATGATAATATATGCACTATACACACACATAATAATAATATATGTACTATACACACATAGATTTTGTATTGTATATACACTACCGGTCAAATGTTTTAGAACACCTACTCATTCAAGGGTTTTTCTTTATTTTTACTATTTTCTACATTGTAGAATAATAGTGAAGACATCAGAACTATGACATAACACATATGTAGTAACCAAAAAAGTGTTAAATAAATCAAAATATATATGAGTGAACGGATGATCTCCCCATGTGTGGTTCCCACCGTGAAGCATGGAGTAGAGGTGTTATGGTGCGGGGGTGCTTTGCTGGTGACACTGTCAGTGACTTATTTAGATTTCAAGGCACACTTAACCAGCATGGCTACCACAGCATTCTGCAGCGATACGCCATCCTATCTTGTTTGGGCTTAGTGGGACTATCATTTGTTTTTCAACAGGACAATGACCCAACACACCTCCAGGCTGTGTAAGGGCTATTTGACCAAGACGGAGAGTTATGGAGTGTTGCATCAGAACACCTGGCCTCCACAATATCCCGACCTTAACCAAATTGAGATGGTTTGGGATGAGTCGGACCGCAGAGTGAAGGATCAGCATATGTGGGAACTCCTTCAAGACTGTTGGAAAAGCATTCCAAGTGAAGCTGGTTGAGAGAAGAGTGTGCTAAGCTGTCATCAAGAAATGATTCCATATGTGTTATTTCATAGTTTTGATGTCTTCACTATTATTCTACAATATATGAAATAGTAAGTGTTCTAAAACCTTTGACCGGTAGTGTATGTGGTAGTAGGGTAGTGGCCTGAGTGCACACACTTAATGTGTTGTGAAATCTGTTGTGAAATGTATTGCAATGTTTAAAAAACATTCTGGACCCCAGGAAGAGTTGCTACTGCCTTGGCAGCAGCTAATGGGGATCCATAATAAATACAAATACAAATACTACCATACCCCGTTCACAGGCACTTAAATATTTTGTCTTGCCCATTCACCCTCTGAATGACGCACATAACAATCCATGTATCAATTGTCTCAAGGCTTAAAAATCCTTCATTAACCTGTCTCCTCCCCTTCATCTACACTGATTGAAGTGAATTTAACAAGTGATAAGGGAGCATAGCTTTTACCTGGATTCACCTGGTCACTCAATGTCAGGTTCTTAATATTTTGTACACTCAGTGTGTATAGCATAATTGGAGCCCATAAATGGATATAGTTTCTCTGAGCTGTCTCCACTGTATCCAGAATCCTGGATGCCTACATTACAAACTGGAGTAATGCCAAGTACAAATGGAATGGCCATAGGGCAGCTTGGACAAATGCCAGATGGGCTGGTCCATCTGAAGCCCAGTGGGTCGGTCTAAATTTGGGGGTTTGGCAGATCATTATCCTTATTTTATATAACTGTAGCTTTATCCACCCTCCTTACCGCTGCAGGATGGTCGAAGGAGGCTAAAGTAATAGGCCTGTGTGTTAGAAACGGGAAGGGCGATTTCTGGTCGCAATCCATCCCTGATACCAGGTACCTGAGAACCAAAACTGATCCTAGGTCATCCCTATCTGTAACGTGAGTGTTGAAACAGTCAGCAGGTCTCTGAGACCTCCACAAGACACAGAAGAATGGTAATTGGATAAACCTCTTTCACCAAGCTCCTGACACTGACATGGGATTAGTGTTAGAATTCCATAATTGGGATACAGCGCAATAATCCTGCATGACACTGAGGCTCAGTTAATTGGAAAAACAGCATCAGCTTCTCATGGCCCCATCAATACTGACCCAGAATCAGTTTGGAGACGTCAGGGAGTGGTAGAGAATAGAGCCTAGCTCATCGATACTGACTGGGGATCAGCCCTAGAGGCCTCATTATATGTTGGACATTATGTGTTCAATGGAAGCCTGCGGCCGGCGACTAGTCATTTCTGTGGGACTACGCTACTCTGTCAATCAAAACCCCAGAAACAAATAAAAACAGGACATGTTTTTTCCCATTCACATTAAATTCCTTCCTCGTGCATTAATATTTAATAGTCAATCACTTGAATCACTTGAATCAATAAAATAATCAACACAGCCATTAAAACTGCATAGAGAGATGCTGGCTGGGAAGCTAAGATACTAGCCAAAAACAACCACACATAAGTCATGATATGCTGCCATGACCAGCTGACACTACCAAACAAAAACGCCCACTCACCAAATGTCAGCACCGTCCCTGAACCCCTCCAGACAGAATTAGCCGCTCCCACCACTCACCGATGTCCCAGGAGTAGGCGTTGGCCTCCATCTCCTTCTTGCCAATGACGTACCAGATGCAGGCCATCCAGTGGGCCAGCAGGGCAAACATAGACATGAGCAGGGTGAGCACCACAGTGCTGTGCTGGGAGTACCGGTCCATCTTCTGGAGCAGACGCAGCAGCCGGAGCAGACGCACTGTCTTCAACAGGTGGACTACTGATACCTGGGTGGGGAATGAATGACAGGTGTGGTTCTATTACAGTGACAGCAGAGGAGGTATAGAGTAGAGCTAGTGGCAAGTGTCTTCATCATCATCATCATCATCATCATCATCATCATAACCTATTCAACCAAACAACACACCTTCTTGCTCCTCTTCTTCCTACTGTTCCTCCTCATCATTATCAAAACCCCCAACATAGCCAAACACATGATCACTATCATCATCACCATTATCATCACCACCAGCATCATCATTATCATCACCATCCTCATCACCATTATCATCACCACCATCATTATCATTATCATCATCATCATCACCAACATCATCCTCATCATCAACACCATCATCATCATCATCACCATCAACACCATCATTATCAGCATTATCAACATTATCGTCACCATTTACATCTTTATCATTATCATCACCCTCCCCATCATCATCATTACTATCTTTTAGAGCAATATAAAATAATTATATAGAATGAAATGTCATCATCATCATCATCATCACTTTTGTAATCTTCAAGAGGAATATAGTTTGATTAAATACAGTGCTGCATTTTCACACACTGCTTTCATTTCTTTGATATTTGAGTGCTTGGTGCTAAAGGCACTGTGAGAGAGAACGAGCTGAGAGAGTGATTTCCTGTCAACACTGTGGATGCGATCTAAAGGGCACCCTATTGCCTATAGGTCCTACAGGCCCTGGTCAAATGCAGTGCACTATATAGGAAATAAGGTGCCATTTGGGACACACACTATGTCAGGTTTCCCCAACTGTCGAGAGAGAGAGAAAGAGAGAGAGAGAGAGAAATAGAGAGAGAAATAGAGAGCAGTGTCAGACTCCTCTTGAACGCAGATGATTTATACATCTCTCCCCACCTTCCCTCTCTCAATACTTCCTTTGTCCAACTTATTCTTCATTCTGTTCTTTCATTTCCCCACAACTGTTTCCAAGGTAGTGCTGTAACAATCATTATCTCTCTCCCCCAATATCTATGACCTAATCAGAGAAGGCCATCTTCCCACTGATTCCGCACCATATTTGGTTTTTATTAGCCACAGAAGATTAAGACATTCTCTGAAAACATCAAAGCAGTGACTCGCTCCTGCAGGTTCCTGCTCTAGAACATCCGTAGAATACCGACCTTTCCTCACACAGGAAGCTTGTGCCATCAATCCCATGCAACTTATCCAGAATGTTGAAGCCCGCCTGGTGTTCAACCTTCCCAAGTTCTCCCATGTCACCCGCTCCTCCACACACTCCACTGGCTTCCAGTCAAAACTTGCATCCACAACAAGGTGCTTGCCTACAGAGCAGCAAGGGGAACTGCCCCTCCCTACCTTCAGGCTATGCTCAAACCCTACACCCCAACCCCATCTTTGGTCTCTTGGCTGTCCCGCCCAAAAGCTTTTCTCTGTTTTGGCACCCCAATAGTGGAACCAGCTTCCCCCTGAAGCTAGGACAGCGGAGTCCCTGCCAATCTTCTGAAAATGTCTGAAACCCTACCTCTTCAAAGGGTATATTAAATTAATCACACTGACTTTTCTGATAACTACTTTATTGAAGGAAAATGTACTTGCTACGACTGTGATGTGTGGTTGTCTCACCTAACTATCTTAAGATGAATGCAGTAGTTGTAAGTTGCTCTTGATAAGAACATCTGCTAAATGACTAAAATGTCAAATGTAATGACAAACCATGTTGCGTACTGGGACATTCACACCAACCATCCCTCCAGCGCCTGCAGAACACATCATTCATAAGAGCTATAATCATCCCAGCAATAAAGTATTCATATAGAGATGAACTGCCCATGGCCTCAGTAGAATGATGGCACCATAACCACTAGAAGCATTACAGTGACCGTATCATGAAAGCACTTGTATATTGACCTTCTGAGCATCATAGTGTTGGATAGAAGTCATTGTTGTGTACAGTAGACGTGGTGGGAATAAGGTGAATTTGAAGTGGTTAACCTGAGTCAATACTGTAGCATCTGGGAGGGATGTACCTGACTCCCACCCCTGCTTCAGTACAGAGAATGGATATGGAGAATGAAAATCCTCAACTACTTATGCAGAGGTAGAAAGAGAGAGACAGAGACAGAGACAGAGACAGAGACAGAGAGATATTGCTTTGGCAATGTAAACATAGAGAGAGAGAGAGAGAGAGAGAGAGAGAGAGAGAGAGAGAGAGAGAGAGAGAGAGAGAGAGAGAGAGAGAGAGACAAAGACAGAGAGAGAGAGAGAGAGAGAGAGAGAGAATGAGTGAGATAGCACAGGGACTTCTTGTCTCATTCTGGTGAAATATAGCCTACAGCCTTAGCAGGGACATCACTCCAAAAGCTCAACAATTACCCTGTGTGCCTGGACTCCCCTGGCGTCGCCCCCCACCGGCCCCCGGTGCCCGTATGCTCAAACCAGCCTCCTCTGGGACACCATGGTATTTCCACTAATAGAGTCTGGAACCAAGAAGGACTTTCGCCTAGAGCAGTCCCTGTCTTTATCTCTCTCTCTCTCTCTCTCTCTCTCTTATTCTCTCTCCCCCCCCTCTCTCTACGTATCTTCTCTCTCTCTCTCTTATTCTCTCTCTCTTATTCCCCCCCCCCCTCTCTATATACAGTGGGGAGAACAAGTATTTGATACACTGCCGATTTTGCAGGTTTTCCCACTTACAAAGCATGTAGAAGTCTGTAATTTTATCATAGGTACTCTTCAACTGTGAGTGACGGAATCTAAAACAAAAATCCAGAAAATCACATTTTATGATTTTTAAGTAATTAATTTCCATTTTATTGCATGACATAAGTATTTGATACATCAGAAAAGCAGAACTTAATATTTGGTACAGAAACCTTTGTTTGCAATTACAGAGCATACGTTTCCTGTAGTTCTTGACCAGGTTTGCACACACTGCAGCAGGGATTTTGGCCCACTCCTCCATACAGACCTTCTCCAGATCCTTCAGGTTTCGGGGCTGTCGCTGGGCAATACGGACTTTCAGCTCCCTCCAAAGATTTTCTATTGGGTTCAGGTCTGGAGACTGGCTAGGCCACTCCAGGACCTTGAGATGCTTCTTACGGAGCCACTCCTTAGTTGCCCTGGCTGTGTGTTTCGGGTCGTTGTCATGCTGGAAGACCCAGCAACGACCCATCTTCAATGCTCTTACTGAGGGAAGGAGGTTGTTGGCCAAGATCTCGCGATACATGGCCCCATCCATCCTCCCCTCAATACGGTGCAGTCGTCCTGTGCCCTTTGCAGAAAAGCATCCCCAAAGAATGATGTTTCCACCTCCATGCTTCACGGTTGGGATGGTGTTCTTGGGGTTGTACTCATCCTTCTTCTTCCTCCAAACACGGCGAGTGGAGTTTAGACCAAAAAGCTCTATTTTTGTCTCATCAGACCACATGACCTTCTCCCATTCCTCCTCTGGATCATCCAGATGGTCATTGGCAAACTTCAGACGGGCCTGGACATGCGCTGGCTTGAGCAGTGGGACCTTGCGTGCGCTGCAGGATTTTAATCCATGACGGCGTAGTGTGTTACTAATGGTTTTCTTTGAGACTGTGGTCCCAGCTCTCTTCAGGTCATTGACCAGGTCCTGCCGTGTAGTTCTGGGCTGATCCCTCACCTTCCTCATGATCATTGATGCCCCACGAGTTGAGATCTTGCATGGTGCCCCAGACCGAGAGAGATTGACCGTCATCTTGAACTTCTTCCATTAGATTCCGTCTCTCACAGTTGAAGTGTACCTATGATAAAAATTACAGACCTCTACATGCTTTGTAAGTAGGAAAACCTGCAAAATCGGCAGTGTATCAAATATTTGTTCTCCCCACTGTATATATCTCTCTCTCTCATTCTCTCTCTCTCCTCCTCTCTCTCTCTCTCTCATCCTCTCTCTCTATATATATATATATATATCTCTCTTATTCTCTCTCTCCCCCCCTCTCTCTATGTATCTTCTCTCCCTCTCTCTCTCTCTCTCTCTCTCTCTCTCTCTTTCTCTCTCTCTCTCTCTCTCTCTCTCTCTCTCTCTCTCTCTCTCTCTCTCTCTCTCTCTCTCTCCTCCTCTCTCTCTCATCCTCTCTCTCTCTTTATATATATATCTCTCTCTTATTCTCTCTCTCCCCCCTCTCTCTATGTATCTTCTCTCCCTCTCTCTCTCTCTCTCTCTCTCTCTCAATTTTTTTTTTTTTTTTTTTCAATTCAATTCACTTTATTGGCATGACGCAACAATGTACATATTGCCAAAGTATCATACATCAATATATATATATTTTTTTTCTATATATTTATATATATATTTTTTTTCTATTTTATATATATATATATACATACATATACACACGCACATACATATATATACACATATATACATACATTCATACACACATATATATATATATATTTTTTAAAAATATAATTACATCATAATTACATCTCTCTCTCTCTCTCTCTCTCTCTCTCTCTCTCTCTCTCTCTTTCTCTCTCCCTCTTACTCTCTCTCTCTATATCTCTCTCTCTCTCTCTTATTCTCTCTCCCCCCACTCTCTCTCTTTGCATTAAGTTCGCTATTAAAATATAATGTCAATGTGTCAAATAATTATCTTTGTTTTCTCATGATTTGGTTGGGTCTAATTGTGTTGCTGTCCTGGGGCTCTGTGGGGTCTGCTTGCTTAGGGGACTCTTCTCCAGGGTCATCTCTCTGTAGGTGATGGCTTTGTTACGGAAGGTTGGGGAATCGCTTCCTTTTAGGTGGTTGTAGAATTTAACAGCTCTTTTCTGGATTTTGATAATTAGCGGGTATCGGCCTAATTCTGCTCTGCATGCATTATTTGGTGTTTTTTGTTGTACATGGAGGAAAGTTTTGCAGAATTCTGCATGCAGAGTCTCCAATTTGGTGTTTGTCCCATTTTGTGAATTCTTGGTTGGTGAGCGGACCCCAGACCTCACTACCATAAAGGGCAAAGGGTTCTATAACTGATTAAATTATTTTTAGCCAGATCCTAATTGGTATGTCGAATTTTATGTTATTTTTGATGGCATAGAAGGCCCTTCTTGCCTTGTCTCTCAGATCGTTCATAGCTTTTTGGAAGTTACTTGTGGCACTGATGTTTAGGCTGAGGTATGCATAGTTTTTTGTGTGCTATAGAGCAATGGTGTCTAGATGGAATTTGTATTTGTGGTCCTGGCAACTGGACCTTTTTTGGAACACCATTATTCTTGTCTTACTGAGATTTACTGTCAGGGCCCAGGTCTGACAGAATCTGTGCAGAAGATCTAGGTGCTGCTGTAGGCCCTCCTTGGTTGGTGACAGAAGCACCAGATCATTAGCAAACAGTAGACAATTGACTTCAGATTCTAGTAGGGTGAGGCAGGGTGCTGCAGACTGTTCTAGTGCCCTCGCCAATTCATTGATATATATGTTGAAGAGAGTGGGGCTTAAACTGCATCCTTGTCTCACCCCCCGGCCCTGTGGAAAGAAATGTGTTTTTTGCCCATTTTAACCACACATGGATTTTTTGTGTACATGGATTTTATGTCATATGTTTTTCCCCCAACACCACTTTCCATCAATCTGTATAGCAGACCCTCATGCCAAATTGAGTTTAATGCCTTTTTGAAATCAACAAAGCATGAGAAGACTTTGCCTTTGATTTGGTTTGTTTGTCAATTAGGGTGTGCAGGGTGAATACGTGGTCTGTCGTACGGTATTTTGGTAAAAAGCCAATTTGACATTTGTTCAGTACATTGTTTTCACTGAGGAAATGAACTAGTCTGCTGTTAATGATAATGCAGACAATTTTCCCAAGGTTGCTGTTGACGCATATCCCACGGTAGTTATTGTGGTCAAATTTGTCTCCACTTTTGTGGATTGGGGTGATCAGTCCTTGGTTACAAATATTGGGGAAGATGCCAGAGCTAAAGATGATTTTAAAGAGTTCAAGTATAGCCAATTGGAATTTGTGGTCTGTATATATTATAATTTCATTGAGGATACCATCAACACCACAGGATTTTTTGGTTGGAGGGTTTGTATTTTGTTTTGTAGTTCTCGCTCTCTCTCGCTCTCGTTCACACTCTCTCTCTGTGTATCTTCTCCTCTCATTGTTTAGTTTATTTGATCAGTTAAAACAAGGTACAACTATATAATGATGTACTTCATTAAGAATCATCAAGGATAAACACAGAATACGTATTTCCATTGTGGTCCTCTTTCATGATGGCAGGTCAATTTGGTTATTTAGTCATATAGACACAACATATAAATATCCTTTCCCTCTCTTTTTATCTCTCTCCATCCTGATCCAGTCTCAATTAGTCCCAGTGGGATTCCAGGGTTGATTTCCTGTTGCTCTATCATAGTAAAAGGAAACACACACATGCCTTATGTCTCTTCCCTCCCTGTGTGTGTGTGTGTGTGTGTGTGTGTGTGTGTGTGTGTGTGTGTGTGTGTGTGTGTGTGTGTGTGTGTGTGTGTGTGTGTGTGTGTGTGTGTGTGTGTGTGTGTGTGTGTGTGTGTGTGTGTGTGTGTGTGTGTGTGTCTGTGTGTGTGTGTGCGTGTGTGTGCAGTGTGTGTCCCAAGTATATTGGACCAATTTGATTTAGTTGACAGAAAGAAAACAGAGGCAGAGGAGGGACCTTTCTGACAGTCTTTCTCTCAATTACAGACCAGAGACTGATACTTCCTGATCCCTATATTGAATCTAAACCACACAACCAATCAAAGCTCCCCAGCCACAGAGAGCAGCATTTCCCTTGGGTAATATCATTCAACCACTGAAACTGTTCTAATTTCTATAGTTCTGCCATTCCACTATTCTCAGTGGAACCATAGATATTATTATATTTGAACAGTAAAGGCTCTGATGGCACAATGTGATAGAACTTGTTTCTTGCGCTGTATATCAAATAAATTCACAGAAACACATGCAGGAAAACTGCCATTTCCTCTGTGAATAAATTAATCAATGCTATCCATTCTTTTAAAATGCCATTTGTGTCTCAGCCCGGGTACTGTAAATACAATACCACTGTACTAAATATTGGATGTATCAGTCAATCAATCAAGAGACAGTTATAAAACAGTAATTATAAACTGTGTGGTTCGAGCCCTGAATGCTGATTGGCGGGTATGACAAAACATTTATTTTTACTGCTCTAATTACGTTGGTAACCAGTTTATAATAGCGGTATAGGGCCAATATACCACGACTAAAGGCTGTGTCCAGGCACCCCGTGATGCGTTGTGCCTAAGAACAGCCCTTAGCCGTGGTATACTGGCCATATACCACACCCCTTTGTGCCTTATTGCTTAATTATATGATGTTACATTACAAACACAATCTTGTGATTAAGTGTTTGTACAATACTATGTTTTGGCACTTTGAGCTAAATGTTAGAAAAGTTCTTTGTGAATAAAATTATTATTTAGGTAGGTATTGGACCTACTGGGAAACCAATCAATCATGAAACTCATTTACAGTACAGTAACATCACTATGACATAACAAATGTGTGATGGAATGTGCTTGGCAGATTCAATGTCTATATACTGTATTTAAAAAATCTAGTCCTTGCTAATTCAAGGGTTGCAATAAATCTTCTTCAGTGATTAGGCACAAAACATCACACATGCTCTCTAAAGCATTTCATTTGCTTTTTAAGTTAATGACAAAAAACACAACACAGCATCACAGTGATTTCATTGGCTAGCAGATCACTATGGGGTAACCAATCGACTCACCACGCTGACTTTAAAGGCGTAGAGGAGGTCAAAGGGCAGCGCGGCGACCAGGTCGATGACGAACCACGTGGTCATGTAGTGGATGCAGATCAACCGCGCATTGAAGATCACCTGACCAGACTTACTCACGTATGTGGTACGGAAGCTGAACACAATGTCTGGGAAGGATAAATGGAGAGAGAGGAAAGCGAGAGAGAGGAAGAGAGAGGGAGAGAGATGGGTGTAAGGTTATAGATCCATGACTGACTGTCAGATTATGTAATAAGTACACCCACTACAAGTGTCATAGGTTACTGAGCTGCTGGACCACGAACTATACACCCTGTCCTTAACACTATCCCTAATCCAAACACTATCCCTAACACTGTCCCTAACACTGTCCCTAACCCTAAAACTGTCCCTAAAACTGTCCCTAACCCTAAAACTGTCCCTAACCCTGTCCCTAACCCTAACCCTAACCCTAACACTGTCCCTAACCCTAATTTGCCTGTCTAGCTATCCACATCGTACAGGCCAACCGCCAGCCCACTAACGTTTCTTCTCCACGATGAGACTGGATTTGATCTTCTCCCTGACGACTTCTTGAATGCGAACATATTCAAATTGTTCTGATTGGTTGCAGAAACCGATGGGTTGGACCAGGGCCGGCCTACACAAATATTGAATCACATAATTTTGACGTCAGCACAAACAACTTCTAGGATGTTATGTTCAGACTGATGTATGGAGCGATCGATAGAGCAGCGGAATTCAATTCAGGATGAGTCATCAGGTAAAACCCCAACCAAAGCCTAACCCGAACCCTAACCCCAAACCCAAACCATAAATCTAACTCTGACACCACTCCACCCAACCCCCTCCCAAACACACATATTACCCTCCCCTATACCTATAATAAAGAGTATCTCCACAGCAACGTCGCTGACTGTAGTGCTCCTGGTGAGGTCATCGTCTCCGATGAAGCAGACGTTGTAGGGCACTGTCACGGCAACGTAGAAGGTGGCCAGCAGGATCAGCCAATCCCAGCCTGCCTTGAAGGTGCTGAAGTGAAGCAAGATGAACTTGGACTTCTTGGCGTCCGCAACCTTGTACTCCGGCAGAGCAGGGGGGTCCCCAAACACATTCTGGTTGGATGAAAGGAGAGGGGAACACATTCTTATTGGGTGAAAGGAAAAGGGGAAAACATTCTGATTGGGTGAAAGGACAGGGGATGGGGGGTGAGGGTTCAATAATAATTTTGTTGAAGTAAAGTAAGAGTTGAAGAATACTGATTTGCTTCTGTGTGTGAAGGGGGGTGGAGGGTTGGAGGAGTTGGAATCAAGAAAACAGATTAGAAGGGTATTCAAAATGTACAAAATATATTTATTTCGGTAGTGGGGAAGTCTCCCACTTTTTTTTTTAGCTTTATTGAAGAGATAGTACACTGTTGAAAGACGGAGAAGGGGAGTCATTGGGGAGTGGGCCGGTTTCAAACATATGTCGACTCTAGCATTCATGTGTGCCGGGGTCAGCAGCTATAACTGCTGGACCACAGAGGCCACGCTAAAACTCACTGGTTGAAGTAGTGTTGGTTGTTAAGGTGTGTAGTGTTGGTTGTTAGGGTGTGTAGTCTTGGTTGTTAGGGTGTGTAGTGTTGGTTGTTATGGTGTGTAGTGTTGGTTGTTAGGGTGAGTAGTGTTGTTTGCTATGGTGTGTAGTGTTGGTTGTTAAGGTGAGTAGTGTTGGTTGTTAGGGTGTGTAGTGTTGGTTGTTATGGTGTGTAGTGTTGGTTGTTAGCGTGAGTAGTGTTGGTTGTTATGGTGTGTAGTGTTGGTTGTTATGGTGTGTAGTGTTGGTTGTTATGTGTGTAGTGTTGGTTGTTATGGTGTGTAGTGTTGGTTGTTATGTGTGTAGTGTTGGTTGTTAAGGTGTGTAGTGTTGGTTGTTAGGGTGTGTAGTGTTGGTTGTTAGGGTGTGTAGTGTTGGTTGTTATGTGTGTAGTGTTGGTTGTTATGGTGTGTAGTGTTGGTTGTTAGGGTGTGTAGTGTTGGTTGTTAGGGTGTGTAGTGTTGGTTGTTATGTGTGTAGTGTTGGTTGTTAAGGTGTGTAGTGTTGGTTGTTAAGGTTTGTGTTACCTTGTTGAGTTTGATCTTGCTCTTCTTCTTCTTGGTGTCTTTGCTGTGGAGGTGACCTGAGATGTGGTAGAGTACAGTGCTGCTCCGCAGACGAGTAGAGCTGAATGAAGAGCCAGTCTTCACCCGCCCTCGTCGGCGCTCTACACATACAAACACATATGCACATACGCACACACACACAAACACACACACACACAAATACTCTTATTGTACAAACAGTATTATTGTACAATCAAACCACATGGCTCCCTGGGAAATCTCATAGAAAATATGTGGAAAGAAATAGGGGGAAATCATTATGTTTGGATGAAATGTTTAATATCCAATGCTGGTTACACTGAGAATTAATATGTATAAAATCAAATCAACGTTTGTACACAGTTTGTACACAGTTTTGCAGATGTTATCGTAAGTGCAGTGAAATGCTTATGTTTCAAGCTCCAACAATGCAGCAATATCTAGCAATACAATAACAATACACACACAATCAAAAAGTAAAAACTAAAAACAATAAGAAACGAAGACATGTCAGAACGAGCAATGTCAGAGTGCTGAATATAAATACATATACAGTATATGTATGTGAATGGTGTGTAGAGACAGTATGGATAGTATATGAATAAAAAAAGGTGTGTACAGCAGTAGTTATATAGGATGAGCCTTGACTAGAATACAGTATATACATGCAGCGCATTCAGAAAGTATTCAGACCCCTTGACTTTTTTGTTACATTACAAAAAAGTTGTTACGTTACAGACTTATTCTAAAATTGATTAAATGAATGTTTTTCCTCATCAATCTAAACACAATACTTATGTAAATAAGGTATTTCTGTATTTTATTTTTTATAAATTTGCAAATATTTCAAAAAAACAGTTTTGCTTTGTCATTATGGTGTATTCCGTGTAGATTGATGAGGACCAAATTTAATTTAATACATTTTAGAATAAGGCTGTAACGTAACAAAATGTGGAAAAAGGGAAGAGGTATTGCTGCCCTATTTTACCAACTTTTGAAGTGGGTAAAACAGTATGTAAACATTATAAAAGTGACAAATGTTCAATGACTCTGTGTAAATAGGGCAGCACTCTCTAAGGTTCAGGGTAGAGTACCGGGTACTAGCCGGCTAGTGACAGTCTCTAAGGTTCAGGGTAGAGTACCGGGTACTAGCCGGCTAGTGACAGTCTCTAAGGTTCAGGGTAGAGTACCGGGTACTAGCCGGCTAGTGACAGTCTCTAAGGTTCAGGGTAGAGTACCGGGTACTAGCCGGCTAGTGACAGTCTCTAAGGTTCAGGGTAGAGTACCGGGTACTAGCCGGCTAGTGACAGTCTCTAAGGTTCAGGGTAGAGTACCGGGTACTAGCCGGCTAGTGACAGTCTCTAAGGTTCAGGGTAGAGTACCGGGTACTAGCCGGCTAGTGACAGTCTCTAAGGTTCAGGGTAGAGTACCGGGTACTAGCCGGCTAGTGACAGTCTCTAAGGTTCAGGGTAGAGTACCGGGTACTAGCCGGCTAGTGACAGTCTCTAAGGTTCAGGGCATGGTATTGGGCAGAGGTCGGCTAGTGATGGCTGTTTAACAGTCTGATGGCCTGGTGATAGAAGCTGTTTAATAGTCTCGGTCCCAGCTTTGATGCACCTGCATTGTCTCCGCCTTCTAAATGGTAGGAGGGTGAACAGGCCGTGGCTCGAGTGGCTGAGGACCTTGAGGTTCTTCTTGGAGACGTGCGTGAACAGGGAGTACAGGAGGGGGCTGAGCACACACACCTGTGGGGCCCCCGTGTTGAGGATCAGCGTGGCGGAGGTGTTGTTCCCTATCTTACCCACATGGAAGTCTAGGGCCTAGTTGTAGAGGGCGGGGTTCAGACCCAGCGAACCGAGTTTAGTCATGAGCTTGGAGGGACACACACTTCGTGTTGTGGGTGAGCAGAACCACCTTCAGCTCAACATCAGCAAAACAAAGGAGATGGTGGTGGACTTCAGGAGAACCAAGGCCCAACTGACTGCAGTCCCTATACAGGGGATGGATGTGGAAATGGTTGGGTCATACAAGTTCCTGGGAGCTGGAATGGGCTGGTAACACCGGGACCCTGTACAAAAAGGGCCAGAGCCGACTCTACTTTCTGAGGAGGCTCAGGTCCTTCAACGTGTGCAGTAAACTTCTACATACCTTCTACCAGTCTGTGCCGGAGCCATCTTTTTTGCAGTGGTGTGCTGGGGCGCAAACATAAAGCCGGTGACGCTTCTCGGGTAAATAAGCTGATCAGGGAGGCTAGCTCTGTCCTGGAGATGAGCCTTGACACTCTAGAGGAGGTGGCAGAGAGACGGATCCTGGCCAAACTGCTGGCCATCATGGACAACGTCACCCACCCTCTGCATGCCATGGTTATGACGCAGAGGAGCATCTTCAGTCACAGACTGATCCCACCACGATGTGCCAGAGAGCGCTACAGGAGGTTCTTCCTGCCGACGGCTATTAGACTATTTAATGCCTCACTGGGGTGCCGTGCTGTCGGCAACATAGACCTGGAACTGTTGGGGTGTTAGGACCTAGTTTAACAATTATGCATCCATCCGTGAGTAACTAAGGTCTGTAATCACTCATTCACTCAGGACTTAATTATTTATTCATTCAGGTCTATATACATATTCATGTACAGTTGTTATATCATAACACGTTCAATATTGTAAGTAATTCTTGGACTGAACTTACATAGTCATTCACTCAGGAATGCATATTAGTATCCTGTCAGTTGTATCTTTTCTCATTGCTTTTAGTATATCGAATGTGCAATACTTGCATTTATCTGTAATTAAACCCTGTGCACTAAGGACTGTATTTTAAGAGAATGACTATTATTACCCTAAATTATATCATACACACATTTAGCTAT
Organism: Thymallus thymallus; assembly: GCA_023634145.1. Classification (NCBI taxonomy): domain Eukaryota; kingdom Metazoa; phylum Chordata; class Actinopteri; order Salmoniformes; family Salmonidae; genus Thymallus; species Thymallus thymallus. Next base: position 22,430,258 of record CM042395.1, on the reverse strand, counting down.
TTACGTATCTCCTCCTGTCTACCTGTACAGTTAATGTAACCATGCAAATATTCACTTACCAGTAAATGTAACTGTATATTAACCTGTACAGTTAATTTAACCATGCAGAATATTCACTCACCTGTTCATTTAACCAGTCTGTATATTAAGTAAACTATTATTAACTTCACTTATATCATATGCACTTTTAGCTATTTAAGAATTTATCTGCCATCGACCTGTATAGTATAGTTAACCATGCAAATACTCCTTATTTATCTATATCAACTTGCAACATTTTTATCTTTTTTTTTCACTTAACACTCTGTAACAATGTATAGTTTACATATTCAGCCATCCACCCATACTATGCAATGTCTTTTTATAGCTTTTTTTTGCACTCCAGACTTTTTATACTTTTTCATACTGCCGCTCTATGTATCATGTATCGTGTATCTGTCTTTTGTGTATTTCGACCTGGCATTTTGCACCTGCCCTGTGTTTTTTTGTTGGGGTGGTGTGCAAATTGTGTAATGTAATAGTAGAGGTCATTTACCAACACACATTTTCTTGAAATGAAAGAAAATAATATTTTTTGGTCCCTTTGATTTCTAATTTTCAGCACAAACTAGCACAAACTAAAGTGGGAGTCTCAGCTCAAACTATTGGTCAGTAATAACAAAGTGGGAGTCTCAGCTCAAACTATTGGTCTGTAATGAGAAAGTGGGAGTCTCAGCTCAAAATATTGTTCTGTAATAACAAAGTGGGAGTCTCAGCTCAAACTATTGGTCTGTAATGACAAAGTGGGAGTCTCAGCTCAAACTATTGGTCTGTAATGACAAAGTGGGAGTCTCAGCTCAAACTATTGGTCTGTAATGACAAAGTGGGAGTCTCAGCTTAAACTATTGGTCTGTAATGACAAAGTGGGAGTCTCAGCTTAAACTATTGGTATGTAATGACAAAGATTGGATAGGAAGGCCTACTACTATGTTATAGAGGACCAGAAGTGGGGGCTGGGCGTGTGTGTGTGTGCCTGTGTGTTTGTACTGTACTAAATCTGTGTTTTTCTCAAACTCTCACAATCTCAAACATCATATTTTGAAGTTGTTGCAAACGTCAAATTTCAAAGTGTTTAAGATTAAGTTAAGGCATTAACTCAGAGTTTTTAAGGTTAGGGTTAAGTTTAGCCATTAACTCAGATATCTTAAGGTTAGGCATTAACTCAGAATGGCAAGGGTTAAGGTCCGGGATAGCCTTAAAACAAAAAATATCAAAAACAACTTTATATCGCTGGATTAGAACTTGCAACCTTTTATAGGGGTTCAGAGGCAGATGCTTATGCCCAGCCACAATCCCCGTCCACAACACCCTAGCAAAACCGAAACCTAATTGAAGGTAACAGCGCTCACTGTTGCCTCTAGTGGCCGGATTCCATGTCGTCTCACGACGTCCTCACACATGGATGGACACACACACACACACACACACACACACACACACACACACACAACACACACACACACACACACACATACAGGCTTCACACACACTCACACATCCAAAGAAAACCCACAGGAGAAGAAGAGACCAGTGGTGCTCTAGGGAGATATCAGTAATATCCAAGGTGATAACTGCGTGTGTGTGTGTGTGTGTGTGTGTGTGTGTGTGTGTGTGTGTGTGTGTGTGTGTGTGTGTGTGTGTGTGTGTGTGTGTGTGTGTGTGTGTGTGTGCGTGTGCATGTGTGCATGCGTGTTTGGGTGTATACGTGTGCATGCATGGGGGCAAGTGTGTGTGTGTGTGTGTGTGTGTGTGTGTGTGTGTGTGCGTGTGGACCCCAGACGAGGCGAACAGACAGCCAGGGAGCCACAGACACAGACACTCCCATTTTTAGATCTAAAGCATTTCCCCTCACTTTAGAACCAGGAAGGTCAGACAGGGGGGAGAGAGGAGGAGGTAAGGAAAGAAGATATGGAAAGAGAGAGAAAGTGAGAGATAAAGGGGTAGGTAGAGAGAGAAGAGAGGTAGGTATGGAGAGATGGGGAGGGAGGGAGGGAGGGAGGGAGGGGTAGGTAGGGAGAGATGGGGAGGGAGGGAGGCAGGGAGGCAGGCAGGGAGGCAGGCAGGCAGGCTGGCAGGGAGGGAGGGAGGGGTATATGTAGGTAGGGAGAGATGGGTAGGGAGGGAGAGAAGGAAAGAGAGCCAAATTGGGAGAGACTGAGGTAAAGCGAAAGCAAAAGAAAGAGTGAGGGGGGAGAGGGAGACAAATGCAAAGGAAGTGAAGGTGGGAACGTTGAAGCAAGGGAGGGAAGGAGAGAGGGAAGGAGGGGTTGTTGACGACAGAGAGATTGTGTGTGTGTGTACACTTGCGTGTGTGTACAAATGTGTGCGAGTTAAGATGGGTTTTCCCTGCCTGGACTGGGATGACCTGTGCATTGCTTTTGCAATATTGACAAAAACACACACTTCTGCAGAGCTGTGTTTTCTGTTATCTCAGTACTGATTTAAAATGCTAATTATTGAAGAATTACCATGCAGATGCAATGTAGAATATAACATGTCAAATCCACAGTCATTACTCCCTGCTTTTATCTCTCACTAAAAACATGTGCAGCATCAGGCATTTGTCTTTGTGTGAAAAGTAAACCATGTTGTTGTTTTGTTTTTATGTACAGTAATGATGCAGTTAGACAGCGAGCCATGGGGGGAGGACATGAAGAATGAACAATAACATTATTGACTGCAGATACACACACACACCACCACACACACCCACTGACCTTCTCGCCTGTCCTCTGGGATTTTCTTGGCCTTGGTGTCTGTGATGTCTTTAAATGAAGCCAGGAAGAGCACCACGTCTCCCTTCTCATTCTTAATGGGGACAATTTCCAGCAGGCACCAGAACAACGATGCTGCAATTGTCAGATACACACACACACACACACACACACACACGTTATACACATGATACGCATACAGCAGAGTAGGGTGAAGATGCCCCTAGATGCTGATCTTGAGTCAGTTTAGCATTTTCCCCACTAATGGCTAAGATTAGGCTTGGGGGAGGGGAAGCTGATCCTAGATCTGTACCTAAGAGAAACTTCACCCCAAAGCCACACAGTACAGACATGCTACTTTATATGTGACCAATCATCTGAATTTCTGATTGGTTGATCTTCTGTTTTGGGCTTTTTAAAAACTCTTAAGAGTACAGATTCAGAGCTTCAAAATGTTGTATCATACGCTGCACAACACACATTATAATCACATTACAAATCAAGACACATTATAATCACATTACAAATCAAGACACATTATAATCACATTACAAATCAAGACACATTATATTCACATTACAAATCAAGACACATTATGATCACATTACAAATCAACACACATTATAATCACATCACAAATCAAGACACATTATAATCACATTTCAAGTCAAGACACATTATGACAGGCTCTGACCATAGGGAGGCCTCTGGCTTATCACCATGTTGTTATGGTCAGGGCCTGACAGGGGTGATCTAGCTAAGTCTATGGTGTTTTGTGTTGGTCCCCAATTAGAGGCAGCTGTTTAGCATTGTCTCTAATTGGGGACCCTATTTATGTTGTAACTGTTTCCACCTGCGTTGTGGATTATTGTTTGTAGTGTTTTGTGCCTGTGTGCCAACCTTCCGTTACATTCGTGCTCTTTTGTTGTTTTTGTATTTCGAGTTCGCCCTCAATAAAAAGTATATCGGACTACAACTGCGCTGCGCCTTGGTCTGCCTTTATCCACAATCGTGACTCATTATAATCACATTACAAATCAAGAGACATTATAATCACATTACAAATCAAGACACATTATAATCACATTACAAATCAAGAGACATTATAATCACATTACAAATCAAGACACATTATAATCACATTACAAATCAAGAGACATTATAATCACATTACAAATAAAGACACATTATAATCACATTACAAATCAAGGTACATAATCCAGACAACAGATTATACTCAGCATGCAGATTACCTTGATTCCCTGTTTTGTTTTGCAGATATGTACAGTATATGTACAGTATAATACAGATGCATGAAAGCAGTCAAACACACATTCCCTGAAACCTGGCAGGAGTTCTGTGTGTGTGTGTGTGTGTGTGTGTGTGTGTGTGTGTGTGTGTGTGTGTGTGTGTGTGTGTGTGTGTGTGTGTGTGTGTGTGTGTGTGTATTCCTGCACACTGCCTCAAGCACAGTTTAAATGAACCAAAGTCAGGGGATCTCTGTAAGAATGATGCAATCTTGGTAAATAATGGTACAAATCTGAGAAATTGAGGTGAAATACTGTGTGGCTGTGTGAATGTGCTCTCTGTCAAGAATAGTATGTAATGTAATGTATGCAGCATGAATAGTATGTAATGTACTATAGATAGATAGATAGATAGATAGATAGATAGATAGATAGATAGATAGATAGATAGATAGATAGATAGATAGATAGATAGATAGATAGATAGATAGATAGATAGATAGATAGATAGATAGATAGATAGATAGATAGATAGATAGATAGATAGATAGATAATCGCTCCTTATTGATCCCCGTGGGGAAATTACTTTATCAAGCAGCTATGAAAAGCACAGGGCAGGTGCAAAATGCCAGAACGAAATACACAAAAGACATACATGATACATAGTGCGGTATGTAGTATGATGTAATGTACTTTATGTAGCATGAATAGTATGTAATGTACTGTATGTAGCATGAATAGTATGTATGTATCACAGAAAACCCTGCCTCTGAACAGTTGCAGCACTCCCTCTCACAGGCAGGCAAAGACAGAGGGAAACCTACATTTACCATTCCACCTTTCATGATTCTGTTTGGATAGAATGAGAGAGAGAATGAAATAGGGAAAGGAAGAGAGAATGGGGGCTGGGGGGGGATCTGAGAAGGTAATGAGGGGAGAGAGAGAGAGAGAGAGAGAGAGAGATAAACAGAGTGAGAAAGGAAGACGGACAGAGAGAGAAAGAGAGAGAGAGAGAGAGAGAAGAGAGAGAAGAGAGAGAAGAGAGAGAGAGAGAGAAGAGAGAGAGAGAGCTGCCACCCGATCTGAGTGTTATTAAATTTTCATGTGTGTGTTAACTAATGAGTGTTAAATAATGACTGCAGGGCCCTCCCTCCCTCCCTCCATCCATCTATACTGGTCTAAATAGGAACACTCCAGAAATAGCAACCAGGAAATGCCCACTGCCCATTACTTCAAGGTCCATTCTGTAAGATTTCCACATTATTAGATCTTAATGCACATGTCAAATAAGTGTCCAAGTAACCTTTGCCTGAATAGTATCCGAGCAACTAAGCTTAATGGTGGTATGCCAGTGATTCAGTCAAGACATATTGATGTTGCTGCCAAAATATTGATGTGACAGAACTGAACAAGTGAGAGCTTACTCATAAGCAGCCATCATCTTGTTTTCACCTATCCTGAGTCTTCAGATCAGTGCAGAAGAAGGACAGGAGATGAGTAGTGGAGTCCAACTGTAGCAGACTTCAACACACACACACCTTTCCTTACCTGTCTTCTTGTAGAACATGATCTCTTCCTTGAACTCCTTGCGTTCGTCCAGGGCGTCGTCGATGCTGAGGATGATGGTCTCGTTGCTCTCTGGGCCGTACAGGAACTTACAGGCACAGCTCTTCTGCATGACTTCAGCGCGGGAGAAGCCTGTGAGCTCACAGAAGCCATCTGAACAGTAGACAATGGGGAAGCCTTGGGCCTTGGACACCTGGGCATTAGCCAGGATGAAGTTGCTGTCTGGTGGAAACAAAGATAAAGAATACAGGGCGGCATTCATTTGTGCAAACTGTAGCAAAAAAAAAATCAAAAAGTTTTCCAACAAAGGTGAGAGTTCAGGTAGTCCCTCACCATTTAGGTCTGTTTTCTTTTGTTTTGGTTTCTAGTGAATATGACTCTGGATTAGACAGTTATGATGCAAGTTTAGGCCAGGATAAAGTTGTTGTCTGGTAAGAGTAAGACAAGGAATATTTAAAATAAACATTTAACGATAACTAGGTGAATTTGGGCTATTCTGATGGCCGGGAAAAATTGTTGTCATGTCAAAACAAGACAGGGAATCAAGGTAATTCATATTTATGACGGTGAGGATGGGGGTTAAGGCCACTGTGGATAGTGTATGAGGGTATAAACTAACACTGCAGATACTGTTGTTTAGGGTTGGGCAACTCCAGTCCTTAGGGGCTTGAGTGTCTGCTGATTCCAACTGTATCCCAAATGGCACCCTATTCACCCATAGGACTCTTGTCAAAAGTAGGGTCATTTGGGATGCACACTTTCTCTTGTTGCCTGGAGCTTAATTGAGCCATTAACGTGACAAATTGCTCACAGAGTGACACACCTGTTTCCCCAATCTAAAGCTGGTCTGAGAGTGAGAACACAAACTAGCAGAAAAACACTGAGGAACAAAGTTGCCCATCGCTGTAGTTAGAGAGTTACTGAGGTATGAACGGAAGGGGGGGGTGAGGTAAGAGCGAGGAGGGGGGGTGAGGTAAGAGCGAGGGGGGGAGTGAGGTAAGAGCGAGGGGGGGAGTGAGGTAAGAGCGAGGAGGGGGGGTGAAGTAAGAGAAAGGGGGGTGAGGTAAGAACGAGGAGGGGGATGAGGTAAGAGCGAGGGGGGGTGAGGTAAGAGCTATTCATTACAACTGTAATTGTTTTCATGTTGTTTCATCCCAAAATAAATATTCTGCCTCAGCCATCTCTTTTCCTACCATCAATTTGATGATTTGATATGTAATTGTTTAATGCCTCGTGTCAACATTTGTAATTCTGTGTTAATATAAAGCGCTTCAGAACCAGAATGCTTGCACACGTCCCTCAACGAGGAGATGTTCCATTTCATAATTCCTTTAATCACACAGAGTTCTATCTGTCTCCACACTCTCTGACTTACTGAAGAGATTCTTGAGTCTGAAGCGGAGGATAACCTTTTTTATGTTTTTATTTGCATCAGCAGAATGTGCCGGGTGATTTTCTTTTTTTGAGTTATAGGCCAGACAGCAGTATGCCTTGGAACTGCTGTCAGGAGGCTGTAGCAAAGACACACACACACACACACACACACACACACACACAAACGCACACCATCCAGACACTGAGTGAGGACCAGACAGACAGAACCAGACATCTCAGAGGAACCAGAGACAGACCCCACATTCCTGACTCCTCTCCCTCACGTCCTGCCTGTCCAACAGCCCCCCTCTGAGAGGAGGAGAGGCTGATGCTTAGCCTTAAGAGACGTTTACCCAAGTGTGTGTGTGTGTGTGTGTGTGCGTGTGTGTATGTGTATGTGTGCGTATGTGTGTGTGTGTGTTTATGCCACACACACACACACACACACACACACACACACACACACACACACACACACACACACACACACACACACACACACACACACACACACACACACACACACACACACACACACACACAGGTGTCCCCATCTGGATGTGGCTTGCTCTCTAATGGCCCAGATTGAATACAGGCTCTGGACTGATTTGGGGCAATGGGGATTGCAGACACTTTTGAATAATCAGAAGCAACTTGTAATCTCAACACAACCTTACATTTTCATGCATTCAATTCCCTCACTGATCTCTCTCCTCTATCCTCCTTCCCCCCGTCAACACTCCTCTCCACTTCTCCAAGCAATCCATCTCTCCTCTCCTTCATTCTCTTTTAATCTCTTCCCTTCATTCAGTCGCTCAACTCACTTCTCTTCCCTCTCCCTCCATCTCTAACAGCCTCTGTTCTGTATCCATAGGTTTCCCACTTTCACTTCCCCCACATAATCTATACTACACCCTTCTATCCCTCTCTCTCTCCTTCCCCCTACATCTCTCCCCCTCTCCCCCTCATTTAGGCTGTGTCATATCTCCTCCCTCCCCTCCATCGCTCCTCTCTGCTCCATACCTCTCTCCAGATCTCCTCCCAGCTGCTCTCTGTCTCCCTCCTACTGTTCTTGGTCTCACTGTCTAATTACTCTTCCTCTTCTCCCAACCCCCAGAATCCATCAATTTATCCCTTTTCTTCCCTCCAACTTCTGTTACACTTGCCCTTTCATCCATTTATCCATCATTCACCCTTCTCTCTCCCTGTACTCTCTCCACCCTTACCTTCTCTCTCCCTGTACTCTCTCCACCCTTACCTTCTCTCTCCCTGTACTCTCTCCACCCTTACCTTCTCTCTCCCTGTACTCTCTCCACCCTTACCTTCTCTCTCCCTGTACTCTCCCCACCCTTACCTTCTCTCTCCCTCTAGCCCATCCTTACCTTCTCTCTCCCTCTAGCCCATCCTTACCTTCTCTCTCCCTCTAGCCCATCCTTACCTTCTCTCTCCCTCTAGCCCATCCTTACCTTCTCTCTCCCTCTAGCCCATCCTTACCTTCTCTCTCCCTCTAGCCCATCCTTACCTTCTCTCTCCCTCTAGCCCATCCTTACCTTCTCTAGCCCTCTACTATCTCCACCTGTCCTTGGATTCTTTAACCCTAACCCTTTTCCATCCCCTTCTTCATCCTCACATCTTCTTTACGCACTCCATCTTCTCCACCATCTTCTCCTCCATCTTCTTCTCCATCTTCTTCTCCCTCCTTTCCACCTTTCATATCTTCTCCTTACCCCTCGATCCCAAAATTCCATCTGTACCCCTCCACCTCCCCCTCTCATCCACTCCCTCTCTCCCTCTCTCTCTCTCTCCCTTTCTCCCTCTTCCTCTCCTCCGTTCCACATTCTCTGTCTCTCTTCCTCCTCTCCCTCTCTGTATCTCTCTCTCTCTCTGTCTCTCTCTCTTTACATCTCTCTCCCTGTACTCTCTCCACCCTTACCTTCTCTCTCCCTGTACTCTCTCCACCCTTACCTTCTCTCTCCCTGTACTCTCCCCACCCTTACCTTCTCTCTCCCTCTAGCCCATCCTTACCTTCTCTCTCCCTCTAGCCCATCCTTAGCTTCTCTCTCCCTCTAGCCCATCCTTACCTTCTCTCTCCCTCTAGCCCATCCTTACCTTCTCTCTCCCTCTAGCCCATCCTTACCTTCTCTCTCCCTCTAGCCCATCCTTACCTTCTCTCTCCCTCTAGCCCATCCTTACCTTCTCTAGCCCTCTACTATCTCCACCTGTCCTTGGATTCTTTAACCCTAACCCTTTTCCATCCCCTTCTTCATCCTCACATCTTCTTTACGCACTCCATCTTCTCCACCATCTTCTCCTCCATCTTCTTCTCCATCTTCTTCTCCCTCCTTTCCACCTTTCATATCTTCTCCTTACCCCTCGATCCCAAAATTCCATCTGTACCCCTCCACCTCCCCCTCTCATCCACTCCCTCTCTCCCTCTCTCTCTCTCTCCCTTTCTCCCTCTTCCTCTCCTCCGTTCCACATTCTCTGTCTCTCTTCCTCCTCTCCCTCTCTGTATCTCTCTCTCTCTCTGTCTCTCTCTCTTTACATCTCTCTCTGTTCTGGATCTTTTTGTCTAATTGCTCAAGTGTAACAGCCAATAGATCATCTCCCCCTGTGCTCACACTCTATCTGACATCTGTGTGAAAGTCCTCAGAGGAAAGGAGAGAGAGAGAGAGACAGAGAGAGAGAGAGGGAGAGAGAAGAAGGGAGGAGGGAAGAAGACGGAGGGGAGGGAGGGAGGGAGGGAGGGAGGGAGGGAGGGAGGGAGGGAGGGAGGGAGGGAGGGAGGGAGGGAGGGAGGGAGGGAGGGAGGGAGGGAGGGAGGGAGGGAGGGAGGGAGGGAGGAGAGGAGAGGAGATATAAAAGAGGAATGGAGAAGGAGATAGAACGAAGAAGTTCAGGATGAAGGGGATGAAGAACTAGAACGCAGACAGAGAAATAAAAGAGGAGTGGAAAGAATGAGCGAGGAGAAGAAAAAGATGAAAACAAGTAGAGAAGGATAGAGTAGAAGGAGAGGAGAGGAGAGAGGAATCACCAACTGAATGTTTGAAGCCACACCCCCCCATCACCTCCCCCCAGTGTGCGTCCCAAATGGCACCTTATTCTGGTCCCTCCTGGATTTCGCATTGATTTGTCGTGATATTTGCGGCCAGAAAGCTTTGCTGCTGCAATTCTATCTTTTTGCATGGCAATATGCAATGATTTTGTCCAATTTGCCAGGAAAACGAGCTTAGGACAGAGGTCAGTTCAAATTGATCCTAGACCACAGCTCAGGGATATGTTCTCCTAGAGAGAAAAATAGAAACAAGCAGTCTGCCGTGTGCTAAAAGGAGATCCCCCTGTACAGACACACACACACACACACACCCATGTCATATCCCAGGTCCAGACTCATTCCTCAGCTCTCTGCTAGGTGGGTCAGGACAGGGGAATCTGTGAAGTTACAAAGCGCAGCATCAGGTATACTGTACTCTTCTGAACAAGGTGAGGGGGAGGGGGGGGGGTGGTTCTCAAACACGTTTTGCTCCGCTCTGGCCCAGATTTTAATAACACATAGACACACACACAGATACACACACACACACACCCCTCCGTGACACCCCTATCCCATCCTGAACACCAAACACCTCAGATATTTACAGAATGCTTGTGATTTGTGAGGTGAACGAGTGTGGTGTAAAAATTGATAGATGTATAGATGGAGAGATGGAGAGAAGGAGAGAATGACAGTGAAAGACAGAAGGACAAAGACAGCTGTAGGGAGAGATGAATGGAGGGACAATAGGAGGGAGGGAGGGATGGATGGAGGGAAGGGAGAGAGAGGTCGAAAAAGTGAGATACCGTAAGGAAGGAGTGAGATGAAGGGATAGAGACAGTGGAGAGGCGGAGCAGGAGAGGAACTGAGAAGGAGATAGGAAGTGGAATTAGAGGAGAGGAAAAGGAGATTTTCTGGAGGCTTTCCTCACATTTATCCAACTGAGAAAAACACAGAGCACACTAGCGGTGTGAGGCGGACTCAAACAAAGTAACAAAGGTTACAGTCTCACCAAGGTAACCAAGGCTAGAGTCACACCTAGGTAACCAAGGCTACAGTCAAACCAAGGTAACCAAGCTTACAGTCACACCAAGGCTACAGTCTAACCAAAGTAACCAGGCTTACAGTCACACTGAGGTAACCAAGCTTACAGTAACACAGAGGTAACCAAGCTTACAGTCCACCAAAGTAACCAAGTGTAGAGTCCCACCATGGTAACCAAGGCTACAGTCTAACCAAAATAACCAAGCTTACAGTCCAACCAAGGTAACCAAGCTTACAGTCCAACCAAGGTAACCAAGCTTACAGTCCCACCAAGGTAAGCAAGCTTACAGTCCCACCAAGGTAACCAATCTTACAGTCCCACCAAGGTAACAAAGCTTGCAGTCCCATCAAGGTAACCACCTCCTCCCAGTTGCCCACTGCATTGAGGCTCGGAAACACTGTTACCACCGATAAATCCACGATTATCGAAAATTTCAATAAGCATTTTGCTACGGCTGGCCATGCTTTCCACCTGGCTACCCCTACCCCGGCCAACAGCTCTGTACCCCCGGCAGCTACTTGCCCAAGCCCCCCCCACTTCTCCTTCACCCAAATCCAGACGGCTGATGTTCTGAAAGAGCTGCTAAGTCTGGACCCCTACAAATCTGCTGGGCTAGATAATCTGGACCCTCTCTTTCTGAAATTATCAGCCAAAATTGTTGCAACACCTATCACTAGCCTGTTCAACCTCTCCTTCGTATCGTCTGAGATCCCTAGAGATTGGAAAGCTGCCGCGGTCATCCCCCTCTTCAAAGGAGGAGACACTCTAGACCCAAACTGTTATAGACCAATATCCATCCTACCCTGCCTTTCTAAAGTTTTCGAAAGCCAAGTTAACAAACAGATAACTGACCACTTCGAATCCCACCGTACCTTCTCTGCTATGCAATCTGGTTTCCGAGCTGGTCATGGGTGCACCTCAGCTACGCTCAAGGTACTGAACGATATCATAACCGCCATCGATAAAAGACAGTACTGTGCAGCCGTCTTCATCGACCTGGCCAAGGCTTTCGACTCTGTCAATCACCGCATTCTTATTGGCAGACTCAACAGCCTTGGTTTCTCAAGTGACTGCCTTGCCTGGTTCTCTAACTACTTTGCAGACAGAGTTCAGTGTGTCAAATCGGAGGGCCTATTGTCCGATCCTCTGGCAGTCTCTTTGGGGGTGCCACAGGGTTCAATTCTTGGGCCAACCCCTTTCTCTATATACATCAACGATGTCGCTCTCGCTGCTGGTGACTCTCTGATCCATCTCTACGCAGATGACACCATTCTGTATACATCTGGCCCCTCTTTGGACACTGTGTTTACTAACCTTCAAACAAGCTTCAATGCCATACAACACTCCTTCCGTGGCCTCCAACTGCTCTTAAACGCTAGTAAAACTAAGTGCATGCTTTTCTATCGAACGCTGCCAGCACCCGCCCACCGGACTATCATCACTACTCTCGACGGGTCCGAATTAGAATACGTGGACACCTACAAATACCTAGGCATCTGGTTAGACTGTAAACTCAACTTCCAGACTCACATCAACCATCTCCAATACAAAATTAAATCCAGAATTGGCTTCCTATTTCGCAACAAAGCCTCCTTCACTCATGCTGCCAAACATGCCCTTGTAAAACTGACTATCCTACCGATCCTTGATTTCGGCGATGTCATTTACAAACTAGCCTCCAACACTCTACTTAGCAAATTGGATGTAGTCTATCACAGTGCCATCCGTTTTGTCACCAAAGCCCCATACACTACCCACCACTGCGACCTGTATGCTCTCGTTGGCTGGCCTTCATTATATATTCGTCGCCAAACCCACTGGCTCCAGGTCATCTATAAGTCTTTATTAGGTAAATCCCCGCCCTATCTCAGCTCACTGGTCACGATAGCAACACCCACCCGTAGCATGCGTTCCAGCAGGTATATCTCACTGGTCACCCCCAAAGCCAACACCTCCTTTGGCCGCCATTCCTTCCAGTTCTCTGCTGCCAAAGACTGGAACGAATTGCAAACATCATTGAAGCTAGAGGTTCCTATCTCCCTCACTAACTTTAAGCATCAGTTGTCAAAGCTGCTTATCGATCACTGCACCTGTATATAGCCCTTATGTAAATAGCCCACACTACTACCTCATCCCCATATTATATTTATTTTTGTTATTTTCACAAATCTTGCACTCCAGTATATCTATTTGCACATCCTTCATTCCTGTGTTAATGATGATAATCTGTAATTTATTTCACCACTATGGTCTATTTATTGTCCTACCTCCTAACCTTACTACATTTTGCACTACATTTTGCACTCTGTATATATATTTTCTATTGTGTTTTTGACTATGTTTGTTTATTGTGTAACTCTGTGTTGTTTTTGTCGCACCAAGCTCACAGTCCCACCAAGGTAACCAAGCTTACAGTCCCACCAAGATAACCAAGGCTACAGTAACACCAAGGTAACCAAGACACCAGTCACACCAAGGTAACCAAGCTTACAACCACAACATGGAAACATAGCAACCAAGCTTACAGTCCCACCAAGGTAACCAATCTTACAGTCCCATCAAGGTAACCAAGACTACAGTCCAACCAAGGTAACCAAGCTTATAGTCAAACCAAGGTAACCAAGCTTACAGTCCCACAAAGGTAAGCAAGCTCACAGTCCACCAAGATAACCAAGCTTACAGTTACACCAAGGTAACCAAGGCTTCAGTCACACCAAGGTAACAACACTTACAGTCACACCAAGGAAACAACGCTTACAGTCACACCAAGGTAACCAAGCTTACAGTCACACTAAGGTAACCATGCTTACAGTCCCACCAAGGTAGCCATGCTTACAGTCACACCAAGGTAACCAAAGCAACAGTCAAACCAAGGTAACCAAGGCTACAGTCACACCAAGGTAACCAAGCTTACAACCAGACCAAGGTAACAAAGCTTACAGTCACAACAAGGTAACCAAGCTTACAGTCATACCATGGTAACCAAGCTTACAGTCACACCAAGGTAACAAAGCTTACAGTCACACCAAGGTAACCAAAGCTACAGTCAAACCAAGGTAACAAAGCATACAGTCCCACCAAGGTAACCAAGCTTACAGTCACACCGAGGTAACCAAGCTTACAGTAACACAGAGGTAACCAAGCTTACAGTCACACCAAGGTAACCAAGTGTAGAGTCACACCAAGGCAACCAAGCGAAGAATCCCACCAAGGTAACCAAGGCTACAGTCTAACCAAAATAACCAAGCTTACAGTCCCACCAAGGTAAACAAGTTTACAGTCCCACCAAGGTAACCAAACTTACAGTCCCACCAAGATAACCAAGCTTACAGTCCCACCAAGGTAACTAAGCTTGCAGTCCCACCAAGGTAACCAAGCTTACAGTCCCACCAAGATAATCAAGGCTACAGTCACACCAAGGTAACCAAGACTAAAGTCACACCAAGGTAACCAATCTTACAACCACACCAAGGAAACAAAGTTACAGTCACACCAAGGTAACCAAGCTTAAAATCACACCATGGTAACCAAGCTTACAGTCAAACAAAGGTAACAAAGCTAACAGTCACACCAAGGTAACCAAGCTTACAGTGACACCAAGGTAACCAAGACTAAAGTCACACCAGGGTAACCAAGCTTACAACCACACCAAGATAACAAAGCTTACAATCACACCAAGGTAAGCAAGCTTAAAGTCACACCATGGTAACCAAGCTTACAGTCAAACCAAGGTAACCAAGGCCACAGTCTCATAAGGTAACCAAGCTTACAGTCACACCAAGGTAACCAAGCATATAGTCACACCAAGGTAACCAATCTTACAGTCCCTTCAAGGTAACCAAGACTACAGTCCCACTAAGGTAACAAATCTTATAGTCCCACCAAGGTAACCAAGCTTACAGTCACACCAAGGTAACCAAGCTTACAGTCCACCAAGATAACCAAGCTTACAGTCACACCAAGGTAACCAAGCTTACAGTCACACCAAGGTAACCAAGCTTACAGTGACACCAAGGTAACCAAGCTTACAGTCACACCAAAGTAACCAAGCTTACAGTAACACCAAGGTAACCAAGCTTACAGTCACACCAATGTAACCATGCTTACAGTCCCACCAAGGTAATCAAGCTTACAGTCACACCAAGGTAATCAAGACTACAGTCCACCAAGGTAACCTTGCTTACAGTCCCACCAAGGTAAACAAGCTTACAGTTCCATCAAGGTAACCAAGACTACAGTCCCACCAAGGTAACAAATCTTATAGTCCCACCAAGGTAACCAAGCTTACAGTCCCACCAAGGTAACCAAGCTTACAGTCCACCAAGATAACCAAGCTTACAGTCACACCAAGGTAACCAAGGCTTCAGTCACACCAAGGTAACAATATTTACAGTCACACCAAGGTAACAATGCTTACAGTCACACCAAGGTAACCAAGCTTACAGTCACACCAAGGTAACCCTACTTACAGTCACACCAAGGTAACAAAGGTTACAGTCTCATAAGGTAACCAAGCTTACAGTCACACCAAGGTAACCAAGCTTACAGTCACATCAAGGTAACAAAGCTTACAGTGACACCAAGGTAACCAAGCTTACAGCCACACCAATGTAACCATGCTTACAGTCCCACCAAGGTAACCAAGCTTACAGTCCCATCAAGGTAACCAAGACTACAGTTCCACCAAGTTAACAAAGCTTATAGTCCCACCAAGGTAACCAAGCTTACAGTCCACCAAGATAACCAAGCTTACATTCACACCAAGATAACCAAGGCTACAGTCACACCAAGGTAACTAAGACTACAGTCACACCAAGGTAACCAAGTTTACAGTCACACCAAGGTAACAAAACTTACAGTTTCACCAAGGTAACCAAGCTTACAGTCACACCAAAGGTAACCAAGCTTAAAGTCACACCATGGTAACCAAGCTTACAGTCACACCAAGGTAACAAAGCTTACAGTTACACCAAGGTAACCAAGCTTACAGTCACACCAAAGTAACCAAGCTTACTGTCACACCAAGGTAACCAAGCGTACAGTCACACCAAGGTAACCAAGGCTACAGTCTCATAAGGTAACCAAGCTTACAGTCACACCAAGGTAACAAAGCTTACAGTCACACAAAGGTAACCAAGCTTAAAGTCACACCATGGTAACCAAGCTTACAGCCACACCAAGGTTACAAAGCTTACAGTTACACTAAGGTAACCAAGCTTACAGTCACACCAAAGTAACCAAGCTTACTGTCACACCAAGGTAACCAAGCGTACAGTCACACCAAGGTAACCAAGGCTACAGTCTCATAAGGTAACCAAGCTTACAGTCACTCCAAGGTAACCAAGGCTACAGTCACACCAAGGTAACCACAGCTACAGTCACACCAAGGTAACCAAGGCAACAGTCACACCAAGGTAACCAACCTACAGTCACACCAAAGTAACCAAGCTTACAGTGACACCAAGGTAACCAAGCTTACAGTCACACCGAGGTAACCAAGCTTACAGTCCCACCAAGGTAACCAATCTTACAGTCTCTTCAAGGTAACCAAGACTACAGTCCCACCAAGGTAACAAATCTTATAGTCCCACCAAGGTAACCAAGCTTACAGTCCCACCAAGGTAACCAAGTTTACAGTCCACCAAGATAACCAAGCTTACAGTCACACCAAGGTAACCAAGCTTACAGTCACACCAGGGTAACAAAGCTTACAGTGACACCAAGGTAACCAAGCTTACAGTCACACCAAAGTAACCAAGCTTACAGTGACACCAAGGTAACCAAGCTTACAGTCACACCAAGGTAACCATGCTTACAGTCCCACCAAGGTAATCAAGCTTACAGTCACACCAAGGTAACCAAGGCTACAGTCACACCAAGGTAACCAAGGCTACAGTCACACCAAGGTAACCAGGGTAATCAATAATAATGACAATCAATAATAATCAGGGTTATCAGTGTTAGTACAGACAGTCTGGAGGGTAGCCTACTCATTTCCAGCTGATCAGGTGATCATCCCCATTCATGAGGATTTCAATCATCTCTCCACTAATCCATTATCACAGTACAAAATCTATCTTGAAGGAGGTGCGATAACACAATCCAAAATATGCACACACACGTGCACACACACACACACACACACACACACACACAGCTCTTTCAACTAGAATCTTCTCATGCTGAGTAATTGAAGAGTGCAAATCATTAGACAACTCCTCAGCTTTAATCATACTGTAGCTTTCCTCTCTATCATCAAATCCCACTGGCTCATACCACTAGAAACATTACATTTGATCAATTCCTGTCATTTGTAAGGAAGTTGCACCTCTCTCTCTGTTTCTCTCTCTCACTCTTTCTCTCTCTGGATTCCCCTCTCTCACCTCTCTATGACTATCTGACTTCCTCTCTGCCTCCCTCTCTCCTCGCCCTCACTACCTATCAAATCCATTCCCCATATTTTGAATCCATTATCTTTCCGTCTTCCCCCCTTCTCCCTCTTTCTCATTATCTCCTTCTCCCGCTCTCTCTCTCCTTCTCTCTATTCCCCTCGCGAACAATTAATTAAGTCTAAAAATGGCTGAGTGGGTCTTGGCCCAGACTTGCATTAGTGAAACCCCATTTGATGATCGTTTTCAACACTCCATTAGAGATGATGATTAGGATTCCGAATCGCACTAATTAGGTTTGTTACCGAAGCGGAATGTCCACGGCGACAGACAGAGCTCCAGGAAGAAGCCACATTTCTATGAAACTTCCTGAAGTTCCTAGAACAGAGGAGTCTCCACATTTAAATGTTCAGTTGCCATACTGTATTGTACCCTTAGAATGAGGCCAATGTCTGTGTGCTACCAGTGTCTTCTGATGGTGTCTCCTGATGGTGTCTCCTGATGATGTCTCCTAATGGTGTCTCCTGACAGTGTCTTCTGATGGTGTCTCCTGACGGTGTCTCCTGATGGTGTCTCCTGACGGTGTCTCCTGATGGTGTCTCCTGACGGTGTCTCCTGGTGGTGTCTCCTTATGGTGTCTCCTGACAGTGTCTCCTGATGGTGTCTCCTGATGGTGTCCCCTGACAGTGTCTCCTTATCTGCCTTCTTCTACCGATGTCGTTTCTTACTGCAATATTACTCATTCACTTGCATTGTCACCATTCTAGGTGTCTTTCATATAGATAAAGCAATAAATGTGTAATAACCACGTAACAAGTTAATTCATAGTGTTTCAAGGTGACTTGGGTCAAAATAATCACATTAAGAGGGAAGAATAGCACTGAGAAGATTGTTTTAACATTTTCAAACTTCATAATTACCTCAGAGAGTCATCAAGAGGTCAGAGATCAATGCTTAGAGACAAACTGTTATATGAATCTAACTATTCATTATTATTATTGTGTGAGAGCTCTCTCTATTGTCGCTCAGACCTGAGCCAGACCTGAGCCAGACCTGAGCCAGACCTGAGCCAGCTTTAAACACTCCTTTACTGTCCTACTGTAATCATCGCAATCCTCCAGCAAATCTTCCAAAGTCTCAATTAGAGACGCTTCTTTAAAGAAAAGTTAAATCACTGGATGGGACTTGCCTGCTCCCTTCTCATAACACACACACACGCACATATAGACACACACACAAACACACACATATAGACACACACACACATACACACAAAAGTAAAGACACACACAGGCGCTGCAGCCATACCACAGCCGACACACACACCTATATGAGAAAGCGTGTCAGTGTGTAGCTGTAATTACCTGCCTGGCGTTGCTGAGACCGGAAAAATAGCAATCTGCAGAACGGTCGTGACAGAAGAGCACTATAGGAAATATTACACAGCATTCTACTGGGAGTTTGTGTAAACAATTTAGGCAATTAACTCTCTCCAATGTTAACCATTGAAGTTACATGTCAAGTTGGAGTAAAACTATGCAGTACACAGTGTGTAGTCCTATTGTACACAGTGTGTAGTCCTATTGTACACAGTGTGTAGTCCTATTGTACACAGTGTGTAGTCCTATTGTACACAGTGTGTAGTCCTATTGTACACAGTGTGTAGTCCTATTGTACACAGTGTGTAGTCCTATTGTACACAGTGTGTAGTCCTATTGTACACAGTGTGTAGTCCTATTGTACACAGTGTGTAGTCCTATTGTACACAGTGTGTAGTCCTATTGTACACAGAGTGTAGTCCTATTGTACACAGTGTGTAGTCCTATTGTACACAGTGTGTAGTCCTATTGTACACAGTGTGTAGTCCTATTGTACACAGTGTGTAGTCCTATTGTACACAGTGTGTAGTCCTATTGTACACAGTGTGTAGTCCTATTGTACACAGTGTGTAGTCCTATTGTACACAGTGTGTAGTCCTATTGTACACAGTGTGTAGTCCTATTGTACACAGTGTGTAGTCCTATTGGACAGTGTCTCCAATGTGTCAGCTGGTTCTGAATGTGAGTCAGTGTATTCCACATTGCAAAAGTGAGTAATGACTTGTAACTGATATTACATAAGATATCCCAAACGTTGATGATCATAACATAACACGATCGTTGATATTTTCTTACAATGTACCAGCTGGACATGCACTAGTACCCATGGAGAGGGCTCTATTCATGAGATTGCCTTTCAATGTCCCCTGCACACACACACATGCACACATGCACACACATACGCACGTGTGGTCATTTCAGATCCTCAGTCAGATCCTCAGTCAGATCCTCAGTCAGATCCTCAGTCAGATCCTGAGTCAGATCCTCAGTCCGATCCTCAGTCAGATCCTCAGTCAGATCCTCAGTCAGATCCTGAGTCAGATCCTCAGTCAGATCATCAGTCAGATCCTCAGTCAGATCCTCAGTCAGATCCTGAGTCAGATCCTGAGTCAGATCCTCAGTCAGATCCTCAGTCAGATCCTGAGTCAGCAGGTTTTGTCTCAAAATCAACAAACTAAGTTTGAACTATTAGAGTCAACTGGAAGTTTTGACATGAAAACAACAATGCTTCACCAATTATCTTCTGCAGCCCCAGGTGTAAACCAGTTGTTGCATGTGCAGACAGTCTGAGGACACTTAGTAGAACCTGTAGGGACACCTGTCCTGTCGCATATCGTTACATTCTTTTCAATTAAGAAATCTTGATAGGGGACAATCCAAACAATGTCAGCCAGTTGACAGCTCCTTCCTCTTCCTCTTCCTCTTCGTCTGGGCCCACAGTACTATAACGTCAGAGCAGAGGGCCATCACCATCAGCCCCTGAACCAGGCCTGTGTTTAGTTTCCCCCTCTGGACCTCTGGTCAGACCAGGGCACCAGCCACCAATCAGCCCCTGAACCAGGCCTGTGTTTAGTTTCCCCCTCTGGACCTCTGGTCAGACCAGGGCACCAGCCACCAATCAGCCCCTGAACCAGGCCTGTGTTTAGTTTCCCCCTCTGGACCTCTGGTCAGACCAGGGCACCAGCCACCAATCAGCCCCTGAACCAGGCCTGTGTTTAGTTTCCCCCTCTGGACCTCTGGTCAGACCAGGGCACCAGCCACCAATCAGCCCCTGAACCAGGCCTGTGTTTAGTTTCCCCCTCTGGACCTCTGGTCAGACCAGGGCACCAGCCACCAATCAGCCCCTGAACCAGGCCTGTGTTTAGTTTCCCCCTCTGGACCTCTGGTCAGACCAGGGCACCAGCCACCAGACCCAATTTGTCTGGTCAGGCTCCACTGCTTCCATTTTGTTTCCCTGTCCAGTTCCAAACCCGTTAATTCCAGGTTCCTGGATGCTGCCGCTCAAGGAGAGTGGTGTATTCATTGGGGTGCTGTGGTGTAGCTCACTGCAGTACTGTATTGGTTAAGCCTCAATTCCATAGCGGGACAATTAAGATGTGGGGTTGTGTGCGTCCCAAATGGCACCCTATTCCCTTTATAGTGCACTATAAAAAGGAAACAGGATGCTGCTGTCCCTCTGAAACAGCTTAAAATATAACCTGCCCTCCATATATGCAGTATGGTGTGACACTCAATCTTCTGGCTATTTGTTTATGAAGTCTGGAATAAAGCGGCATGGACTATTGTTAGTCCATGGATATGCCATAGGAGTTAGAGTCATTTATCAACTCACGCAGCAGAATTAGAGCATTGAAAAATGGTATGTTCCTTCCAGGAAAAGGAGACATACCGTAGCAGACTACCTATATAAGCCTGGCTGGTTTTGACCAATTACAGTAAGCCAAAGTGGAAGCCACCACTGAAGAAGATTGTAAATCAGTTAAGAAAGAGTGTTATTATTAGGGTGACTTGTGTCCCAATAATGATGTGAGATGAGCAATGCTGAGACACACTAAATAATAATAAATATGCCAACAGTATAGGTCTAACCCTGTTAGTTAGTCTAGGCTACCCAAAGTGAGAGCCATCTCCTTTCTGGGACCAGTTAAAGATTCAGAAAGACTTTAGGGTAGGGCTACTTCTCTAGGGTAGGGCTACTTCTGACCTAGCCTGGTCCGAATATGACATGGCATGACAATTCCATAAGGAGTTGGCAAAAAAAGCCGAAAAAAACTATAGCCTAATTTTGGAGTTAATGCAGTAGAACAAGCAACATTAAACTGCACTCTACACTTCCAGACTTCTCGGAGCCAAAGGTCGGTTATACCAACGCCCTGGTCCGTGACTGCAAATGAAATGTGAGAGAGAAAGCGGCCGTTCTAAAGACCCCGGCGTGTGCCTCTGCCTAGGGAAGCTAACCCACCTGCTGTAGGTGCCGCCGACCAATTAATTTGGATAGATACGACTGCTACTGTCAGAGCTTCACCACGGGACTTGATCACTGAACGTGTTTGTCTGAATATGCCATCTGAAAAACTATCACAACTGTTTTTGTGTAAGGACTAATGACTATTGGTCAAATGTGTCATATTGCTTACAGAGTAGACTATTAGAGGTTTACATTAAAGTATTGTTGTTTAGGAGCGCTTGTGTGGGCGCGCGTCAAAGAGGACCTCTAGTGAGGGTGATTCGCTGTCGGTGGTGCTGAACTTTGCTGTCCCTGATGCTGCACGAGTAGACCACTAGGTCAGCGCTCCCGCCCATCTCCATTATAAAGTGTAAAAACAAAAGTTCTTACTGTGCCAACAAATTGAACAAGTATTTTAACTAGGCTATAGCCTAACCCACACAAATATAGCCCTGGGCACCAAGCAACTAAACATAGGCTATTCCATTTTGAATTAAATATATCCTACCTGCATTAACTTGATCTACTGTTCTTTGTGATTTGACTTAACTGGCAGTTTTTGAGGAAAAGACATATGACTGATTTAGCTATTTCCATCAATCTAATTGCTTATTAGAAAGCAGGTGCAACAAACGGCTTGGGACTGAACGAATAACCTAACTGAGGATATCGGTTAAGGTCCCATTAAGCATCAAATAGAAAGAACAAACTTACGTGTTCCGTCAAACCGTGTGGCTATGGTGTCCAGAAACGTGTTCTGCGGCGCAAGTAATCCTTTCATCACAGGCATTTTCCCTCCCTGTTGTCCAAGTCCCCATCAAAGTCACCGAAGAGAAGGTGTGAGCCGACCTAATAAGTGTGTGGCGTGCACGTTAACAACGATCCGCCGGAGTTGTCCGTCGTACATCGGTGGAATCCGATTGCTATCGAATGGAGAGTGTCTGTGAGAGAGATGCGTGCTCCCTGGAACCGTGTGTGTATATGTGTATGTGTGTGACAAGTGGATGTAAAGCCTGCAGGTGCAATTCAGGTAACAGCTACTCACTGACACCCGCGAGAAAACCAGACGCGGGAACGAGCTTTCTGTCAGCAGTTTCATTATTATGTCAATGAATTTCAATGATCATCCTTTCTCACTGTGCAATGTCAGAGGCGATCAATCAAACAGACTACAACACTTTCTGTGATCAAGCAAACGATGTTTAACTGTCTGAAAGGGTGAATATGTTGTAGCCAACGAGGCAAAATATTATTTATCTTTCTTTTCACTAGGCTACTTTTACGATTTTCACTGCCTTTCTCGTCAGAAAAGCTATAAAGTTCAACTTTGAATAAAATAAAGTAGCCTACAGCCGAAAGTCACTTTTTATGCAGAACTTGAATAGAACAGCGGTCTATGAATGTATCCCAAATACATTTAGAATGCCGGTTTTCGATTTAACTATTTATATTCCTTAGATAAATAAGAAGTATAATAATAGCCTAAGCCTGCAGGTTAGGGCAAATTGAGTAGGCCTATGAGGTCACACGCCTTAGTAACAAGACTAGGGGAACACATAACCATAACAGTGCAGTCTGTTCCAATCAGCTGGCTCTGACATAGGTCCTAATTGAGATAAAGGAGCGTCAGGAAAAGGGGAGAACCATAGGCTACACCTTGAGAAAAAAACATGTAATAGATAGTCGAGTACCAGACTATTTAATCTCTCTCTCTCTCTCTCTCTCTCTCTCTCTCTCTCTCTCTCTCTCTCTCTCTTGCTCTCTCTCTCTCTCTCCCTTCTCTCTCTGTCTCTCTCTCCCTTCTCTCTCTCTTTCTGTCTCTCTCTCTCTCTCTCTCTCTGCTGTCTCTCTCCCTTCTCTCTCTCTATCTGACAGCAGCTGTCTGGAGCACAGCTGACCCTCGGGAGAGTTCTAGAACCAAACTCTGCCGCCCCCTGATGGTGTAACGGATAAATAGCACTTGAACCATGGCAACGTTGGGAATTTAGTAACCCAATGGCGCCCCCTTGTGCTTGACACAAACAACACACACGTAACCATGAGAACACACGTCCCATATCTCTCTCTCTCTCTCTCTCTCTCTCTCTCTCTCTCTCTCTCTCTCTCTCTCTCTCTCTCTCACTCACACACACACCGACTCACTCCTGCCTAAAGACAGCAAACACATTGATGCTTCACCTTGGTAATTAAGTGCTTTGCGCATCATTTCAGTCTGATCACTGCTTTACGCGTGCGTGCGTGCGTGGTAGTACTGAAGAGACTGGCTCACTGTGCCCTATAGTGTACTCTCAGTAAAGACACTTATCTACCTAAACTAGCTCACTGATCCAATGCAGCCGTTTTTATCTCAATATCAAATAATTTCTGGGTAACAATTAAGTACCTTACTGTGATTGTTTTCAATTAAATTAGTCAAAAAGAAACCAAAATATCTTCTTAGCAAAGAGAAATTTCTCAAGCCAATAATTTTTCTAGGACCATCTGGGAGTGGCCTGAGTGGGGAGGGGAAAGGAAAACTAGCTATAATTGGCAGAGAGGTTTAGAACTCTTTTATTGTTCTGTTAACTAATTTACTGCATGGTGATGTCACCATGGAAGGCCAAAACTCAATATTCTCAATATAATTGTATATATGAACCAAAGGGGAAAAAGTAGCCACCCTTTGCCTTGATGACAGCTTTGCAAACTCTTGGCATTCTCTCAACCAGCTTCATGAGGTAGTCACCTTGAATCCATTTCAATTAACAGGCGTGCCTTGTTAAAAGTTAATTTGTGGAATTTCTTTCCTTAATGCATTTGAGCCAATCAGTTGTGTTGTGGCAAGGTAGAGGTGGTATACAGAAGATAGCCCTATTTGGTAAAATACCAAGTCCATATTATGGCAAGAACAGCTTAAATAAGCAAAGAGAAACGACAGTCCATCGTTACTTTAAGACATGAAGGTCAGTCAATACGGAAAATTAAGAACTTTAAAAGTTTCTTCAAGTGCAGTCGCAAAAACCATTAAGCGCTATGATGAAACTGGCTCTCATGAGAACCACAGGAAAGGAAGACCCAGAGGTACCTCTGCTGCAGAGGATAAGTTCATCAGAGTTAACTGCACCTCAGATTTCAGCCCAAATAAATGCTTCACAGATTTCAAGTAACAGAAACATCTCATCAACTGTTTAGAGGAGACAGTGTGAATCAGGCCTTCATGGACGAATTGCAGCAAAGAACCCACTACTAAAGGACACCAATAAGAAGAAGAGACTTGCTTGGGCCAAGAAACACGAGCATGTACATTAGACTGGTTGAAGTATGTATTTTGAAGTATGTATTTTGAGATTTTGGTTCCAACCGCAGTGTCTTTGAGACGCAGAGTAGGTGAACGGATGATCTCTGCATGTGTGGTTCCCACCGTGAAGCATGGAGGAGGAGGTGTGATGGTGTGGGGCTGCTTTGCTATCAGTGATTTATTTAGAATTCAAGGCACACTTAAACAGCATGGCTACCACAGCATTCTGCAGCGATACGCCATCCAATCTGGTTTGCGCTTAGTGGGACTATCATTTGTTTTTCAACAGGACAATGACCCAAAACACACATCCAGGCTGTGTAAGGGCTATTTGACCAAGGAGAGTGATGAGTGCTGCAACAGATGACCTGGCCTCCACAATCACCCGACCTAAACCCAATTGAGATGGTTTGGGATGAGTTGGACCACAGAGTGAAGGAAAAGCAGACAACAAGAGCTCAGCATATGTGGAAACTCCTTCAAGACTGTTGGAAAAGCATTCCTCATGAAGCTGGTTGAGAGAATGCCAGGAGTGTGCAATGCTGTCATCAAGGCCAAGGGTGGCTACTTTGTAGTGTCACAACCTGGCTCTTAGATGGTGACAAGCAAGGGAGTCCACACGTTGGCAGTTAGGAATAAAAAAAATATTTATTAAATAACTAACAAAGTATAAAACCCCAAAGGAAAACTAACCTGTGAAGTGTGAAAGTAGGCATGTGAGGGGTGTAATGGAGATGGATGGATGGATGGATGGATGAAGGTAAAATGTGTGTAAGTGTTGACGGGGGAACCTAATCAAAAAGCATTATAAACCAAATCCCAGAACAAGATAGCACTTGTGAAGAGAGAGAGCGCCATGACTGGGCACCAGGAACTTTTATCTCCTAGTTGATCCCAAACCCAGGTGCAACTTGTCACCTAAACGACCCAATCAGCTCCACCTGTCCTCAATCTGCAAACAAAAAGCACAAACACAGAGAAGGAGGCGGGGAGAAGGAGGCGGGCATAACAGAAGAATCTAAAACATAAATATATTTTCATTTGTTTAACACTGTTTTGGTTACTACATGATTCCATATGTGTTATTTCATAGTTTTGATGTCTTCACTATTATTCTACAATGTAGAAAATAGTAAAAATAAAGAAAACCCTTGAATGAGTCCAAACCTTTGACTGGTACTGTATATAAATATGATAGTTTACCATTTACGTACACTATCTTTCAAATGTCTGTCTATCAAACAATATCAGATGGACCATGGTATTATATACTGTAGGCCTACTTTCGTCTTATTTAATAAACTCTAGAGCACCCCCCTCTCCTTAAATTAGTGAAGTGGTGAATCATGGGAGATGTAGTAGCTAGCTAATGTGATTACAGTGCATCCCTGTGAACTATAGGCTAGTGACATGTCTTGGCCTGGGTATCTCCATTATACAAATGCACTTGGACTTCATAGGACCTACTATGTTGTCCTTATTGCAACAACATGCATTTCCTTTGGCTGTATTTATACATCAGAGAAGGCTGGTGGGAGGAGCTATAGGAGGACGGACTCCATGTGTTCGGTACCATTCCATTGATTCCATTCCACTGATTGATAGGATACATGATACATGATTCATAGTGCTGTAGTATGAAAAAGTATAAAAATACAAGATGTCTGGAGTGCAAAAAGCTATAAAAAGACATTGCATAGTACGGGTGAATGGCTGAATATGTACACTATAAATTGTTACAGAGTGATTGGTGAAATAAAATGTTGATATAGATAAATAAGGAATATTTGCATGGTTAACTATACTATACAGGTTGATGGCAGAGAAATACTTAAATAGCTAAATGTGTGTATGATATAAGTGAGGGCAATAATAGTTTACTTAATATACAGCCTGGTTAAATGAACAGGTAAGTGAATATTTTGCATGGTTAAATTAACTGTACAGTTAAATGTACAGGTAAGTGAATATTTGCATGGTTACATTAACTGTACAGGAAAATGACAGGAAGAGATACTTAAATAGCTAAATGTGTGTATGATATAATTTAAGGTAATAATAATAATTCCATTAAAATACAGTCCTTAGTACAGGGTTTAATTAAAGATAAATGCACGTATTGCACATTCAATATACAAAAAGCAATGAAAAAAGATACAACTGACAGGATACTAATATGCATTCCTGAGTGAATGACTACGTAAGTTCAGTCCAAGAATTACTTACAATATTGCACGTGATATGATATAACAACTGTACATGAATATGTATATACAGTCCTGAATGAATAAGTCCTGAGCCTGTCCTCCTATAGTTCCCCCCATCAGCCTCCTCTGCTATACACAGCATATAGGCCATGTCTCTGTTGCACCCAGCCATTTGTTTGGATCCAAACTCTCTCCTCTCCTCTTTGGCATGTTAGTCACGGTGAGGTTCTAAGTGTGCCAGTATTCCAGCATAGCCATGGTAACGACGAGGTTACATTATTCCCTCTGGTACTATCCAGTGCGCGGGCATGGCTCTCCAGATGCACTGATGGGGACTTTACCCACATGCTGGCAGAGCCTGCCAAGAGCTGAGAAACACACACACTCAGAAACACACACACACACAATCAGACAGAAACACATCCGTACACACACACACTTTCTCTCTCTAATGAATACGCAAACAACTTTACTCTCTTCAACATCGTGCCACACAAACTGAAACTGTAATGAACATTTTTCTTGACTAGTTTGCCCACAGACATCTGTCAGGAGAGACTAACCTCAAGCATCAAATAAACCAAAATCCAAACCGACCCCAAGATGTTTGGCGTAGGAGGCCACGTTGCATGTTGTTTGATCTCACACACACTCAAACAGACAGAACCAAATGCACACATACACACACACAAACATAGACACACACACACACACCTAATCCTCATGCCAGCTAATACCAACAGTGGTGGAATACTGTACTGAACAATCAGCGCTATCTGAACTGAAATCTGTAGAACCTTAGAACCTTGAGCCGCCTGCACTTGAACCAGAATCAAAGAGGTCAATGGCATATAGGCCTTTATGAATGTAATCTACTGATGAGTTCTTCAATGGCTACAGTACTACACCTTCACCTGGGGCCATGGCTGTCCCAGCTAATAACTGATTTCTGTAAAGGAGAGGTACAGTATTATGAGTCTAAGGAGTCCCGTCCAGACCACTGTATCAGGGGTTGAGTCATACAAGTTCCTGGGTGTCCATATGGACAACAGGCTGGAATGGGCTGGCAACACCGGGGCCCTGTACAAAAAGGTCCAGAGCCGACTCTACTTTCTGAGGAGGCTCAGGTCCTTCAACGTGTGCAGTAAACGTGTGCTACTGCATACCTTCTACCAGTCTGTGGTGGCCAGTGCCATCTTTTTTGCAGTGGTGTGCTGGGGAGCAAACATCAAAGCCGGTGATGCTTCTCGGGTAAATAAGCTGATCAGGAAGGCTAGCTCTGTCCTGGGGATGAGCCTTGACACTCTAGAGGAGGTGGCGGAGAGACGGATCCTGGCCAAACTGCTGGCCATCATGGACAAGGTCACCCACCCTCTGCACGCTATGGTTATGACGCAGAGGAGCACTTTCAGTCACAGACTGATCCCACCACGGTGTGCCAGAGAGCGCTACAGGAGGTCCTTCCTGCCGGCGGCTATGAGACTATATAATGCCTCACTGGGGTGCCGTGCCGTCGGCAACATAGATCTGGAACTGTTGGGGTGCTAGGACCTAGTTTAACAATTATGCATCCATCCGTGAGTAACTCTGGTCCGTCAGCACTCATCCACTCAGGACCTATTTATTCATACAGGTCTTTATATACATACTCATGTACAGTTGTTATATTATATCACATGCAATATTGTAAGTAATTATTGGACGTAGGCATTCACTCAGGAATGCATATTAGTATCCTGCCAGTTGCACCTTTTCTCATTGCTTTTAGTATATCGAATGTGCAATAAGTGCAGTTGTCTGTAATTAAACCCTGCGCACTAAGGACTGTATTTTAAGGGAATTACTATTATTACCCCAAATGATATCATACACACATTTAGCTATTAAAGTATCTCTTCCTGTCATTTACCTGTACAGTTTGTGTAAACATGCAAGTATTCACTTACCTGTAAATATAACTGTATACCTAACTGTACAGCTAATTTAACCATGCAAAAGTTTCACTTACCTGTTCATTTACCCAGTCTGTCTATTAAGTAAACTATTATTACCCTCGCTCATATCATACGCATTTTTAGCTACTGAAGTATTTCTCTGCCATCGACCTGTATAGTATAGTTAACCATCCAACATCCACCAATGTATAGTGTACATATTCAGCCAACCACTCATACTATGCAATGTCCTTTTATAGCTTTTTCTGCACTCCAGATATCTTGTATTTCTATACTTTTTCATACTGCCGCTCTATGTATCATGTACCGTGTATCTGTCTTTTGTGTACTTTCGTTGTGGCATTTTGCACCTGCCCTGTGTTTTTGTTGTAGCTGCTTGACAATGAAATTTCCCCCCCGGGGGATCAATAAAGTACCTATCTATCTATCTATCTATCTATCTAACACAAGGGGGGAGAGGTGACCACATAGAAGAGTCCTATACGATAGAAGTGATAAGGTTATTGTATGAACACCCAATATCACTCCCTGCATCCAGGTTTCTGGGTTGAGATGTTTTCTTGATTGGGAACATGACAAGACAAATATGGACAAAGGTCCTGTGCTGGTTTTATTTGTGTGTGTGTGTGTGTGTGTGTGTGTGTGTGTGTGTGTGTGCGTGCGTGCGTGCGTGCGTGCGTGCGTGCGTGCGTGTGTGTGTTTGTGTGTGTCTGTGTGTGTGTCTGTGTGTGTGTGTGTGCCCACCAAAAACAGTATAACCGTGTAATAACCCTATTGCGCGTCATTTCTCTGAGGCCAGACACTCTGTCTCCTCCATGTCCTTCTGTGCTATACAGCAGATAAAACCTTGCGTAGGGGTGATAATCTTGAACTTAGTCTTCTACAAACAGAATGCAGGTGGATGTTCTATTTAAAAACTCTCCACCCATCAGGCATGAATGAAGAATTGTTAGTGAAGCTTTTTGTGTAACTGGTATATTGCCTCTTATTGGTGTTCGATACCCCCATCTAGTGGTATCTCTAGCTCCCTACTCTATTACGATCCTGTGGTAGTTATTCTGAGGAAATGTAGATGGCACCGCAAACTTCCAGATTGCAACAGAACCTCGGAGAGGCTCGAGCGCTTTCTCATTTCCTCTCTCTCTCGCTCTCTCTCTTCACCTATTTTGCGATATCCTAATTGAGGGAAAGCGCCACGAGCCACTTAGAAAGCCATTTGGAGCTCACCGGCAGGTTCCATCACTCGTCCGACCGTAACACACGACAGACATCAGTTCTGCAGCTCCGAAGCAGAGTGACCTTTCTGAAATACATGTAGGTACCTTAATTTACCACGCATTCTAAATTGGACATTGTATGGGACCTTAGACGCTTTGTTTAATCTCAATGGATATTAAACTATTCAACGGATTCCGCTGTTATTGAATGTAATTATAATTATCTATTTTGGGCTATTTTTTTCTGATACTCGTTTTTTTGCTTCTTTTTCGATAACTGTATACAACACCTGCTAGGCTGCTCTATTATTTTACCATTCCACTGGGAATTCGTATTAGCCTATGTTTGGTGCTTGCTTCTGAACCTGAATTTAGATTTTTTTTGTGTCTTGATTAGGCTACTTTTCTTAAAGTAACCTACCCCCATTGTATGCCAATAGGCTATATTTGTTGTTCTTCTGGGAATGTACTTCTTGACTCTGACATGCGTTATTGCAACTTTATGGTTAGCCTATATTTTGCAAGGAACACTTTAGGCAATCCAAATAGCTTAGGTCTTTTTGAAACTTTTATAGGGATGAAACACAATTTTGAAACATAGCCTAGTTTTTGTGTCTAAAAGGCTAAATTACACATTCTGTTAACATCTGACAGTGATCTGTTCTTGCAATTTGTAATCTTAGATTTAGATAGGATCACACACTAAGTCGTTTACATTTCATAGTATAGTTTTGATTTACATTTGATTATTGTCAACTAATATGAACTCAACGTGAAATTAAAAAAAATGTCACCATGTCCTTAGATTTCGATTAAAGGTTGGGTGAAATACATACGAAATTCCCTGAGGTTGATGACTTTTTACAAATCCAATTAGTTTTCCACGTTAATTCAACGTCATCAGATTGACATGACGTGGAAACAACGTTGATGCAACAAGTTTTTGCCCAGCGGGTTGGATGTAGTGAACTACTTTTTCAAAGTAACTTTAGTTAAGCAAACTCTAGGCTTTTCTCAAGGGTAGCATTAGTGTAGCTTAACTTATTCCAGTGTGAAGTAATTGGTATCTTGCTAAACTAGCCTACTATATGTTCAGAGTAGCTTCCCGAACTATGTAAATGAACTGTTAGGACAAGGCAGGTAGGCTACACTCCTATTGACAGTAGAGAAATAAATGGCCATCTCTCACTTTCCCCTTTAAACACTGTTTGAATAGGATACCCATCCTATCCAGCCTATACATTAGAAACAACGTCACTTCCGAAGTCAAGATCCTCAAAGTTGATTTCCCCTAATTCAACGGCTTCACATGACGTCAGAAAAATATATGCATACAATAGGGAAACATTGAAGATGATTGCATATACGGAGATGGGTGTGAGAATAATTTGAACAGCAAACACATGTAAGAAAAGTTGATAAGCAGCCCATCACATCCAGAGCGTTTCCATGGAGAGTTATTAAATCCCAAGGGCAAAAACAAGCCATGCATTTAACAGCGGCACGGCAGAAAATAATAAATACATTTATGCGCAATTGTCACATTTAATACCTACCCGAGCGAAGTAGTGAATTCATTACTACACCATACTGTATGTTAATGCAGCTGCCTTTTATAGGCTACGTGCTCGCGTGCGTTTCATCGCGATTTGAAATTGAAGAAGGTTAAAAGGAAATCAACAATAATTTTTTGGGGCAGATAAATATCCATCAAATCATGCACTGTGCCTCTGGTAACATACATTTATTTTGTAGCACACAAACTAAACCAACAGTGTAAGAGTGGAGACATTCAGGTCTCATTCGGGTTCTCACATTCAGTTTTCATAATAATAATGCATACACTCCACGTGCTCAGTTAGGCTACATCTGGTTTCCATATTAGTATTAGTAAATTATAAATGTTTAGTATTAGCATAATGTTGCCCATAGAAACTACCCACAGGGAGGCTACATTTGGTTTCCAAATTAGTATTAGTAAATTATAGATGTGTAGTATTAGCATAATGTTGCCCAGAGAAACGTCAATTCAACGTTGGTTCAACTTCATTTAATTGAAATGACGTGGAAACAACGTTGATTCAACCAGTGTGTGCCCTGTGGGTAGGTGGCGGGTGGATCCATGTAGTGTGTGTGATGAGAGAGCGAGAGAGAGAGAGAGCGAGAGCGTGCGTGCGCGCGCATGTGTTTGTCTGCCAATAGCCTACAGAAGAGCGAGCTGCTTCACACAGTTGAGACTTGCTGATGGCTGCATTGACTAGCCTACAACTGAACTCACCGTGTATTTGTTCGCTTCACCAGTTTCCAACGGAATTATTGTAGCATACCAGCTGGTCTGTATCTTAATTCCGCGAACAGTCTCTGTCACGGTGGATTGCTTTGACTGATATTCCGGTTAGAACACCGATAGACTCGTTGTATTCCGTTGCTGGTTGAATAGGTCCGAAAGCGCAGGCAGCAAGAAACGACGGCGTATGTTGCTACGCAGCTGATAACTATGATATAGACACAATAGACCGACAAATTGTGTAAAGGTGAAAGAGAGAGGAAGTGATGTTCTGACTCACTGAGACAGCGTGGACAGAAATGAAGACGAGGAACTATATTCTTGTACTGGCTACGGCATCTGGGAACCAGCAGCCAGCGGATGTCAGGTCTGTCTGACTTAACTTCGATTGAAAATGCACATGTTTTTGTGGATATACCAGTAGGCTAGCTGAGATAAATACGATGGAGATTTGGGAGTTTATTTGTGTTGATATTCACAATTCGTCAATCTCCAATCATGGACGACGTTCAAATATGATAACTGACACAACGTTTGCCTCTAAAACTTTCCCCAATCAGTGACGGGACAATTTGTAGCGCGCGTCTTTTGTGGAATGAATAGTGCGTCAAGGCGCGCGGCCTCTATCGTCTTCATATAGACACTGTCCAAGGTCCAACTGCAAACGTTCCCAAATGAACTCAAGTACTCTCTCTCGCTCACTCTCTCCTTCTCTTTCTCTCTCTCTCTGGTGTTTGTGAGCTAGTGTGTGGATCATTCAGTCCCACATGTGATGGACCCCCAGCAGTGTGATGGAGGACGTGTGTCAGAGGGCTGTAACATGCCGGGTAACAGGGACCACCGGCCGCCTCCTGCCAAACTGGTCTGCCTGGAGTTGAATGGTGGCGGGGGCCCCCCAAGGCCACACCAGGGCACGACAAGACAGGGGAGCCCAGGGGTCAGAGCCCTTACTTCGGCCCCCAAATCCACCACACCCGCACCACAACCTAAGAACTGGCATAAAAGAGGTAAGACTGAAAAAGAAGAGGGGCGGGGCGAGAGAAAGGAATGGGTGCATAGAGGGGTGAGGTGGGTGAATAGAGGAGTGAGGTGGGTGAATAGAGGAGTGAGATGGGTGAATAGAGGAGTGAGATGGGTGAATAGAGGAGTGAGATGGGTGAATAGAGGGGTGAGATGGGTGAATAGAGGGAGGAATGGGTGAATAGAGGGGTGAGGTGGGTGCATAGATGGGTGAATAGAGGAGTGAGATGGGTGAATAGAGGAGTGAGATGGGTGAATAGAGGGAGGAATGGGTGAATAGAGGGGTGAGGTGGGTGCATAGAGGGGTGAGATGGGTGCATAGAGGGGTGAGATGGGTGCATAGATGAATTTTATATTTTCATGGCACTTTACCTTTTTCACTTCCCATGCGCTCTGCTTCTATCTGGATGCTGTGATGTGATTGGCTGTGCTGTGTGTCCATCATCCCAGGGAGCCTGCTGCCTGTGCTGTGTTTGGTGGAGCACGGAGAGAGCCCGGTCTCGGCAATGGAGGCTGAGAGGAGAGAGGAGCATGCAGAATTTGTACTGGTCAGGAGAGACCTGCTGTTTAACCAGCTGATAGAGATGGCTTTACTGGCCCTGGGCTATTCTCACAGCTCAGCAGCACAGGCTAAAGGTACACACACACAGACATAAATCATGCTCACACACTCTCTCTCTCTTGCTTAAACACACACACACCTTCTCTTCCTCCAGTGTCAGTGTTTGTAACACTGTGTATGTGTGTGCGTGCATGCCTGTGTCTGTATGTACCTATAGGTTCAATCCAGGTGGGTAGGTGGAACCCTGTCCCTCTGTCCTGTGTGACTGATTCTCCTGATGCCACTGTGGCTGACATGCTGCAGGACCTCTACCATGTCACCACCCTCAAGATCCAGCTCACCAGGTACACATCATCTCTCGTGGACAGACATATGTAACATTATGTAACATAAAAGGTATCTTAACGTCTGTCAATAAGACTATGGGATGTGACGACTAACAAGGAATATTGTTCCAGTGAGGTGGTTTTGTGAATCTTTTGAATTTATGAAGGGGAGGGCACATTTGGCCCATAGACTTCCATGAAACATGGGGGGGTGGAGCTACCAAAGCGGTTCTGGCACTTTCCCTAGTTTGGTATGTCATACCTCTCCCCCAGAACCTAATCCAGTAGTTTACATGAGATTTTTGGCTCTGGGTTGCCAGATTAGGTAGACCAAAGCACAGCTTCTGATGCTACATCTGTCAACCTGCTTTCAGTGGGGGTGTGTAGTTGTAGGAAATGGTTGGTGTGAAAATCTGCTTGGTTGCATTCGTGGTTCATGATACACACATGGTGACATGCACAGAAACACAGTCAGCCAAAGTCTAAATCTGCCACTCCACAGGGGAGGGCCCCCACAATTTCAGACAGCATTTTAATTAATTTGTCAATCTACTTCTCTTCCACCCTCTTCTTCTATCTCTCCCCTCTCTCTACCTATTCATCCACACCTCTCCCTCTTTCTCTCAAAATTCAAATTCAAGATGCTTTATTGGCATGAAAAACATGTCAATATTGCCAAACAACAATGTATACAATATACATTGTAATAAAATAATAAAGAATAACAAATAATAATATAAAATGGTGGTAAATAGTACAATTACAACAATAAAATGGTAACAGCAAATAGTAGAAATATAATCAATATAAAAGGCTAAACATGGAAAATGAAACTAGAACTAACTACCACTACTATTTAGAATAATAATCACAAAATAATAATAGTAATAACAATAATACCACTAATAATATTAGTAATAACACTAATAAAAAGTAAGTTACTGCTTACATATGCTGATTATTCAGTGTCCCTCAGGCTCTGGCAGGCAAATACATATTTGGCTGCAAGAGGAGCGGTTGCTCCTTCGCCCATGAGTATTTTTTGTTTTTACTCAGTGTTTAATAAGTTAAAATTTGGAATAATGAATCTCTTGGTGAGGAATATGTATCACAGTAAAGGAGAAAGTGCATCTCTGTTTCTACCTCCCCTGTCATGCAGTGACCACATACACGCTCCTCTTTGGGTAGCCATGTCTTTTTATGTCTGCTGGTTTCTAGTGGTCACATCTCTCTCTCTCTCTCTCTCTCTCTCTCTCTCTTCACACCTCTCTTTCTCTCTCTCTCCTCACACCTCTCTCTAGTTGTCCCAGGTTGGAGGACCTCCCTCCAGAACAGTGGAGTCACTCCACAGTGAGAAACGCCCTAAAGGAGCTATTGAGAGACATGAACCAGAGCTCACTGGCCAAAGAGTGTCCTCTGTCCCAGGTACAACCAATGATTTATATATACACTAGATGACTGATAGGGGGCGCTGTGTTGAAGCAACAGCATAGTCATCTTGGCACTCCCCCACCATTGTAAAACATATTTTGGAAGATATAGAAATGCAATTGAAATATTGTAGAATTCCATTAATTCCTATGGAGGTCTGCTCCTACTGGGGAGGCTTCAAAGTCATAGCACCAGCAATCCAGGGTTTGTATACATCATTGGGTACAACACACACACAGGCATACATACGTACAGTGGGGCAAAAAAGTATTTAGTAAGCCACCAATTGTGCAAGTTCTCCCACTTAAAAAGATGAGAGAGGCCTGTAGTTTTCATCATAGGTACACTTCAACTATGAGAGACAAAATGAGAAAACAAAATCCAGAAAATCACATTGTAGGATTTTTAATGAATTTATTTGCAAATTATGGTGGAAAATAAGTATTTGGTCACCTACAAACAAGCAAGATTTCTGGCTCTCACAGACCTGTAACTTCTTCTTTAAGAGGCTCCTCTGTCCTCCACTCGTTACCTGTATTAATGGCACCTGTTTGAACTTGTTATCAGTATAAAAGACCAAGGCCAGAGAGCTGTGTAAGGACATCAGGGATAAAATTGTAGACCTGCACAAGGCTGGGATGGGCTACAGGACAATAGGCAAGCAGCTTGTTGAGAAGGCAACAACTGTTGGCGCAATTATTAGAAAATGGAAGAAGTTCAAGATGGCGGTCAATCTCCCTTGGTCTGGGGCACCATGCAAGATCTCACCTCGTGGGGCATCAATGATCATGAGGAAGGTGAGGGATCATCCCAGAACTACACAGCAGGACCTGGTCAATGACCTGAAGAGAGCTGGGACCACAGTCTCAAAGAAAACCATTAGTAACACACTACGCCGTCATTGATTAAAATCCTGCAGTGCACGCAAGGTCCCCCTGCTCAAGCCAGCGCATGTCCAGGCCCGTCTGAAGTTTGCCAATGACCATCTGGATGATCCAGAGGAGGAATGGGAGAAGGTCATGTGGTCTGATTAGACAAAAATATAGCTTTTTGGTCTAAACTCCACTCGCCGTGTTTGGAGGAAGAAGAAGGATGAGTACAACCCCAAGAACACCATCCCAACCGTTAAGCATGGAGGTGGAAACATCATTCTTTGGGTATGCTTTTCTGCAAAGGGGACAGGACGACTGCACCGTATTGAGGGGAGGATGGATGGGGCCATGTATCGCGAGATCTTGGCCAACAACCTCCTTCCCTCAGTAAGAGCATTGAAGATGGGTCGTGGCTGGGTCTTCCAGCATGACAACAACCCGAAACACACAGCCAGGGCAACTAAGGAGTGGCTCCGAAAGAAGCATCCCAAGGTCCTGGAGTGGCCTAGCCAGTCTCCAGACCTGAACCCAATAGAAAATCTTTGGAGGGAGCTGAAAGTCCGTATTGCCCAGCGACAGCTCTGAAACCTGAAGGATCTGTATGGAGGAGTGGGCCAAAATTCCTGCTGCAGTGTGCGCAAACCTGGTCAAGAACTACAGGAAACGTTTGATCTCTGTAATTGCAAACAAAGGTTTCTGTACCAAATATTAAGTTCTGCTTTTCTGATGTATCAAATACTTATGTCATGCAATAAAATGCAAATTAATTACTTAAATCATACAATGTGATTTTCTGGATTTTCCGTCACTCACAGTTGAAGAGTACCTATGATAAAAATTACAGACTTCTACATGCTTTGTAAGTGGGAAAACCTGCAAAATCGTCAGTGTATCAAATACTTGTTCTCCCCACTGTATATGTGTGTCTGCTCCCACTCCACTCTTTCCAGCTCATTCTCTCCCTTCTCTCTCTCTCTCTCTCTCTCTCTGACACTTTCTCTTTCTCTCTGACGCTGTCGTCCCCCCCCCTCTCTCGCTCTCAATTCAACTTAAAGGGCTTTAATGGCATGAGAAACATATGTTTACATTGCCAAAGAAAGTGAAATAGACAATAAAGAAAATGTTCTCTCTCTCTATTATTGGGAGCAGATTAGAATACATATGATTAAAGGTGTAATCAGATGTGAAGATGGCACAGGATTGTCTTGAGGGATTAACTTCAACCCATTTCTTAAACGACAGATGGCACCTAGGTGAGGCGGCACACACATATATATATATATATATATATACACATACACACACACACTCATCGGTCTTTATTAAAGAGTTTACCTGGGGGGGTGTTTTAATAACACCGATCTGAGTTTGTTATCATCACACATTCTATGTTCAGCTGAGACACACACACACACACACACACACAGGGAGAGAAGTGGAGTCTGTTAAAACGGAGACAAAATGAGAGACGGAATGTGAATCGTTACTTCTCTGTTGCTGTTTTTAATACTGTTGTATATTATATTATTTATGACTTCAAATGCAATTGTTGCTCTGTTGCCAAGAGGAAAATAGACTGTCCCTCAGGCTAGCGTATATACAGTATATATAGTGGGGAGAACAAGTATTTGATACACTGCCGATTTTGCAGGTTTTCCTACTTACAAAGCATGTAGAAGTCTGTAATTTTGATCATAGGTACTCTTCAACTGTGAGAGACGGAATCTAAAATCCAGAAAATCACATTGTATGATTTTTAAGTAATTAATTTGCATTTTATTGCATGACATAAGTATTTCATACATCAGAAAAGCAGAACTTAATATTTGGTACAGAAACCTTTGTTTGCAATTACAGAGATCATACGTTTCCTGTAGTTCTTGACCAGGTTTGCACACACTGCAGCAGGGATTTTGGCCCACTCCATACAGATCCTTCAGGTTTCGGGGCTGTCGCTGGGCAATACGGACTTTCAGCTCCCTCCAAATATTTTCTATTGGGTTCAGGTCTGGAGACTGGCTAGGCCACTCCAGGACCTTGAGATGCTTCTTACGGAGCCACTCCTTAGTTGCCCTGGCTGTGTGTTTCGGGTTGTTGTCATGCTGGAAGAACCAGCCACGACCCATCTTCAATGCTCTTAATGAGGGAAGGAGGTTGTTGGCCAAGATCTCGCGATACATGGCCCCATCCATCCTCCCCTCAATACGGTGCAGTCGTCCTGTCCCCTTTGCAGAAAAGCATCCCCAAAGAATGATGTTTCCACCTCCATGCTTCACGGTTGGGATGGTGTTCTTGGGGTTGTACTCATCCTTCTTCTTCCTCCAAACACGAAGAGTGGAGTTTAGACCAAAAAGCTCTATTTTTGTCTCATCAGACCACATGACCTTCTCCCATTCCTCCTCTGGATCATCCAGATGGTCATTGGCAAACTTCAGACGGGCCTGGACATGCGCTGGCTTGAGCAGGGGGACCTTGCGTGCGCTGCAGGATTTTAATCCATGACGGCGTAGTGTGTTACTAATGGTTTTCTTTGAGACTGTGGTCCCAGCTCTCTTCAGGTCATTGACCAGGTCCTGCCGTGTAGTTCTGGGCTGATCCCTCACCTTCCTCATGATCTTGCATGGTGCCCCAGACCGAGGGAGATTGACCGTCATCTTGAACTTCTTCCATTTTCTAATAATTGCGCGAACAGTTGTTGCCTTCTCACCAAGCTGCTTGCCTATTGTCCTGTAGCCCATCCCAGCCTTGTGCAGGTCTACAATTTTATCCCTGATGTCCTTACACAGCTCTCTGGCCTTGGCCATTGTGGAGAGGTTGGAGTCTGTTTTATTGAGTGTGTGGACAGGTGTCTTTTATACAGGTAACGAGTTCAAACAGGTGCAGTTAATACAGGTAATGAGTGGAGAACAGGAGGGCTTCTTAAAGAAAACTAACAGGTCTGTGAGAGCCGGAATTCTTACTGGTTGGTAGGTGATCAAATACTTATGTCATGCAATAAAATACAAATTAATTATTTAAAAATCATACAATGTGATTTTCTGAATTTTTGTTTTAGATTCCGTCTCTCACAGTTGAAATGTACCTATGATAAAAATTACAGACCTCTACATGCTTTGTAAGTAGGAAAACCTGCAAAATCGGCAGTGTATTAAATACTTGTTCTCCCCATTGTAGCATGTATTTTGTTTAGTATTACTATATTTTGCATTGATCTGCTGTGGTTTAGTATTCATAAAGCTTTTCCCTGCCACTCCATATTCTTCTCTTCTCTTTTGGTGTTTCGTGCCTCTCTCTCTCTCAGAGTATGATCTCCTCCATTGTAAACAGCACCTACTATGCAAATGTGTCGGCCACCAAGTGCCACGAGTTTGGCCGCTGGTATAAGCACTTCAGGAATACCAGAGGCATCATGGGTAAGACTACAGGGGGGTTTAAAGGGGTAGTTCACTTATATTGATCCTCAATACTGTTAGCAAATAGTAGCTGTGGCCATTTATACTTACTCACTTCTCATTTCCATCTCTCTTCCTCCATCCCTCCACTGCTCTCTTCCTCACTTCAGAGATTGACAGCTTCTTTGACCAATCCCAACTGGGCTCCACACACCCATCAACCAAACAACCATTCCCAGGCAGCACAGCCGAGCAGGTCGGCTCCTCGCCCTTCCCTCACAGGGGTGCTTCCCACATTTCTGGGCGTGGTTGTCTGGCCCCAAGTCTCTGCCCCCCGGGGTTGGTGACCGCCCCCCTCAGCCCCCAGCTAGTCAGCCCCCAACAGATAGTCATGGCTCAGTTCCTCAACCAGCAGTATGCAGTCAGCCATATGATAGCCCAGCAAAGCCTGTCTGTATCTGTCTCCACCTCCCCCCAGCAGTTCCTCTACCACCCCCCTGTGGGGAGGCCTGCCCCCTCCCTGGCCCTAGCCAAAGGCCTCGACCCCGCACCCCAGGCTGGACCACCAGGAGCCGGGTCTGGTTCCCAGAGCCAGGTGTGTGGACCATCAGACATCTCGTGTGAGATCTACCAGTGGGTGAGAGAGGAGCTGAAGAGAGCAGGCATCTCCCAAGCTGTGTTCGCCCGCGTGGCCTTCAACAGGACCCAGGTAGGAGACAGACATGGAGATGGGGGTACTGGATGTATGGAACTGTGCTGTAAACTAAGGGTTAGGGGGTGTGGTTGGTGAAGGACAGAGAAAAGGGGGGTTGGTGTTATGGTGTGTGTAACCTGTGTGCTGGTGTTATCGGGTTGAGTGTGTGTGCGCGTGTGCATGGTGATTAGCTCTTGGCATGGCCTTTGCCGCAGTGTCTGTTCTGCGTGTGTGTGTGTGAATGGTGCATGTGTGTGTGCTCTTTGTGTGTGCATGTGTCTGCCAGCCCTTCTCTGCAGTAGGAACTCATGCCAGCGGTGAAGCAGCTGCTGGGCCAGCTAGTCACACTCCCTAAGAGTCTACCTCCCACTCTCTAATCACACATCCCCAGAGTGTCTCTACCTCCCCCTCTCTAATCACACTTCCCCAGAGTGTCTCTACCTCCCCCTCTCTAATCACACTTCCCCAGAGTGTCTCTACCTCCCCCTCTCTAATCACACTTCCCCAGAGTGTCTCTACCTCCCCCTCTCTAATCACACTTCCCCAGAGTGTCTCTGTCTCTCCCTCTCTAATCACACTTCCCCAGAGTGTCTCTGTCTCTCCCTCTCTAATCACACTTCCCCAGAGTGTCTCTGTCTCTCCCTCTCTAATCACACTTCCCCAGAGTGTCTCTGTCTCTCCCTCTCTAATCACACATCCCCAGAGTGTCTCTGTCTCTCCCTGTCTAATCACACTCCCTCAGAGAGACTACCTCTCACTTTCCAACCACACTTCCCTTCCCCAGAGTGTCTCTACCTCCCCCTCTCTAATCACACTCCGTCAGAGAGTCTCTACCTCTCCCTCTCTAATCAAACGTCACCAGAGTCTCTACCTCTCCCTCTCTAATCAAACGTCACCAGAGTCTCTACCTCTCCCTCTCTAATCAAACGTCACCAGAGTCTCTCCCTCTCCCTCTGTTTCTCTTCATCCCACCATTATGCTTTCTCTCTCTCTCAATCACTTTCTCTGTCCATCTCTCTATATCTCCCTTTCTCTGTATCCAACTTCATGATGTCTCCATGTGACAGGTCTATCCCTTGTTTTTCTCATTCAATTACAATCTTTCTCCTTCCTTCCCCATTTCCTCCATCTCTCCCCCCCCCCCCTCTCTCTCTCTCCCTCTCTCTCTCTCTCTCCCTCCCTCTGTCTATCCTGTCTGCTCCTGCAGTTAGAAGGCACTCACATGAATGGCTTCTAGAGAGACGTA
The DNA here is from genome assembly GCA_023634145.1 of Thymallus thymallus. Lineage (NCBI taxonomy): Eukaryota > Metazoa > Chordata > Actinopteri > Salmoniformes > Salmonidae > Thymallus > Thymallus thymallus. The sequence continues at coordinate 22,388,037 of CM042395.1, read as the reverse complement.
GCCCACTGTTATTATTACCATCATTATCACCAGCATCATCATGGGTGTCATTATAATGATCAAAGGCTGCCATTATAGCCACCCGCCCCAGCATTTCTCCATCGCTGTGACAACTGGGCTCTGCGGACAGGTAAAAAGGGGTGGGGCACCTGGGCAAGGTGCCAAGGAGTAGAGTGGGGGGGGCTTGGCTTGGAGTGTAAAGTCCCTATTGGAGTGTGAAGGCTTAATGGCTGGGGGGGGGTGTGTGTGGGGAGGGGTGGGGCGGTGAGCCCCATCGTATGGAATAGTGACTGACTGCTGTACGAGCAGGAGCAGACAGATAACTTAATAAGAAACAAATCCATTTAATAGCAGAGCTTTAGAAGGTGTCTGGAGTTGGTAATCTGCTATGTTCACTCTAGCACTTTAAAGGTAAAAACACTACCTGTGAGGACATGTGCTGTCTGGGTGGGTGTGGGTCTCTATGTTCAGAGGATATCCTAGTCTAGACTAATGGTTTTAGTATTTAACTTGCAGGTTGACGTTTGTTAGCTTTTTGATCTTAATTTAATGTTCGGGTTAGGCATTAGGGTTAGCAGTGTAGTTAAGGTTAGAGTTAAGGTTAGATTTAAAATCTGATTTTATGACATTGTGGCTGTGCCAGCTAGTGACCACTCTGCAGAGCTGCCTCCAGACGAAACGCAAAAAAACCTGCATCTGAGAGTGGGTATCATAGTGATTTTGTTTCTATGGTGTGTATCTGAGAGTGGGTATCATAGTGATTTTGTTTCTATGGTGTGTATCTGAGAGTTGGTATCATAGTGATTTTGTTTCTATAGTGTGTATCTGAGAGTGGGTATCATAGTGATTTTGTTTCTATAGTGTGTATCTGAGAGTGGGTATCATAGTGATTTTGTTTCTATAGTGTGTATCTGAGAGTGGGTATCATAGTGATTTTGTTTCTATGGTGTGTATCTGAGAGTGGATATCATAGTGATTTTGTTTCTATGGTGTGTATCTGAGAGTGGATATCATAGTGATTTTGTTTCTATAGTGTGTATCTGAGAGTGGATATCATAGTGATTTTGTTTCTATAGTGTGTATCTGAGAGTGGGTATCATAGTGATTTTGGTTCTATAGTGTGCATCTGAGAGTGGGTATCATAGTGATTTTGGTTCTATAGTGTGTATCTTGTCTTCATGTGTCTGTCTATCTCTGTGTGTCAGGGCCTGCTGTCTGAGATCCTGCGTAAGGAGGAGGATCCTAAAAGTGCGTCTCAGTCTCTCCTGGTCAACCTGCGGTCCATGCAGAGTTTCCTACAGATACATGAAGGCGACCGCGACCGCATCTACCAGGAGGAGAGAGAGAGGAGTCTGACCGCATTGACCACTATCAACCATTCACCCAACAACACTACGCCACCACGCCCCACACAGGTCAGACAAACAGACAGAGGGAGTGTGTGTGTGTGTGTGTGTGTGTGTGTGTGTGTGTGTGTGTGTGTGTGTGTGTGTGTGTGTGTGTGTGTCTGCATTGAAGTTCTATCTTGTTCATGATTGTCTAAGATGTATTCCTCTGATGTTTCAGACCAGAAAGGAAGAGGGAACCTTTGTTAAGGCTGAAGATTGGCACTCCCAGGTTTCCATTGGCCTTCCTAAAGTAATTTTTCTCTCTCTCTCTCTTTCTCTCTCTCTCTCTCGAATTGTAAATGCCTTATTGCCAAAGTGACAATGGCAACTTCTCTGCTAATCGAACTGAAATCAGAACAGAAATATCTTTACTAATCAAACAAAACAGCTGTTTTAGTAACCACATCAACTCCTCTCTCCCCTCTTCAGGTGAGATGGCCTTCAGTAGCAGTAGTAAACAGAGGGGTGAAGAGCGAGGGATGCGTTCTTAACAGAGGGGTGAAGAGCGAGGGATGCGTTCTAAACAGAGGGGTGAAGAGTGAGGGATGCGTTCTAAACAGAGGGGTGAAGAGTGAGGGATGTGTTCTAAACAGAGGGGTGAAGAGTGAGGGATGTGTTCTCAACATCAACAGTTCTATCTATGAGGAGATCCAACAGGAGATGAAGAGAGCCAAGGTTTCTCAGGCCATGTTCGCCAAGATGGCCGCATCCAAGAGTCAGGTACACACACACACAAGCACATGTACACACACACAGAAAAGGGGGGTATGGTACTCACTGACTGAGGGATGCCTATGGAAACAATGCCAATCTTCTTCTTGCACTGAAACAGAGGAACATTTTTATTACAGACTAATATTAGCAAGTACGTAACACACACACACACACAAACACACACACACATTTCTGCAAGTCCCTATAATATCAGATTTCCTATGTGATGTATCAATTTATGATAACATCTTTACACAGAGCCACATTGGTCAGTAACTGGTTGTGTAGGAAATGATCAACTAGCAGCTGCAGTCTATGGAGAGCTTTGATCACTGCATCAGACGGTTATTGTTTTCTAAATAACCAGTTTACACACGCACGAATGCTCACATAAACATAAACACACACACGTCACACACATACACACACACTTCTACACAAACACACACTTGGATGCGTGCCAACACACAGACACACTGGGGGTTCTACTGTGCTAGTTTTCCAGGCAGAACAATAAGCTTGTTATTGACGTTTGTTTTGGGGATCATTTCCTTCCTTTGTAGAATGGAGTGATTTCTCTCTCCCTGTCTTTCTTTCTCACTGTCTCCCCACCTCCATCTCTCTCTTTATCCCTCTTCTGCTGTCTTCCCCCTTTCCCCATCTCTCTCTCTCTCTATCTCTCTCCCCATCTCTCTCATACTATCCTCTCAGCTCACGTTAGTGTAGGGCTGTTTAGCGGGCAGCACCATGTTGGTGCTCTTTGTATCTTCCCACAGCATCTGCATGGTTTTGTGTGCTATTGCTGGGCTACGGCCAGGTGTGTGTGTGCCACAGTAATTCAGAGCTTGGCACTGTCGCTGCTTTCCCTCGCTGCCTCCTCCAGCTCCTGAAAGAGAGAAGGGTTCTGCTTGATGTTTACTAGGAGTTTGAACTGTAGTTCTTTTATATAACGCATCAATAACACTGTTGTTTTCTGGTCATAAAAAGCACAGAAGCTCTGTTTTTACTAAATAGAGTATATAAAGATATAGGTTCTGAGAAGGTTTGTATTGCTATTCTATGGGTTCTCTGACCGGGTTCTGATGTGGGTTCTGCAGGGCTGGCTGTGTGAGCTGCTGCGCTGGAAGGAGGATCCGTCACCGGAGAACCGGACCCTGTGGGAGAACCTGTGTATGATCCGGCGCTTCCTGAGTCTGGCCCAGACGGAACGAGACGCCATCTATGAACAGGAGAGCGACGCGCTGCAACAACACTGTACAGACAGAGTCACACAGCTAGTCAATGACAACACACTGGTCAGTCTACACTGTAGAGCACACACAACACAAACAATTCTACAGTGTAAATTACACATGCATATGTACACACTCCAATGCAGAGTTGTGTAGCTGCTTGACGATAGTGTTCATACCTCTAGTTTGGCGCTAGACCCTCTCCTATAACCCATCCTATTATCAACACCCATTGGTTTGTTTATAACTTGACATCCATCTGTCTCCACCAGCTCCAACGCCACTCCCCGTTGCAACAACAACACCATCGAACCCTGACCCCTCTGTCCCAGCAGCCTTTGCAGCCACAGGCGGAGCCTCGCCTGCCACCACAACAACCATCCACAGCTTCGCCAGCCGAGACTGAGGGGGTTAGGGGGCAATTGAGGACCTGGTGGGGGAGTAGTCGGGGTGATGGGAGGGGAGAGGACATTACTGGCAGGGGTTGGGGCAAGGGCAGGGGCAGGGCTGTGTGTAGCAATGACAAGGAAGGGTGCGAGGGAGGGTGGTCGGGGGGTAGACAGACTAACAGGGAGGGCAATGATGGGCGTGATGGTGAGGGGGGCGAGGGGTTTCAGGTGTCCCGGGAGGCGCAGGGGATCCTGCAGAGCTTCATCCAGGACATGGGTCTGAACCCAGACGAGGAGGCTGTCCACACCCTGTCAGCCCAGCTGGGCCTGCCCAAACACACCATCCTCAGCTTCTTCCACAGCCAGCACCACAGCTACACTCACCACAACCATAGACAGGACTATAGTGAAATCCACCACAACCACAACCAACATAACTACAACCACAGGGAGAATCACAACCAACACCACAAGGACCAGAACCAGCTCTTCTGTAATGGAGCAGGCCCAACCCAGCCTGAGAGAACTACAGGGGTGGAGGGAACCGTAGATCACGCTGGACATATGGGGGGAGAGGAGGGGGGGGAGAAGGAAGAGGGAGGGACCATAGATCCCGCTGGACAGCTGGGGGGAGAGGAGGAGGAGGATATGGAGGGGGAAGAGGAGATGAAGGGGGAGGAGGACACCATTTTAACAGAGTTGGATGTGAGCAGTCAGACTAACGCCGTCGCCACCCTAGAGGAAGAGCAACATGATTCTAACAAATCTGAGACTTTCCAAACACATGACTGATGAGTAACATGACTCTACCCACTAGTTGTCCCCAATGAGAAGGCATCAATTTGATAGACTCATCTAGCTCTGCAGAATATAACATTCCCCTTTTCTGAAGAACTGTAGTAATGAATGATGTGGTGTTATAGGTGTTTCCCTTATTTGTTATCAAACATTTAAATAAAAGACTGACTGAAAATAAATGAAATTATGTAGTTTTACATGTATGAAGAGTTATTTTAAAGGCCCAGTGCAGTCAAAAACTAGATTTTCCTGTGTTTTGGATATATTTCCACACTGAGGTTGGAATAATGCTGTGAAATTGTGAAAATTATGATATTTCCCTTTTAGTTTAAGAGCTGTTTGAAAAGACAACCTTACATTTCAGCCTGTTTTGGTGGGATGGGGTTTTGGCCTGCTTGGTGACATCACCTGGCGCTAAATGAGTTAATAGACCAATTAAAAAAGAGTTCCAAAACTCTGTCAATAACAGCTAATTTTCAGTTTTCCACTCAGACCACTCCCAAACAGTCCTAGCTAAATTCTTGCTTGAGAAATTGCTCTTCGCTAAGAAGTTATTTTTGTTTCTTTTTGACCATTTTAACTAAAAACAATCACAGTAAGGTACTTACGTTTTACCTAGAAATTCATTGATATTGAGATAAAAACAGCTGCATTGGACCTTTAACTGTTGAGGATCCAATTTTAAAGATATTATGCCAATAAATGCCTTGTTATATGTGGCACTACCCATCTGTTACTATGTCTAGATCATCTTCTTTGGATTTAGAGGACATTGAAATGTGAATATTGATCCACTGGCTCAGCTGTATTATAGACACATGGTATAGTGATTGTTTTTATTTATTTCTCTTTTACAAAACTCTGACAACTATGCTTTCTTATGTCATTCTGTCATAATGTACACTTGTCTCTTTGACTGACAGTAAAATGTAAAAGTGTCTTAAAGTCTTCGGTGGTCAACATAGTTGAGGGGACGTCACTCAAATGGTGTATGCAAATTATTTCACTCTAGCAAAGTAGTAGTGTAGGTCAAATGCTTAATTGTAGAAGAAAAGGCTAAATATGCAAAGGATGTGTTCTTGCCTCGTCTTCTTTTGATTTACTCTGCCATCTTTGAATATGTTTGTGTTGAAAATAAAATGTAGTATTTGTTTTAAGAGTTAATTCCATGATGCATGCGTTATATTTGAAGTGTTCGTTTTAAACAGAAATGCATTGGATGCAGAATGACATTTATGTCATACTTAAAGCTGTGATTTACTACTCGTTTCATCACACATTAAACACTTATAAAATGGAGCTGCTGTTGATTAGTTTTTCTGTGGTATCTTATAAATGTTCTGTCTCCATGCTGAACCACAAAGTTCCTAATCAGTCAAGTTGTCTTTTCCCAGACAGACTAAGAAATGTAAATAGGCGTCTTGTTTTTGACATGTTCACACCTGCTCAGTTATAATTCCATTGAAAATAAATTAACTGTATAAAGTTGTTTTTATTGGAAGCCTTATGTTGTATAGATAAATAACATGTTACACATTAGTGACCTGTAAGCCCTCATGGGGGTCAGTATTGAGGGCAGCTTACTGTAATTACAAGCAAAAGTTTTCCACTGCCACTGGAGAGATGGTGGGAGAGAGGGAGTGGGTGCCGTTCAGGCTGTGGGACAGGCAGTAGAGGAGGTGTCTGGGTACCCGTCAGGGTCTCTTAGAAGAGGAGAGAGCTACACTAGAGAAACAAAGCACCATGCTGCAGAGGCTTAGTGCCCAGAGAAAAGGTGCACTATTTTACCAGTGATGTTCTATAGAGTTGTTGTTCTTTTGTAACAGAGGAGGTTTTCATGAGGCTTAATTTCTCACATCATGACAATACATTACTGTAAATGTAACTTGATATAATACATTTGTAATACAACAGAATACTATTTTCTTCTTCATAGGCCAACCAAAAGTGGCATTCTCCACTCCACTGGGTAGCTTGGGTCATTTTGGACCTATCAGTATTGATGTCACATTGGTCTATAATGATGTCATCACAAATTATGGCAGTGCATACAGCCCTGTTACAGGTCAGGCATATTCCATTGTTGACAAAGAGGAAGGTGCAGTAAAGTGTGTGTGTGTGTGTGTGTGTGTGTGTGTGTGTGTGTGTCATATACTATGCATGTGTTTTTGTGCATACATGTGTGCGAGCATGTGTTTGTGCGTTGTATGTGTGCATGCATGTGTGTGTTTGTGTTGATGCATCTGAAATATGTTAATCTACTGTATATGCTTTGTTGGTAATACTCTCTCTTTATTCAGGTTTATTCACAGCACCAGTGAGAGGAATATACTTCTTCACTTTCTACAGCCATGCTGGGGGTGGACAGAGAATGGAGTGTGCCTTGTTCAAAAATGGACAAAGAGTGGTTACTGCTATGGATCATTCCAGTAGTTTAGACTTAGCTGACACAGTGACGAATGGAGTTACTCTTCAGCTGAACAGGAGAGATCAGGTGTACATGCGTCTTGCGGCCAACACACACATCTTTGACGATTCACAACGCAAAAGTACATTTGGTGGCTTCCTGCTTTTCACTGTGTGAGTCCCTTATGATTAAATATCATTTGGTCACTATAATGCCAACTATATGAAAGTGTCTGTATTATTTTGTATGTATGTAATTTGTATGTGTGTTGTACTGTATGTTATATCTCTTAGTGATTTGTCCTTTGTTTGTATGTGGTACCTCTTTTTGGTCACTGAAATACAACAATGTCCAGCCACACAGGTTCAGTCTCATCCAGTGGAGGCTGCTGAGGGGAAGACGGCTCATAATACTGTCTGGAAGGGAGCAAACTGAATGGCATCAAACACAAAGAAACTATGTATTCGATACCATTCCACCAACTCTGTTCCAGCCATAACCACGAGCCCGTCCTCCCCAATTAAGGTGCCACCAACCTCCTGTGGTCTCATCGAATGTCATTTTGTGTTTAACTCCTACTGTACATCCGCTGCCTCACAGACACATTACCATTTTCTGGGGTACAAGATAACTTGTTGGTGTGATGAGTAGATGATGTAAAGAACAAAATATACACATTTCATCTCACATGACCATTGCGGACATGACGCATGAGTAGATGATGACCAGAAATGTTACAATTTGTTATCAATGTTAGGCCTGTCAGGAGTCATCTAACCATAAACTGTTGTAAATGCTGATGGCAGGTCATAAACACAAGTCATAAACACCATTCAAAGGAGATTAAGTCCTTCAGAGAAGCAATTTTTATATTTTTAAAAGCACCTCCACACAGTAACCGGCGATGCGTACGAAGTAAAATCATCTTAATTATTCTTTATTGTTGTTCAAGGCAAAGACTTTTTAATCAACTGCACATTTTCTCACTTTAGATTATTTTTAGTTTATTAAAAAAAAATCTCTCAAGAGAAAAAATTGTTGTTTTCAAAGATCATTTCTCACATATTAATGCGGGGACAGGATTTATGTGCTGTGCGCAGAGAGACTATGAGACAAACTGCCTCTAATTCCTTAATTTAAACTCTGTAGAAGAGCGAGAAGTAGAACACGGGAAAATGACAGTTAATAGATCAACTGACTTTCATTAGTCACACATTAGCATATAGTTTACTTAATATATATCTAATAACGTATTTGTATTCTAGATCATTCTCTGAGGATGTTAAAAGCTCACTTTAAGTTCAAGTTCAAGTTTTTGTCCCAGAGGGCAATTGGTTTTGCAGCAAAAAATAACGAAATAAAATTCATGTCGATCACAATAACACAGAGTTATAGTGAATACAATGCGCCAGTCCATCCAATCATAGGTCTGACAGCCATCAATACTAATATATACAGAATGTCTACTAGTGATCCACATTAGCAGCAGCACAAAAGTATAGCAAGTCAAAGTTGCCTGATAAGTTAAGTGCTCTGCGCATTCTTAAATAATCTTGTCAACAACAATGTGCTTCGGATCAGAACGCAGATACTCAGAGATACACTACTGACTACACTACTGACACTCCACCTCTGCCATCTTCCATGGTCAACTAAACTCCAGTCCAACCCTCTCTCTGAACACACACGTACACACACGTACACACGCTTAGTTTTTAGACAGTTCATAAAACAATAATGTTCCTTTTGATAGCATTGAGTGCCAACTAGCCAACATCTCAGTCAATATTAGTTGATGGCAAGTTAGTAATTGTGGCCAACATCATTAAGGTAAGAAGCAGTGGTGCAGGAGGACTGTAGGGTTAGGGTTAGAGTAACGGTGGCCAGCATCATTAAGAAGCAGTGGTGCAGGAGGACTGTAGGGTTAGGGTTAGAGTAACGGTGGCCAGCATCATTAAGAAGCAGTGGTGCAGGAGGACTGTAGGGTTAGGGTTAGAGTAACGGTGGCCAGCATCATTAAGAAGCAGTGGTGCAGGAGGACTGTAGGGTTAGGGTTAGAGTAACGGTGGCCAGCATCATTAAGAAGCAGTGGTGCAGGAGGGTTGCAGGTGGTGGTTAGTTATCTATGTTCCTACCTTAAATATCCCCTGCACCTTCATATCTCCCTTTCCAAACCAGAAGCCACACACATACACAGCGTGTCCCCATCTGACATATAGAAAAAACACACACACACACATACACACAGACACACACATTCTCCCCGTTGGCGTATTAAGGATCAGTAGTGCTAGCAGGCACCTTCTTATCAATACTGCTCTTTCCATATAGTGTTTTTGAGAGATGGGTAGTCTCCACAACCTAAACTCTGATGGACTAACATTTCTTGACAACAACACTGCACTCCAATTCTCATATTACACTGACATGATAGAATCAGAGAGGAAATGTAGGTTGGGTTTTAAATCATCTTGTTTAGACAGACACTTCCTCCCAGGGAGAAGGACAAAACTCACTATGTGCAGCTACAGTAGCCTGGAGAGGAGGTCATAGGTTAGGTTGGAGATACACTACATGACCAAAGGTATGTGGACACCTGCTCGTCGAACATCTCATTCCAAAATCATGGCATTAGTATGGAGTTGGTCCCCCCTTTGCTGTTATAACAGCCTCCACTCTTCTGGGAAGGCTTTCCACTAGATGTTGGATCATTGCTGCGGGGGACTTGCTTCCATTCAGCCACAAGAGCATTAGTGAGGTCGGGCACAGATGTTGGTCGATTAGGCCTGGCTCTCAGTCGGCGTTCCAATTCACCCCAAAGGTGTTCGATGGGGTTGAGGTCAGGGCTCTGTGCAGGCCAGTCAAGTTCTTCCACACCGATCTCGACAAACCCTTTCAGTATGAACCTCGCTTTGTAAACTGGGGCCTTGTCATGCTGAAACAGGAAACAGGAAAGGGCCTTCCTCAAACTGAAGCAAAGAATCGTCTAGAATGTAATTGTATGCTGTAGCGTTAAGATTTCCCTTCACTGGAACTAAGTGGCCTACAGTTGCCCGAACCATGAAAAAAAGCTGCAGACCATTATTCTCCTCCATCAAACTTTACAGTTGGCACTATGCATTGGGGTAGGCAGTGTTCTCCTGGCATCCGCCAAACCCAGATTTGTCCATTGGACTGCCAGCTGGTGAAGCGTGATTCATCAATCCAGTCCAATGGCGGCAAGCTTTACACCACTCCAGCCGATGCTTGGCATTGCGCATGGGGATTATTGCTACTCGGCCATGAAACCCATTTCATGAAGCTCCCGGCAAACAGTTCTTGTGCTGATGTTGATTCCAGAGGCAGTTTGGAACTTGGTAGTGAGTGTTGCAACAGAGGACAGACGATTTTTACGCGCTATGCGCTTCAGCACTCCTGTTCTGTGAGCTTGTGTGGCCTACCACTTTGAGGCTGAGCCGTTGTTGCTCTTAGACGTTTCCACTTCACAATAACAGCACTTCCGGTGCAGCTCTAGCAGGGCAGAAATTTGACGAACTGACTTGTTGGAAAGGTGGCATCCTATGACGGTGCCACGTTAAAAATCACTGAGCTCTTCAGTAAGGCCATTCTACTGCCAATGTTTGTCTATGGATATTGCATGGCTGTATGCTCAATTTGATACACCTGTCAGCAGTGGGCGTGGCTGAAATAGCCAAATCAACTAATTTGAAGGGGTGTCCACATACTTTGTATATATAGTGTAGCTGGGAAGGGGTGACGATACCAGCCACTAGAACTTCATGAGTGATTTCCCACAATGTACTATCCCACAATGCTTGACTACTTTGATAGATCAGACCAGATAGATCAGAAGTGTTGAGTTGATGGATGATTTTAAAAAATAAACACGTTTTCCCATCATGCACATTCAACTATTTCAATGAATGCTCAACCAACCTGTAACTCTCAGACACAGGGCGTTGATAGAAACAAGTGTTTAATTGTAGGCCTAAAACGTTCAAAGAGGTGGCATGCACAGTTTAGCAGCTTTATCTAGTTCTAAAAAAGGTTGTCTGTCTGTGTGGATCTGTGTCTTGTCAGACATAGGGTAGGGCCTCTCAGTTCTCTCTCTCTCTCTCTCTCTCTCTCTCTCTCTCTCTCTCTCTCTCTCTCTCTCTCTCTCTCTCTCTCTCTCTCTCTCTCTCTCTCTCTCTCTCTCTCTCTCTCTCTCTCTCTCTCTCTCTCTCTCTCTCTCTCTCTCTCTCTCTCTCTCGCTGTCTGTGTGTGTTAGTCTGCTCGATGATGTTGCCCATTGCTACTCTTCATCAGATAGTGAAGTGTTCAAGCCCCATTAGCTCTGAATGGCTTTTAGTATAATTCAATAAAGATTTGTGGCATTCAGTCATCTGCTACCATGACGATGTCTCTGCCGGGGCCAATCAGGGCCCATGGAATCTTCGTCATCGGTAATATTAGCGATAATAATGTTAATGGTGTTTCTGAAAATGCAGCGCTTCTGAGTATTATTATGATGATGATGACGATGGTAATGATGATGATGATTAGACATTATTGTTGTTTCGTTACTCTGCCCCCCCCCCCACCCCCCCATATCAAAATCCTTCTGCATTACTCTTTAAAGGTCCAATGCAGACATTTTTATCTCAATATCAAATAATTTCTGGGTAACAACTAAGTACCTTGCTGTGATTTGTTTTCAGTTAAAAAGGTCAAAAAGAAACAAAAATAGCTTCTTAGCAAAGAGCACTTTCTCAAGTTATTGGCAGAGAGGTTTGGAACTGTCTTTCTTATTGGTCTAATTTGATGTCCCCATGGAAGGCCAAAACTCCATCCCACCAAAACAGGCTGAAATTTCAGGCAATCTTTTCAAACAGGTCTTACACTGAAAGGGCATTATCATAATTTTCACAATTTCACAGTATTATTCCAACCTCATAGTGTGGAAATATATATACAAAAATGGGAAAATCACGTTTTTGACTGCACTGGGCCTTTAATGCAGGACAGGTTAATGACCCCATGCACCCCCCCTGAAAGGGGCCGAAGACTCATTGCCTTTTACTGTGATGGCCTTCATGGCTGTGACCAAGCAGTCAACTCTGAGAAGTATGAAACACCATCAGCATTGAAGTATCATCAACACTGGTCAAAAGCAATCTTCAAAAGAGACCTCAGTACAGATGGTTTCTCTGTTGCACGCTCTCTCTCTCTCTCTCTCTCTCTCTCTCTCTCACACACACACACACTTTCTCGTATAAACTTCCGTTGTACTTTGTACTTTACATATATTTTCTTAGCGACTTCTCCAACTATTCTCATCAATTGTCTCTAATTATCTCGTTAACTTTATCTTAATCAGCACTAATGAGTTTGATTGTTCTGAGAACCGCCTCACTGCTCTTAATAATCAGTGTCTGTTTCTCTATCAGTGTTTTAGTTGCTCACCAGAACCCTACAAGGCTCTTAGCAACGTACATGTATATATACTGTACCTATCTATACAGTATATAAGTCATAACTCACTCATTACCCAAGAAGACTATAAATTGTGCCTTCCTGTATTATACTTATGCTCAAATCTTTATTCTATTCTACTGCCATTGTATTCTTATTTTATACTCTTTCTTAATGTTGTTGCATTGTTGAGAAGGAACCTGCAAGTAGGCATTTCGTTGGACGATGTATACCATGCATATCCCATACATACGACTAATATAAAAACGCACCAGGAATGAGGAAGTGTTGTTCGACCACACTGTTCAGATACTTGATTGCAGTAGACCTATGCCTATTTTTTATTTTTTTTACTAGGCAAGTCAGTTAAGAACAAATTCTTATTTTCAATGACGGCCTAGGAACAGTGGGTTAACTGCCTTGTTCAGGGGCAGAACGACAGATTTTTACCTTGTCAGCTCGGGGATTTGATCCTGCAACCTTTCGGTTACAGGCCCAACACTCTAACCACTGGGCTACCTGCCGCCTATCAGTGAGTTGGCAACAGAAGTGCAACAAGCAGAAAGCCTGGAATGAGGCGTATTCATCCAAATATCTTGAGATTATGTGAATCTCTCGAAAGATAATAAAAAAAAGAAAAAGATAAAAATATAATAAAACTGTGTTTGGGCTCTTTAATTGGATTTAATGCTCCATATCCATACCTGGGTGCTTTTCAAAAACGAAGGCCTCAAGTCTTCACACATCCCCAGATAACTGTAAGGGTGGCTGTTTCTGATTATTTAAAGTCCTCTGTTTACATCGGTCTTTGATCTTTTGATTGAGTAGATAAATCTGTTAATAGGCCAAGCCGACTCCCACAATTCAAGTTACCATTACAAGGTGCACGTAGTTAGCCTAGTGAGATAACTATTTCCATATTGCAAAATGTTTAGGACTTACCTGTATATCCTCATAATTGAAAAGGTAAAATGTTTGTTCCTCTGCCATACTCAGCTGCGTTCAAGAGCGCCAATTATCCTGTGGTGTTGGATAATGCCCATATTGCTGAATCCTAAGGAGCAGAGTAATGTGTGCCCTACCCCCGGAGTATTTCTGCTTAATGCAGGGTTCTACACTGAGTGTACAAAACATTATACCCCATAATGACAAAGCAAAAACAGGTTTTTAGAAATGTTTGCGCATTTATAAAACATTTACATTAGTATTCAGACCGTTTACTCAGTACTTGAAGCACCTGTGGCAGCCTTGAGTCTTCTTGGATATGACGCTACAAGCTTGGCACACATGTATTTAGGGAGTTTCTCCCATTCTTCTCTGCTGCTTGGATAGGGAGCATTGCTGCAAAGCTATTTTCAGGTCTCTCCAGAGATGTTCAATCAGGTTCAAGTCCGGGCTCTGGCTGGGCCACTCAAGGACATTCAGAGACTTTTCCTGAAGCCACTCCTGTGTTGTCTTGGCTGTGTGCTTAGGGTCGTTTCCTGTTGGAAGGTGAACATTCGCCCCAGACTGAGGTCCTGAGCACTTTTCATCAAGGATCTCTCTGTACTTTGCTCCGTTCATCTTTCCCTCGATCCTGACTAGTCTCCCAGTCCCTGCCACTGAAAATCATCCCCACAGTATTATGCTGCCACCACCATGCGTCACCGTAGGGATGCTATTGGCCAGGTTTCCTCCAGACGTGAAGCTTGGCATTCAGGCCTACAGAGTTCAATCTTGGTTTCATCAGAGCAGAGAATCTTGTTTCTCATTGTCTGATAGTCCTTTAGGTGCCTTTTGGCAAACTCCAAGGGGGTTGTCATGTGCCTTTTACTGAGGAGTGGTAAGAGGTCCACTCTACCATAAAGGCCTGACTGGTGGAGTGCTGCAGAGATGGTTGTCCTTCTGGAAGGTTCTCCCATCTCCACAGAGGAACTCTGGAGCTCTGTCAGAGTTTCCTGACCAAGGCCCTTCTCCCCCGATTGCTCAGTTTGGCTGGGCGGTCAGCTATAGGAAGAGGCTTGGTGATTCCAAACTTCTTACATTTAAGAATGATGGAGGCCATTGTGTTCTTGGGGACCTTCAATGCTGCAGACATTTGTTGGTACCCTTGCCCCAGATCTGTGTTGAGGCACAATCCTGTCTCTGAGCTCTACGGATAATTCCTTTGACCTCAGGGCTTGGTTTTTGCTCTGACATGTACTGTCAACTGTGGGACCTTATATAGACAGGTTTGTGCCTTTCCAAATCATGTCCAATCAATTGAATTTACCACAGGTGGACTCAAGTTCTACAAACTCCTCAAGGATGATCAACGGAAACAGGATGCACCTGATCTCAATTTCGAGTCTCATAGGGGTCTGAAAAGGTCTGAATACTTATGTAAATAAGGTATCTCTGTTTTTTATTTTTTATACAGACTGTATCACAACTGGCCATGATTGGGAGTCCCCTAGGGCAGCGCACAATTGGCCCAGCGTCTTCCGAGTTTGGGCGGTGTAGGCTGTCATTGTAAATAAGAATTTGTTCTTAACTGACTTGCCTAGTTAAATAAAATAATAATAAATTAAAAATATATATTTGCAAAAGAATTCAAAAAAACAGTTTTCGCTTTGTCATTATGGGGTATTGTATGCAGATTGATGAGGGGGGAAAGTATTAAGAATAAGGCTGTAACATAACAAAATGTGAAAAAAGCCTAATTGTTGATTGGTGCGTAACGTTTTTGAAATCAAGTATTTTAAAGAAAGTTTATGATGAGACAACAACCAGTCTCATCAAAAAACGATTGTATTCTACAATCACACACACACAAAGGCTACAATCTGACACAATAGTTGTCTGCTCTACTTACAGCGGGCTAGTGGTTATGGAGCTCTTCAGGGGCTGTCTATTATTATGCTGCAAACCCTAACTGTAAAACAATGTAAGCATTGTTCCTCAGTCTGTCTGGGAATAATTAACGGCAAGTTATTGTACCGTTAAACATTTCAACATTTATAGTATAATATCCTCAGCAGACAAGGGCTTTGCATGTAGGCCTTCACCACCACACACTCATCATCCTCATCATCGACATGGGCCTATTCAAGGAAATACAGTGATTCACATTTTTGTGCATGCTATGTTTTGATGTAGGATATGTTAGACTATATAAATGAAACATTTCACAAGGTTATCTTTTCTATGATTTATTATTTCGGATATTATTATGCCTCTCGCGCACGCGCACGCGCTGACATCACTTCACCTCCCTGGTCACATGTTCTATCAGCTGTGTCTCAACACACATCCACTTGATTCGCGACTGTTTACAATCACAGGACAGAACAGAATGGGCAGCCCCGCATGAGCAGAACAGGTAAAATGCACACTCACATTAAACGACAGAATATGCAATGGCATTTTTTAATAACTGGAAATAACCCGTGCGTTTGTATGAAGCTGCTATATTGTTTTGTCTTTAGCCAGAGAGCTGCATGTCGGAAGTGTAGCGCTAGGCCTGTGTGCAAGCTCGTGCAGCTAGCCTGAACGCTAACCCGAAAAAAGCTTGAGAGACAGTTTGACGACTAACGTTGAATTACATAGCTAGCCAGCAACGTAGTGGCATGATGATGTAAGCATTTTCTAGCGATTGTAAATATGCATGGTGTTGCTACCTAGTTCAAGACATGTTTGTTTTTCTACGACCATGCTGGACATGATCTAACTAGAGTTTGTTATATCAAGCCAATATATTGCACATCGACAGTCATTGCGGTGAAAATGGGTCTGATCACCTTTTCTATAAATACATATTTATTTTACGGTGCAGTTCTGACAAGAGTTTATTTGATAGCTAGGAACATACGTTTATTAACATACGGCTATTTTATGTTTGGGGTTATTTTCCTTCTACACCCACAAGAACGGTTCACAACTCCAACCAATACAGGCTCCCGATGTTGTGTCCCACAGCTATTTGCTAAGTATGTTTCTTCTTGTTTTAAACAATGGCAAGCACTAGCCAGCCTATGTCTAGGCCTACCTGTTTTTATTATGTCCAAGTTAGTTTCCAACAGCTCTATCGTGACCCAGCATAGTGCAGTGACAGTACCACATTCAGGTTGTATCAGAGTTGTTTTGGACAGAGGCCGCCCAGACAGGAGAGGTCTGTCCCATGAGAGAACATTTCTGTCAGTATCGAACATTTGATCTCTGAGCGAGGTGCACTGACAGCAGGGACTGAAATGAGCAGCCAGCCAGGACATAACCTACTCAAAATAAACGATCTGTGTATTGTGAGGCAAACCACTGATGAGAAACTGCAATAATATGTCAGTGTGTCATGTTTTGACCCCTCACACTGTTCAGTCACCGAACAATGACTGAATCACTGATATTAGCTAGTGTAGCACTTGTTTACCAATACGTTTGTCAAAAGTTGCTTATCAGAAACATCAGCCTAACCTCAATAGAGCAAGCAGAGGTGACAGTTTCTGAGAAACAACTCCCTGGATACTGAATAGAAAGAAACCAACCTTGTAAGTAACCAGATTCATGGTTGAAGCTGACTAGTTATGGGTAGGGGCAATAGGATGTTTCTTGCCTATGATCGTCTTCATGCTTCAATAGTTATTTGTGTTTGGTCCTTATGAGTGTGTGCGCAGCTGTGTATGCGCGTGTGTTTCATGTCTTTCACACACACAGAGATAGAATGTTTCAGCATCCCCTTTTGTGTATTTAGCCTTATTCGGATGGGATTAGTTTTACTGGTAAGGTAATGTAATTATGTGCATGAGCGCAAAACACCACATTTTAGTCCCGTGCAATCTGCCATGTCAGTAATTTTTTACCTTTAAAACACATTTTTCAACCACTCCACAGATTTCATGTTAACAAACTATAGTTTTGGCAAGTCGTTTAAGACATCTACTTTGCGCATGACACAAGTAATTCTTCCAACAATTGTTTACAGACCATTTATTTCACTTATAATTTACCACATCACAATTCCAGTGGGTCAGAAGTTTACATACACTAAGTTGACTGTGCCTTTAAACAGCTTGGAAAATTCCAGAAAATGATGTCATGGCTTTAGAAGCTTTGATAGGCTAATTGGCATCATTTGAGTCAATTGGAGGTGTACCTGTGGATGTATTTCAAGGCCTACCTTCAAACTCAGTGCCTCGAAATCATGGGAAAATCCGCCAAGACCTCAGAAAAAAAATTGTAGACCTCCACAAGTCTGGTTCATCCTTGGGAGCAATTTCCAAATGCCTGAAGGTACCATGTTCATCTGTACAAACAATAGTATGTAAGTATAAACACCACCAGTATGACGCAGCCGTCATACCGCTCAGGAAGGAGTCGTGTTCTGTCTCCTAGAGGTGAACGTACTTTGGTGTGGAAAGTGCATATCAATCCCAGAATAACAGCAAAGGACCTTGTGAAGATGCTGGAGGAAACGGGTACAAAAGTATCTATATCCACAGTAAAACGAGTCCTATATCGTCATAACCTGAAAGTTCGCTCAGCAAGGAAGAAGCCACTGCTCCAAAACCGCCATTAAAAAGCCAGACTACGGTTTGCAACTGCACATAGGGACAAAGATCGTACTTTTTGGAGAAATGTCCTCTGTTCTGATGAAACAAAAATATAACTGTTTGGCCATAATGGCCATCGTTATGTTTGGAGGAAAAAGGGGGAGGCTTCCATGCCGAAGAACACCATCCCAACGTGAAGCATAGGGGTGGCAGCATCATGTTGTGGGGGTGCTTTGCTGCAGGAGGGACTGGTGCACTTCACAAAATAGATGGAAAATTATGTGGATATATTGAAGCAACATCTCAAGACATCATTCAGGAAGTTAAAGCTTGGTCACAAATGGGTCTTCCAAATGGACA
Source organism: Thymallus thymallus (assembly GCA_023634145.1). NCBI lineage: Eukaryota > Metazoa > Chordata > Actinopteri > Salmoniformes > Salmonidae > Thymallus > Thymallus thymallus. The sequence goes on along the minus strand of CM042395.1, from coordinate 22,369,791 downwards.
ATGACCCCAAGCATACTAACATAGTTGTGGCAAAATGGCTTAAGGACAACAAAGTCAAGGTATTGGAGTGGCCATCACAAAGCCCTGACCTTAATCCTGTAGAAAATTTGTGGGCAGGACTGAAAAAGCGTGTGTGAGCAAGGAGGCCAGTTCTGTCAGGAGGAATGGGCCAAAATTCACCCAACTTATTGTGGGAAGCTTGTGGAAGGCTACCTGAAACGTTTGACCCAAGTTAAACAATTTAAAGGAAATGCTACCAAATACTAATTGAGTGTATATAAAATAAACCAAATTATTTTTTAGGTGTTACATTTGACCCAGTGCCAGGGGCAATTGTAACAGTATCTGGGGTCAAATGTAACATCTGGAATTTTCAGATTAAAATCAATATTGTGATCTGACAGTCTAATGCAGTTTCCCAACTCTGGTCCTAGAGTATCCCCAACTTCGGTTCAGTTATTTGAAACCTGTTTAGTTGTTTTGTGTCAGCTCAATGATCACTTTCTGTAGAGATAGGTCACCTACTTGTCCGGTCTATGTAGAGCAGACATGGAGACCTCATTGACCGAGAAGGAGAGAGAATGAGCGATGGAGAGGGATAGAAAACAGTTGCTTTGCGAGGTATCTCTACCTGAAAATACATGATATAAGTGATGCCTTACTTTTTAAGAATTTACATTTTTAAGAATCAAAATTGAAAAACGTGATACATTTTTAAGAATCAAGCCGAAACCAAACCAACCTCAAAAAGCTCTAATCGCTCAGCACTATCAAGAAGTCACTGAGCAATAGATTAAAATACATTTACAATTGCCCCTGGTCTCCCCTATATAGTGTACTACTTATGACCAGACCCCAATGGGGGCTATATAGGGTGACATTTGTGATGCAGACTTGGCCTGCATGTTTGTCTGGGAGCTCCTGTAGCTCATGTGACTAGAGGCCTGTACTGCAGTAACATGGAGGTAATTCGGTGCTGAAGTCGAGGCATGTGAGTTCTCCTTTTCTCTCTCCTTTTCTTTCTCTTTTTTTTTTTTGTTCTAACTTGGAGCTATGGCATCAGAGCATCTCCTCTTACTGGCCTTTCTCCTCTCTGTCTCTCTCTCTCACTCTGTATTATTAAGAGGAGGTTCATAAACCTCCTGTCTTTCCTGGTAGGATCACATGACAATAGCCTATAGTGTTGGTTGGTAGACAGACTAGTGCTGTCCACAAATCAGCAGGTGATGAGTCTGTGTAAGCCCTTGACATAATAGCTAGGCCTATAGCTAGAAAGGCTTACTGTTGTAGCCAAGTATTATTTTTGGTATGTGTAGAAACTAGGGCTGTAACGTTCAGTACGGGGACCTCTGTACAGGCAGCACTGTGAACCCGAATGAATACATAAAAAAAAATTGGCTATGCCTATGCTGCGTTATTTGCCGTTGCCTCGTGGGTAAATCTGAGCTGAAAAAACATTGCAGCCTATGTGCATGTTGTAATACATATTTTTATCTCAACTGGATTTATTTATTTCAAACTATCCTTTTGTGGAGAGCAGCCGGGAACTCTGTAGATGGCGTGTGGTGGGATCAATAAACCAGAATTGGAGGATCCTTTTGGCTTCAAAGTCGATTTACCACGACGATGGACAGAGTTGTGGATAAAACTTTTATAGTATGTTCTCCACTGCTCAACGAGAATAGCCAATTCAGAATGAAGCGTGTAGCTTGTTGTCGGCCAATCACAAGTCATCAAAGCGCCACTATAGTCATAGAGGCTCCGTGTGTACCAAAGCAAGTTAAGACATTATCTAATCAATGGAAAATGGAATTAAAAGTTAAATGAGAAGTACATGCTACAATGAATGAGCCAACAGGTAGGCTGCTATTTAATAATCTGAATGGAGGTGTTATTTGTAACTGTAGGGCAGGAAGAAAGCGCATGCACACTCAATTAGCCTAGCTAGCTAATTTAGCTCGCTATCTTAGTCAACTAGCTTATCTTGGTTTGATGCAGTCAAGACAGGTACTGCGTAATCATGTTGGATGATAAATAACCCAGCTATGACAAGCTAAAAGTTAGTCTACTAGCGCAAATAGTTTAGTTGCTGCCTCTCATAGTACACACACCTCAAGGCCCCTCCTCCGCCTGCTCTCCCTCGCGCTTTATTTGCTCTGGTTAATAAAATAGTTTACAAATTGACTTTTCTGCTGCTTCCCTCACTCGGATTCGACTACGTCTATTCGGAACTGGTCGTCCTCGGGTCCGTTCCTGAACGGGTCTCTATATTTGACCGACCTCCTCGATTTCAGTCTTTTTAAAGTGTATTTTTTAGAGGCACAGAGATTTTTTTTTTAAATGTGTCATACACTGCAATTTAGGAGCAATGGGAAAGTAATTCTGCTTCGACAGTTGATAAACTTGTAACCCCACTTTTGAGAATGTCCCTTAAAGGTTTTGGTACAGGTTTGAGAGCTCTGTCTACACCTATTCAGTATGCTAAACAGAGTGAGTAGTGTAGTAAACAACCAAAGATATCAAGACTAAAAGTAATAGCTTACAATAAGGACAAACTCCAGGTAAAAATACACTTGGCCTAAATCCTAATCTAAGTGCATGGGTCACTATTGTCTAGACATCTACACATGTACAGTAGATGGCCGTAATCACCCCCAGACACACTTGGCTAACTTGATGGGTCATGTAATCATCTGGCGAAGTTGAGTCTTTTGTTTAGACATTTTTATTTATTTATTTCACCTTTATTTAACCAGGTAGGCCAGTTGAGAACAAGTTCTCATTTACAGCTGTGACCTGGCCAAGACAAAGCAAAGCAGTGTGACAAAAACAACAACAGAGTTACACATGGGAATAAACAAACGTACAGTCAATAACACAATAGAAAATATATGTACAGAGTGTGCAAATGTAGTAAGATTAGGAAGGTAGGACAATAAATAGGCCATAGTGGTGAAATAATAACAAATTAGCATTAACACTGGACTGATAGATGTGCAGATGATGATGTGCGAATAGAGATACTGGAGTGGAAATGAGCAAAAATAATAAATATGGGGATGAGGTAGTAGGGTGGGCTATTTACAGATGGTCTATGTACAGGTGCAGTGATCGGTAAGCTGCTCTGACAGCTGATGCTTAAAGTTATTGAGGGAGATTGATTGGACATGATTTGGAAAGGCGCACACCTGTTTTTATAAGGTCCCACAGTTGACAGTGCATGTCAGAGCAAAAACCCAGCCATGAGGTTGAAGGAATTGTCCGTAGAGCTCCGAGACACAGGATTGTGTCGAGGCACAGATCTGAGGAGCATTGAAGGTCCTGAAAAACACAGTGGCCTCCATCATTCTTAAATATAAGAAGTTTGGAACCACCAAGACTCTTCCTAGAGCTGAGCAATCGGGGAAGAAAGGCCTTGGTCGTCAGGGAGGTGACCAAGGACCCAATGGTCACTCTTACAGAGCTCTAGAGTTCCTCTGTGGAAATGGGAGTACCTTCCAGAAGGACTGCCATCTCTGCAGCACTCCACCAATGAGGCCTTTATGGTAGAGTGGCCAGATGGAAGCCACTCCTCAGTAAAAAGCATATGACCGCCTGCTTGGAGTTTGTGAAAAGGCACCTAAAGACTCTCAGACTATGAGAAACAAGATTATCTGGTCTGATATAACCAAGATTGAACTCTGTGGCCTGAATGCCAAGCGTCATGTCTGGAGGAAACCTGGCACCATCCCTACAGTGAAGCGAGGTGGCATCATCATGCGGTGGGAATGTTTTTCAGCTGCAGGGACTGGGAGACGAGTCGGGCTCGAGGCAAAGATGAACAGAGCAAAGTACAGAGATCCTGATGTAAACCTTCTCCAGAGCTCGCAGGACCTCAGACTGGGGCGAAGGTTTACCTTCCAACAGGACAACGACCCTAAGCACACAGCCAAGACAATGCAGGAGTGGCTTCGGGACAAGTCTCTGAATGTCCTTGAGTGGCCAAGCCAGAACCCGGACTGAACCCGATCAAACATCTCTGGAGAGACCTGAAAATAGCTGTGCAGCAATGCTCTCCATCCAACCTGACAGAGCTTGAGAGGCTCTGCAAAGAAGAATGGGAGAAACTCCCCAAATACAGTTGTGCCAAGCATGAAGCGTCATAGCCCAAAATAGTCAAGGTTGTAATTGCTGCCAAAGGTGCTTCAACAAAGTACTTAGTAAACCTTTTTTTTTTTGCTTTGTCATTATGGGTTATTGTGTGTAGATTGAGGGGGGGGGACAATTTAATCAATTTTAGGATAAGGCTGTAACCTAACAAAAATGTTGAGGAAGACAAGGGGTCTGAATACTTTCCGAAGGCACTGTACCAATACAAACATTGTCAGAGCTGTAGTATGAATCTGCAGGTAGCTAAAGCTAACCCACTAGTTTCAATGTTGGCAAGCTAACATTAGGCTATAACTAGCAATGCAAAGGCATTTCTGTTTAGAAAAATATTACTACACAGATCATACACGTAACGTTAGCTAACGTTCACTAGCTAGCTAACAGTATGCTTAACTTTCAAATAAACGTATAATCTCTGAAAATGTAGCTAGACTCAACTGTATACATGAATGAATGCTTCATGTTTGTAGCTACATCTTTTTTGGCCAGCGTTATGTCAAGTCACTCAGGTTCACATTGACCGTGGCGTGTGCAGAAAGTAGCCGATAGTGCTTGCTAAATTCTGGCCGTCAATGTTGTTGAGAAAAGTAGCAAAACCTTTGTAATTCTCAATGGCTAACGTTATATCTTTCAAAAATGGTGCGGTAGAAAGGACTATCAACACATACTGAACAGCTCACGTTATAGACAGAAGCATGCTGCATGGCAGACCAATCCAAACTAATCTCCCAGCATTTCCAGCCCATCCATTATATCAGCCAGTCATGGCTAGCGGGAATGTTCCTGTCCCTGTCTTTTTCCGTGGCTAAACAAACTACAGTAGTCTCTTAATTTAACAATTTTATTCTCATTTACGGATGGAATACACGTTTGTTATTAAGGCACATGAAAATTCACATGCTCCTGAAGCCATTTTTGCCCAAAAACTAATTTATAAATAAAAATGTATGTTTACGTTAAAATGCCTCCTATGAAGTAGTGACGTGCAACATACGCCTAGTTTCCTGAAATAAGTCACTTAATGAGAAATGTATGTACGCATATTGGTCTGGGTGGGAAAGCTCCAGGTCCATTTCAGAACGTGTCCAACTTTTTAGACCTTTACTTTAGGCCCAACATAACAATCCCTGTCACAACAGACAATGCCAGTAACTTTGTAAATGATGTTGCAGAAACTGGACTTGGGCCATAAGGTGTTTTTTAATTTAGCCAAATAAACAAAAATGAACTACAGTAACTGTTGACCCCAAAACCGCAATACGTACCAAACTGTGCCTTTGGTGAACCGTTACACCCCTAGTGGAAAGGTATTGAATGATTGAAAGCTCCTAGGCCTAAACTGGGAGGGTCCTTGTGTTGTAGGCCTTGTGTGATTGGACCTTTGCAAAACCATTTGATTGGTTCGGAGTCCTCAATTTCTCGATTTGAAATCTGTATAGCCTACTACATCCACTAAGATGAAAGCCGTCGGCTAGTCCTCCACCTGAAAGCTGTTGGCTAGTCCTCAAGCACTGAAGTACCCTGCTCTGAAGCTAGCACTGAAATACCCTGATCTGTTTCTGTTATTCCTCAGTATATTCTGCTGTACTGCTGCTGTCTCCAGTGTTTTTGTCAGAACTCAGAATGCCCAGGGCCTCTCAGCTGATCTGCTGTTCTGAAACAACATAATCAAAGCCTCACAGAAAGCAGAATAAGATCTTTATGGCTCTAGGCAGAAGCTACACAGCTTCTCTGTCTTGCTCAGTTTATACCCAATTGGTTTTCTACAATTTTGGGGCTTCCGAGTCCTCTGTCTTGCTTTTAGTTGGAATTGCTATCTGGAGTCATCATAGGTCTAGAGAGATGGGCCTGGCATGGTTTCCGAGCTGGTCATGGGTGCACCTCAGCTACGCTCAAGGTACTAAACGATATCATAACTGCCATCAACAGAAAACGGTACTGTGCAGCCGTCTTCATCGACCTGGCCAAGGCTTTCGACTCTGTCAATCACTGCATTCTTATTGGCAGACTCAACAGCCTTGGTTTCTTAAGTGACTGCCTTGCCTGGTTCTCCAACTACTTCTCAGACAGAGTTCAGTGTGTCAAATCGGAGGGCCTATTGTCCGGTCCTCTGGCAGTCTCTAAGGGGGTGCCACAGGGTTCAATTCTTGGATCAACCCTTTTCTCTATATACATCAATGATGTCGCTCTTGCTGCTGGTGACTCTCTGATCCATCTCTACGCAGACACCATTCTGTATACATCTGGCCCCTCTCTAGACACTGTGTTGGCTAGCCTTCAGGCGAGCTTCAATGCCATACAACACTCCTTCCGTGGCCTCCAACTGTTCTTAAATGCTCGTAAAACTAAGTGCATGCTTTTAAATCGAACGCTGCCCACACCCGCCCACCGGACTATCATCACTACTCTCGATGGGTCTGACTTGGAATACGTCGACACCTACAAATACCTAGGTGTCTGGTTAGACTGTAAACTCAACTTCCAGACTCACATTGACCATCATCGATCCAAGATTAGATCTAGAATCGGAATCCTATTCCGCAACAGGGCTTCCTTCACTCATGCTGCCAAACATGCCCTTGTAAAACTGACTATCCTACCGATCCTTGACTTCGGCGATGCCATTTACAAAATAGCCTCCAACACTGTACTCAGCAAATTGGATGTAATCTATCACAGTGCCATCCGTTTTGTTACCAAAGCCCCATACACTACCCACCACTGCAACCTGTATTCTCTCGTTGGCTGGCCCTCATTACATATTCGTTGCCAAACCCACTGGCTCCATGTCATCTATAAGTCTTTACTAGGTAAATCCCCGCCTTATCTCAACTCGCTGGTCACCATAGCAAAATCCTTGAAGCTAGAGGTTCCTATCTCCCTCACTAACTTTAAGCATCAGCTGTCAGAGCTGCTTATCGATCACTGCACCTGTATATAGCCCTTCTGTACTACCTCATCCCCATATTTATTATTTTAGCTCATTTTGCACTCCAGTGTCTCTATTTGCACATCATCATTTGCACATCCATCAGTCCAGTGTTAATGCTAATCTGTAATTTATTTCGCCACTATGGTCTATTTATTGTCCTACCTTCCTAACCTTACTGCATTTTGCACTACATTTGCGCACACTGTATATAGATTATTCTATTGTGTTATTGACTGTACGTTTGTTTATTTGTTGTTGTTTTGTCGCTTTGCTTTGTCTTGGCCAGGTCGCAGTAGTAAACGAGAACTTGTTCTCAACCTAGCTTAGTTTACGTCTCGCTCTATCTCTCGCGCGCACACACACACAAACACTAACTTCACCTCTTCACTGCAGGCGTGAAGTGATGTGCTCCATCTGTTTATAGTAAAGAGGAAGTGAATAATAATGGTGCTCTATTAATATCTCTGAGAGTATGAAGGTGTAGCTTTATGTATTTCACTTTCTATTTTGTAAGGTGTTTGTTTAGCCTTCTGTTTGTTTATTGTGTTCTCATCATACCCTCTTCAATCAACTAGGATAATCATTGTTTCTGGGATGCTAGCTGTGGTCATGTACAGGTCAGGACAGGAGGACTCAAATGTGTCATGATAATGTCTGTTAATGGCTCACAGACTGCTATCTTCATTCCCCAAATGCCTGGGTTGTATTTATTACTGCACACGTAGCAGAACGTTCTGCTACTGAATATGAAAACAAGCTGTTTTGTTCCGTTTGGTACATAGTGGACCCTTTTTTCCACATGAGAGGTGGGATTCTGTGGGCCTTGTTACAGTAGGCTAAATCACACTACATTACCAACATTATGTGGACACCTGCTCGTCGAACATCTCATTCCAAAATCATGGCCATTAATATGGAGTTGTTCCCCCCCTTTGCTGCTATAACAGCCTCTACTCTTCTGGGAAGGCTTTTCACTAGATGTTGGAACATTGCTGCTGGGACTTGCTGCCGTTCAGCTACGAGGTCGGGTTCTGATGTTGGGCGATTAGTTCTGGTTTGCAGTCTACGTTACAGTTCATCCCAAAGGTGTTTGATGGAGTTGAGTTCAGGGCTCTTTGCAGGCCAGTCAAGTTCTTCCACACCGATCGCTACAAGACATTTTTGTATGGACCTCGATTTGTGCACTGGGGCATTGTCATGCTGAAACAGGAAAGAGCCTTCCCAAAACTGTTGCCTCAGTGCACAAGCGTTAAGATTTCCCTTCACTGGAACTAAGGGGCCTAGCTCGAACCATGAAAAACAGCCCCAGACCATTATTCATCCTCCACCAAACTTTACAGTTGGCAGTATGCATTCGGGCAGGTAGCGTTCTCCTGCCAGAAACAATGGCTCAATCATTTGGAGATGGTTCGGGTTTAAAAGGTCGGATGAGCAACAGAGCAATGTGATATGTAGAGAGTGCAATAAACATGTCGCAACAAGTGCTGGAAGCACTACAAACCTCTTTCACCATTTACAACAGCAACATAAACTACAGTACGAAGAATGTATTAAACTTTGTGGAGGTTGTGCTGTTGCAAGCCAGACTGGAAAGCCTTCTGCCCCAAAACAAAACCTCTTTACAAGCTTAATTTACTCGGTGTGCCCTATGAAAAGAAAAGTGCCAAGTGGCGAGATATAACAGAGGCGGTAGCCTACCACATTGCTAAAGATATGGTCCCTGTTGCAACAGTTGAACAAGCTGGCTTTAAAAAGCTGCTGAAAACAATGGATCAAAGATACGATTTGCCAGCCGTCACTACTTTACAAGAGAAGCACTACCAAAAATGTACAGTGAAGTCAGACAAAAACTATCCTACCGGCTCGCAAAAGTGACACACTACGCACTGACAACAGATATATGGTCGAGCAGAACATGCGGGCCATATATGAGCTTGACTGTACATTTTATTGAAGGTTGGGAGATTAAAAGTGTGTGTCTCCAAACAAGCTACTTTCCCCAAGACCACACCGTAGATAATATGGCTGAAGCCCTGCAGGATGCCCTTACAAGCTGGAAACTTGACGAAAGGAGACTGGTTGCAATAACAACCGACAACGGGACCAACGTTGTCAAAGCGGTGCAACTGACTAAGTGGCTGAGGATGCAGTGCTTTGGTCACCGGCTTCATCTTGCAATTGGTGAGTATGCTGAAGGAGTTGACTGCATAACAGTTTTAAAATAATAAAAAAATATAAATATTATATAATATAAAATTTGAAGAGAGGGACTGGTTTAAGTGATATTAAAGTTTTTGTTATCTGTTAAATAAATAATTTAATAAAGTTGGATAAATGCAATTAAATAGAAACGTGATACAAAATCTAGAAAAATCTTTTGAATCACAGGACATGGCATGGATGATGACCGCATCTCTCGGGCTATTTCCCTGTGCAAGAAAATAGTGAGCAGCTTTTCCTATAGCTGGAAGAAAAGGAGAGAATTGGCTGAAGCTCAGATTCAGCTGGGTCTGCCCACTCACCAACTCATCACTGAGTCCGGTACGAGATGGGGAACAAGGCAGCAAATGATTGAGAGGGTTCTGGAGCAGCAGGGCGCCCTTGCCAAAGTTTTGTCCTCTGACAAGAAATCCAGGCATCTAGTCAGGGCCGGAGCGTGCGTATAGGCAGACTAGGCACTTAGAGCGGCACTTTGGAAAGGCGGCAACGTGGGCTTATATATAATTATTTTTTTTAAGTATAAAAAACAATAATAATAAAAATGTGCCGCTCATTTTGCCGCCTCTTGTAGTCCATTGGTGAGGAATGTGTGTCTGTCAATCAAAAGCACCAATCAGTTAAGCTAATGTTATGTGCTTATGTGTTCTTAAGTTGTCTGAGTTCAGTTTATGGGGGAGGGGGAATGTTAGTGCCTACCGTAACCGTTCCTGGAGTCGTGCGGTGTATGGGGCACAGGAACTCTCTGTTAACTCAATCTCTGTCTCATGCCATCTTCTTCTGGCTGACCTCGTAACTGTACAACCATGTCTAAACGACCCAAATTGTCGGGTTGTGAGTACAAAAAACGAAAATTGGCAAAAGAGCAAGCGCTCCAAAAACAAAATAATTATTTTTTTAAATATATTGAACCCGGACCAAGTGATTTGATCCCTGTTTCAGTTGCTTCAGGAGAACGGAGTTTCTCAAAGTTGAAACTAATAAAAAAACGACCTTCGGAGTACAATGAAACAAGAGACTGAATGGACTGGCAACAATCTCTATTGAACATGAGCTGGCACAGATGATCAAAATGGAGAATGCAGTGAAGACCTTTGTAGCCATGGAAGCCTGCCGTGTACACTTCTGAAAGGCAAGATAAGCGTTTTTGTCTCCAGTGGTTTTAAGACGTGAATCTGCTGATGATATGCGCCTTGCTGCGCGCTTGTGTGTGTCCGTGTGTTTTACGCACAAGGTTTTATATCTAAATTACAGTCGCAATTTAGATGAGTTGAAATTCGATTATTTACAAAATAGCTGTGCTGACATGAATCTGCTGTAAAGGGGTTTGGAACCTATTGGATTTATGATGCTGCAGAACTGGTGCCGTTGTCATTTGGATACCATACGCGTCATGCATCTACTTGTTGACACTTTGTGCGTTGCACTTGTCTATTTGCGTGATGTGTATATATTGGCGTTTTGTTGCTGTTTTTTGCTTATGGCTTGTATTGGCTGCGTGTTTGTGTATTGTACGTTGAAAATAGAGGGGCAGGCACAATTGTGTTTCGCCTAGAGCGGCAGAAATGCACGCACCGGTACTGCATCTAGTCCTTACCTGGCAGGATATAGAGGTCCTAGAGGCGGTCCAGAAGGCTCTCAAACCCCTTCAGGACTTCACAGATGCTCTGTCTGGTGTGGACTATGTTACTCTCTCGTATGTCAGACCTGTGCTTAATCTTTTCAATACAAGTTCCCTGGCACATGATGAGGGAGATGGTGAGCTGACTAAATCCATCAAGACCACCATTGTGGATTATCTCAATACAAAGTATGCTGACCCAGCCACTAGTGACCTATTGGACATGGCCTCACTTGTGGATCACACACACACACACGCTGTTACATTCCCTTGAATAGTCTAAGTAGTGAGTGATTTATCTGAGGATCTCAACATCCAGTTCAGAATTACAATTGAATGATAGATTAATCAGTTCTTCCTTAGGTTTCCTCTTCCTGGAATTCAGAATGTTGGAATAGCCTCTGGATTCTGAGAGTAGAGGCATAATGGATGAAACCATGAATGTATGGTAAAGAAACTAATCTATAAGAATCATCACCTATAGTTCTGGGTTTCAAGATTAAAAGAACTAGCCTTCCAGACACGTCTGAAACATGTCTAACTCTTTTCAGAATCAGTTCTACTTCAAAATGATCATTTATTAGTGACCTATTCACAGCATCACTCTCTCTCTCTATCTATTGTTGGAGATTAGTTCTAATTATTTAATGGGATATGGTCTTTTAAAAGGGGGGGAGAAACTCAAATGACTTAAAGAAGGCATTAGTCTTTGTGAGGAACAGATGTTGCTGAGGCAAACAGGAGCATAGATTATGCATATATAATTATTAATAATTTTGATAGCGTGCGCAGCTGATTTATTGAAGCCAGGTTCCAAACGCCTCGTTAATGGGTTTAAGGAGATGCCTTTGTTGGGTGATTTCCATAATTAATAAAGGAAAATGCATAATGCTCTCGCTGCTGCAGTGGAAGGAAGCGTGTGTTATTATGTAGGCTAGGCCTATGTACACACTAGGGTTGTCATCATACCAGTATCGCAATACTCAGAGGTAATATGGCAAGGAAATGTGTTTGTTTTCCTTTTTGCCAGGGAAAATCAGGTATTGTACTATTTAGATACTGGTATTGTGACAACCCTAGTACACACACATATTCATAACCATGGAAGAGGCCCATCCAGTATATACAGTGGCAAGAAAGTATGTGAACCCTTTGGAATTACCTGGATTTCTGCATAAATTGGTCACAACAATAGACAAACACAGTGTGCTTAAACTAATAACACACAAATTATTGTATTTTTATTGTCTATATTGAATACATAATTTAAACATTCAGTGTAGGTTGGAAAAAGAATGTGAACCCCTAGGCTAATGACTTCTCCAAAAGCTAATTGGAGTTAGGAGTCAGCTAACCTGGAGTCCAATCAATGACACGAGATTGGAGATGTTGGTTAAGTTGCCCTGCCCTATTCACGAGAAGCATTGCCCTATGTGAACCATGCCTTGAACAAAAAAGATCTCAGAAGACCTAAGATGAAGAATTGTTGACTTGCATAAAGCTGGAAAGAGTTACAAAAGTATCTAAAAGCCTTGATGTTCATCAGTCCACCGTAAGACAAAATGTCTAACATTTGGTTAAGGTTATTGCTGCCAAAGTAGGGTCAACCATTTTAATAAATTCAAGGGTTCACACACTTTTTCCACCCTGCACTGTGAATGTTTACACGCTGTGTTCAATAAAGACATGAAAACATGTAATTGTTTGTGTTATTAGTTTAAGCAGACTGTGTTTGTCTTGTGACTTAGATGAAGATCAGGTCAAATGTTATGACCAATTTATGCAGAAATCCAGGTAATTCCAAAGGGTTCTCATACTTTTTCTTGCGACTGTATAATAGAGAGGAGGCGTTTAACCTTAATAAGATCAACAGGGTTTATTGAGGTTGATTTAAAACATTGGCGTCTTTTGATTAATGGCCGGTCATTGTTTAGTTCTGTAAGGGACCTGCTCAATGGCCGTGTCATTGTACTGTCATGTGTAACGTCTTGATTGGTCTTTTCTTTTCTTTTGGTAGGACTTTACAGTAGTTCGCCTAATTGCCATGGCGATGTAGTAAATATTTATGTCTTTCATTTGTCACATCTCCCACATAGGGCTGTCAGTCTGAAATGTCACAGTGAATATGGGGTGAGAATTCCCTGGGCTATCCCTGCTACGTACTCTTCCTCCGTGGAAGTGGTTGTTTTCGTGCACACGCCACGCTTGAGTGTCTATGTATTTGATTTAGAACGTTTTTACTTACATATATATGTAAATTTTACATGATATCTATCAAATCAAATCTTGTCCATTGTCTTATTAAATAAGTGTAGCCTATGTCAGTGATGTTCCAAAGCCACTCAACAGATGTTTCTGTAGCCTACACTAGGGTTGGCCGGGATCCAGACTTTCATACCGTTCCAGTACCATAATGGGGTATTCGGTATAACCGTCAGTGCACGCAAGGGGCACTATTTCTTTCCAAACATGCTTTTTTTTTTTTTTTTACAAACAAAACACATTTATGCAGCAGGGATCTTGATTATCTCTGCTGTAACCAAGAAGCTTGATCTTGCAAGCTAGCCACCTAGTTAGCAAAACACATGCATAGCTGGAGCCCTGAACTGGAGTAATTTATTTGGCACATCTTTGATAGTTAACTTGTATAACCCCCCCCCCGGCTTTAGGGCCGCATACGGTATACTGCACAAGCCTAGCCTATACTGCATAGCCTTATGTTGCCTTGTTGTCTTGTGTTGAATTCCCCTAAGTGATCATATTTTTACCCAGGGATAGAGAAATATACCAAGCCTTTCGCCTTTTTCGTTTGTTCATTGATTTCTCCTCTTATTTTTGTCCTGAATGTCTCTTTGTTGTTTCTCTCAGCCTAAACCCTCATCTTCCCTGATTCTCGGCTGAGGAGAAACACAACGTTGTGACTGTAAGTACTGACATGGAACAAAGACAAAAAGCATAGGCCTGAAGCTTAATTGGATAATATTATTATTTTATCAAATCAAGCCTTATTTATACAGCAAATTTCTGACATGGAATGCAACTCAATGTGCTTCACAGGAAAAAAACTAATAAAAATATATATTTACTACAAAACAAACATAAGGGCATCAAAAACAAAAGAATAACAACAAAAACTGAATGGCTAAAAAGCACCCTAAGAAAAGCTAAAAATATGTTTTAAAATCTCTTTCAAATATGTCTACAGTTTGTGCCCTCCTCAGGTTCTCTGGCAGGCTGTTCCAGAGGCTGGGGGCATAGTAACTAAAGGCTGCCTCTCCATACTTCTTGGTCCTAGGCTTTGGGATAGTTAAAAGGCCAGTGCCAGAGGACCAGAGGAACCTACTGGGTACATAACATATATATTTGTTCTGTTTTTATTGCTCTATTAAACATAGTTCTCCCACTTTCTATTATCTGATGAGTCGTCCTGTTCTTGCTCTGTGGTGTTCAGTTTTGTTCTTACTCTATGGTGTTGTTTACTGCTGCAATCATCCAACTCTTGTTCTGTGGTGTTGGTTAATTCTTGTTCTGTGGTGGTACACAGGTTGTTTTAACCCCTCCTGTTGTCATCCCAGGTTCTGTTGGGTGGTGGTCATGCAGCACCCTAACTTTGAGACCCACCACCCTCTCCAGCCTGAGGGAGAGCAGGAGACCGGCTTTGACCCGCTCCACAACTTCAACAGGAACCGCAGCCGTGGTGAGTCGACCCAAATACATTAAGGCTTTATTTACATGTTGTAAACCCTTTATCAGCTATTTGAGGCTTAATGAAGCGGTTATTCACACTTCATATTTTTAACCATACACCATTTAACGATTTGAGTAAAGGAGCATCGGGGGGGGGGGGGGTGTAGTTGAATGTGGGGATACTGAAAGACTGTGACAGAGAGAAAAGGTGACATCAATAGAGGGATGGATGGATGGAGTGGATTATATACCGGTGAGTTATGAACACAGCTTATGACGCCTGCAAGCGAAAGAAGGGTTAGCGTGTTTAGTGTCCCCGAAGCAACGTCACACAATACACTCCTGTAACTAATGTTGATTGACAGCTCCCCAGAGTGTGTGTGTTAACCTGCAGGGCAAATGTAGTTCTTATTTATGATGATGATTTTAGGTTTGTGACTGCCCTGCTTCTTACTCACTCTTGAGAAATACCTTGAGACATTCCTCCTCTGTCCTTTTCCTCATGACATGATTTCATTGGTAAACATTGGTAATGTGGTAGAAACCATGCCATTGAACATGTCTATTGAAATCTGTCAGGGAAAAGGATTCATTCAAACGTCCACATAATTGGTGTCTATACCGCCTCCTAGTGGCTGCGTGTGTGAAATGCTTTGTATAAAATGTGTTTTTAAAATGTTTAATTTAAAAAATGTTTATTTACAATGTTTTACAGGAGGATCTCTGGATAGTAGCACTTTGTCTTACTCAGAGTCTGAGTCCATCTTCCTCTCCTACAGGTAAGAACCACAGGAGGTTGGTGGAACCTTAATTGGCGAGGACATGTTCATGGTAATGGCTGGAGTGGAATGGTATCAAAATCATAGTTTCCAAGTGTTTGAAGCCATTCCATTCACTTCGTTCCAGCCATTATGAGCCGTCCTTCCCTCAGCAACCGCCACTGGCAAGAACTCATATTGCTGTGTGTGTTCATGCTTAATGTGTGCGTGTGATTGATCTTTTGGTCCAGGTCACATGCAAATCTAATTATCTGCGTATTGCATATTAGATTAAACAAAATTGCAGGAGGTGGAAAACTCACAAACTCACTAAAACCTCTTCTCAACTCTCCCATTACCCCCCCCCCCCCCCTCCAAAGAAAAGAATGGGATGACTTGTTCCTGAACACTAATTACCTGGCTAGGATTCGGCAGGCAGGCATCAGTGGCCGATTGCGGAGCAGCCGATTCCGCAGTGTGTGCTGGAAGGTAAAACCACTCACAACGATAGCTCTCAGGTTTCTCTCTCATCAGAATACTCCATGTATGGCTCAGTGTCTTACTGATCGGTCTGATTGTCTAGACCTCTTTGGTAATGGATTAAAAATTAACGCTGATATGAATGACATCTATGTTGTGTGAATGGTGTCTTATCGATGGTGTTTTATTTGCTTCTGTGCAGTCGATGGTATCTGAAGGAAGTTCTAGCATGTGTGTTGTCCTCTAGTTGTACCTGGAGGTCCTTCCTGAGGATAAGAGCCAATGGCTCAACAAGACCAAGGAGCTGCGAGCCCAGTACGAGAAGATCAAAGAGACTGTGAGTTATTGTGTGTGTGTGTGCCTGTCCCTGCTCGTGTGTCTGTGTGCCAGTCACTGACCGTCTCCCCTCTCCTCTCAGCACATCACCAACCCCCGTAAAGCTGCAGGCCAGCAGGACCTTGTGGTCAACAACCCACTCTCACAGGATGAGGGGGTAATGTAGCCTCAGTCTCTCTGAATACACCTCTTTATCTATAACAGTGCCTTTGGAAAGTATTCAGACCCCTTGACTTTTTCCACATTTTGTTACAGCATTATTCTAAAATGGATTTTTTTTAAAATTCTCATCAATCTACACACAATACCCCATAATGACAAAGAATTTTTGCAAATTAAAATAAAAAAAAACGATACCTTATTGACATAAATATTCAGACCCTTTGCTATGAGAGTTGAAATTTAGCTCTGGTGCATTGTTTCCATTGATCATCCTTGAGATGTTTCTACTACTTGATTGGAGTCCACCTGTGGTAAATTCAATTGATTGGACATGATTAAAAAGGCACACACCTGTCTATATAAGGTCTCACAGTTGACAGTGCATGTCAGAGCAAAAACCAAGCCATAAGGTCGAAGGAATTGTCCGTAGAGCTCCGAGACAGGATTATGTCAAGGCACCGATCTGTGGAAGGGTACCAACAAATGTCTGCAGCATTGATGGTCCCCAAGAACAAAGTGGCCTCCATCATTCTTAAATGGAAGAAGTTTGGAACCACCAAGACTTCCTAGAGCTGGCCCCCTGGCCAAACTGAGCAATTGGGGGAGAAGGGCCTTGGTAAGAGAGGTGACCAAGAACCTGTTTTCTCTTTGTCATTATGGGGTATTGTGTGTAGATTGCTGAGGATCTTTTTTTATTTAATCCATTTTAGACTAACAAAATGTGGAAAAAGTCAAGGGCTCTGAATACTTTGCGAAAGGCACTGTATATGGACATCTAAATATCCCTCTATCACAGGACTAAGGAATATCAACATATTATCGTACCTTTTATTATGATGTACAGGTAACTGCCAAAATGAAGGAAACGCCAACATAAAGGGTCTTAATAGGTTGTTGGGCCACCACGAGCCAGAACAGCTTCAGTGCACCTTGGCATAGATTCTACAAGTGTATGGAACTCTATTGGAGGGATGCGACACCATTCTTTCACCAGAAATTCCATAATCTGGTGTTTTGTTGTTGTTGATGGTGGTGGAAAACACTCTCAGGCTCCGCTCCAGAATCTCCCATAGGTGTCCAATTTGGTTGAGATCTGGTGACTGAGAGAGCCATGGTATATGGTTTACTTATTTTTCCATGCTCATCAAACCATTCAGTGACACTCGTGCTCTGTGGATGGGGGCATTGTCATCCTATGGGGGCATAGTCATAGTAGCCAAAATAATACCCTAATCATGATGGGATGTTAATTGCTTAATTAACACTGGAACCAAACCTGTGTGGAGGCACCTGCTTTCAATATACTTTCTTTCACTCAAATTTACTCAAGTGTTCCATTTTGGCAGTTACCTGTATGTGTCCCTATATTGTGTTAAAATGTATTGACACCTGTAAGAATGGTGAATGGGTCTATGGTGTGTTTCCTGGTCCATATGTCCCTGTGCTCCTCTCCCTCCTCCTGTCCAGAGCCTGTGGAACAAGTTCTTCCAGGACAAAGAGCTGAGAGGGATGATCAAACAGGACGTGATGAGAACGTGAGTCTGATTTAACATCTTCTCTACTGCTGCACTTTTTAAATAAAGCTCTGGTTATCAAATACGACTGCCATTCTCATGTACTACTGTACACCTCCCACATAAACACCATCTTACCTCTTCTCTCCCTCTCTCTCTCGCTTCTCTCCTCTCCCTTTTTTCTCTCTCTCCCCCCCATCTTCTCTCTCTCGCCCTTCTCTTTTCCCTCTTTTCTCTCTACCATTTTTTTTCTCACCCTCTCCTCTTTTCTGTCTGTAGCTTTCCTGAGATGCGTTACTTCCAAGTGGAGGACGTCAGGACCAAGCTGACAGACATCTTGTTCTGTTACGCCCGAGAGAACGAACAGTTACTGTACAAACAGGTACCACTACACTGTTAGTTACAATTTCTACCATGACACACACTGTTAGATTTGCACACCATGACAGGGCCACCAGGCATGCTGCTGCAACTCCTAGACTTTGTACTGTACACATTGTGCTACACCAGGAGAGAGGATGCATAACCAGTCAATGTTCAAACAGGACGTGACATATGGCTGGCCACTGGGTAATGAAGTTTAATGATGCTTTGTCAATACTTATAAAACACCTCATGCATCACTCTGAGAGAAACACAGGCCATGCTGATTCATGTTCTCTTTCTGACCTCGCTGACTCTGTGACCTCGCTGACTCTGTGACCTCGCTGACTCTGTGACCTCGCTGACTCTGTGACCTCGCTGACTCTGTGACCTCGCTGACTCTGTGACCTCGCTGACTCTGTGACGTCGCTCTCTCCCTCGGTCTGTCTCTCTCAGGGAATGCATGAGTTGTTGGCTCCTATCGTGTTCGTCCTGCACTGTGACCATCAGGCCTTTCAGCACGCCAGCGAGACCGGCCATCCCAGGTCAGTCACACCTGCACCCCTACTACACATCTATCTCCTACCCTTCAGTTATACCCTATCCTGTCCATTCCTCCAAATTGGTTTGTGTTGATCTTATGCTTTTGTCTTTGGTCCACAGTGAGGAGATGATGTCTCTACTGAATCCCATGTTCCATGAACATGACGCCTAGTGAGTGAAATATGCATTTTGCTTTCTTCTACATTCTTAATGTCCTAGGTGATGGAACTCTATATGGACAGGTCAGAGACTTCTAGCATGTTCTAGTTGAGACCCAGTCCATATAATTCTATTCTACTCTCTGTCTCTGTGTGTCTATAGTGCCATGTTCTCCCAGCTGATGGAGACAGCAGAACCCTGGTTCTCCAGCTTCGAGAGAGAAGTCAGAAGGGTCAGTGCTTTTGTTAATATTCTCTTTACACTCACCGGCTACTGAAGCTCCATTGTAGCTTCTTCAAATGCTATTCCAACGTACAGTACCAGTCAGATGTTTTAACATACCTATTCTTTCAAGGGTTTTTCTTTATTTCTTTACATAAAAACAATGAAATAACACATATGAAATCATGTAGTAACCAAAAAAATGTTTAAAAATTATATTTTAGATTCTTCAAAGTAGCCACCCTTTGCCTTTGACAGCTTTGCACACTCTTGGCATTCTCTCAACCAGCTTCACCTGGAATGCTTTTCCAACAGTTTTGAAGGAGTTCTCACATATGCTGAGCCCTTGTTGGCTGCTTTTCCTTCACTCTGTGGTTCAACTCATCCCAAACCATCTCAATTTGTTTGAGGTCGGGGGATTGTGAAGGCCAGGTCATCTGATGCATCACTCTCCTTCTTGGTAAAATAGTCCTTACACAGCCTGGTTAAGTGTGCCTTGAATTGTAAATAAATCACTGAGTGTCACCAGCAAAGCACCCACACACAATCACACCTCCTCCATGCTTCACGGTGGGAACCACACATGCGGAGATCATCCGTTGACCTATTCTGCGTCTCACAAAGACGCATCGGTTGGAACCAAAAAATCTCAAATTTGGACTCATCAGACCAAAGGACAGATTTCCACCAGTCTAATGTCCATTGCTCGTGTTTCTTGGCCCAAGCAAGTCTCTTCTACTTATTGGTGTCCTTTAGTAGTGGGTTCTTTGCAGCAATTCAACCATGAAGGCCTGATTCACACAGTCTCCTCTGAACAGTTGATGTTGAGATGTGTCTGTGAAGCATTTGTTTGGACTGCAATTTCTGAGGCTGGTAACTCTAATGAACTTATCCTCTGCAGCAGAGGTATTTCTGGGTATTCCTTTCCTGTGGCGGTCCTCATGAGAGCCAGTTTCATCATAGCTCTTGATGGTTTTTGCGACTGCACTTGACTGACCTTCATGTCTAGAAGTAAGGATGCACTGTCGTTTCTCTTTGTTTATTTGAGCTGTTCTTGCCATAATATTGACTATTTTACCAAACAGGGCAATCTTCTGCATACCACCCCTGCTTTGTCTCAACACAACTGATTGGCTTTTTAGATTACTACGTGATTCCATGTGTTTTATTTCATAGTTTTGATGTCTTCACTATTATTCTACAATGTAGAAAGTAAAAATAAAGAAAAAACCTTGAGTTTTGTGTCAAAGTTTGACTAGTACTGTATATCAGCGTTGTATTTTATGTTAGTTATTCCACTGTTGACGTCATCTAAACGCTGTGTTGGTTATCTAAACGCTGTGTTGATGTTGTGTGAACTTTCTCCTCAGGGGAAGGACGAGATGCTGACCAGCATGCCGTTCGCCCGGCCGCAGGACTCTGGGCCGTCCGTCGCCATAGTGACCAAAGTGAACCGCATCCAGGACCAGCTGGTAAAGAAGCACGACGTGGAGCTGCACATGCACGTCAACCGCCTGGAGATCGCCCCGCAGATATACGGCATGTGAGTACCGACACCTGTCTGTGTGCGTCTGTTTAATATTTGTGTGTTTGCGTCTGTTTGAATGTGTGTGTCTGTCTGTTTTTAATGTGTGTGTCTAGTCGCTGGGTGCGTCTGCTGTTTGGCCGTGAGTTCCCCCTGCAGGACCTTTTGGTGGTGTGGGACGCCCTGTTTGCTGACAGCATCACTCTAGATCTGGTGGACTATGTCTTTGTAGCCATGCTGCTCTACATCAGAGATGCCTGTAAGGATCTCCCTCACTGCCAATCAATACATATGTCAGTCAGTCACTTGGTCTGTTGGTCGGTCGATCAGTCATAGTCAGCTAGTTTGTCAGTCAGTCACGGAGCCTTGCTAACTGTTTTGTGTTTTCCTGTCTGTCTCAGTGATAGCGAGTAACTTCCAGACCTGTCTGGGTCTTCTAATGCACTACCCACCTATAGGAGACATCCACTCCCTACTACACAAGGCTCTGTTCCTCAGAGATCCCAAGGTAAGAACACAAACGTCCTGTCCAGTCTCCTCCATTTGACCACTGACCCGTGTAAACTGTGACTGCTTGGTCCCATCATGGTGTGGTGTTCCTGACGGACAGGGAGGTCTGATCCGGTGTGACAGAACTGCCCCGGGTCAGACTGCGTTGTCCAGACGCGTCCCCATCACCTTCGCACCTGGGGGGGTTCGGGGGCTCGGGGGTACAGGGGGAGAGGGAGGAATGGATGGATGGATGGATGGCAGGGAAAATAGCGGGGGTGGAATCGGGCTTAGGGAGAGGAAGGCTTAGGGAGAGGAAGGCTTAGGGAGAGGGATGGAGATGGGTGACATTTGAGGCTGAAGAGATGGGGTGGAATGAGAGAGAGATGTGTTTTCATGACATTTATCAGGGCATGACCAAGATAGAGTAGTTGGCTAATTGATTTGATCACTGTTTGTATTGATTTGATCACTATTTGATCACTGTTTGTATTGATTTGATCACTGTTTGTATTGATTTGATCACTGTTTGTATTGATTTGATTACTGTTTGTATTGATTTGATCACTGTTTGTATTGATTTGATCACTATTTGATCTGCGCTGTATTTACTGTTGATTCCTTTAGAACAATCCTCGGCCGGCCAACTACCAGTTCCAACAGAATCTGGACTATTACAAGACCAGAGGAGCGGATCTGGTCAACAACACCCGGTAAACGCACACAGAACAGCATTAGGGACAGTGATCGTAACAAACACACACTGTTGTCACAATATTCTGCTAAACTAACCCTTTCTCTCTCTCTCATCCTCTCTCTCTCTCTCTCTCTCTCATCCTCTCTCTCTCTCTCTCTCTCTCTCTCTCTCTCTTTTTTCCCCCTCTCGCAGTGCCAGTGGCAAGATGGCTCCTCTCAACATCAACAAGGTCTCCAGCAGTCTGCTCAACTTCGGTAGGAAGCTCATCGCCCCCGCTCTGTCAGGGGGTGGATCCAGCGTCATCTCTCCAATCAACAGCGAGGGCCTGTCTATCCCCTCCCCCCTCACTGCGGGACCCCGGCCCCAGGCCGAGCCCCTGCTGTCTGGCCATGCACCTCTTCAGACGCAGACACACCCCCATTCCCAGCACCACCGCCTACTCAAGTCTGAGAGCATGCCTGTCCACCTGAGCAAAGGTGAGGGTCGGAAACGCACACACACACACACACACTTAATAAAACGCGTCCATACATTCAGGTGCTTAGTTACACCACATGAGAAGGTTGATGACCCCATAAGCATATAATATCAATACTCAACTATGGAGTGTAAGTGAGTATGTGTATTAACAATTGTGTGTCCACAAGCGATAGCCTCACTCTCCTGTCTGTTTCAGGCGGAGTCTCTCAGGTTTCTCTCCCCGCCCACATTTTCTCTGACACAGAAGGTACCTGCTACCGTAGTGTGTGTTGGTGCGTGTGTGATGTGCTGGCATGTTTTTGCATTCCCTTTGTTAGTTTCTACCCTGATCTGAGTGTCACAGTACTGCTGGCTTTCTGTACTTTTTTTCCTCCTGGTTAATTACTCAACCAATTAATCGGTCAATAAATGCCATTATTGATCAGCCGTAAGGTTCACACACACCCATTCACCCTTGTCTTAATCAATCACTAAAGTTAAAGCCAGCAGTACTGTGGCATTCCAGAGTTGAATAGTATATTGCCCTAACCTTCTTAGGTGCTTGTTATACTGCTAGTCAACCAGCAGGCGCCAGAGAGAATCCGAGCCATTCTCCATCGGTTGGTTGAACCTGAATACCGTCATCACAGTCATATATTGAGGAGATAAGAACATACTCATGCGTTGAAGAGCATTTGTGTTCCTTGCTTGTGTCTTGCTTTCTTTGCGAGGTCCCTTGTTTTGTGTAATATTTGGCTTTTCTGTACAGGAGTTATGGTTTGCTCATGTTGTAGAATTAAGCAAGACGTTTAAGCTGCTGGGACATTTGTATCTGTTTCAATGTCTCCAGTGTTCCAGCATGTTGGTAATCTACCTGGAAGTTCTCCCTGGTACAGGTATTTGATAAATCAAATGCAGCTATCCAGGACCAAGGTTGTCGACAACTGGGCTGGTCCATCTGTTCTTATCCTCTCTCTCTGCTACTCACAGCCCACGTCTTTCTCTCTTTCAGGCCAAACCTCCAGGACAGCTAGCTGCTCCTCCAGCATAGAGAGCCTCTCTGGAGGGAGGGGTCACGCCACAGCATCCCCGCCCCTTCCTTTCACCAGGGAAGGTGAAACCAGCTGCTCGTCCCCGCCCCTCTCGGCCACCAAGAAGGACTCCTTCTTCAACATCACTCGCTCCCGCTCACACAGCAAGACCATGATGGGCAAGAAAGAGGCTGTGAGTTCACTAGTTCTGTCTGGCTGTCTATCTTTCTCTACATGTCTCTTTCCTATCTCCTCTTTCTTTCTTTCCCTTTCCTTATCTTTATTGCTAATTTATTCTTATTTCTCTCTAACTCTGTGTGTTGTGTCAGGAGGAAGAGTTGGAGGCCCAGGTGTCCTTCCTGCAGGGTCAGATCAACGACCTGGAGGCCATGAGCAAGTACTGTTCCAAAATGATGAACACACACATTGGTAAGTCTACCTACTACCAATACAATAGTGGAAAAATCTGCCATTCTGCCCTTGAGCAGTTCACCCACAACAGCAACTGCTCCCTGAGTGCTGATGACGTGGACATCGATTTAAGATAGCCTTATTTACAATGACTGCCTACCCCGGGCCAAACCCTCCCCTAACCCGGACGACGCTTGGCTAATTGTGCGCCGCCAGTGACTCAGTTGCGATCCAATATACCCATCGCAATTTTGTTTGTGTGATCTGGAAAACCATTTTTAATGCTATATTGATAGTAAATCGACCAATTGTATGACAAGGAAACAACAGTCCCACCTATGATGAGTGTTAAGCTCGCTGTTTTGAGACCACACAATCAACCAAATCTGCTAAATAGTGCTGCTAATAACTCTATGGGTGCGTTTGTAAATTCAATCTAGAGTGCCACAGTGCGCTCAGATTGCCCTCTGGGCATTTGTAAATTCGGAGCGTTTCACTCTCAGGTTCAGGTTACTTTATTTGTACCCGTAGGTAGATCCATCATGACACACATTTTAGAAACGAACACCGACAGTACACAAAACATCATAATAGTACTCAAATGTTCCAATCCTCACTAAACCACTAAAAGCTAAACATAAGAAATCTGTGCAATGTTGCTATGACTTGTTCCTCTGAGTAATGGCTGCTGGAACAAAGCTATTTTTACACTGCTTTATTCTGCACTTTGGTACCATAAACCTTTGTCCAGAAGGAAGAAGCTGAAATTCACCGTGCAAAGGGTGGGAGTCGTCATTTAAAATTGAGCTAGTTATCCGCTGTAACTGTCTGGTATACAGGGACGCTGGGTTAAACTGTGACTCACCAATCAGCTTACTAGACCATTTAACAATTTGAGTCAGAGAGGATAAGTTTCCAAACCTTGACACCATAGAAAAAGATCAAATTGATTCAATAAAAGCATGGTAGAATAAGGTCATCATGGTTTTGTCAATGTGGAAATAGGACAGTTTCCTCAAACAATACAAACGCACACAGCTTCACAATTTCTTTCGAAGTTCAGCTTTGAGTCAATTGTATTTGTAAAATTGCACATTTTCTGACCCTCCTTGGTAGCTATATGCAGATCAGAGGCTACTCCCTGTTTAAAAACAAGTTTATTTTTCTGTATGCTGGACCCATGGTTTGTTGTTAGGGTAAATTTGAACTTGCTTACAAGAATGATCATGTCCCTACAAAAGGCAACATATGAGCATGTTACATCCACCAGTTTGTCCAAATTATCACCACGACTGTTTAAACATGTCCCAGTCAGTGCAGTCATAACATTCCTGCAGGCAGAGCACAGACTCTTCTGTACAGTCCTTTCTATCCTTTCTGTGCTTTATCTCTCTTTAAAACTGGTCGTACTCAGTGAGCCATGTATCAGTGAAGGCCATGACGCATCAGTCTCTCAAGTCCTTCTGAAAATGAACGTTCTTATGGGTTCATCCACTTTATTCTTCAGGGACTGGACATTTCACATGATCACCCAGGGCAGAGGAATCCGGGTGAGCCGCTGTTTCCTCAAGCGTAGTCTAACGCCTTCTCGTTTACCCCGCTTCCTCTTCTTATCCCTCATTGCACCACAGGAGCATTCAGAGCGCACACTGGACGCTCTGGCCAAGGAGTAGGGTTGATCTGAGCGTTTTGTCCTCACAACGGCAGCCAAGCTAACTGGCTAACGTTGGCTGGCTTGCTAGCCACTTCCAGACACAAATTCGAGAACACCTCACTCTGACCATTTTATTCGCCCTAGCAGTGCTGGTTAGGCTTTTTTTTTTTTTTTTTTATTCAGAGCATTTGACTAACTGCTGCTGGCTTCAATTTAATTACGCTTTTTTTGCCGATGTTTACTGACACCGGCCATGTTCAACTAGTGTTAAGCGTTCATAATTTGGCAACCGGAGTAGAAATCAGAGTAGATAGCCAGAGTGAATTTACGAACGCACCCTAAATTGAAAATACTTTGTTTGAAGAAAAGTAGTTCAGAGGTTAAGATGTTTAAAAATATAGGTTCATTATAATTTATACACACTTTCTATCTATGGAACACCGTTTGGGTCTTTGCTGTAAAAATAGATCACGTCAAATAACACTTTTGGCGCGTCAAATAAGCTTGTTGAGGGGCCTCCTGAGTGGCGCAGCAGTCTAAGGCACTGCATCCCAGTGCTAGCTGCGGCTGTGTCGCAGCCGGCCGCGACTGGGAGACCCATGAAGCGGCCGGGATGTCCTTGTCACATCGTGCTCTAGTGACTCCAGTTGCGGGCCGGGCGCATGCACGCTGACACGGTCGCCAGGTGTACAGTGTTTCCTCCGACACATTGGTGCGGGTGGCTTACGGGTTAAGCAAGCATTGTGTCAAGAAGCAGTGCGGCTTGGCGGGGTCGTGTTTCGTAGCACTCAAGGCTCTTGACCTTCTCCTCTCCCAAGTCCATACGGTAGTTGCAGCGATGGTACAAGAATGTAGCTACCAATTGGATACCACACAATTGGAAAGAGAAAAACGGGGGGGGAAATCAGTACCTGAATATAACTGAACGTCACACAATTTAACACGTTCATACATTTTTTTACGTAGTTATTAAATGTTATGATGCGGTTGAAGTTTTGTCTCGCGCACTTGACGCTGCCGCACGAGATAGACACTTCCCCCAAGCTCTAGGAGAAACAAAGATGGCAAGCTGATGGATGCAAACAATGTTCTCCCCCCCAAAATTTGCAAAACGACATCTGTTTCAGTAGCTATAGTTAGCTATCTAGCTAGGTGTCATAATTTAAAATTCCCATTTATGACAGTTTTAGTATTTGGTTGATCATAGTCGGACCCACCTACAGACCCGTCGCCAGACCTCAGTCTTAAGGGGGGCATATGAAATGCATGGGAGGGCACAATTATTATTAGCCTACAGTTCGTATATTTATAATAATCGTATACTCTATTCGCGCAGCACGTAATCATCACGTTAGATAGATAGATAGATAGATAGATAGATAGATAGATAGATAGATAGATAGATAGATAGATAGATAGATAGATAGATAGATAGATAGATAGATAGATAGATAGGTACTTTATTGATCCCCCGGGGGGGAAATTTCATAGTTAAACATATCAACAGCAATATGACCAGGTAGCCTATAGCCTACACCACATTACATAGAAGCAATGTTATGAATATCCATAAAACACTTGACTATACAACATATTAGATGTAACACCAGAAACATCTCTCAAACATTGCATTTTAAAGCAGTCAACAGAGGGATATGCATTGCCATGAGACACACACGCACGCACATACACACGCACAGAGACTTTGAACCTACCGGTACTTTGAGTGGAGGCAGCGCTGTCCTCTCTCCACTCCCTCCTGTCAGTACAGCAGCAGGAGGCGGTGTTTCTCCGAGCAGAACCTCCTCATCAAAGTATCCTTCCACTCGGAGTTAAACTTGTGAGTGAGGTCATTTTCAAAAGCAAGCTGAATCAGCTGGGCCTTGCGTCTGTGCAGCATACTGCGCCGATGCTCTGAGAAGACGCTTTTGAGCGTGGAAAATGAGTTTTCACACATTGCTGTGGAAGCTCCTAAAGTTAGGGCAAGGGTGTAGGCTGTGAGAACAGTCGGCATAGCCTGGAGTGCACAGTTGAATGTGCTGAGGATGTTGGCTATTGTCCATTTTCCATTTTCGGGGGGAACCAGGGTGTCAGTCATTTTCTTCACCAGGAACTCACAAGCCACACTATATTCAGATTCAACCACATCAGTTCCAGCTAATACCAGGAGAGTGGGTGTCAGTAGTAGACTGATACACAATTTAATTGATCCACAATCCATAGGGCTGTACAGTGAAATAGAAGTATCCCCCAACGCAATTCTGAATCTGATACATCAACAGTGCGATTTCCACAGATTTATTTCTTTTTTGTCAAATTAACTAATTTACTTTTGTTGAATTTACATAACATTCCAACCTTGTTTAACCTTTATTTTACTAGGCAAGTCAGTTAAGAACAAATTCTTATTTACAATGACGGCCTAGGAACATCTAGTCCAAATATGGCATTATTCCACTTTTTGTATCCATCTGCATTACTTTCAAAGAGGGACCTTTTTATTTAGAAAGCTAACTGCAAATTCCACTTATTGTAGCTAGCTTCACATAGGTCTCGAGTCTGGTCAAGCCACATTAGCTAGCTGCTAGTTGGACTACCTTGCTTACATTTATCCTGCTCGTTTGATCCTGCTTTTAAAATGCTCACACAGACGTTCGGTCGAACAAAATAAATCTCTTATTACCAAAGTGGTATTGTAAACACATCATGGCCGTTGTGTGTGCTTGTTTGCAGATGTATATATATTTTTTGGTGCTACTGATCGTAGCAGTGGCACTTGACTTACACATGCAAATAATTCAACACACACAACATTCTATGATATAGTTGTGTTATTTGACGTGTCTAATTAAAAAGCTTATTTCAGGTATCTTTTTTGACACGCAAAGACCCAAACGGCATTCCATGTCTACATGGTTTATGTCGTTTATGTCGACTGGAGTATTTTTTTCAGAAAAATACATTGTTTTTACTCAGACACTCGTGACCCATTCAGAACCTTGGGTCATGACCCACCAGTTGAGAATCGCTGAGTTAAACTATAACAACAATGATGCTTTGAGCAGTTTTAAATCAGTATACAGGTGTACTCAGTTGTGTGGTTAAAACAAAGGCTTTATTTGGTTAACTGGTTGGCTGTGTGTTACTGCCATATCTTTGACTGGTCTGATGTCTGTCTCCTCAGGTAAGATCCAGGAAGTGATCCTACAGGAGCACCTGGAGAAAGAAGACCAGGTGTTGGTATCACTGGCTGGACT
The DNA here is from genome assembly GCA_023634145.1 of Thymallus thymallus. NCBI lineage: Eukaryota > Metazoa > Chordata > Actinopteri > Salmoniformes > Salmonidae > Thymallus > Thymallus thymallus. Next base: position 22,341,125 of record CM042395.1, on the reverse strand, counting down.
CAAACAGGTGTGTGTATGCATTTGTGCATCTCTGAGTTGGCATTTGACCATATGTGTTGTCAGTTCATGCGTACATAATGTGTGAGGAAGTGTACGCTTGTGTGACTGCTGTGTTCTTTGTACTGTGTGTTTGTTCATCATGACTTGCTCTGTGTGTAACGTCTGTGTATTTGTGATTGAATCCGTCAGATCAAGGACATCCTGAAGGGAGCTCTGCGTTTTAACCAGAGCCTGCTGGAGGCCGAGGAGAACGAGGAGATCACCATCGCTGACGATCACTATGACCACGCCTCCAATGCCGCAGCCATCGCAGAGCAGCACGCCAACAGTCACCATGACGACCACCCCTACCAGGCCGCACCACAGTGTGGCGACGGTGATAGAAAACAGAAGGACAGAGAGGAGGAGGAGGAGGAGGAGGAGGAGTGTGAGCACACGCAGTCAGAGCAACAGGTGAACACACATGGTTGTATTCATACATACTCATATTTGCAGTGTACCCTTCCATACTTTGGTACTTGCATATAAAGACCATTCACTCTCGTTCCCATAGCCCACCACTTCGTATACATCCCCGTATGCATCAAATCTTGGATGCATTGTGGGTAAATGTTGACTTTATTTATGTAGTTATTTATGATATGTGATTTGTAGATCACAGTCAGCAGCAATTTTGAACAAGCCCCTTGTCTCCCCCAGCAGGCGTCTCCCCCACAGTCCTCTCTGTCTGTGGGCTCGGAGGGGAAGAACTGGGACGACTACATCCTGGTCTCGCAGGACGGAGAGCTGCAGCCCACCGAGGGAAGGGCCGAGGGGACCCCTCCAATCAGACTGCTCCGCGGCTCGCTCAGGGTGGAGTCGGAGGTCGTGGGGGTGTTCCAGGACCCCCTGATGGGCGCAGAGTCTGGTTCCTCCAGCCCGGACGAGGGCAGCACTCACAGCAAAGACTATGACTTCACCATTGTCAACCCCCAGGACCTGTGAGGGACTGGACTATACTGTACTGATCTGGGTGGGAGTTACCCCTAACCACAGATGTAGGATCAGTTTATCAATCCCCACTTTAACCATTAGGGGGAGAAATGCATAACTGACCTTAGATCAGCCTTTAGGGGGTGACTTCATCCCAACCTGGAGGATATGCTGTTCCACAGGGGAAAACCAATGCGCCACTGCTGGATCAAACTTGCACATGTGGACTGGGCTATGGCAGCCTACCGTCAGGCAATCGCCAATACTTTATAATCTCCTCTGCCTGTTCGCTCATGTCTGGCACATTACCCTCTCTAACCTGCTCTGTATTCCTTCTTGAATACTATAGATCTCTCCTATGCCTATAGCCTGCACTCCAAAATGCTTGGTCCTTAGCAGTTATCCAATTTCAACTCTGACTTTAAGACAAGAAACTTTAATAGTAATACCTATTTCTACCAGGGGATGGCGCCACTAGATAATTCTCCACAACCTACCCACAGGAGCTGTAATTCATACTGCATTTATCAGTGTGGGGAATCATTTCCCTACTCTCTGTATGTAGTAATGGGAGGGTAGGGTAGTACCCTGTTTCTCTAGGTAGGGGAGCACTCTCTCCCCATACCTCTGTCTGTATCTAATGCCTGTGTCTAAAGATAATCTTACTGCCATTCATCTCTTCTTTCTTCTTTGATTTGTCTTTTAACTGTTCAAGATAAAAGTTCCTCTTAACAGATATAGCATCAGATTCCCAATCGCTAGTACTTCACCTACCATTAGGAGGATTTTAAAGGATCTGATTCTGTATCAGTTGTTAGGGGCAACTTCTACCTACTCCTAACCAGTGCCTGGAAACCATTCTGACAGATTACCTGACTCCCATTATCTCCTTTACATTGTAAGAAACTATTTTAACCCGCACTGCATTACAAGGTGAAAGTTATTCAATTATGGATTCATTTTTATTTTTAAAGAATCAATTCCATGTAAAAAATGTTATCTATGGAATAATAACATAGGTTTCATTATTTCCGGTGTCCTTGTATTTAGTTCTCTTGCTTCCTGTGGTAGCCAAGTAAAGCATTGCACACAAGGGATGTCCCTATAACAGAGATATGATTAACTATAGACCAATAAAAGCATTGCTCTTGCTACAGTATGCCTGTGTGGTGGTGGCTTTGTACTGCTTTTCAACAGGACATTGTACAGTCTGTAGCAACATGCTGGATTGTGGGTACAACTCATCTCTTTAGCCATACAGATTGAATAGAGCCGCCCCCTTAGTGTGTTTGGAGAGTGTTGTCGTTCAATATGATGACTAGACTGGGGTGCGGGGGGTGTGTGTGTGTAAGTGACATTTGAAAATGCCAGTCCAATACTTTGTGGCGTCTCTTTGATGTCAAGCCCTGGTTTTATGTCTCTCTGATGATTGCGTGTGTGGCTATCAGAGTCCAGGGTCAAAGCTGTGTGAATGTGAAAGCACTGTTTTATGATTTTATGGTAATAAAAACACATGGTCAGTATATAAATGAAGTAACTGGTCTATTTGCATACTGGTTGGGTCTAGTAATGAAAATCTAATGGATATGGTTTGGAGGAGATATTGGTGTCAATTTATCAAGAGACAACTTATCTTACAGCATCAGGTGAAAAACATCTACAATGGTTGGCCTCTTGAAAACGTTTGTCTTCCGACAGGTGGGGTCTACGCAATGCTCATCCCTCAGTGCAGACGGATTTGTCGTGCTATCTCATGAAAGACGAGGCCAACAGCATTACGAATATATTTATGAATTAAGATAAAATCAGATATTAATATACTGTAAAGTGACACATCACCATAGAAAAGTAGTGGGCAAAGTGCTATGGAAGGAGAACTTAAAATACTGTTACATGTTTTTTGATCATAGTTTAATCATTAACACTGTCTGGTTGAGTTCCATCATTGACCCTATCCCACCAATATACACATCCATAGAATTAGGATGAGTAGAAGATGCTTGGACCCTCTGACCATGGGAATTTGAATGCTATGCAAATAAGCTAAGGGCCTTTTCTGATCAGCATCTCATTGACAGTCTTAACTAGTCCAAATCTGAAACTAACCCAACTTTAACCATTTCGGAAATTAAATATGGGTGTAACCGTCAGCCATGTCCCTTTCATTTATACCCCTATGAGGACACACAAAAAGGCAGCCAGTCCACCCATTATGGCATAATTTACATGAATGGGGATGGCCGTTCTACTCATTCAAAATCTATGTACACATGACTCTACGTTTTTCTGTTCCACTGTACCCGGAGATGCTGAGAAACACATCTTAGTGGCTCATTTGGTAGACTGCTGGCGTTTGCATCGTCAGTATCGATTCCAGGCGGGGCCACCGATACGAAAATGTATGCAGGCACTGCTGTAAGTCGCTTTGGATAAAAGTGTCTGCTAAATGGCTTATTTTATTATTGTTAGATATCGGTAGCAGTTACACTGTTTCACACACATTCTGTATCAGCTTCCTGAGGCACACACTAAGTCAATTTCACTTTCTACAGTGCCTTCAAAAAGTATTCACACCCCTCGACTTTTTCCGGTAACACTTTAAGGGGTCCTTATTACAGTGTAATTACACTAACAAGTATTGTAGTTAACTAACTACTTATAGTTAGTGTAATAACATGTAATTATGGTATGTAATTACAGAGGCATAACAATGAATGCTTGTTACCATGCTTGTTACAAATGGGCAGGTTTCCACCAAATTCACCAACTTTGTGTTTCGCTTCTTCTCAGCTGCATCCAAAAATAACTGTCATGATCCATGATCCATCATGGATACGCTGGGTGTCAGAGATTATAGCCTATACTCAACAGTCTGTAATTACTTACCATTGAATGTGCACTGTTCAAACTATATCTCCACTCAGTGTTGTTGCTAGCACTTGCCCCCAAAATAAAGTGTACCATCTGGGTTAGCTTGGTTGAGCTGGTCAAAACAGATCAGTACGTCAACCTCTCCAACTGGGATCTAATATTGGTGGCAACCCAGAAGTGGAAACATGCATTTCAAAGCATAGTACACGTAAATGTTTGCCGAAGTACAATGTAATTACCACTTGTTACACAGGATTTAGCTATTTAAAGTGAAGTGTATCTTAAAGGGATTCTTACTTGTAATTAATGTGCACTAATACAGTACACTACCCATCCTGACAACCTGGCCCTCATTTTAAAGCATCTGGAAGCTACACTTCATTTCACAATAAGGTACAGAAATGAAGTGAAACTTCCAGAGGTTTGAGGGCCAGGTTGTCAGGAGGGTGGTAGTGTCATGTATAAGTATTTATTAGGGATCCCTCTTCAGCCGTACAGATTGAATAGCCTTCTCTTCCTGGGGTCCAAACATATTAAAGCACTTATATTACATATAAAACAAAATATTAAACAGTACATCATATAACATTATTACACCACTACATATCTACAATACAACAATATCACAATGTGTGCATATGCATGTGACTGTACCTTTGTGTATGTCTATTTTATACATTAATTACAGAGTTTAAAAAAATAATTTGTAAAGATTTAGAAAAAAAAACATTATTCCACTTTGACATTATGGGGTATTGTGTGTAGGCCAATGACAAAACAAAACAAAATTGAATCAATTTTAAATAGAGACTGTAACACAACAAAACGTTGAAAAGGTCAAGGGGGTGTGAATAGTTTCCGAAGGCACTGTATAGTTTAATGGCCCTGAAAGCCCTCTCTTTACTCCCCCCAAAATAAACACAACCCAAGAGTAACAAACATTGCACATAGGGCCCGATTCAGACTTAGGAAATGTACGCTTTTCCTACATACCCCTTTCCTACTGACTTGTCAGTAGTTGGTATTCAGACTTACCTTATATAGGCACGTAATGGGCTTTGTAAGTGTGGTTCCCTTGCATGTGTTCTGAATAAATGTAATTAAACAGCTGAAAACCATCCCACCTGCTGGCCAACACATTTTCTTGTGGAGTTTTCATTCAATAAGGTTTCAGTACATCAAGGTTTCTAAAGCCATCCCTTTAAATGTTGTGTACCTTTAAATCCAATTTTCTCAACAGACAATATAATATATGAAAAGAACTGTTCAGAATATTAGGGATTAATGAAAGAAAGCCATGCAAATACGCACGTCTCCTTTTCAGCACCAATTGGTAGATAAAAAAATACTCTGATCTTGTATATTATTTAGGGTTAGGAAAGTATTTCTGAATAAATATGGATGGCCTTTACACACAAAATATATTGGAGAATCAAAATTAGTGGTTTGATTCATCCTGGAAGTTGCCATATTCAATTGTTCAATCCATGAAATACTGGAAGGTGAGAAAAGTGTACAATAGGGGTTGAACAGTAGTCCTATCAATCTACCCTAATACTGTAATCCTCACCAACCATGTTGGTATTTGTCATGGAACTGTGATAACAATGGTCCTGTCATCATGAACCGTGCAACCAGGCTCCAGGTTTAAACTACTATGTATGGTCTGTGTTCCATAATGATTCAAATAGGCTACATGTTCCAAATTATTGCACAACCTTAGCCTAATAGGATCCACTATTGCTAGCGATCCTCAGGAACAACCACAGGAACGTGACAGAGGAAAGAAAGGTAAACTAATGATGTAATGGAATTATGCTAAATTTAACTAAACTAACACTAAAATAAAAGTAAAAAAATGTATAAACGGACAGTGACTACCGATAGTGGCTAATATTTAACACAATACCATTTTTTAAAATAAATACAGTGAGAAGTCCGGGCATATAATTAAAACATTCTATAAATCATAAATCAACTCGGTAGGTTTGGTGCTATACTATTATTTGTGCATGGCTACAGAAGCCTATAGCTTGAGTCTCCAAATGTCATCCCTGCATGTTATAAGGCCAGAATTCACATCAAATTCACTGTGAAAAGGTTGATATGCTTCAGTGTACTGCCATATGACTGGTTTTGCATTTGTCTCCACCGATCATCAAGGTAAAATAGATCTGAAACAATTGTAATTAATATTTACTATCCCCTTATCCAAATGGTTTACTCATGTACCTAGGCCATATCAATAGCTCGTTGTAAATTATAGTGTGTGGAGAATGGTGTTATTTGTATCAGAAAAAAAATTCAGTAGATGATGTTCCACCTGGAACCGACAGGTTGCTCAACCTTATCCATCGTTAACTTGCACGTAAAGGTGGTGGAATTATAAGGGAATTAAGTCAAGGTCAGAATACAACATCTCTGTAGACATACAGTACCTCTGCCATACCTCCATTTCTGTGATCTCCACCCCAAAAGAATAGCTGGCTGAAGCATGCGTAAATTCAAGGTCAGAATACGCTTAGAGAGAAAAGCGCATAAAAAGGGAATTGTGTAATTTATGAGCGCATAACTTGGGTCTGAATCGTCCTCATAGAGATTAGGATTAAACATTTCTTATTTACAGCTGGGCAGTCTGATTGTCTCTCTCTTTTTCTCAGACCTCATTCCTTCATTTTTGTCTACATTCCTGTCTCCAGTGTCTTCGACATTATTCCTCCCTCCTGGCAGTGCTATAACAGGAGTTTTTCTCTTCAATTGAGTCCATCTTCCTTCCTCCTCCTCAATGGCCAACTAGTCTCCAACAGCCCCCGGGGGAGATGCAGAAGGAGCCTATGACTACAGAATGTATGTAGCAACTTGGTGAACTTCTTGTCACCCTGCCAAACTGTCAATCCTCAGAACAGGATGAGGGTGCCCTTAGAAAATGATCTACGGTCAGATTTATTATTTTTACATTTTACTTATGGTTAAATATTTTCTACATTGTAGAATAATAGTGAAGACATCAAAACTATGAAATCATGCCAAAAAAGTGTTCATATATTTTATATTTTAGATTCTTTGCACACTTGGCATTCTCTCAACCAGTTTCATGAGGTAGTCACCTGGAATGCATTTCAATTAACAGGTGTGCCTTGTTAAAAGTTAATTTGTGGAATTTCTTTCCCTCAATGCATTTGAGCCAATCAGTTGTGTTGTGACAAGGTAGGGTTGGTATACAGAAGATAGCCCTGTTTGGTAAAAGACCAATTCCATATTATGGCAAGAACAGCTCAAATAAGCAAAGAGAAACGACAGTCCATCATTACTTTAAGACATTAAGGTCAGTCAATCCGTAAAATGTCAAGAACAGTTGCAAAAACCATCAAGATGATGAAACTGGCTCTCATGAGGACCGCTACAAAAAAAGAAGACCCAGAGTTACTTCTGCTGTAGAGGATAAGTTCATGAGTTACCAGGCTCAGAAATTGCAGCCCAAATAAATGCTTCACAGAGTTCAAGTAAGAGACACATCTCAACATCAACTGCGTGAATCAGGCCATCATGGTCGAATTGCTGCAAAGAATCCACAACTAAATGACACCATTATGAAGAAGATACTTGCTTGGGCCAAAAAAACACAAGCAATGGACATTAGACCGGTGGAAATCTGTCCTTTGGTTAGACACAGAATAGGTGAACGGATTATCTATGCATGTGTGGTTCCCACCGTGAAGCATGGAGGAGGAGGTGTGATTGTGTGGGGGTGCTTCGCTGGTGACACTGTCAGTGATTTATTTAGAATTCAAGGCACACTTAACCAGCATGGCTAACACAGCATTCTGCAGCGATACGCCATCCCATCTGGTTTGCGCTTAGCGGGACTATCATTTGTTTTTCAACAGAACAATGACCCAACACACCTCCAGGCTGTGTAAGGGCTATTTGACCAAGGAGAGTGATGGAGAGCTGCATCAGATGACCTGGCCTCCACAATCCCCCGACCTCAAACAAATTGAGATGGTTTGAGATGAGATGGACCACAGAGTGAAGGAAAAGCAGCCAACAAGTGCTCAGCATGTGTGGGAACTCCTTCAAGACTGTTGGAAAAACTTCCTCATGAAGCTGGTTGAGAGAATGCCAAGAGTGTGTAAAGCTGTCATCAAGGCAAAGGGTGAATCTAAAAAAGATGTAACACTTTTTTGGTTACTACATGACTCCATATGTGTTATTTCATAGTTTTGATGTCTTCACTATTATTCTACAATATAGAAAATAGTAAAAATAAAGAAAAACCCTGGAATGAGTAGGTGTCCAAACTTTTGACTGGTACTATATAATTTGAGACAGGTAAACTGTTCCTACACCCGTCTGTGTCTAAGGGAAACTTCTAGCTGGAGCTGTACCCGGCAGTGAAGGAGGGGCGTCCAGGCTGCGCCGGGATTGGGTTGTCTCTCCTGTCCCGCCCTTACTGAGGTTAGAGGTCAGGGCAGCGTAGTGGACCTGCTTTATGTTCTCCTGTACCTCCGTCTTAGCCAGTTTCAGCAGATCTGCCTGCCCCTGAGAGAGAGAGAGAGGAGTTGGTATATTCTGTGGTATTGTATTTGGTCTGCTGTGTGTGTGTGTGTGTGTGTGTGTGTGTGTGTGTGGATTCACCTTAAGTATGGTGATGTTCCAGCTGAAACTCTCCACAGCTCTGGTGACCTTACGACCTTTAAGCCCCTCCTTCACTGCCATGGGCTGCAACTTCTCATGGAACTCCATGGCTAGGTGACCACAGACACACACACACACACACACACACACACACACACAATATTACAATCTTGAATCTTTGTCAACCTCTCCAAATCTTAACTAAGGCCCAAGACAGGCTCAACCTCTCTAGGTCTTAACCAAGGCCCAAGACTGGCGCAACCTCTCCACATCTTAACCAAGGCCCAAGACTGGCTCAAACTCTCAGCGTCTTAACCAAAGCCCAAGGCTGGCTCAACCTCTCCAGGCCTTAACCAAGGCTGGCTCAGGTCAGTGTTTTGGTGGTGTCTGGTATTTGTGATTGAACAATCAAAAGTCTTCACCAGTCAATTACACCACAGAGAGAAACAGTGTTGTGTATTCATGGATGCCAAGGAAAGCCAGGCTTCGCCTCTCTATGTTTAATACATTTCCTTCATTTCACAAGAGGCTGAATGTATCTCACCTGAGAAAGCATCCGGGCGAGCGAAACAGCACCCCTCTGTCTCTGTATGTGTAGTCTGGTCAAAAAGAGTACGACCTTGTTGCTGCCCGTAGCATTGAATGCAAGGGAAGCCTGCGAGCATTTGGCCTCCCTTGATAAAAACAATAATTAAATAATAGCCAATCAGCGTTGAGCTAAACTGAGTGAGCTCAGCTGTGAATGGTTCTGGCGCACCAAAAAAAGGTGCTATGGGAAACCAGATTGTATTCGGCTTCAGACCAATCACATCAGAAGCCAAACGTCACTGACAGAAAAAAACTTGAACTGTTGCATCTCGTTGTGTGGTTGTCCTCCAGTGGCTAGCTAGCTAGCTAAAATTAGCCATGGATGGAGATAGGGACTTGGACTTGTGGTTTTACTTAATTCTCTGTACTGGCCAATGATTATAACAGCGATTCTGATCCAACCATAAATTCATACATTGTGCCCCTGGCCTGAGAGGATGGAAGTTCAACATGTAGCAAGATGTAGTAGGCTAATGTTAACTGGCTGGCCTGGCGCCTAGTTGCCCATGAAAGGAAGTTAGGCTAACGAGCAAACATTTTAGTCAGGTAGCCTCGGACAACAAAATCATCAAAATCATAGACCATTTAGGCAACATGAAAGAGGAGGATGGCATTGGCATTTCTCTAAAAGTAGGGTGAATCATGTTTTTTTCTACTTGCACGAACACACATACACAGAAATCAGTACCATGGACAGCCACATGACAAAGGCGCTTCTCCCCTGATTGCTCAGTTTGGCCAGGCGGCCAGCTCTAGGAAGAGTCTTGGTGGTTCCAAACTTCTTCCATTTAAGAATGATGGAGGCCACTGTGTTCTTGGGGACCTTCAATGCTGCAGACATTTTTTGGTATCCTTCCCCAGATCTGTGCCTCGTCTCTGAGCTCTACGGACAATTCCTTCTTCCTCATGGCTTGGTTTTTGCTCTGACATGCACTGTCAACACTGGGACCTTATATAGACAGGTGTGTCTTTCCAAATCATGTCCAATCAATTTAATTTACCACAGGTGGACTCCAATCAAGTTGTAGAAACATCTCGAAGATGATCAATGGAAACAGGATGCACCTGAGCTCAAGCAAGTCTCAGAGCATAGGGTCTGAATACTTAAGTACTTGCAAACAAATCTAAAAACTTGTTTTCACTTTGTCATTATGTGGTATTGTGTGTAGATTGATGAGGATATTTTAAATCCATTTTAGAATAAGGCTGTAACGTAACAAAATGTGGAAAAAGGGAAGGGGTCTAAAATCCTTAGCGAATGCACTATATGTTTGTGGAGAAATGCTGCTCTCCGGTTTTGTAATGAAACAAATGTGTGGTTGAATTTATTCTGCCACTGTGTCTTCTTATTTTCTTGGCCTTAGGCCTTTATATCAAGATGTCAAGACATATGAACTAACAGGTTATAGAGCAAACAATGCAATTATCACAACACATAGGTTGTAATATGTTTTTTAGGCTTTCCCGGTGATTTTACCCACACACCACTACTGGAGAGAAAGATAGAGAGTTTAAATATCTGAATACAAGAATAAAGAGATTGAGACCAGGACTTAATCAAAGGCGTGTGCTTTTGAATTTTAAAGGTAATTTATGGTTGAGCCGACCTCCTCAGTGTTTGCCGTAAATGCGATTTCCGCAAACGTTAGAAATATTTTATTTAAAATGTGCATTTAAAATGTGCCTTTGGTTTAATCATGGCCTGAATTAAAGGGAGATAGATAAAGCAGACTCATCGTCCTCTCGTCCCTCTGGCCAGATTGAGCATGTGTGGTGCGGTGTGTAAATTCTGCCTGGCTTCCTCTATCCGCCCCGGGACACTGTCACACTTTGTCGCCGTCTCCATGGAGACAAGGAAGTGGATTAACACAGGTCACACGCTGCTAGGAGCAATAATGTGAGGGAACTTTTAAACACAGCACCCTGAACAACACCACACAACGCAACGCAGACTTGAACGGAACTCAGTATATATTTAAGCAATAAGGCCAGAAGGGGTGTGGTATATGGCCAATATACCACGGACATGGGCTGTTCTTATGAACGACGCAACGCGGAGTGCCTGGAAACAGCCCTTAGCCGTTGTATATTGGCCATATACCACAAATCCCTGAGCTGCCTTATTGCTATTATAAACTGGTTACCAACGTAATTAGAACAGTAAAAGTACATTTTTTATTTGGTCTGAACACGGCAGTCAGCCAATCAGCATTCAAACTGGGCTCAAACCACCCAGTTTATAATACTGTTTAATGTTCTCCCTCACCCTTTCCCTCCCTCCCTCCCTCTTTCTCTCCCTCTCTTCTCTTTCTTTTTCTCTCTCTCTCTTTCTCTCTCTCTCTTTCTGTCTTCAACACTCACTTATACACAATTACACATCATCTCGTATACACTGACTAAATCCATTCTCACCTTCACACACACAAACAAACACACACTTACACACACACACACACACACACACACACACACACACACACACACACACACACACACCACGTTGCCTGCCTGCCTGCCAGTGCAGTTGCTATGCGACGCTTGGCTTGAGTGCCAGGGCATTCCGTTGTGTGTGTGCATGTGGGAAACGTTCCATTTCCCTGTGCAGCCGAGCGGAACCGACAGAACAGAGAGAGAACATCAGCATGGGCCAGAACTCTGCCTCCCCTCTCCTCTGACTCTTAGGGCCTCACAAAAACCCTGCAGCACAATTATGAAGGGTTATTATAAAGTCTGTGTCACAAATGGCACCCTATTTCCTATATAGTATACTATCTTTGACCAGAGCCCTATGGGGTCTGCGCATTAGGCCTATACAGCCGACAATTAGCCTTTTAAAGATAGTTCCCCCAACATTTGCCAAGATCACATTCATGGTAAATCCTGCGCATGTTGGCTCGAGCGTAAATGACCTTTAAAAGTATGTTATAGTGGGCTGCGTTGTAACGCGCCTTGCATTGAATCCCGGCCGAAGTCCCCCCCCCACCCCCACCTTTCTGCCAGGCTCCTCACCCCCAGCCCCTACAGTAACCTTCTTGTCCCCCTCAGACATAAGCCACCACCACCACAACCATCACCTAGCCAGTCACCTCCTGAGATCTCCTGACAGTCAGCCATAACAAAGACTTTGTTGTCTGGGAGTACAGGCTGCAGGGAGAGTTCTAGATCTTTCTCCAGGAATAAAGTGGTGAACTCAGGCGAACTGAGATACAATCTCTAAGATGAGACTGGGGCCAGACTCTGGGGTGTTTGTCCAATAACAACATCTTTGTCCATGTCTACATAATCACTACATTTTCTCACTCGTCTCCTTCCTTCTCTCTGAAAAACATACATTTATCATCAAGATCATTATCTCTCCACCAGCTATTATTCCATTAATACCTCTGTCTTCATCTTTCTCTCTCTCCATCCTTTTCTTTGTCTCTCTATCTCTATTTATTGAGCCTTTCTATACAGACCTCCCACGCTCTCAAACCAACATCCTCTCCTCACAGACTCTACCTGAATCAATCACCATCTCCTGGCAACCATGGAACGCTCACTGTTTATCACCGTGGCGATGACCGTCTTGCCATGTTCTGTCAGCCTTCCCATGATGCCCAGCAACCAGAGTCGCTGCGGGGTAAACAAACCTCGCTCCGCCTAGTTACCCCTAGAGACTGATCTAAGGTCTGTTTTGCATTTCGACCCCTATTGGTTAAGGATAGGATTTGGGGAGGATAAACTTCAAGATCTGTGCCTACAGCCATCTTAACCTGCCTGTACCCAGAGCTTATGCCAACACAAACTACAGTCCGCCCACACAAATCAAGAGCTCAATCAATAAATAAACAAATCTAATAGTAGCATATTGACAGATCTGCCTCAGAGCCAGGATGAAAATAGAATCTGTGATTGGTGAGGTCCCATAGGGCTCCGGACCAAAGTAGCGCACTACATAGGTTGCCATTTGGGACAAAGCCACGGAAGTCTCAGCAGACTACAGGCTTCAGGGTGTTGTTAATGTCTCAGCTGCTGACATGGAGCCAGATCACTGAATAAGAACATCCTGCCTGCTCTCTAACCACCTAACTGGCCAACACAACTTCCCATCCTCTCTCTCTCTCTCTCTCTCTCTCTCTCTCTCTCTCTCTCTCTCTCTCTCTCTCTCTCTCTCTCTCTCTCTCTCTCTCTCTCTCTCTCTCTCTCTCTCTCTCTCTCTCTCTCTCTCTCTCTCTCTCTCTCTCTCTCACCTGTTGTCTGTATCTGTATGATCCTGTTGTAGACTGTGTCTGACAGATTAATCACTGCTCTGCTCGCCTGGATCATCTGTAGACAGAGTGCACAAGATCAGTATATTATTTAGACACACACACACACACAGGTATAATTTAAGCGTTACAACTATGCATCCATTTAATTAATAACCCCTGAGAGATTAAGATCAAAAGCCTGATTAACTAAACACTTCCTGCTGCAATCCCTTCTGGGACATGACCCCACTTTGTGAGTCTGGTGTTCGACAAATGACGATAAACACGGCTGCTCCTAGGGGTTATTCCAGATCTAACACACACAAACACACACACAAACAATTACCACTGCTTCCTCCCATTCATTTCTCCCCCAAGCATGGCAGCTAAGTCAATGCATAAGAGCCATTTAGCGGAATGAGATTCAAATTCATGCTAATAATATTCAGGGCCAGGGTGAACTCTTCTCACTCTGATCCATCAGGGATGAGGATGTATTCTCCAAGCACACAAACACATACACGTTGGTTTTACTATCCAAGTGGGGACAAAAAGAAAAGGGGGGGGGGGGGGGGGGGGGGGGTAGATAGAGAAAGAGGAGTAAGGGATATATATACATAAAGAGAGAGAGAGGGGGGGGGTTAGATAGAGAGTGGGGTAAGGGATATACAGTATATATATATATATATAGAGAGAGAGAGAGAGTGAGATAGGGAGAGTGAGATAGAGGGGGGAGGGAGAGAGAGAGAGCTAGAGAGGGGAGGGGAGAGAAAGAGAGGGGGGAGGGAGAGAGAGTTTTGATTGATTGATTGATTAATTAATTCTCACCGTTTCGTAAGTGGAGACCACCCTGTGTAGGACGTCCGGCAGGGGCCCCTGGGGCTCCATGGAGGGGTACTGCTCCCTCAGCTCAAACAGCAGCAGGGGGGCCCCGTCAGCCCCCGCAACTCGGGACCCCAGGGCCAATACACACTGCATGAGGTTAGCCACCGCTGACAACCCACACAGCTCCTTGAACACTGCCACTGAGTTCTACAGGGACAGAGAAAGAAAGGGGGGGGGGGGGGGGTTTAAGGCAACAAACACTCACAAATATGTACAGTGCCTTCGGACAGTATTCAGACCCCTTGACCTTTTCCACTTTTTGTTACGTTACAGCCTTATTCTAAAATTTATGAAATAGTTTTTCCCCTCATCAATCTATACAATACCCCATAGTGACAAAGCAAAACCATGTTTTTTTTAATTAATATTAATATAATATTAAACATTTACATAAGTATTCAGACCCTTTACTCAGTACTTTGTTGAAGCACCTTTGGCAGCGATTACAGCATTGATTCATCTTGGGTATGACACTACAAGATTTGCACACCTGTATTTGGGGAGTTTCTCCCATTCTTCTCTGTAGATCCTCTCAAGCTCTGTCAGGATGGATGGGGAGCGTCGCTGCACAGCTATTTTCAGGTCTCTCCAGAGATGTTAGATCGGGTTCAAGTCCGGGCTCTGGTTGGGCCCTTCAAGAACATTCAGAGACTGCCGCTGAAAAACATCCCCACAGCATGACGCTGCCTCCACCATGCTTCACCGTAGAGATGGTGCCAGGTTTCCTCCAGAGGTGACGATTGGCATTCAGGCCAAAGAGTTCAATCTTGGTTTCATCAGACCAGAGAATCTAGTTTTTAATGGTCTGAGAGTCTTTAGGTGCCTCTTGGCAAACTCCAAGCAGGCTGTCATATGCCTTTTACTGAGCAGTGGCTTCCGTCTGGCCACTCTATTATAAAGGCCTGATTGGTGGAGTGCTGCGGAGATGGTTGTCCTTCTGGAAGGTTCTCCCATCTCCACAGAGGAACTCTAGAGCTCTGTCAGAGTGACCATTGGATTCTTGGTCACCTCCCTGACCAATGCCCTTCTCCCACGATTGCTCAGTTTGGCCGGGCGGCCAGCTCTAGGAAGAGTCTTGGTGGTTCCAAACTTCTTCCATTTAAGAATGATGGAGGCCACTGTGTTCTTGGGGACCTTCAATGCTGCAGAAATGTTTTGGTACCCTTTCCCAGATCTGTGCCTCGACACAATCCTGTCTCTGAGCTCTAATTCCTTCGACCTCATGGCTTAGTTTTTGCTCTGACATGCACTGTCAACTGTGAGACCTTATATAGACAGGTGTGTGCCTTTCCAAATCATGTCCAATCAATTGAATTTACCACAGGTGGACTCCAATTAAGTTGTAGAAACATCTCAAGGATGATCAATGATAACAGGATGCACCTGAGCTACATTTTGAGTCTCATAGCAAAGGGTCTGAATACTTATGTAAATAAGGTATTTCTGTTTTGTTTTTTTATACATGTCAAAAAACCTGTTTTTGCTTTGACATTATGGGGTATTGTGTAGATTTAATACATTTTAGAATAAGGCTGTAACGTAACAACATTTGGAAAAAGTTCAGGGGTCTGAATACTTTCAGAATGCACTGTATATAAACACACACACACACACACACACACACATATATATATACACAGTATATATAAAAATGCACCGGCACACCCACACACACACAGGCACAGGCACACCCACACACACACTTTCCCTGTATTAGTGATGCAGTGTGATTACATACTGTAATCCCCTACTAAGTGATTAGAGTTGCTGAGGGTTTAATCATGGAACAAACTGTCACATGGTTTCCTGGGATACCATAACTGAGAGAACATCTGATTGAATTAGAGAAGCTTTATTAGTAGATAATGAAAGAGACAACCACAAATCGAACGTATCACTGCTGCACTAATAAATTAATGATTATTACGGTCATTCAACCGCTAAAATCTAAATCAAACAGTTTTATTTAACAACTGTCATTGACATGTCATGATGTCATGGTGCTTGCCTTCAGTGTTTACTTCTGTTTAGGTGTGTGTGTGTGTGTGTGTGTGTGTGTGTGTGTGTGTGTGTGTGTGTGTGTGTGTGTGTGTGTGTGTGTGTGTGTGTGTGTGTGTGTGTGTGTGTGTGTGTGTGTGTGTGTGATCAGTCTAAAGCAGAGCTTCATAGATCAGGCTAACTAGCCAGTTTAGACGCAGTAAATATTCTCTCACTAGTTCTGTGTTGTCTTACTCCATTCAGTCTGCACCTGTTGATGTCTCTGGAAGAATGACCAGGTCAGCCATCTTTATCTGAGTCATAATTTAGTGATCACTGAGATTGGACCCTCCATGGGCTGGGATAAATACCTTGACATGGCTAATCTGACTTAGACATCATCTGTTGTAAATACAATCTGAAAATGACTGTTTATATGACAAATGACTGTTTATCCTCCTCTCTTCCACACCTGCATGTTCTCCCGCAGATCTGTGGCTTCCTTCAATGGCGGGGCCGCCATTTTGAAAACCTCATCCAAGGCTTTGACCCCCAGGTCCCTGAGTACAGCGTACTCCCTCCCTTGCCTCGCTTTCCGCACAGACAGCCCTCGCTTGTGGGACTTGCCCCCTCCTCTCCGGTTGGTGAGGGCCACATGGACGAACAGACGGGCGTACGGGAGGTCCTCTCCCGTCAGAGACTGTAATGGTACGTGCCGGTAGCCTGGCTGTAGGCACTCCAGGGGAATGGTGTACTGACCTGTGGTAAAACAGGGGTGATTAAAAATGATGTACAGTGGTGTTAGACAATTCAATTACCATGAGAAGATAATGAATGTTCACTCACTCTTTAACTGATACCAAGTGTTTTTTAAAATCTTAGCTAGTGATACTTGCCAGTGAGCTAGCAATGACCTTCATATGGCTGAAAAGTTGTTGTTGTATCACTAGTTCAACCAGCTCCATCCATTACTGACCTGCTGATCTTTGACCCTCGTTCCAGTACTAACCTATGAACTCGTCCCCTATGAATTTGTCGTCCAGCACCATGAAGCGCACCATGGCCAGCTCGGGCAGGTTGATCTGGAACTCAAAGCTTTCGTCGAAGATGGGGTTGTCTCCGTTCTCCATCACCGTACGGGTGCGGCGCTCGGCGCAGTCGGCAGGGATACCGTGGATCTCCACGTAGACGTACGGGTCCACCACCTCTCCTTTAGCTTCAGAACCACTCGGACGGGGAAGGTTCTGGCCACTGATCACCTGCATGGATGGATTGGCTTGTTGATTGATTGGCAGTTTGTTTGTCTGTTTGTTAATTTGTTTGTTTGATTATTATAATTCAGGTGCAAGAGAAGTACAGTGGGGAGAACAAGTATTTGATACACTGCCGATTTGCAGGTTTTCCCACTTACAAAGCATGTAGAAGTCTGTAATTTTTATCATAGGTACTCTTCAACTGTGAGTGACGGAAAATCCAGAAAATCACATTGTATGATTTTTAAGTCATTAATTTGCATTTTATTGCATGACATAAGTATTTGATACATCAGAAAAGCAGAACTTAATATTTGGTACAGAAACCTTTGTTTGCAATTACAGAGATCATACGTTTCCTGTAGTTCTTGACCAGGTTTGCACACACTGCAGAAGGGATTTTGGCCCACTCCTCCATCCAGATCTTTCAGGTTTCGGGGCTGTCGCTGGGCAATACGGACTTTCAGCTCCCTCCAAAGATTTTCTATTGGGTTCAGGTCTGGAGACTGGCTAGGCCACTCCAGGACCTTGAGATGCTTCTTACGGAGCCACTCCTTAGTTGCCCTGGCTGTGTGTTTCGGGTCGTTGTCATGCTGGAAGACCCAGCCACGACCCATCTTCAATGCTCTTACAGAGGGAAGGAGGTTGTTGGCCAAGATCTCGCGATACATGGCCCCATCCATCCTCCCCTCAATACGGTGCAGTCGTCCTGTCCCCTTTGCAGAAAAGCATACCCAAAGAATGATGTTTCCACCTCCATGCTTCACGGTTGGGATGGTGTTCTTGGGGTTGTACTCATCTTTCTTCTTCCTCCAAACATGGCGAGTGGAGTTTAGACCAAAAAGCTCTATTTTTGTCTAATCAGACCACATGACCTTCTCCCATTCCTCCTCTGGATCATCCAGATGGTCATTGGCAAACTTCAGACGGGCCTGGACATGCGCTGGCTTGAACAGGGGGACCTTGCGTGCGCTGCAGGATTTTAATCCATGACGGCGTAGTGTGTTACTAATGGTTTTCTTTGAGACTGTGGTCCCAGCTCTCTTCAGGTCATTGACCAGGTCCTGCCGTGTTGTTCTGGGCTGATCCCTCACCTTCCTCATGATCATTGATGCCCCACGAGGTGAGATCTTGCATGGTGCCACAGACTGAGGGAGATTGACCGTCATCTTGAACTTCTTCCATTTTCTAATAATTGCGCCAACAGTTGTTGCCTTCTCACCAAGCTGCTTGCCTATTGTCCTGTAGACCATCCCAGCCTTGTGCAGGTCTACAATTTTATCCCTGATGTCCTTACACAGCTCTCTGGTCTTGGCCATTGTGGAGAGGTTGGAGTCTGTTTGATTGAGTGTGTGGACAGGTGTCTTTTATACAGGTAACGAGTTCAAACAGGTGCAGTTAATACAGGTAATGTGTGGAGAACAGGAGGGCTTCTTAAAGAAAAACTAACAGGTCTGTGAGAGCCGGAATTCTTACTGGTTGGTAGGTGATCAAATACTTATGTCATGCAATAAAATGCAAATTAATTATTTAAAAATCATACAAAGTGATTTTCTGGATTTTTGTAGGATAAAAATTACAGACCTCTACATGCTTTGTAAGTAGGAAAACCTGCAAAATCGGCAGTGTATCAAATACTTGTTCTCCCCACTGTATACTGAATAACAAACAATACCATTCAACCATTAAGGAGCCAACAAGCCAGGCAGTGTGTAGGAGCCTCTATTTATCTGATATAAATAAACACCACTGCTGTCTGTTTATCTACTACCCGCTCACCTTAACATGGAGCAGCTGAGGGGACACACCCGGCACAGAGTCTCTCGTATTGGCGCTGAAATACGACACCTCCTGTCGCATGATGGTGGGTCGCAGCACGTACCCACAATTCCCGTTCTGGCGGAACCAGGCGATGTTTAGGTCCATCATCAGCCCGGGTGTCTGGTAGTTCATAGCTACAATCTGGCAACCGCACTTCCACAAGTCCTGTGGGTTCATGTTGCTGGAATCAATCCGCATGGCGCTGGGGTAGACACGCGTCAGGAAGCGCTTGTTGTAGTTGACAAAGTCTCCTGGGCACTCGCTGGCGCAGCGCACTGCTAGGGTCTCGTTGAAAGAGCAGAGCTCCCAGGGTTTCTGGGTAGAGAACGACGTCTGGAAGTCTGTGAAGCGTACCGACTTGCACATAGTCACCAAGTCCGAGAGCTCCTTCAGGAGCTGGAACCGTTTAGAAGGACGAGGAGGGGTGGGGGTTTTCATGCTACTAGTACCAACATCCCCAGCACCACCACCCCCGCCAACCTTCTGACCGCCCTCCCCTCCTCCTCCTCCACTGTTACCAGCCTTTATCCTCTGGCACGTCTCCGCCCCCTCGTCTTCTTCAGTCACATCCCCACCAGTCTCCCCGCACCCCTCCTCCAACTTCTGCCCCTTCAGCAGGATCTTCCCCCTCAGGGCATGGGGCGAGGGCAGGTACCCCTCCCCTTCCCTGAGGGGCTCCGTGTACAACCTCTCCCCCAGTATCCTCCTCAGGTGCTGGAGCATGACTCTCTGCTGGCGGGGGGAGCAGTGGTTCTCCAAGCACAGGATTAGCGGACACTCTGACGCTGCGAACGAAAAGCGCCCAATCACGTCCAGGACACAGCGGAACATGACAGGCGAAGTGAGAGTGTAACCAGTATAAACCACGGGTTCGTCGTCAGGGCCGTCCCACACATCCACCTCCACACACCTGCAGCCCATCTTTAAAGCCCGGATGTAGCCGGTGATGTCAGTGGGCCCCCTGAACTGGTCCTCGATGAGGTAGGTGTTGTGGGAGGAGTTGATGTAGTAGTGGGATAAGGGCTGGTTCATGTCCTGGCACACCTGGCTGTGTTCCGGGTCAAACAGGTGGCACTCCAGGGAGGTCAGATAGCTGGTGAAACCGTCCAATGAGAGGCAGCCCTGGCGGCGGCCCTCTTCCGACGGCTCGTGGGATTGGATGAGCTCCAGACTGGTGTTTTCAGTCACCTAGCCAGGAAGGGGAGAGGAGAACAGAGAGATTAGCATCTCTTGAAGTGATATAGTTTTATTAGGTAAAACCTGACCCAACAACTGTCCATTGGAGGTAGGGCTGTAACGGTGACCGTATTACCGCCATACTGGTCATGACTGCAGTCAAATTCGACATGAGCGTTTAGTCATGGTCATTAGTAGCCTACCAAACTTGCTAACTGCCAGTCTCTAATGGCCTGGTACTCAGTGCTCTATTGTTCCTCTAATCACTCTGACATAAAAAAATCTAAAATCTAAATAAAACTCTTCTTGAGAGCCCATGTTGCGCAACATTTCTATAGGCTATGAAATTGCGTGAGAAAACAGAGTTTTGATGGCCTCTTTAAAAAGGAGGAGGCCTACTATATTTATTTCTCAACTTTCCTAATATAAAGCACATTGCTTATATTTACAACAGGAGTATAGCCTACCTAGCTGTCATTAAAACGACCCATTCGCTATTTAAGTACATAGATTACATTTATTTTTTCCCCTGTTCTGACAGGTGTATGATAATGGTCCATTCTAAATCAAAACAAATTTCACACATATTATTTAGTAAATGTAAAAACAAGATTAAATGAAGAATAGTCTGATGGGTGACAGTAAGGTTTGCAAAAGAGACTTTTTCAAATCATAGTCGCACACATCATGTAACCTAGCCCATAGGCCTATATGTTTTGATAAGGTTTGCATCCCAACTAAAGTGGCCAAATAACTCCAAATTTTTTACATTATAGAATAAAAGGGAAGACATCAAAAATATGACATAACACATATGGAATCATGTAGTAACCAAAAAAGTGTTAAAGAAATATATATATTTGATTTTTGAGATTCTTCAAAGTAGCCACCCTTTGCCTTGATGAAAGCTTTGCACACTCTTGGCATTTTTCTCAACCAGCTTCACCTGGAATGCTTTTCCATCAGTCTTGAAGGAGTTCCCACATATGCTGAGCACTTGTTGGCTGCTTTTTCTTCACTGGTTCGACTCATCCCAAACCATCTAAATTTGGTTGAGGTTGCAACCAAAAATCTCAAATTTGGACTCCAGACCAAAGGACAAATTTCTACCGCTCCATTGCTCGTGTTTCTTGGCCCAAGCAAGTCTCTTCTTATTATTGGTGTCCTTTAGTAGTGGTTTCTTTGCAGCAATTCGAACATGAAGGCCTGATTCACACAGTCTCCTCTGAATAGTTGATGTTGAGATGTGTCTGTTACTTGAACTCTGTGAAGCATTTATTTGGGCTGCAATCTGAGGCTGGTAACTCAAATGAACTTATCCTCTGCAGCAGAGGTATTTCTGGGTCTTCCATTCCTGTGGCGTTCCTCATGAAGCTGGTTGAGAGAATGCCAAGAGTGTGCAAAGCTGTCATCAAGGCAAAGGGTGGCTACTTTGAAGAATCTCAAATGACACTTTTTTGGTTACCACATGATTCCATATGTGTTATGTCATATTTTTGATGTCTTCACTTTTATTCTACAATGTAAAACAAATGCAAATAAGTGCAAATAAAGAAAAACCCTTGAATGAGTAATATTCTAAACATTTGACCGGGGTATAGGTTTCTTCTTTCTAAGCATGGTAAAAATGTGGTCTTTTATAAACATATCACATACAATTCTACTGCACTTTATATGACTGGAGACATTAGCAGAATATTTTTTAATAGGTCAAATGTAAGGGTAGCCTACTGTGCTGACAAACAATCAATAAAAACAAAGTTTTCCATATAATAGGCCTAAGAGAAGGGGAGACACATATAATATGACGTCTAGAAACAGGAAATGGTTGTACAAAAACATACTTTTAAGTAGCACTGACCCAACAATGATAAATATTGAATATGCACAGTTTGTATAAATAACTAAATTAAGCAAACGGGAGGACCGGTTTCTTTGTTAACCGCTGAACACAGAATAGTCGCATGTGCAAACTCCCTCAGAAAAGATCTAGACAGAGCTAAGAAGGGCAAAAGAGGAGGAAAAAAGAGGAGAAACAGATGTAGAGAAAACACATGAAGTAGTTCTACTGGTATAATATTACCCAATCATTACCTGAGCCACGCCCTGCTCAGCCTCCAGGAACTTCATCAGATCCTTGGTATCCAGGAACTCCTTGTTGCTAGAGAACTGCACCAGCAGGAAGTAGATCTCCGGTCGGGTGCAAAGGTCGTGAAATACCTCAATGAACTCCCCCTTGGTGACTATGTCCTCTATTTCTCCTCTTCTGTTGTCTTTGTTGCCTTTACCGACCACCTCAGTTCTAGTCCCAGCCACATCTACTTTACCGACCACCTCAGTTCTAGTCCCAGCCACATCTACTTTACCCACCACCTCAGTTCCATCCACATCCACATCCTTAACCCCAGAACCAGTCCCAGCTCCAACTGAAGCCCCAACCATTTCTTCAGGTCCAGTCACAGCCCCAACATCAGTTCCAACTCCAGTTGTCCCAGCCCCACTCGTCTTCTCTTTGATCCGATGGAGCTCCTTAAACCTGCGTTCTACTTTCCCACTCCTCACCCCAGGGTTAACACTCCTGATCAGTCCTATAGCCGACCGCAAACTGATCCCCTCCTCCTCTCCTCCACCCTGTCCATCTGAAACAACCTTAGAGGAGAACATCTCTGCTAGCCAGGTGAGACGAAGGCTGTCCTCACTGCTGGCTATCATGTCCATGGCATGCTTCCCATACAGAATCAGATACCTAGGATGAGACAGCGAAGGATTACAAAGAGATGATGTCATGATTTAAAGATGCTAGGGTAGGAAATAATATGGAAGATGAGCCAACTCTTCCAATTGTTTTCATTCACTTCCATTGTCTAACTGGGACTTCCATTTGGGTGACAGTGGATCTTGAGATCCTTTCGGTATGACATCACTGGGCCATAGAGAGTTAGCTAAACTACAGCACAACCAGATCTGGCAACCCGGAAAGACATTGTCGACATGTATCCTAAATCCAGATCTGGCAACCTGGCAAGACTTTAATGACATGCATCCTACCTCAGGCCAGTGACCCAGACGTTGGCCACCTCTGCAGAGTTAGCTACCAGGTCCAGAGCTTCATAGGTCTCTCCATAGATGATAGAGAAGGCACAGTCCTCAGAGATCTGGTTATAGACGCCGTTGGTCCTAAAGGTCTCTGTGTTGCGGCCGGTGCGGACCTGGAATGACACAAAGAAGGATCCAATCAAAAGAGACCAGGAAGTACAGAACATTATACATGGGAGTGGATACACTGAGTTCCATTCACTGACTGAGTGTTCTATTTGGCTCCAAGACAGTGCTGAAGAATAGTCAATTCCTGATGAGTGCAAATTCCATTTAAATGTATTGCAGATCATCCAATTAAATTGCTCTGGTTCAGTGCATAAACTCACTCATGGCATTCCCCAGCCATTGCATTTATCAGGAGTTAACTCTATAAAGATTCATAACATCCCTGTCCCCACTTTGTTCTCCTCCTGGGTGTGTACCTACCTCTCTGATGGAGGGGATGGCGATACGGGCCTTGTCTGACTCCTTCTTGGAGGGCTCCCATCGCACAGCCTGCAGACCTGACTCCAGCAGGTAGTAGCGTTGATAGACCCGCGAGTTGGAGCGCACCTTCCGCAGCTCAGTACCCCTCACCTGAGACAGACAGCACGCCAATTATGCACACACGTTGATCCTATTCACAGGGAAGCAAACTGGATGAAACGGAGAGGGACTACCTAACTTAGCCAATGAGAAACACCTGTTTTCTTTTTCAACGTTTTTCAACAGTGGGCTAATGATATATAAATAACTGAAACTAACAGACACTGCCACTCCAGTACTGTATAACTAGTAACTAGTTTATAACTAACTGTGTGTAACGCGTGATGTTCCCCACCATAGCGCTGATGCAGTCTGCAGCGCTGCTGATCTTCCTCTCAGAGAGACTGCTGCTGAAGGAGACAGTCTTCTTCCTTTCGCAACCAGCACGAGAACCATCCTACAGAGAGACAGAGGGAGGTTCAAAGGGAGGGAGGGAGAGAGGGAGAGAGTGGGGAAGAGATAGGGAGTGGAAGAGGATGAGAGTGGAAGCAAAAAGAGGAAATTGGGAAAGTGGAGAGATAGAGTGGAGCAGAGGGAAAGGCAGAGAGAGAGATATGTATTAATACAGATTAACCTACACAGGTTCATTACACTCTGTAGTTGTTCCTTATGATATCATGTGTCAGAGTGCCTTTGCCCTTCACCATTAACCCATTAATCGAACACTGATGGGCTTTGAGAATTCTAAATCCGATTGTCCTTGATGACTTTGGCCTCCAAATCTTCTATCTGAGTTCTATATCACTGTTCCGCTCCATCGACCACTCAAAAGGCAGCTTGAGAAAGAGTGAGAGTGAGAGCTAGAGAGAGACAGACAGAGAGCGAGAGCCAGAGAGAGAGAGAGAGAGAAAGAGCGAGAGAGAGAGAGACAGAGAGAGAGAGGACCATTAAAGGAAAGCATGAGAACATTGTTTTGGTTTGGTGGGGGTGGGTTTATTTAATTACGGATATATCTAGCTCTATAAAAAAAACAGTCAAAGGCAATAAGTAGCAACATTGATGCTGGAGTCAATGATGGAGCATCAGGAAGGAACAGAGGGAACACTGTCGTGTTCTGTAATCCAATCATGTTAACACACATTAAAAGGTGCCCTGGCACAGCCAATGACGACAGGCGACCTTATCATTCAGCCTAGCCAATACACAAGAATAGGTTTAAACCTCAAAGATGTTTGGCCTCCCGAGTGGCGCAGCGGTCACAGCCAGCCATGACCGGTTACAATTGGCCTTCGCCTCTCCCGAGTCCGTACGGGAGTTGCAGCGATGGGACAAGACTGTAACTACCAAGGGGTAGAAAATTATTTTAAAACGTTGTTTAACAGAATAAATTCAATATAAACCCACACAAAAACCCATAGAGAAATGCACCAAACAAATAGATGTAGGACCTTAGCAATTGTCATGGCACAGCCTTCTATGGGCCCTTCTATCGCCTGCATCTGCATCAACCTTGTTTAGAAGCTTTAGATAAAAGTGAGGGAGAGAAAGAAAGAGAGAGGGGGGGGAGAGGGGGAAAGACGGAGAGAGAGAGGGGTGAAAGAGAGTGAGAGAGAGAGGAAGAAAGAGAGCGAGAGAGGGGGGAAAGAGAGAGGGGCGAAATTCCTGGTATGTATACCTGGGTGTGGTCACAGTGTTTTTATGTTGAGTATGAATGAATGTGTGAACAACAAAATACCATTAATGAAAGACGAAATGGGGAAGGAAAGAAGGAATCTCATCCTTCTTTTAACACAGAAAACACTGTACACAGGGTGTGTTGGTGTGTGTGTTGGTGTGTGTGTTTGTCCAATCAGATTTGCATGTCAAAATATTACCTATTGTGGGCCTCCCAAATGGTGCAGCAGTCTAAGGCTAGAGAAGTCACTACAGACCCGGGTTCGATACTGTGCTGTGTTACAACCGGCCGTGATCGGGAGTCCCACAGGGGGAGCACAATTGGCCCAGCGTCGTCCGGGTTAGGTGAGGGTTTGGCTGGGGTAGGCCGTCATTGTAAATAAGAATTTGTTCTTAACCGACTTCCCTAGTTAAATAACGGTAAAAAAAAAAAAATATATATATATATATATATATATATATATATATATATATATATACACAGCGGGTGAAATAAGTACTGAACACGTCACCATTTTTCTCAGTAAATATTTTTCCAAAGGTGCTATTGACATGAAAGTTTCACCAGATGTTGGTAACAACCCAAGTAATCCATACATACAAAGAAACCAAAACAAATAAGTTCACAAGACACATCTCATGATGGGTAAAAGCAAAGAGCTGTCTCAAGACATTCGCAACCTAATTGTTGCAAAACATAATGATGGCATTGGTTATAGGCACATTTCTAAGCTTCTGAATGTTCCAGTGAGCACTGTTGGGGCCATAATACGGAAGTGGAAAGACAATCATTTCACCATAAATTTGCCTAATTTCTGAACTTATTTGTTTTGGTTTCTTTGTATGTATGGATTACTTGGGTTGTTACCAACATCTGGTGAAACTTTCATGTCAATAGCACCTTTGGAAATATATTTACTGAGAAAAATGGTGACGTGTTCAATCCTTATTTCACCCGCTGTATATATAATGCAGTACCCTATGGGCCCTGGTCAAAAGTAGTGCACTATAGGGAAATAGGGTGCCATTTGGGACGCAGTCAGACAGTAACAAGAATGACATGTAGTTCTATGAGGTTCATGTGGTAGCCTCACACTGGCAGAGGTTTGTGTGTGTGTGTGTCTGTTGGGCTGGAGGAGCAAATGCCATGTGACCTATTCAATAGACTGATTCAATTACAGTCTGTATAGGGCCACTTCATACTGTATGTCATACGTCTACACACACACAACCTCATTACACGTACCAATACAAACACACACACACACACACACACACACACACACACACACACACACACACACACTAATCTCTGACATCAATATAGACCCTGAACACATTACCTTGAAAAGAGAGGAGCTGGTCAAACAATTCAGTTGTAAACGAGTGACCAATAGCATATGTAAACGAGCATGTTGAGAAATCACACCAACACACACACACACACACACGCACACACACACCCTGTGTTCACTGTCTTCTAACATTTTCGTCAAAGAGTCATGTAACCTTTTACGGTCTGTACCTCTGCTTGAATTATATAATTAGTCACTCTACCTTAGACTGAGGGTGTGTGTGTGTGAATGCTTCGGTGGAAGAGAGAGCGAGAGAGAGAAAAAGAAATACAAGAAAAAGAAACAAGCTTAGTCCTGAACAGTTCTCTCCTCATAGAAAACCTCCCATCACAACTCTGAAGCCTTCAAAACAGGAAGCAGTTGGAAGTGGCTGTCAGTCACAAAGCTACTTCCTGTGGTGGGCTGGGGCATCACAGGAAAACTGAAGAGCCAAGCTTCGAGCTTGGAAGAAGAAAAGACATGAGACAAGGACTCCATCCCAAATGGAACCCTATCCCTTATGTAGTGCACTATTTTTGACCATGGCCCTTAGGGGATAAACGATATTGTCAACTGTTGTCAATTGCTGCATTGAAACCACAGAGTTGTGTTCTCTGAATTAAAGCTTTCAACTCAGAGTTGGTTGGGAAGCTTTGTAATCACAAATGTAATGGCGTAAGGTCCATCCATGAGTTTGTGTGAGCACTGAGCAGACAAGAGAATACGGAGTGATTCATTTTACAGGATTATACAGGTGTATGAACAGATGAAGAAAGAGGGAGATAGAGAGAGAAAGATGGCGAACGGACAGATAGGCATTGAGAGGCAGAGAGAGGTTGGGGTCCCGAGAGAGAGACAAGGAATAAACAGGTAGCCAATAATAAAATGAAAGGTTAATTTGTGATAGGCCAAAAGAGTCGGAGGCGGGGGATAGATGTTTGTGGAGGAATTGTGGGGAAAGAGAATCCTGTGTGGGCTAAATAAAAAACAGGCCTTTCCTAGAATGCATTTATAATGAAAGCTTTGGCACACAGACAGATTTGCATACAGTTTAACAGTCAAATAAGCTTGTTATTGGTTATGACTCATGCCTGGACCTTGAAGCCAGTTCCACTGCTTTTTTTTATTCCAGGTCTTGGTTTAGACCTGGGACACCAGGTGCGTGCAATTAGTTATCTGGTAGAACTGAAAACCAAGAGTAGTCCAGTCCTTGTAGGGTAAGATTAGAATACCCCCTGCTCTATATGGGACCATTCTGTAACCTTGCAGCAACATTCCTAAAAACATTGCTTGCATGCAAATGTGTGTGAGAAGGTGTGTCCATGCGCACAGCAGGTAGTCTCTAGTCTATCCAAAGATGGTGGATAAATGTCCTGCCGTCTACCATTGAAAAAAATTGTCACAGTTCTGGTCTGCCTAAGGGGTGGCTCTCCCATAGGCATCAATGCATTAGCAGCTGGGTCTGTTTATGTAGGTTGTTTGCGGTGCTTTGACATACTACTAATTAAAAAAGAGGGAAGACAGAGAGAGAGTGAGAGAGAGAGAGAGAGAGAGAGAGAGAGAGAGACAGAGAGACAGAGAGAGAGCGAGAGAGAGAGAGAGTGAGAGAGAGACAGAGAGATATAGAGGTCAGACAGAGATAATGAGATAATAGATGAGAGAAAGAAAGAGAGAGAGAGTGAGAGAGAGAGAGAGACTTGGCAGATAGAGATGCTGTGTAATCCCTCTCACTCAAACTTTTGACAATACTGTACATGTGAACAGCATTTCAGCAGTATTGCATTGTATTGTACCACTCACAAAGCTAAGAGGTTAGCATTATGTTATCGAGTAGCAGAGCAGTACATGTAGATGATGCAACATTTTAATGTGAGATATAAAGCCTTGTTCACATTGTCAGTTTGAAGAGACTCAAATCATATTTTCTTTGCATATCCGCTTCGAATCGGTTCTTTTTCCTGTAGTCTGAACAGTCAAAAAGCACATGGAATCAGATCTTTCAAGCCATATTTCAATATTTCAAAAACTTTTTCAATGCTAGTTAAGGATAATATAGGCGTAGTTATCACGTTTCACGTTGGATTTATTAACTAGAAAAAGGTAAGACGTGTTTTAAATTCTGGTGCCGCTCTGCACACACACGCTTGTTAGCTAGCTAGCTCAAAGGACATTCAAAGTTCCTCCATAGAAGCCGCTCCTCCTAGGTATAATTCTGTGGACCTAATTCAGATAACGCATGTCATAACAAGATGCCCAGTGCTTCAAGCCTCCTGGAATACGTCCATGGTAGGCATTGTTGTCACCTTAGCTTGCTACATAACTTCTGAATGATAGGAAGCACGAGCACCACCACCAATAAGCCTACACCACTGCGAACACACCAGGTGTTACTATGACAACTAGCATAGCCTTGTCAGCAAATGACTGCCGTCTGAACACACACAAGTCCGGTCACTTGTAACTTGCTGTTTGGACAGTCAGTAGGCTATTCCAAAAGGGATTTGAAAACTAAGACCTGCATTAAGGCCTGCAGTGTGAACAGGGCTTTAGAGACTCTTGATTGATGACACACCAATGCAGGTACCAGCAGGCTCAAAAACCTGACGATCTGTGATCTGTGTTAAAAACACAAACATACCAAAAACCATCATGCACATTTTCTTTATAAATCTTCTGGACAGGGTGGCTTAGAATAAAAAAATGTAGTACAAAATATGATCATATTTGTCCCACTTCCGCACCTGTGTGTGTGCGTCAATTCAGAAAGCAAACCAAATTCCAATTCCACATTTTCCTCATTGAAAAGCATTGAACAGAATTGGAATTTGAGTGTACTTCCTGAATTGACTGGAATTTAAATGGAATTTTCCCCAACTCTGTTGCGCGTGCGTGCGTGCATGTGTGTGTGTGTATGTGTGTTTATGCATCAATGCAGTATGGGACAGGAAGTTACTGTTACAACAGGGAAGAGAAACTGGAAGTGTGAAGTGGTCGTATCATGCCCTCAGCAAAAACATGATTCAACACACCATTTACTACTCAACACCCACACCAATCCACAACCAGCAGATAGACTCAGTCAAGTCAAAACCACCAACTAAGAGCTTACCAGAAGTATCTCTCCTCTACAAGTCTTTGATGTTCGAGATGAGATGTAGGTTTGAGGATGATTCAAATGTAAAAGGCAGATGTGAAAAGGTCATTGTGACAGCAATCTAACCACAGTTTCTGCTTAAAAACGTCACAGTCTGAGCTCTCCTGTAGGCCCTCAGTTAAGCCCCAAACCCACTGAAACAACAGACAGACAGACAGACAGACAGACAGACAGACAGACAGACAGACAGACAGACAGACAGACAGACAGACAGACAGACAGACAGACAGACAGACAGACAGACAGATAGACAGATAGATAGATAGATACTTTATTGATCCCCGAGGGGGACATTTCTTTGTCAAGCAGCTACAACAACAAAACACAGGGCAGGTGCAAAATGCCACAACGAAAGTACACAAAAGACAGATACACGGTACATGATACATAGAGTGGCAGTATGAAAATGTATAGAAACACAAGATATCTGGAGTGCAAAAAAAAGCTATGAAAAGACATTGCATAGTATGAGTGGTTGGCTGAATATGTACACTATACATTGGTGGATGTTGGATGGTTAACTATACTATACAGGTCGATGGCAGAGAAATACTTAGTAGCTAAAAATCCATATGATATGAGCGAGGGTAATAATAGTTTACTTAATAGACAGACTGGCTAAATGAACAGGTAAGTGAATATTTTGCATGGTTAAATTAGCTGTACAGGTAAATATACAGTTATATTTACAGATAAGTGAATACTTGCATGTTTACACAAACTGTACAGGTAAATGACAGGAAGAGATACTTTAATAGCTAAATGTGTGTATGATATCATTTGGGGTAATAATAGTAATTCTCTTAAAATACAGTCCTTAGTGTGCAGGGTTTAATTACAGATAACTGCACGCATTGCACATTCGATATACTAAAAGCAATGAGAAAAGGTGCAACTGACAGGATACTAATATGCATTCCTGAGTGAATGCCTACGTAAGTTAGGTCTAAGAATTACTAGCAATATTGCACGTGATATGATATAACAACTGTACATGAGTATGTATATACAGACCTGCATGAATAAATAGATCCTGAGTGAATGAGTGATGACGGACCAAAGTTACTCACGGATGGATGCATAATTGTTAAACTAGGTCCTAGCACCCCAACAGTTCCAGAGGCTGCAGGGTAGGGTAGAGGAGTATGAGCTATCAATATGTGAATATTTTTGGGGTTGTTTGGGCATGAACACAGTATTTGTTTAAAATGTAGGACAGTGGTGCATTGGTGAGTTAGGGGCTGATGATGAATCTAGTGACTCTTCTCTCTCTCTCTCTCTCTCTCTCTCTCTCTCTCTCTCTCTCTCTCACACACACACACACACACACACAAACATATTTTTTGTGAAGAACGCCCACTTAACCTCAGCACTCCTCCATAGCAACAGCTGGATTACCATCAACTAGGGTTGCACATTTTGGGGAATATTCAGAGGTGGAAACTTTCCGTGGGAATTAACAGGAACATATGGGAATTAACAGAGATATATGAACATTTATATTAATATCATTTAAATGTTTTTTGCATTGGATATACTTACCATATCATATGGAGACAGAAACATAAACCTTTTACCTTATCATAAGTAGACATAATAGAAATAAAACAAATATTTAGTTACAAATTGAACTTTAAATGGGTTGACTCTTCACATGGGATGATTTCACTGAACAACAAAAGAAAGGGAATATTGAATGATCCCCAATGATCCATCGCATCCCCCAAAAACGTTTTCAACATACATCTGTAAAATGATAGTCTAGAAACTTAAGCTTTTGTTGTCGTCCTCTCAGGCTTCCATGTATTCTCCCTGGACCTCCTCAATGTCCACCTCTTGAACATCAGACTCTGAGGCCTCATCTTCACTGTCACTTTCCAACCTTGTTGAGGATGGCTCGTTGTCAGGCTCAAAAAGCCTCAAATTTGCCCGGATGGCCACCAATTTTTCAACCCTTGTATTGGTCAGCCTGTTGTGTGCTTTGGTGTGTGTGTTCCCAAACAAGGACCAGTTGCGCTCTGAAGCGGCTGATGTTGGTGGGATTTGGAGGATGATGGATGCAACAGGAGAAAGAGCCTCAAATCCACAAAGTCCCTTCCACCAGGTGGCTGATGAGATATGTTGGCACGACTGCCATATTGCATCTCCATTCCAAAGCCCATCCAGGCCAAGGTGGCGAGACACGGTAGTGATGACACCATAGGCCTTGTTGATCTCTGCACCAGACAGGATGCTCTTGCCAGCATACTTGGGGTCCAAAATGTACGCTGTGGCGTGTATGGGCTTCAGGCATAATTCTTCATAAACTGCAGGTTCCTCTGCTTGGAGTCGGCAGGGATGGCATTGTCTCCCTCAATCCATGCAATGGCTACTGCTATAGGTTTCAAATGTTTCAGGCTGCTTACCACTCTCTCCCAAAATACATAATCCAGGAGGATCCTCTTGATGGGGCTGTCCATATCGGCAGACTGTGATATGGCCATTTCTTGGAGAGACTCCTTCCCCTCCAGGAGACTGTCAAACATGATGACAACACCACCTCAATGGGTGTTGCTGGGCAGCTTCAATGTGGTGCTCTTATTCTTCTCACTTTACTTGGTGAGGTAGATTGCTGCTATAACTTGATAACCCTTCACATACCTAACCATTTCCTTGGCTCTCTTGTAGAGTGTATCCATTGTTTTCAGTGCCACGATGTCCTTTAGGAGCAGATTCAATGAATGAGCAGCACAGCCAATGTGTGTGTGTGCGTGTGCGTGTTTTGGAGAGCACAGGATTAGCTGTGTGATTCTGTTCCATCACTACCACTGGTGTGGAAGGAAAGAGAGAGATTTAAAAGTTGTTGTTTGGCTGTGGTTACTTGCTCTAAAACAGCCTGAAGCAATCGGAATTGGTCTAAATGTGGTCCACAGCAGGCTAAAGTAGGCTAAAGATGCCAATCAGTGTTAACTAAAGGAGCAGGTCAGAAGAGCTACAACTCAAACCATATCTCTCCCCAGCTGTCTGCCAACCCCCCAGGCTAACACTGTTCTCCCAGTCAGAAAACACATCAAAATAACTCTCTCTCTCTCAAACACACACGGTCTCCCACATAACCATATATGGTGGTTAGGTTTTCTAAGACACACACACACACACACACATAACGAGGCAATCAATACTACAAACAAAAACCAGATTTGTTAGTTCATAAAATTGTTGAAAATAATATAAAACAAGTTCCAAACAAAATCACTACACTATGTGTGTTTTGGTGTGCTTAACTGTGACGAAACAGGAAGCAAAGATAACACTTAATCTCTGTGATTCTTACAGGTAGATGATAGAGTTCTGTTGTCTTATCATTATCTCAATTAACATGAACTTCAATCACAGAGACAAGTTACAACCCAGAGACAGGGTACTACCCAGAGACAGGGTACTACCCAGAGACAGGGGAATACCCAGAGACAGGGGAATACTTAGGGGGCACAAGAGCACCCTTACATACATACCCACCCTGAGACAGGGTACTAACCAGAGCACCCTTACATACCTACCCACCCTGAGACAGGGTACTAACCAGAGCACCCTTACATACCTACCCACCCGAGACAGGGTACTAACCAGAGCACCCTTACATACCTACCCACCCCGAGACAGGGTACTAACCAGAGCACCCTTACATACCTACCCACCCTGAGACAGGGTACTACCCAGAGCACCTACCCACCCTACACGTACATAAGACAAAAAGAGAGGAGAGAACAGGTCTGTGTTCCAAAGTAGTGCACTATGTAGGGAATAGGCTACCATTTGGGACAGCTCAGGGGTGAAAATAGGAAAGGAAGGAAGGTCTCTAACCAACTATAAGGAGAGAGGAAGAGAGGAGTAAGACGGGAGGGAAGTGAAGTAGACAGAAGAGAGGAGCAGAAAAAAAAATAAGAGGTGAGGCAAGTTGAGCTTCTCTACATACCTGCCTCTATCCAAACATGTTGAGCTTCTCTACATACCTGCCCCTATCCAAACATGTTGAGCTTCTCTACATACCTGCCTCTATCCAAACATGTTGAGCTTCTCTACATACCTGCCCCTATCCAAACATGTTGAGCTTCTCTACATACCTGCCCCTATCCAAACATGTTGAGCTTCTCTACATACCTGCCTCTATCCAAACATGTTGAGCTTCTCTACATACCTGCCTCTATCCAAACATGTTGAGCTTCTCTACATACCTGCCTCTATCCAAACATGTTGAGCTTCTCTACATACCTGCCTCTATCCAAACATGTTGAGCTTCTCTACATACCTGCCCCTATCCAAACATGTTGAGCTTCTCTACATACCTGCCTCTATCCAAACATGTTGAGCTTCTCTACATACCTGCCCCTATCCAAACATGTTGAGCTTCTCTACATACCTGCCTCTATCCAAACATGTTGAGCTTCTCTACATACCTGCCTCTATCCAAACATGTTGAGCTTCTCTACATACCTGCCCCTATCCAAACATGTTGAGCTTCTCTACATACCTGCCTCTATCCAAACATGTTGAGCTTCTCTACATACCTGCCTCTATCCAAACATGTTGAGCTTCTCTACATACCTGCCTCTATCCAAACATGTTGAGCTTCTCTACATACCTGCCTCTATCCAAACATGTTGAGCTTCTCTACATACCTGCCTCTATCCAAACATGTTGAGCTTCTCTACATACCTGCCTCTATCCAAACATGTTGAGCTTCTCTACATACCTGCCTCTATCCAAACATGTTGAGCTTCTCTACATACCTGCCCCTATCCAAACATGTTGAGCTTCTCTACATACCTGCCTCTATCCAAACATGTTGAGCTTCTCTACATAACTGCCCCTATCCAAACACACACACAGGAGCCTCAAACTTACGTTCAAGGGGCCAGGAATATCCAGGTTTCCTACATAATGTACCAGACAGGGATTGATCCCATCACAAGGAACTCTTGATATGAACCATGCAGGTTGTTTTCATGGAGGCAGCAGGGACGTGCAAGGAGGAACGGGCAGGGGAATGAGATGAGCAACTAGGGTGTTAGCTAGTGAATGATAGTCAACCACTTGTGGTAAGCCTAAATGTGTTAGACTTCATTGTGTAGGCTATGTGTCTCACTGAGCATGGCACTTACAACAACACCCATATGAAAATGTATGTATGGTTTGGAGAAAATGTATATTTGTTTGTTGTGCTGCGTTGTTGTTCAATGCTCTGCTGCCCTTTAAAGATGCACAGTTTGTGTGTTGCGAGTAAGACGTGTGCTGTATCTAACCACCACATCAAACAAACTCAGTGGCAGATAGCGCCGGACGTCGTCGAGCAGCACCGCCCTCGCAGAGAAGTCATTTAACGCCACTTACAGCCCAACTTGGGGCGGAGCTGATTAATTTAGACGCCACACAACTTTCTTGAAGCGTGAGAGAACACTAAACACATTTCTGTTTCTGACAATCCTATCCTGGCAACCAGAAACAAATACATTTTCATTTACTTTTTTTAACTAGGCAAGTCAGTTAAGCACTTACAATGATGGCCTACCTACAGGGTCAGCCCCTGGAGCAAATTAGGGTTACTTGCCTTGCTCAAGGACACATCGACAGGTTTTTCACCTTGTCGTCTCGGGTATTCAAACCAGCGACCTTTCGGTTACTGGCCCAACGCTCTAACCGCTAGGCTACCTGCCGCCCGTAAGTCAAGGGGTAGAAAGAGAAAACGGGAGATAGAGAGAGAGTTTATGACCCAGCTAGCACATAACGTTCTGAGAACCATATGTTTCTTAAATCTCCATCTCTAACCGCTCATGACTCAAAGCAACATTGCAACATGAACTGTGAGGAAATTGGCCAACTGGCCAACTTCCTGCCCTGCCAAGCACTGGGAGTGAATCAGACAGGCCCAGAATCGCCATCATACAAAACTGCCAACGACAAAAGATCAATATAAGGTCTAATAAAACATTTAACAATCCTATGACACAAGATAAACTTGGACAAGCCCAAGTTTATCTTGTGTCATAGGGTTGAGCTCACGAATGCCAATATAGTCCCATAAAGAAATTGGGGACCTTTTTATTGAGGAATGTAATTGTTTTTCTTGAATATTTGTGTTTTGCTGTATTTGTATTATATTGTATTTGATTTTAGATTGTGTCTATGACATTGTACAGTATATGCTGGGCTCCCTTGTGAAAGAGACACTGGATTAAATGGTGACTCCCTGCTTAAATAAAGGTCAAATAAAAAATAAACAAGGTCAAACCAGCTTGGATCACTGCAAGCAATGACTCCACCACAGTAGTTGGGTCAAGGGTCAGGTGCTTCATTCCATCCAGCCAAGTCCAAAGATCTAGGAATCAATCTCGGTCTTTCTGTCTTGATGACGAACGCAACGCAAGGATAATTTAATAGTAGGCCTAGAGATCGGCATTAAAACCACCGCCCCAGTGAAGCTACTAAATAATAGTAGTAAACCACTGCCCCAGTGAAGCTACTGAATAATAGTAGTAAACCACTGCCCCAGTGAAGCTACTAAATAATAGTAGTAAACCACTGCCCCAGTGAAGCTACTGAATAATAGTAGTAAACCACTGCCCCAGTGAAGCTACTGAATAATAGTAGTAAACCACTGCCCCAGTGAAGCTACTGAATAATAGTAGTAAACCACTGCCCCAGTGAAGCTACTAAATAATAGTAGTAAACCACTGCCCCAGTGAAGCTACTGAATAATAGTAGTAAACCACTGCCCCAGTGAAGCTACTGAATAATAGTAGTAAACCACTGCCCCAGTGAAGCTACTGAATAATAGTAGTAAACCACTGCCCCAGTGAAGCTACTAAATAATAGTAGTAAACCACTGCCCCAGTGAAGCTACTGAATAATAGTAGTAAACCACTGCCCCAGTGAAGCTACTGAATAATAGTAGTAAACCACTGCCCCAGTGAAGCTACTGAATAATAGTAGTAAACCACTGCCCCAGTGAAGCTACTGAATAATAGTAGCCTATTTATTTCAAGCATTCATTTCAAGCAGCTGCATGGTGCTCAATGATCTAGGGTGCATCTCAATAGTCTAAAAGGGGCTTTCTCTCCTTGTATCCTTCCCTTTATGAGCGTTGATCTGAGAAGATAGGATAGCTGAAAGCTACTATTACCTGTCCAGGTCTATCCAAACAGGGTGGTCTAAGGAGAGGAGACTTAGAAGGAGACGAGACAGGGAGAAGGAGAGGAGCAGTGGCGACCCGTCATTCAGGGCAGGTGGGGCAGAGCCAGATTTTTAGCTAAAGAATTACTAAATAAATAAAAAATATATTTTTTAGGGGGGGCGGTCCTGTTTTGCATGTTATTTTGGCATTAATACGTGTCACATATGCAAACAATGTAAACAAATCATTGAGTTAATAAAGACAAACATGGTTTTGCTTTCTTGAGTAAGGCAGCTCCAAAATGCAGGTGTTTCAGCCTAGCTCAGTGCTTTCTGTGGTAGTGGGGCGGATGCAGAAAATAGGAGCATTGCACCGTGATTGGCACAGTGTTCTGTCACTCATGGGGACATTGCGCAATCACCTATTTTAGTAAGGTGGACATGTAACATTTCAGCCCTTTGGGTCCAGCCATCGGCTGCGGTCCAAACACTTAAAGACACACCCTATCCCCTCAGCCCTCAAATTAAGTGGACATTTCTGATGATGTGTTGTGACGTTTGACGAGTGTACACTTGCAGGG
Organism: Thymallus thymallus; assembly: GCA_023634145.1. Taxonomy (NCBI): domain Eukaryota; kingdom Metazoa; phylum Chordata; class Actinopteri; order Salmoniformes; family Salmonidae; genus Thymallus; species Thymallus thymallus. Next base: position 22,303,256 of record CM042395.1, on the reverse strand, counting down.
CAAGGGGCGAGGGAGGAAGGAATGATTTTTAAAATGGACCACACTTGCCCGGAAATTCGTCACTCGTTCATCCCGCGATGATTGTGTTTTCAGCCAACGGTAACTTGGGTGTGCTTTATACGCTCTACAGTCAATTATGAATGCATATTTATTTACATTAACTATATCATTATTAATATATGCCCACTGTGTGATAGCTAGCAAATGAATTAGCTAACTAACGTCAGCCTGCATAGCTGGAACTTCTGAAGAAGGAAAATATTTTACTTCTACATTTTCCAAAAACTAACCAAACAAAACATCATTACTTTTACGAGACGTGTTTGTGCCGCCATGTGCATTAGTAACACAATTTCTAACTTATTTGCATTAGTTTTTACTTCCACTTGTATGTTGACTTCTCCATTGATGTTGTTTTTCAGTTTTCGCAGACTTTTCTTAGAGGATATACAATCGTCACAAATTGAATTATGGGGAGTTTCAGGCCCCGGAGTGAACATACAGTAATTGTACACTCGCAAACTCTACTTAAAACGAGGGCTGAGGGGCTTACGTTGCAAACTTCCCTTGCTTGGCTAATCACTTGGACCGCCCTCCAAGATGGCGACGAGGATTCCCCCAAGGGCATAAGGCGAGGGTAAGTGGATGAGGGTGTGTCTTTTAAGTGTTTGGACCGCAGCCATAGTTATATTACAAGTGCAGTTCCAAGAAGGCTCAAGGTCATTGGCCACAGAAATTACGTCAAATCACGTTATATGTGCAGTAGCTTTGATTGGACTGATAATGTCTACATCTTACTTTCACAATCACAGCTAGCAGTCATCATCATGAATCAAGTCTACTGGCTAATCCTTGTCATATGAAGAGAAATAATGAAGAGAAAATATAGATAAAATATATCTCTACGAAAGACTATTGAGAGTAAATATCAGTTCATCATAGGAGAGCTGTAGCTCCACCCACCGGTGATGTGGAGCAGAGCATGTTGGGCGATCTCTAACTGAGAAGGAAGTAAACAGAGAAAGTACACAAGCTGTGCTAAGGTCCAGCCATCTCTTGTGACTACCTACTGTATAGTTAGCATTTTTTGTTTTAGCCATGGCCAGTAGGCATCCTTCAGAAAAGTGAGTTCATATTTCTTACAATTCATGTGTTGTGGATGCACTCCTTTGTTATGCTAATTAGCGACTGTTGTCAATGTGTGCAGAGGGTCCCTGGTTGGAGCCCAGATAGGGGCTAGGAGAGCGACTGAAGCAAAACTGTTACACTGCTTCATCAATTATGTAGGATGCCAGAGAGATATGTATACTATAGCTAAAAAAGTAATACTAAGTGTATGTTGTGTAGTAAGCTGTTAGTAGCCCATGTGACTCACCCTAATAATTTTGTATATTTTCACCAACGCGGTATTGTAAACACATTGTTCGTGGCCGGTGTGTGATTGTTTGCAGACTTTCTTTGTACAGCTTTGACAGGGCTACTGATAGTAGTGGTGGCGCTTGGCTTGCACGTGCAAATTAAGCACACACAACATTCCATAACAGAATTATGTTATTTGGCGTGTCAAATTAAAAGCGTATTTAACGAGTCAAATAGTGTTATTTGAAGTGTATTTGTTTTGACACACAAAGACTCAAATGGCGTTCAATGTGCCTCACCTCTTAATTTTGCCTACTGTTCTGACTTGGTGGTGCACATGTAGCCTATAACCTGTTTTAGAGAAATGTAATCATCGAATATTGTAAGAGCTTTCATTGTCTGCTTATATACCCCCTTTATTTATCCTACGGTTCTGACTTTGTGAACAGGGAGTACACTGTAAGAAAGGCCCATGTTCTGAATTCTGTCGCTGTACATTTCAATAGTGCTGAACAAATAGTTATGCTGACTTCGTCTGTCGTCGCTCACTCATTACTGTCTTAATCGAAATTAAGGATGGCCTCTTATCCTCTTGTCGTCCCCTTATGCCATAGTTTGTATTTCTCAATTGTCAGTAGAAACCACATTTGTTTAAGCAAGTCAGCCATATCAGCTATGTTTTTTTAAAAGGTAGTAAATTAGGCTGAATTAACTGTTTCACTGCCAGACAAGGTTCTACTGATAGCCAGGTGTGGCTGACCCTGTAGGTAGGCTGTCATAGTAAATAAGACTTTGTTCTTAACTGACTTGCCTACATTAGTTAAATAAAAATAAATGTAGGCCCTAACAGTTTGTGGGCACCGTTTGACACCATTATAGTGCAATTCATCTATTGTTTAGTGTTGTGTTGTGTAGTGGCTTTGCTGGCATGCATACTAAAATAAAAAAATGTTGTTTGCCCCACCAAGATGTACATGCTAAAATCGCCACTGGAGAGGCGACAGGGAGAACGGGAGGAGACAGGGAGAAGGAGAGGAGAAAGGGAGAAGCTGCCACTTCAGACTCTTACTAACCCTTTGGCAATTAGCAGTGACAGTACCATCACACCTGTCAATTACTAGATCAGAGTGTGTTCTTGGAACAGTTACGCATCAATTTAGTATGGTCAGTTCGGTGTATTTAATATCCCCCAACATTTACCTTGATAATACTTCTCCTCCGAGGGATTCCTTTGGTGACTGTATCTCCTCCTGCTCCCTGCTTGACAGTAATGGGGGATCCGGGATTATTGTCGGTTTGGACAGCTGTCACGGTGTCTGACATCCCGCAGCCTCCGTTGAATACCAATTCTTCTCGATGAGTCTGGAGGCTCACCCCGTTGCTCGGCGAGGGTTTCATCCCAGCAACCGGTGTGCGCGCACCCTACCTATTTGTATTTTTGTTCACGGTAGCTGTGAGTCTTGTTAGGTGTTCGCTTTGCTACGTGAAATAACTGACAATAATTTTAACCACGATACTTTATCGCGCGACTCCATGCTTTGACAGACAGACACACACTTGCATTCGCAAAGTAGACTAGCCAAATCATGGTTCTCCGTCAGTAGCATAGGCATCGCTTTACCCGGCGAGAATGGGAATGTTTTACAAAATAACTTTCACCATCACCTTCTACTGATTAGGTGCGTTCCGTTGGGATGAAACCCGCGACTCGTCATAATAGAAAGTAAAACAATAGATTCAGAGTGACCCGGATGGCGCACACCTCAAATGCGCAGTAGTAAACACTGCTGTCGGCGTTTTTGTAATCTTTCATAATATGGAAGTGAAAGCAAAGGGCTTGACTCGACAGTTCTCGGTGCGTTCTGGAACCTAGTCTTCCCACTGGGTACAAGTCTAGTCTATTCCACGTTGGTTCAATTTAATTTCATTGAAATTACGTGGAAACAATAACGTTGATACAACCGTGTATGCCCAGTGGGTTGTCCCTAAGTATTTAATCCGTAGAGCTGAGGTAGCAGGTGAGCATCGTGTTTTCAGCTGCTGTCGAATACTTTCGCTGTCTATGCGGACAGAGGAGCGTGTATCGCACATTGGGCACCAGGCTATTGCCTTTCATAAAACGCTAGAATGATTGGACTCTCCCATAAAAAGTTATTGGGCAAACAAATGTTTGTACAAATGGACGTACATTATGGGCGACCAAACGTGCAGTAATTTAAAATGTTGTTATAGAAATTCAACAAAAGACAATCATTAATATGCTAAATAGTGAGGTGATTTCCCACAGTTAGTCCTGCAATAAGAGCTACAATGCTAATATTTGCGTAAACTCTTCACTTCTGTGAATATTTAATGGACCCAAAATCCATAGGCAAGGCTTACATTGCAATATGAATGTTCAATACACATAGTAGGTTGACTGGGGAGCTTACGTGGCTCATTTAACAGTGGAGTCAAAGTCCTGAAGTAAAAGCTACACTGCGCCTGTGAGTTTGCCAGTAAGAATCTGGAGAGGACGAAAGCGAAAAAATTAACACATACTGACTACTGACTAACGAGGTGACATCAAACGGTGCCCCTGCGTGCTAACATGCTATACGTGCTGAAATCCAACCTCAAAACATACATGGAAAAACCAAAGCCTGTAACACCCCGTTAAGACAACACATATATCCTATATTTTTGTTGGACAAGTTTGATCACCACCAACTTCCATGTCACAAAATAATCAAATTAAATGCTTCGCTATTCAAATGCGTCACCTTCTCCGATGTAAACTGGCTGTCACACCATTATATAGCTGCCAAAAACTCAAACGTTTTGAAAAACTGTTAAAATAATGTACGTTTCTAAAACAATCATCCCACTGGAACAAAACTCCAAAACGGGAAAAACGTCAAAATAAATTGTGAGCCAGTGCAACACACTGGCTAAACACAAAACTCAAAACTGCCCATCCTTGAAAGACAATAAGCAACCAAATTGTCAAGGGGAAACTCATGCAATAAAATACTCTAGCGAAGGAATCAGTGATTCGTGGGGCTCGTTTTTTGCAGGAAAAAATTATCTGTATAGACCACAATGTAGTTATCGTCATTATGTGGGAGCACAGCCTCTGCTCCTACATCACTGGCATCGTTATACAAAGAAAATGGACAACCAAAATCCGGAGCAGCTAAGTTGGCACTGGAAGACAATTGAGGGCCTCCATTTTTGCCAGGACTGGTCGGACTTCCCCTTGTCCCATCACCTTCCAGAGATATTTGACTGTTGCTCGGGAAATGTCGCTCTTTAGACAGGTTAACTGTCAGGTTGGCAGCTGAACAGACTCCCAATATCCTGAAGGTGTGACTATTATTACCCTAAATTATCATACACAAATGTAGCTATTTAAGTATATCTTCCTGTCATTTACCTGTACAGTTAACGTAACCATGCAAATATTCACTTACCTGTAAATTTAACTGTATATTTACCTGTACAGTTAATTTAACATATTCAGTTACCTGTTCATTTAACCAGTCTGTATATTAAGTAAACTATTATTACCCTCACTCATATAATACGCACTTTTAGCTATTTAAGTATTTCTCTGCCATCGACCTGTATTGTATAGTTAACTATCCACCATCCACCATATTCAGCCATCCACCCATACTATGCAATGTCTTTTTATAGCTTTTTTGCACTCCAGACTTCTTGTATTTTTATACTTTTTCATACTGCCGCTCTATGTATCATGTATCTGTCTTTTTCGTTCTGGCATTTTGCACCTGCCCTGTGTTTGTTTCGTAGCTGCTTGACAAAGAAATTTCCCATCGGGGATCAATAAAGTACCCATCCATCCATCCATCTATCCATCTATCCAAAAAGGCCAGTGGTGTTGATGGTATCCTCAATGAAATGATAAAATATATAGACCACAAATTCCAATTAGCTCTGGCATCTTCCCCAATATTTGGAACCAAGGACTGATCATCCCAATCCACAAAAATGGAGACAAATTTGACCCCAATAGCTACCGTGGGATATGCGTCAACAGCAACCTTGGGAAAATCCTGCACACCCTAATTGACAAACAAACCCAAACAAAGTCGAAGTCTTCTCATGCTTTGTCGATTTCAAAAAAGCTTTTGACTCAATTTGGCATGAGGGTCTGCTATACAAATTGATGGAAAGTGGTGTTGGGAGAAAAACATACAACATTAGAAAATCCACAAACAACAAGTGTGTGGTTAAAATTGGCAAAATACACACACATATCTTTCCACAGGGCCACGGGGTGAAATAGGGATGCAGCTTAAGCCCCACCCTCTTCAACATATATCAACGAATTGGCGAGGGCACTAGAACAGTCTGCAGCACCCGGCCTCACCCTGTAGAATCTGAAGTCAAATGTCTACTGTTTGCTGATGATCTGGTACTTCTGTCACCAACCAAAGAGGGCCTACAGCAGCACCTAGAGTTTCTGCACAGATTCTGCTAGACCTGGGCCCTGACAGTAAATCTCAGTAAGACAAAAATAATGGTGTTCCAAAAAAGGTCCAGTTGCCAGGACCACAAATACAAATTCCATCTTGCCTAAAGGGTCTGAATACTTCCTTAAATGTAATATTTCATTTAGATTTTTTAAATACATAATACATTTTTTCATTCATTTGCACTCAGTATGGGGTAATGTGTGTATATTGATGAGGAACAATTTTAGAATAAGGCTGTAATGTAACAAAATGTGGAAAAAGTCAAGGGGTCTGAATACTTTCCGGTGCCTTATTGTCAAAAGCAACCCACTCTTAACGCAGCCACCTGGTGCAGTCAATGGCTCAGTGTTCCAAAACTGTTCACCGGTTGCTACTATTGCAAGGGCAATGTTTTACTTGTGTGTTTTAAAACATATTGATACATAGCTGAATGCGCTACATAATATTGTTTGGGGGGTGCTAATGTGAAACATGGCCTTTAAATGTTGAACACCTGTCATACTGAACACAGCCCAGGCAAATGCAATCGAGCAATGTGCCGTGGCATTGATTAACCAATGGTTTGTTAGATACCACCCACATACGTTTGCTTGACACCCCCTCATTATCATATTGGAGGATGATATACAGAAATAAATACATCTAAAAATAATAAGTGAAGAAAAGTGGGATTCATTATTTAAATAATTATTCATCTATTTGTGTGCATTCATTCATCCATTTATTTATTTATCTATTTATTTTTTATTTTTACCTTTATTTTACTAGGCAAGTCAGTTAAGAACAAATTCTTATTTTCAATGACGGCCTAGGAACAGTGGGTTAACTGCCTTGTTCAGGGGCAGAACGACAGATTTTTACCTTGTCAGCTCGGGGATTCGATCCAGCAACCTTTCGGTTACGGGCCCAACACTCTAACCACTGGGCTACCTGCCGCCCGTGTGCATTTATATCTTTATTTATCTATTTATATATGCATTTATTTATTCATGTATTTATCTATTTATGTGTGCATTTACTTATTTAATTACGACAGCTTTGGTCCTCCATAATATTTAGACTACGGAATATAAACACTATTCTATTCTGTAAAACAAAACCTGTGTTTTGCAGAATATACAAGTGGCCCTTTTCTAATCTGCACTGACCTGCTCCAAATGTCATTGTGGTAGGTAAACATTATTGGATGACCTTCTCAAAAAAAGTTGAATTGAATGTCATGGGATGAATAAAATCAGAAATTACATTTTCTGGGCTTCCGAGGGGCATTATTATTGAGCCTTTCTTCTTCAAGTGTAAATGCCAGCCAGATGGACTGAATGAATGTCTGTGTTTTATTTTGTTCTTCCTTCATAGCAAAAGTACACCAGTTTATTCCTGTGAGGACAAGTTGCAGCAAGGGCATCCAAAAGCACAGGAGAGACCATCCCTGTCCTGCCCCTTGCAGTGACTTGTTTGTTCACCTACATAACTGAATAGCTCCGGAAAGACTGGCCATAAAGCAGATATTACTTGTTAGATATTACAGCACTGTCAGAGCTAGAAGCACAAGAATTTCACTACACCCGCAATAACATCTGCTAAACACGTGGATGTGACCAAAACAATGTGATTTGATTTGATTTGATGTTTATATAATAATAACTTGGTGGGTGCTTCTACTTGTCTTATGCACAAGTGTGTATTATACAGATGGTTTATACAAGTGTGTACTATACAGATGTGTGATTTGGAAATGGGTTTTTGGAGCAATTAGGGTTAAGTGCCTTGCTCAAGGGAACATCAACAGATTTGCTCAGGGATTTGAACTAGAAGTTTACATACACTTAGGTTGAAGTCATTAAAAGTCATTTTTCAACCACTCCACAGATTACATGTTAACAAACTATAGTTTTAGCAAGTCGGTTAGGACATCTAAGACACAAGTCATTCTTCCAACAATTGTTTACAGACAGATTATTTCACTTATAATGAACTATATCACAATTCCAGTGGGTCAGAAGTTTACATACAATAAGTTGACTGGGCCTTTAAACAGCTTGGAAAATTCCAGAAAATTATGTCATGGCTTTAGAAGCTTCTGATAGGCTAATTGACATAATTTGAGTCAATTGGAGGTGTACCTGTGGATGTATTTCAAGGCCTACCTTCAAACTCAGTGCCTCTTTGCTCGACATCATGGGAAAATCTAAAAAATCAGCCAAGACCTCAGAAAGATTGTAGACCTCCACAAGTCTGGTTCATCCTTGGGAGCAATTTCCAAACGCCTGAAGGTACCACGTTCATCTGTACAAACAATAGTACGCAAGTATAAACACCATGGGACCACGCAGCCGTCACACCTCTCAGGAAGGAGACGTGTTCTGTCTCCTAGAGATGATCATACTTTGGTGTGAAAAGTGCAAATCAATCCCAGAACAACAGCAAAGGACCTTGTGAAGATGCTGGAGGAAATGGGTACAAAAGTACCTATATCCGCAGTAAAACGAGTCCTATATCGACATAACCTGAAAGTCCGCTCCAAAACCGCCATAAATAAACCAGACTACGGTTTGCAATTGCACATGGGAACAAAGATCGTACTTTTTGGAGAAATGTCCTCTGGTCTGATGAAACCAAATAGAACTGTTTGGCCATAATGCAAGCCAAAGAACACCATCCCAACCATGAAGCATGGGGGTGGCAGCATCATGTTGTGGGGGTGCTTTGCTGCAGGAGGGACTGGTGCACTTCACAAAATAGATGGCATCATGAGGAAGGAAAATTATGTGGATATATTGAAGCAACATCTCAAGACATCAGTCAGGAAGTTAAAGCTTGGTTGTTGTAGCTGCTTGACAATGACATTTCCCCCCCGGGGGATCAATAAAGTACCTATCTATCGATCTATCTATCTAAATGGGTGTTCCAAATGGACAATGACCCCAAGCATACTTCCAAAGTTGTGGCAAAATGGCTTAGCCCTGACCTCAATCCTATAGAAAATGTGTGGGCAGAACTGAAAAAGCCTGTGCGAGCAAGGAGGCCTACAATCCTGACTCAGTTACACCTGTTCTGTCAGGAGGAATGGGCCAAAATTCACCCAACTTATTGTGGGAAGCTTGTGGAAGGCTACCCGAAACGTTGGACCCAAGTTAAACAATTTAAAGGCAATGCTACAGAATACTAATTGAGTGTATTCTGACCCACTGGGAAAGTGATGAAAGAAATAAAAGCTGAAATAAATCATTCTCCCTACTATTATTCTGACATTTCACATTTTTAAAATAAAGTGGTGATCCTAACTGACCTACTAGGATTAAATGTCAGGAATTGTGAAAAACGAAATGTATTTGGCTAAGGTGTATGTAAACTTCCGACTTCAACTGAGATATGTGATATAAATTCTAAATCAATACAACATGATCAAAAATGTTTTTATACATATGAGAATGTGTCTGACTGAGAATGCCATTCTCTCTCTCCCTCTCTTTTACACACACACACACACACACACACACACACACACACACACACACACAGAGAGAGCACACAGAGCACACGGCACATTCAACAATGATTCTACAGTGAACTCTAGTGGCCGTTGGGAGCGCTGAAACTCAACAGCCACAATGGGGACTAGGGCCACGTCTGTCCTGCATGTCAATCTCCCTCCCTGTTAATCTCTGTTCAATATCAATATGTGGCAGCTTGATTGATCATCACCTGACTGATTATATTCAATTAATTGCTATTCCTGCCATATTGTGGTTAAAGTTGAAGAGGGACAACTGCTGTCCTGCCCCTTACAGCTTCTGATGACTCATAACTGATACGTTGATCAATCCGAAATTGATCACCAAGAGACTTCTAAACACACACACGGAAACAGTTCAGACTGTGTATACTGCCAGGGGTAGTGTGTGTGTCAGTGACGGCTGGTGATAATTATTTTTGGGGGGCGCATGCAGTACCAAAAAGCATGTTGACTACTTTATTTTTTATTTTTTTTATAACAAATGTTTATTATACAGACAAATAAAAGTATAAATTCAAGCATTAAAGAGAAAACAGTGTCTGCACTTTTATCTTTTTACACATTCCTTCCCCAGAAGAAAAAAAAGGAAAAAAAACTAACAGCAACAACAGAGTAGCATGTTGACTACTTGAAAATAAATGTTGCTCTCCTTTCTTTCTGGCCAGCACATTTCTCAATGACTCTCTGATTAAAGTCAGTCATCTCAGTAACAAGTCTCTTTTCCATGGACAGCAATGCCAGTGAATTCAGCCTCTCCTGGGTCATGGTGTTTCTGAGAAAAGTTTTTATTATTTTCAAGGTTGAGAAGCACCTCTCAGCTTCAGCTGTTGTCATGGGTGTGGTAATGAGAACTTTTTGTCAACTCTTCGTTGTGCCTTCTAATGCCAATCCTTTAGCCTTCATCTAGTTGTTCAGCAATGCTAACTCTGCCCCAAAACGTTAGTTTCATGCTATTATCAAGATGGCTGCGGCTACTGTCATAACGTTTGCATTTTTCAGATAGATGTTTGAGGTCTCTTACCCCCGTTGTTCTCCACAAAACTTCAGTGACGACACTTTGGTTTAACTGCTACCATTTATCTCTACGAAAGTGATCAGCCTAGCAAGGTTTTGGCGGACTCGCAGTGACGGTTTGCCGGTGTCGCCCGCGCACTCGCAGTAGTGCCAAAGAGCGTAAAGTTGAATGACAGGTGATGAGAACCAATCAGATTGGATAAAATAACATGTATCCCATTCTGATTCGCCAGGGACGCAGCGACATGCGCCCGGGGGAGGATCTTTTAGAAACCAATTAGAGACCAGCTTCAGGTCACATGCTGCCCGAAGATTTATGGACTCAGATAGACATCCATTTGTCCGGCGTCCCTTGCCCATGAAACCGCATGAAACATATTGAAAAACATATAAAATACTAAATAGTTAACCGATTAAAGAAAGTTGTTATTAAATGCTGAGGCTCTTACTACCAGCCGGCACATTGTATGAGTAATCTATTTTATTTTTTATTTTTATTTCATTTTTATATCATTTTTGTATACATGTACATTTCTGGAATGTTGATGGGGGCGGCGCCCCAGCGCCCTCTATTGACAAGCCGCTACTGTTGTATGGTGGTATTAAACATTTTGTATTGTAGATATGTAAAGCCTCTCAATGGCCAATACATAGCATCAGCAATCCAGGGTTTATATACTTACTTAGTTACTTACTTAAGCCCTTGACTCTCTCTAGGGACCATAGCCCATTGATGAATGTCCTCCATTTCACGCGATTGGGGGCAAGTTTTTCAAGGTCTCCCCAGTTGTGTCCACTCCCAGACATCTCTTCCTGGACGTCCCTTCTCCAACTGTTCCTGGGGCGGCCTCTTTTCCTCTTTCTCTGGGGGTTCCATTTCAGGGCTTGTCGGGTAGTGTTGTTGGCTGGTGTCCGGAGGGTGTGTCCTATCAAGCTCCACTTTCTTCTCTGGATCTGCTGTTCGATAGGAACCTGTCCAGTTCTCGCCCACAGCTTCACATTTCTGACCTTGTCTCTCCAACAGATGTTCACGATCCTTCTGAGGCAGCTATTTGTGAATGTTTGTAATCGGCTTATTGTGTTGAAGATGCGTATTTTGGTATTTGTAGAGATGTATTTGGAGTTCCAGATCTTCCTGAGCATGTTGAACACTCTCCGGGCCTTGTTGATCCTGCTCTTTATTTCCGCATCTGTCCCTCCGTTGGTGTCCATGACGCTACCTAGATATGTGAAAGCCTCCACTTCCCCTAGGGGAGTGCCATGCATGAGGATAGGGTTGCTGGTCTTAGGGTGGATCTTCATCACCTGGGTCTTTGTAATGTTTGGTGTAAGTCCGAGTTTTATTGCTGATTGCGGGATTTTGTATGTCTTCTCCTGCATTTGAGTGTGTGTTTGAGAGGAGGGCAACGTCGTCCGCAAAGTCAAGCTGGTCTAGTTGGTCCCACATTGTTCACTGTATCCCATTTCTTCTCCCTTCTGTGGTCTCCTTCATTATCCAGTCAATGGCAAGAATGAAAAGAAACGGTGAAAGTAGACAACCCTGCTTCACACACATCTGGACATTGAAGCTCCTGGATAGCTGGCCTGCATGTGTGACTTTGCATGAGGTTTCAGCGTATGAGTTCTTCTACCAAGGACCTCCTCGCAAGTTGCGTTCCAAGTGGATTTAAGGTGTTCCCACTCTTCGTCTATTGTGCTACCTTCTGCCATCTTCAGTTGTAGTTCCGTACTTTTCCTTGATAGGGTGTCCTTGAACTTTATATACAGTGGGGAGAACAAGTATTTGATACACTGCCAATTTTGCAGGTTATCCTGCTTACAAAGCATGTAGAGGTCTGTAATTTTTATCATAGGTACACTTCAACTGTGAGAGACGGAATCTAAAACAAAAATCCAGAAAGTCACATTGTATGATTTTTAAAGAATTAATTTGCATTTCATTGCATGACATAAGTATTTGATCACCTACCAACCAGTAAGAATTCCGGCTCTCACAGACCTGTACGTTTTTCTTTAAGAAGCCCTCCTGTTCTCCACTCATTACCTGTATTAACTGCACCTGTTTGAACTCGTTACCTGTATAAAAGACACCTGTCCACACACTCAATCAAACAGACTCCAACCTCTCCACAATGGCCAAGACCAGAGAGCTGTGTAAGGACATCAGGGATAAAATTGTAGACCTGCACAAGGCTGGGATGGTCTACAGGACAATAGGCAAGCAGCTTGGTGAGAAGGCAACAACTGTTGGCGCAATTATTAGAAAATGGAAGAAGTTCAAGATGACGGTCAATCTCCCTCGGTCTGTGGCACCATGCAAGATCTCACCTCGTGGGGCATCAATGATCATGAGGAAGGTGAGGGATCAGCCCAGAACTACACGGCAGGACCTGGTCAATGACCTGAAGAGAGCTGGGACCACAGTCTCAAAGAAAACCATTAGTAACACACTACGCCGTCATGGATTAAAATCCTGCAGCGCACGCAAGGTCCCCCTGCTCAAGCCAGCGCATGTCTAGGCCTGTCTGAAGTTTGCCAATAACCATCTGGATGATCCAGAGGAGGAACGGGAGAAGGTCATGTGTTCTGATGAGACAAAAATAGAGCTTTTTGGTCTAAACTCCACTCGCCGTGTTTGGAGGAAGAAGAAGGATGAGTACAACCCCAAGAACACCATCCCAACCGTGAAGCATGGAGGTGGAAACATCATTCTTTGGGGATGCTTTTCTGCAAAGGGGACAGGACGACTGCACTGTATTGAGGGGAGGATGGATGGGGCCATGTATCGCGAGATCTTGGCCAACAACCTCCTTCCCTCAGTAAGAGCATTGAAGATGGGTCGTGGCTGGGTCTTCCAGCATGACAACGACCCGAAACACACAGCCAGGGCAACTAAGGAGTGGCTCCGTAAGAAGCATCTCAAGGTCCTGGAGTGGCCTAGCCAGTCTCCAGACCTGAACCCAATAGAAAATCTTTGGAGGGAGCTGAAAGTCCGTATTGCCCAGCGACAGCCCCGAAACCTGAAGGATCTGGAGAAGGTCTGTATGGAGGAGTGGGCCAAAATCCCTGCTGCAGTGTGTGCAAACCTGGTCAAGAACTACAGGAAACGTATGATCTCTGTAATTGCAAACAAAGGTTTCTGAACCAAATATTAAGTTCTGCTTTTCTGATGTATCAAATACTTATGTCATGCAATAAAATGTAAATTAATTACTTAAAAATCATAAAATGTGAATGTCCAGACAGTACCTGGCGTCCAGCACAGCTCAGAGGTTGGAGATTTCTTCTGGCCGCAGCCTTCTGGCCCCCCCGATGCCCAGTCCGGGTCTGGTCGTCTGCCCCGCTCCAGTGCCAGAGCAGTCCGCTCCACCGGTGCCCAGTCCGGGTCCGGTCGTCTGCCCCGCTCCATGGCCGGAGCCGTTCTCTACACCGGTGCCAAGTCCTGGACCGGTTGTCAGCCCCACTCCAGTGCCAGAGCAGTCCGCTCCACCGGTGCCCAATCCGGGCCTGGTCGTCTTCCCCGCTCCAGAGCTGGAGCTGAATGCTCTACCAGAGCCCCGTCCAGGACCGGTTGTCTGCCCCGCTCCAGGATCAGAGCTGCCTGCCACATCGGTGCCCAGTCCGGGAAAGGGTTACAGCCCTGCTCCTGAGCCAGATCCCCCGCCTGACCTGGTGCCACGTCCAGCGCCAGGTCCGGAGCCCCCACCTTGATTTGATATCTACAGTACCTGCTCCTGTGTTATATAGATGTGGCTGTGATCCTGGAGAGCCCCGCCCTTACTGTGACTGAGGGAGATTCTGTGACTCTGAGCTGCATATATGAAGACAAGAAAACAAAGCAAACAACCTCAAACTTCAGAGCTGATTTCCATAATGATGGATCCGTCATCATGACTAACACTACAGGGGAGATGACCATCCCTGCAGTATCCAGGTCAGATGAAGGGTTCTACAAGTGTAACAACGTTGTAGGAGAATCACCAGACAGCTGGATGAGTGTGACAGGTGAGCAGTACTCTGCACACACATTTTTTTAAGATCTTTATTTGAAGCTATGTATAGAAAAGTGTCTTATTGTTGTGTGTGATAATGGTCATGTAATTCGTTCCCCAGTTACATCTCCAGCTCCAGGCCCAGCCCCATTTCCAGCAGTCCCAGTGTGGTCCATCTCTCTGCCTAGGCTGCTGTGTAGTCTACTGGTGGTGTCTCCTTACCTGCTGGTGACCATCATAATGGTGGTGTCACAAACCCTGCCGAAGTTGCCTCACCCCCTTGTTCGGGCATGCTTCGGCGATCGTCGTCACCGGCTTTCTAGCCACTGCCGCTCGATCATTCATTATTCCATTTGTCATGTCTTGTCATTACGCACACCTGGTTCTCATTTCCCCTCATTACTTCATGTATATATGTTCCCTCTCTTCCCCCATGTCCTCGTCGGATATTGTTCAGTGTGATTGTGCATTCACCTTTGTTTACTCATCTTGAACAGTCGTACCTATTCCTGTTCAGATTGTGTCTGCGTATTTGGATATTAAATTTATCCTTGATTGCACGCTACCTCCTGCGCCTGGCTCTCTATTCTATTCCACGCATCACAGAATATCCGACCTACCAATGGAGTCAGCAGGAGTGAATAACATGACCGGGGTAGTGGAGAGAGTGAGGGAGCACTCCACCATGCTCACCAGCCTAGGAGAGGCGATGGATCGGGTTCTGCAAGCTGTCCAGCGACTAGAGCACCTCCGACCAGACAGTGAAACCTCACCGTTAGCAAATACGGGGCAACCCAATCGCAACACTCCACTACAACCTACCGGTCAAATCCACATTTCCCTTCCCCGGGAATACGATGGTACCGCTGCCCAGTGCCAGGGTTTCCTGCTGCAGCTTGAGCTGGCATTCAGCACGATATCTCCTCCTCCTTCGGACCGTGAGAAGGTATCCGCCCTCGTCTCCTGTCTAACTGGGAAGCCCTGGAGTGGGCCAACGCAACCTGGAGAGAGGGAACAGAGTTGGACAACTTCGGGGAGTTCGCCCGCCACTTCCGAGCTGTCTTCGACCATCCACCAGAAGGAAGAGAGGCGGGTGAACGCCTTTTCCACCTACGACAGGGGACGAGGAGTGCGCAGGATTTCGCGCTGGAGTTCCGGACGTTAGCGGCCGGGTCTGGGTGGAATGAGCGGGCCCTCATTGACCATTTCCGCTGCAGTTTGCATGAGGACGTCCGTCGAGAGCTAGCCTGCCGGGATGCCACGCTTAGTTTTAACCAACTCGTGGATATGGCCATACGACTGGACAATCTGCTGGCCTCTCGCGGACGTCCAGTGAGGGGTCCGCTCTTACCACCCTTATCCACACCAGATCCGGTCCCTATGGAGATGGGTGGAACGGCCGTCCAGAATCGTCACGGGAGCTGGGTCCAGTGCTCATCCTGTGGTCGTCATGGACATTCAGCGGGCCGTTGTTTTCAGAGTGCTGGGTATAGAGGCGGCAGGCAGGGCACTCTGGCATCACCCCAGGTAACAACGCACCACACTTACCCAGAGTCCTCTGTTACACACCTCTACCCTCCAGTGTAATTTCCTGATTTTTGTGCTATTCCCCAGTGTAAGGCGCTAGTCGATTCAGGCGCAGCTGGAAATTTTATGGATAGTACTCTAGCTAGTAGATTAGGGATCCCGCTTACGCCCATGTCCATCTCCATTCCCATTCAAGCGTTAGATAGTCGACCGTTAGGGTCTGGGTATGTTAAGGAGACCACCGGAGACATAGTAATGATCACCCAGGAGAATCATAAGGAGAAAAATAAATTTCTTCATTATTGATTCTCCTGCATTCCCGGTGGTACTAGGACTGCCCTGGTTAAGTACTCACAATCCCACCTTTTTGTGGAAACAGAGGGCTCTAACGGGGTGGTCATCAGAGTGTCCGGGGAGGTGTGTAGGTGTTTCCGTTGGTGCAACCACGGTGGAGAGTCCAGAGAATGTCCCCACCGTGCGCATTCCCCCCGAATACCTAGATTTGGCTCAAGCCTTCTCTAAGAAAAAGGCTAATAAATTACCACCTCATCGCCCAGGGGATTGTGCGATAAACCTCAAGGTAGACGCTGTACTTCCCAGGAGTCATGTGTATCCCCTGTCGCAGGTAGAGACGGAGGCTATGGAAACATATGTCTCTGAGTCCCTACGACAGGGGTTCATACGGTCCTCTACTTCACCCGCCTCCTCGAGCTTCTTTTTTGTGAAGAAGAAGGATGGTGGTTTGCGCCCATGCATTGATTACCGCGCCCTCAACCAGATCACAGAAAGGTATAGTTATCCTCTACCTCTCATCTCATCGGTGATTGAATCAATGCATGGGGCGCGCTTCTTCACTAAACTAGATCTCAGGAGTGCGTACAATTTGGTGCGTATCCGGGAAGGAGATGAGTGGAAAACGGCATTTAGTACCACTTCAGGTCACTATGAGTATCTAGTCATGCCATACGGGTTGATGAATTCACCATCGGTCTTCCAATCTTTTGTTGACAATGTTTTCAGGGACATGTTCGGTTGTGGTGTGGTAGTATATATCGATGACATTCTGGTGTATTCCGCTACACGCGCCGAGCATGTTTCCCTAGCCCGTAAAGTACTTGGAAGATTGCTGGAGCATAACCTGTATGTCAAGGCAGAAAAATGTCTGTTCTTCCAACAGTCCGTTTCCTTCCTTGGATACCACATTACCACCTCCGGGGTGGAGATGGAGAGTGACCGCATTTCAGCCGTGCGTAATTGGCCGACTCCAACCACGGTTAAAGAGGTACAGCGGTTTTTAGGGTTTGCCAAATTCTATCGGAGGTTTATCCGGGGCTTTGGCAAGGTGGCGACTCCCATTACTTCACTGTTAAAGGGGGGTCCGTCCCGTCTCCGCTGGTGCGCTGCGGCGGACAGGGCATTCAGGCAGCTGAAGGCTCTTTTCACCGCGGCCCCGGTGCTAGCCCATCCGGATCCCTCTTTGCAGTTCATAGTAGAGGTGGACGCGTCCGAATCAGGGGTAGGAGCAGTCTTATCCCAACGATCGGGCACGCCACCTAAGCTCCGTCCCTGTGCCTTCTTCTCTAAGAAGCTCAGCGCGGCGGAGCAAAACTATGATGTAGGTGATCGGGAGTTGTTGGCTGTAGTCAAGGCTTTGACTGTGTGGAGACATTGGCTTGAGGGGGCTAAACACCCTTTCCTCATCTGGACTGACCACCGTAACCTGGAGTACATCCGGGCAGCTAGGAGGCTGAATCCTCGTCAGGCCAGGTGGGCCATGTTTTTCACACGTTTTCATTTCACCATCTCCTATATTCCAGGGACTAAGAACGTTAAGGCAGACGCACTGTCTCGGCTGTACGACAAAGAGGAGAGGCCCATGGATGACACCCCCATACTACCGGCCTCCTGCATTATAGCGCCGGTAGTATGGGCGCTGGACGCGGACATTGAACAGGCATTGCACACAGAGCCAGCTCCACCGTCCTGTCCCGCTGGACGTCTGTACGTGCCGTCTGCTGTCCGTGACCGGCTCATCTATTGGGCCCACACGTCACCCTCCTCTGGTCACCCCGGTATCGGTCGGACAGTGCGCTGCCTTTCTGAGAAATATTGGTGGCCCACCTTGGCTAAGGATGTGAGGGTGTATGTCTCCTCCTGCTCGGTGTGCGCCCAGTGTAAGGCACCTAGACACCTTCCTAGAGGTAAATTACTTCCTTTACCTATTCCACAACGGCCATGGTCACATTTATTGATAGATTTCCTGACAGACCTTCCACCTTCCCAGGGGAACACCACTATCCTGGTCGTTGTGGATCGATTCTCCAAGTCCTGCCGCCTCTTGCCTCTGCCCGGTCTCCCCACGGCCCTGCAGACTGCGGAGGCTCTATTCACTCATGTCTTCCGGCACTACGGGGTACCAGAGGATATAGTATCTGATCGGGGCCCCCAATTCACATCTAGGGTGTGGAAAGCATTTATGGAACACCTGGGGGTCTCCGTCAGCCTTACCTCTGGGTTTCACCCCGAATCTAACGGGCAGGTGGAGAGGGTAAATCAAGATATAGGTAGGTTCTTAAGGTCCTACTGCCAGGACCGGCCGGGGGAGTGGTCTACGTACCTGCCATGGGCTGAGATGGCACAGAATTCCCTCCGTCACTCCTCTACCAACCTAACCCCATTTCAGTGTGTGTTAGGTTACCAGCCGGTTCTGGCACCGTGGCATCGGAGCCAGACCGAAGCCCCTGCGGTGGATGAGTGGTTCCGTCATGCGGAGGCCACATGGGAAGCTGCCCATGTTCATCTCCAGCGGGCAGTATGTCGACACAAAATAGGCGCGGACCGTCACCGCAGTGAGGCCCCAGTATACACACCGGGTGATCGGGTCTGGCTCTCGACCCGGAACCTACCTCTCCGCCTGCCATGCCGGAAGCTGAGCCCGCGGTTTGCAGGGCCATTCAAAGTCCTGAGGAGAATCAACGAGGTTACATACAGGTTAAAACTCCCTCCCGATTACCGTATTAACCCCTCGTTTCATGTGTCTCTCCTCAGGCCGGTGGTGGCTGGTCCGCTCCAGGAGTCTGAGGTACGGGAAGCCCCCCCACCCCCGTTGGACATCGAAGGGATCCCGGCGTACTCCGTTCGTTCCATCTTGGATTCGAGACGTCGGGCGGGGGGCCTTCAGTACCTCGTGGAGTGGGAGGGGTATGGCCCGGAGGAGAGGTGCTGGGTGCCGAGGGGGGATGTGCTTGACCATTCCCTATTACGAGATTTCCACCGTCGCCGCCCAGAGCGCCCGGCGCCTCGCCGTCCGAGTCGTCCCCAAAGCCGGTGTCGGAACGCAGCTGGAGCTGCGCGTCAAGGGGGGGGTACTGTCACGAACCCTGCCGAAGTTGCCTCACCCCCTTGTTCGGGCATGCTTCGGCGATCGTCGTCACCGGCTTTCTAGCCACTGCCGCTCGATCATTCATTATTCCATTTGTCATGTCTTGTCATTACGCACACCTGGTTCTCATTTCCCCTCATTACTTCATGTATATATGTTCCCTCTGTTCCCCCATGTCCTCGTCGGATATTGTTCAGTGTGATTGTGCATTCACCTTTGTTTACTCATCTTGAACAGTCGTACCTATTCCTGTTCAGATTGTGTCTGCGTATTTGGATATTAAATTTATCCTTGATTGCACGCTACCTCCTGCGCCTGGCTCTCTATTCTATTCCACGCATCACAGGTGGTGAAATGCAACAGGCGCAGGAGCATGGCTCGAGTTGAGAACCCTACCACATCTAACTGTATGTATTCACCTTTTATCCAATACTATGTGCTGCACAGGAATAGTACTTTAATAGTTCATCTTGATAGAATGTCATATAATGTCTTAATTGCAATGGTATGTGGTCAGTGTGTGAGAAGTTTCTGTTCCCATCTCTGTCTAATAGCTCAGTCTGATGAAGAGAAGAGAAGATGTGCTGTCATCACATAATCAGGATGAAATGTTCAGCAACAACACACTTTATGGGAACTATCGGTGAACATTCTTGAAGACAAGAGTAACCATGTTATTGTTGGAGTAAACGCATTACTGTAGGCCCATGTGTGCCCATGTCTGAGTCTGTGTCACGCAGCATGTAGCATTGCAAGGTTGTGTTACAGGTCATACAGACACAGACACAGACACAGACACAGAGACAAGCCAGACTTAAGGATGGGGGAGAGAAGACCCCCCCCCCCCCACACACACACACACTGTTAACATACACACTTGTTTATCAGAATAGAGGATGTTCTGCTGTGTGTGTTATGTTAAAGCTGGACCACAAAACAACAAGTTAAAAATAACTTTTTCTGTGAAGTGTGAAGTTTCCATAACTGTGGTAAGAACAGACTAACTGCCCTCATTATTTGCTGCACTAGTCTGTATGTCACTGATCATTAGTAAGTCAGGGAGAGTTGTAATATTAGGCCTTTATTCTATTCTATTCAATAGCAGGCGTTAGGCTTATTGTGTCCATCCTTTCCACAGCCTGAGGAAAGGTATCTGATCATTTTACTGTTCACAGATGTACGATGCTATATGTTCCTATTTTTGTATAAACACTGGGATTTATAAACAAATGATCTGGGAATAATCTCAGCTAAAGCAATCTATAAAGCCCAACGCATACAAATAAGCAATCTATAAAGCCCAACAAATACAAATAAGCAATCTATAATTCCCAACACATACAGCTGAAGTCGGAAGTTTACATACACTTAGGTTGAAGTCATTAAAACTATGGTTTTGGCAAGTCGGTTAGGACATCTACTTTGTGCATGACACAAGTAATTCTCCCAACAATTGTTTACAGACAGATTATTTCACTTATAATTCACTATCTTCTGACTTCAACTGTACATACATGTCTTATATACAGTACAGTGCATTCAGACTCCTTGACTATTTAAATATTTTGTTACGACGATACAACCTTATTCTAAAATGTATTCAAATATATTTGTTCATTATCAATCTACACACAATAACCCATCATGACATAGCAAAAACTGTTTTTTAGAAATGTTAGGAAATGTATTAAAAATAACACTGAAATGTCACATTTACATAAGTATTCAGACCCTTTACTCAGTACTTTGTTGAAGCAACTTTGGCAGCGATTACAGCCTTGAGTCTTCTTGGGTATGACGCTACAAGCGTGGCACACCTGTACTTCCTGCAGAGAGGAATGAGAGTTTCTCTCATTCCTCTCTGCAGATCCTCTCAAGCTCTGTCAGGTTGGATGGGGAGCGTTGCTGCACAGCTATTTTCAGGTCTCTCCAGAGATGTTCGATCAGGTTCATGTACGGGATCAATGCTGGGCCACTCAAGGACATTCAGAGACTTGTCCCAAAGCCACTCCTGCATCGTCTTGGCTGTGTGCTTAGGGTCATTTTTCCTTCACCCCAGTCTGAGGTCCTAAGCGCTCTGGAGCAGGTCTTCATCAAGGATCTCTCTGTACTTTGCTCTGTTCATCTTTGCCTCAATCCTGACTAGTCTCCCAGTCCCTGCCGCTGAGAAACATCCCCCCAGCATTTTTTTTCTTCTTTTTTTTTTTTTTTTTTTTTCTACCTTTATTTTACTAGGCAAGTCAGTTAAGAACAAATTCTTATTTTCAATGACGGCCTAGGAACAGTGGGTTAACTGCCTTGTTCAGGGGCAGAACGACAGATTTTTACCTTGTCAGCTCGGGGATTCGATCCAGCAACCTTTCAGTTACGGGCCCAACACTCTAACCACTGGGCTACCTGCCGCCCCAAATGATGCTGCCACCACCATGCTTCACCGTGGGGATGGTGCCAGGATTCCTCCAGATGTGACACTTGGCATTCAGGCCACAGAGTTCGATCTTGGTTTCATCAGACCAGAGAATCTTGGTTTTCATGGTCTGATAGTCTTTAGGTGCCTTTTGGCAAACTCCAAGCGGGCTGTCATGTGCCTTTTACTGAGGAGTGGCTGGCGTCTGGCCACTACCATAAAGGCCTGATTGGTGGAGTGCTGCAGAGATGGTTGTCCTTCTGGAAGGTTTTCCCATCTCCACAGAGGAGCTCTGTCAGAGTGACCATTGGGTTCTTGGTCACCTCCCCAAGGCCCTTCTCCCCCGATTGCTCAGTTTGGCTGGGCGGCTATCTCTAGGAAGAGACTTTGTGGTTTCAAACTTCTTCCATTTAAGAATGATGGAGGCCAATGTGTTCTTAGGGATCTTCAATGCTGCTAACATTTTTTGGTACCCTTCCCCAGAGCTGTGTCTCGACACAATCCTGTCTTGGAGCTCTATGGACAATTCCTTCGACCTCATGGCTTGGTTTTTGCTCTGACATGCACTGTCAACTGTGGGACCTTTATATACTGTAGACAGGTGTGTGTGCCTTTCCAAATTATGTCGAATCAATTGAATTTACCACAGGTGGACTCCAATCATGTTGTAAAAACATCTCAAGGATAATCAATAGAAACAGGATGCACCTGAGCTCAATTTCGAGTATCATAGCAAAGGGTCTGAATACAAATAAGTTATTTATGTTTTTGATTTGTAATACATTTGCAAAAATGTCTAAACCTGTTTTTACTTCATCATTATGGGGTATTGTGTGTAGATTGCTGAGTAAAATGTTTTATTTCATCCATTTAAGAAAAAGGCTGTAACGTAACAAAATGTGTAAAAAGTCAAGGGTTCTGAATACTTTCCGAAGGCAACGTGTGTATATATACCTATTCATAATTTATACTTTTTTGCTTTCTTTGGATGGGAGATTGGGGGTGGAGACATGTTGGATGGGTGGGGTTAGGGGAATGGAATTGGAGATTGGGGGTGGAGACGTGGGGTTGGGTGGGGTTGGAGGAATGGGATGGGAGATTGGGGGTGGAGACGTGGAGTTGGGGGAATGGGATGGGAGATAGGGTGGAGACATGTTGGGTGGGTGTGGTTGGGGGAATGCGATGGGAGATTGGGTTGGAGACATGTTGGGTGGGTGTAGTTCGGGGAATGGTGGTGGAACATGTTGGATGGGTGAGGTTGGGGGATTGGGATGGGAGATTGGGGATGGAGGAATGTTGGATGGGTGGGGTTTGGGGAATGGAATTGGAGATTGGGGGTGAAGACATGTTGGATGGATGGGGTTGGAGGAATGGGATGGGAGATTGGGGGTGGAGACGTGGGGTTGGGGGAATGGGATGGGAGATTGGGGGTGGAGGCATGTTGGGTGGGTGGCGTTGGGGGAATGGGATGGGAGATGGGGTGGAGACATGTTGGGTGGGTGGGGTTGGAGGAATGTGATGGGAGATTGGGGTGGAGACATGTTGGAGGGTGGGGTTGGAGGAATGTGATGGGAGATTGGGGGTGGATACATGTTGGGTGGGTGGGGTTGGAGGAATGTGATGGGAGATTGGGGGTGGAGACATGTTGGGTGGGTGTAGTTCGGGGAATGGTGGTGGAACATGTTGGATGGGTGAGGTTGGGGGATTGGGATGGGAGATTGGGGGTGGAGGCATGTTGGATGGGTGGGGTTGGGGGAATGGGCAGGGATATTGGGGGTGGAGACATGTTGGATGGGTGTGGTTTGGGGAATATGATTTGAGATTAGGGTGGAGACATGTTGGATGGGTGGGGTTGGGGGAATGGGATGGGAGATTGGGGGTGGAGACATGTTGGATGGGTGGGTTTGGGGAATGGAGGTGGAAGCATGTTGGGTGGGTGGGTGTGGTTGGGGATTGGGGGTGGATACATTTTGTGGGATTGGGGGTGGAGACATGTTGGGCTGTCCTAGGTAGTTTGCCAGTGGTCTGGAATTTTCGTCGGACAGTGGAATGATGTACTTCGAATTGCTTGGAAATGGAGTGATGTACTTCGAATTGCTTGGAAATGGATTTGTAACTCCTCCCAGACTCATGGGCATCAATAATCTTTCTTCTGAGGGCCTCAGGTAGGTCTTTTGATCTTTGAATGATGTGTTACCACACACCCATATGGTTAAGACCAAACCAGACCAATTTTCAGACCAATTTTCTCTCTCTAATGTTTTCTAATCATTTGCACTTGTTTTGGTACACCTTATTCTAATTTTATCCATTTTATGTGATGGTAAAGGTAGGGGTGTACTAACTTTTTCCCCATAAGGAAAATGCTTTTTTGTTTATTTTAATTGCATAACATTTTCAATTTGTTTTAAAAAATGTTTTTGATTTGTTAAATTGGGTAACCTTTATCTGTCAATAGTGTTGAAGTGAAGATTACATATCCATCTGTCCAAATACGTAAAAAAAAGTACACCACTTTTCAGGTGGTGTACTTACTTTTTCACATGACTGTATGTGGAAAATAATACATGGCAATTGAATTAACTGAATATGAAATGATATGAAACTGTATATTGTATCTGTAACCCTCCCCCCAACGAAAATAATGACATTATTATTATTTATTTATTTGCTTGAGCAACAGCAGTGTATATGGTTGACAACTTGGGTGGCAGGAGGCCTAGAGCATTGGGCCAGTAACCAAAAGTTTGCTTGTTTGAATGCCCGAGCCAACAAGTGCCTTGAGCAAGGCACTTAACCTTCATTTGCTCCAAAGGTGCTGTACTACTATGGCTGACCCTGTAAAACAACATATTTCACTGCACCTATCCAGTGTATGTGACAATACAACATCTTATATCTTATTTGTCAAATAAAGTTGTTGTACCCTGATATGTCAGTGCTCCATGTGTTGTAATGTAACAATGGTGTGATAATTCCATAACATTCCCACTGGGGTCATGCACGAATGATACTTTTAAGTATAAGTTTTACCTAACCACAGCTCTAGGATCAGATTAATCTACCTACAACAGTGACTTGAACCATTGGGTTCAAAATAAAACCACCCCAGTGCCGCCAGTTGGGGAACCCTGCATTAGAGGGATGATCAATATCAGACCCTGTATCAGCATCCAGGGGCAACTACCTGAAGCTGAGGGTAATAAATGCTGGTATGTAAATAGTGATCAGGAGTATGGCAGCGAGATGGCAGAGAGATAGCTAAGATCTTCCTGATTTATATTCAATCAAATATGGACTTGATTGCAATTTCTGTCATATTGTGATTATTTGTTATAATGGAGCTGTAGCTGGATGGATACGTATCCTTTTACCTTCCATGTCATTACGCATCTCATTACAGATACACTTCACATTTTTGTATCACACCGTTGATTCACATTTGGAAGGGGGTTGTAAACTAGGTGCTCGATATCAGGTGTCTTTATTTATCAAGAAAAGTGTATACCACTAAATATTGTAAAAATATAAATAAATATATTAAAAGATAGCCTACTGTTTTCAACAAAGTTGTAACTAAATGACCCGTAAAAACCCATATAGAGAATAAAAACACCCCTTGTCTACTTTTTGAAACTCCCCAATTAGGTTCAGCTAGTGCGTTGGGTGTGACGTTTTGAAAGTCATTAGTTGCAACTTTTTTTTGGGTGCATTTGAAGCGGGGAAAGTTTGCGCGGCCGTGTGTTTAATTTATTCTGTTTTAACGGTTTTAGAAATGGTGAGTATCTAGCTAAATCTGTGTTTTGACAATTGTCCAACCACAATATTTATATCTGTTAGCGAACTAATTAATAAATTGCCCGGCCTTGACTACATCTAGTGAACAGTTTGCTGAGACGCAGTCAGCTAAATTATATTTTTTCGCTGTCCAATTTTTCGCGCAAGCGAACTGAAGTTCACTGACGTTAGCGAATTTGTAATCTACAAGTGTAACATTTCTAGGTCATTAGTTAAACGACTAACTAGTATGCTTGAGTAAACCAGTTAATATGGCAGTTTGTTACTAGGCTAACCATTTTATAGCTAGTTAGGTAGTTGACATGGCTAGCTGCCAGCTCTGTCTTGTGGTTGCCTCGTGTCTCCTGTCCTAGCTAGCCAGGGCCCAGGCACTCTGATATAGTCGTTCATAAACTGCTTAGGCATCTAGTTGATTTGTTAAAGTTGTAACCAGTACAGATGAATAATACTTTATAATTAATCCGTTTTTCTATTAGGTAAGTGGTTGGGAACAAGCTACCTAGCCGGAAACTGGCGGATGACAATATCCTGATTGCTGAAATATAAGTGGATTGTGCTCAGTCAGGATGTGTACGATTTCCCGCTTGCCTTTTTGAAATTCTACTAGGGATTTGAGTTCACCCGGGATCCTAGTTAACTTACTCCTTTCGTCGGTGACTAAACTAGCTAGTTAGGTCAGTAGATTCTCTATCTGATGATGACTGACGCCTACTTTGATTCTGGTCACAGTAGATACCTACAGTAGTTAACTAATATCTTTCTGCCAACTTCAGCAGGTTGTTGTGGTTGTTTGTAGAAAAGTGCCAGGCAAATGAACTAGTGACCAATTAAATATTTACTTTACTCTTTATTCCAGGATATTCAGAAACAGAGAAACGAATTTCAGACGTCCCCAAATTTGAAGTTGTCAAATGGTTATATTTTACCTGAAGGTAGAATGACACCAAACACTCTTTTTGTCGGAGGAATCGACATGAAGGTGAGTAACTAGCTGCTATACAGTGTGTATTCTTGCGTTCTCACTGTACCGTCGACACCTGCTGTATACTGTGCAAGTGACAAACTAATTGTATTACTTATCATGCAGAGCCTCCACATGGGAGGTTATTTTGTCCATTAAGTGTACTTTGGAGGAGGGTGTAAGTGTTTCAATGGGATAGTCTCTGCTTCATCTGGCCTGTATTCACTGGAAATAAACAGATTCTAAACTAAAAATAATTCCCTAATGGATACAATAAAGTCAACATCTAGCTTGCTCATATTGCCCCCTTTTTTTTTTTTTTTAGGTGGATGAGAATGAAATCCGGGACTTCTTTGCAAGATTTGGCGCCGTGAAGGAAGTGAAAATCATCACTTACCGTGGAGGCATCTGCAAAGGGTGAATCACAAATTAGTAGGCTTTAGTCAAGACAATTGGATCCATCCAAATAAACCTGGCCTTATATTGAACAATGTAATTCTTTGTGTAGATATGGATTTGTTTACTTCAATGACGACGTCGACATCCAAACCATCGTTGAAGTAAGAACCATTTATTTAACATGGTCGCGTCTTAAATGGAGTCAAGTCTTTAACCTTTCCTTCATTAGGCTCATAAGCTAATGTGTTTCGTCTCCACCATGTTTACTCTGCAGCAACAGATCAGTTTTAAAGGGCGGAAACTAAAGCTGGGTCCAGCAATCATGAAGGAAAGGAGCTCACGTGAGTGTTTGTTGCTTCACTTGTGTTCATTTTGTTCCATCTATGCATGTTTGTAGTGGCTATTTATCCTTGTCTTTTGTACTCTATTGCCACTGCTGAAGTCTGGGTTGTGGCTAAACGTGTTCCAGGTCAACCAATAGTGGCGTGCTAGGTGAAATTGCTACATCAAATGATGTGGTTAGCTTGACCACATCTAGGCAGAGATCTGGCATTTTGTTTATTTGTTTGCCCCGCCCAGGTTCCATGCCGTCTCACCTGGTTGGTCAGGTCCCCTGGATGAGCCCCTCCCAGTACATCTACTGCACCTGCTGCTCTCCTATGGGAGTGGGCGTGGCTCAGCCCTCACCTGTACTCAACGGGGGCAATCCCTACATCCAGGTAAGGCCCTGTCATCACCACAAAGCCACTGGCTGTGTCCCAAATGACTATATACTACACTACTTTTTACCAGGTCCCAGGGTGCCTCACACTGTTACAACACAGGCTTGAATCAGTTCACACGTTTGGACTAATAGTGGTCCCAAAAGTGCACCAGCCCAAACCTGCCAACTATGTTCAGTAGAACGTTGCAGATAGAAATGTCCTGAATAGATCTGATGGGATTCCTTATTCAGAGGCACGTTTTTTTTTTATATAACGTTCCACAAAGTTGTGCTCTGCTGAACATGGCCCAAGAGAACTACAATTACACCAGATTGACAGTTGACGATCTTACACTGAGGGAAGAGACTTTTTATATTTGTTTTTCCCTCTTTTCTCAGCCTTACTCGTACAACGGCCTTCAAGGAGTCATGATGCCACAGATGCCCATGAGCTACGCACAAACCGCCTACACGTACCAGGTAAACAAACACACTTGTAGAGGCATAGAACCTATTCATTGAATAACTTTGTAACCTGGAGAAGTCCTAGTGGCATTTGGTATGAAAACATGCAATACAACATGACACATTTAGCATCAACACTATAATATGCTAAACTTGTATACATGCATGATATGTTGGCTTCATAGACCAGCCACATACATCTGACATACTATACCATAGCTAACACAATCCCACCTTTTCCCAGTGGAGGAATAAAAGGATGCATGTGTTTTCCTGTATGTCTGACCTTTGACTCCCTGTTCTCTCCTCTCCCAGTACGCCTCACCACATTGGACCGGGGAGCAGAGGTCACGGCTCGTCAACCAGGTGACACTCGCTTCCTCTGAATGACTGTCTACCTTTTGCTAACTGTTAAGAATGCATTACCAAATGTTATTTTATTTGAACTGTTTGGAATAGCTATTGCTCTGCAGATGTGACATATTTGTACATGTTTTACCTAACAACAGCTCTAGGATCAGATTACTCTACCTACAACAGTGACTTGTTGGATTTTGTTGGCTGGTCAAGTAATGGCCACTGGGTGGCAGTGTTTGTTGAAGCTTATATTGTCTGTTGGTGTGAGTGCTTTGAGAGGACATACAGTACAATCTGCCAGTGTCAGTATTTGCAATAATTCATGTGTTGGCTAAGGTTGACTGATTTTTCTCCAAGGGTGTTTTTGCTGTAGTAGTTCCTGTGTTAAGGTTCACTGTCGTTGTTTCAGCTGGCTCATTATGTGATGTGATGTGGTGCCCCGTTTCCAGAACTTTGCGGACTGTGAAGTCCAGACTCTGCTGACTTTGCTGTAGTCTACAGCCCATTGACCCTCCTGTACCAGGTGAACACACACACCCTGACCCTGCCAGTGTAGCAGGTGAGCACACACACACTGACCCTCCAGCTAGGCACACAAATGACGCACATTGTCTCGATCTCCTCTCTACTGCAGTGAAAAAGCCCCTACAGCACAGCAAGTGTTTATTGCACTGTCCATGCTGAAGCTGCAACATCATTTCAAATCCCCAATTTGTTTAGGAACAACATTCCCTCAAACCTTGCTCTCATGTAAGCATCGCATGCGACCAACAGGGTCTGACCAATAGCCTATCATCATCACATCAATAATTGGGTTATAACAAACACAGTAACACCTGATGCCAAAATGAGGTTTATTTGTTTAGGCTAATTATTCAAAGCTTGCTTTATTACATTTTTAAACTAAAGTGATTAGTTACATTTCAAAGCATGAATGTCTCGAATGCTGTGTGAAGACATGATCAAATGAGTAGTCCACAGAGACAGGTGTGAATCAGATAGGTGTCTTATGCTCCATGAAAAAATAAATAATTGCGACTGCCAGACTACAGAAGTCTAGATTGTCTAACAGCCTATTGCCCAAACAATCGACCAGTCGACTAAGGGGGGTCCGCACTAGTGAGAACACACACACCCCCCTGACCCTTTCGCTGTACCAGGTGAACACACACACCATTTCTTTCTATTTTGTCTCTTGCTCTCTCCAGTAATTTCTACTCACAAAGAATTGTGATTTTGGTACAAGTGTGTATTCAAATGCTCAATTTTAATTGTCTGCAGGTTTTTTTTGTTTTATTATTATTATTATTTTTTAAATGAAGAATTGTCTCTGGATAGTCAGGGATGATGACAGAATCTGTCCATCTTGAGGAACCTCTTTCCTCTAGTTGTCAGACTGTGGACAGTCCTAGTATCTCAATTGTTGTCTTTCTGCGTTTCCTTGCTTCTTTCTCAACCATATTGGAAGGGATGGACCCAAGGTCCTTCTCCAAATTCAATTTGAGGAGAGAGGAAGTGAGGGATCAAGAAAAGACAGACTGGGAGAATCTTGCGTCCTCTCTCTCCTACTTCTCAACCCATTGGCTTGGACGGTCAGAGAGGAGGGACCTCTGACCCTCTCATCCAATGGGTCTTGAGAAGGAGGTGAGGAGTCCAAGAAATGTAATTAAGATTGTCCCATTGAAAAGCCCTATAATCCTAGCTGATGGTTGAATGAAGTCTTGTCTGTCTTCTGTCCACCACAGGGGGTGATGTGCGCCAGTCTGCACGGAGACAAGGTGACATCCTGGCCTTTGGAGTGCTAGAAGCAACACAAACTTAAATATACATTTCCAAGATGCTTTCCCTCCGACATCCCTCCCTCGCTCGCTTTGAGACTCATTTTAACACACCGACCGTGGCGGCTCCACTTGCACCTGATGCGAACGGTCACCGTGACTGACCGTGATTGGCTTGGCTAGGACCACAGTCCTTGGGTTTGGACTGCTTTTAAACCACCTCAACCACTGTCACGCAGGGTAGAGAGGAAGTCATTGTGGTGCTTTAGCATGTTCACAACACAGGGCAATGTGTCACCCTTTTTTTTGGTTGTCGTTTGTGATTTTGTTGCACCAAACCAAAAAAAAGACTTTAGCTCACCTGTGCATATTTTTATTTTGTTTGTTGAAATTATTTTAATGTCGGTTTGTTTGGGTTTAAGCTGTTAGCGTGGCCTCTCTAAATTTGTAATACAGTAAATTCATTGTTAGAATAGCGTGAGATTGATCAACTTTCCCTCATATTAATTGAAGTTCCATCCCCATACTCCTTCGATTTAAGAAACTACTGTTGAAATATTATCAGGGCAGCATTGGGCACAACACTAACACGTATTTCAGGCACTATTTTTTTTTTTTTTTTTTAATTTCTTGTCATGTTCCTGTCTTAAGCAACTTTAGTCACCTTTTTTATATCCATTTACATCACTGAATTACAAGTGCCTGCCTGCTTTTCTCTTATGAGGGGTTTATTGAAAATATTTGGATTCGGGATACACTGATCATCTCGAGTGTTGCTGTTTCCAAAGTTAGGGAACCTTATTGTGGTACTGGCCATTGTTTCTTAGGATGCGTCCCAAATGGCACCCTATTCCATATTTAGTGCACTTCTTTTAACTAGTGCCATGACAAAAGGGTGCCATTTGGGACATTGGCTTACTGTTCCAGCTCTTCCTCTTCCAAGAGGAAAATCACTGCGTAAATTTCCCCTAAAGTTGTTGATAAACTACTTTTATAATGCAGCCTGGGTCGGGAAACCTGTTTTAATTTGCACTGAAATGAATGACATAACTAAAAGCAATGCGTTCTATCACTACAGTTTGAAGTTCACTTTATTTAGATTTTTTTTTGCACTGATTTGTTCAGGATTTAAAATATATATTTTGAGGTGGTGTGATTTGATTTAATTTATTTATGAAAACCCTGATGCACTAACACTATATTCAGTGTGATTTGTAATCACTTTTCAGCCAGACTTGTTAACTGGGTGCATTTTGATGGGATAACATTTTGATACAACAGATCTTTTGGGTCATGGGTTGGATCAGTAACCATCCAGAGTTTTGCCCAGGTGTATATGGACTAAGGTTGCCCTGGACAACCTCCTTAATGCACCCTCCACACGCATAGTTGTATTTTGTCATGTATCTCTTGGTTTAGTTTTCTGTCAGTACTCCTGCTGTGACCCATGCCGTTTGGTACCCAAGGTTGTTTAAAATGGAACCCTATTGCGCAATACTTTTCTGGTCAAAAGTAGTGCACTATATAGGGAATGACATTTGGGATGTAACCTAGGCATTGATCTTATAGGAATCTGATCATATTGCTGGGAATATGATGGTTACAGAGAGCTTTTCTAAATCAATGTTCTGGTTTAAGTTGGGTTCTTGTTGAGTTGTTCATGTTGACTATTTAAGGTTTGGATTTCTTTTGTTTAAAAAAAAAATATATACAAATAAATTTTGAATTAAGTAATCACACACACTTGTACTTCACTGAAATCTGTAATGTATTTATTAACAGTTAAACTGTATACCATCAGTCCAATTTCATGTGGACCTTTCTCCTTCACTTTCAATCAGGAGCTGGCCCTTGACCCTTAACTTTATTTCCCAGATGAGTGCACTGTTTCTGAAGTATTCTTCTGTCTACTGTTGCATAGAATGCGCTCCTGTCTTTATTGTGGACTAGTTTCCATCTGATGTTGGTTGTTGGTCAAGACCCAGAGTGTGATCCAAAGAGTGGACATACCCTACGGTTCCACTATGGTCCACTGGTCAAAGCTAAATTGAAGTATGAAGCGGGACCTAATTTAGGTCAGCTTTGGGGAAGGTACGCTGTTGTTCAATCTATTCCACACAATTTGTGACCCCGGGGTGGTGTTTTGTCTGTACCTGGGGTGTATTTGTTAGGGTACAGGTAGCAAAATGCTTTGCAACAAAAACTAGCATTTATTATTGGACAAGTTCAGGTTAGTCCTTCCCCTGATTCTGCATACTCCCCTAATGTGGCTGGTGGTTGGTCATAGCTGCAGTTCTGCATCTCAGAAGAACTACACAGTTCTTCGGAGATGCAGACGGCTAATTAGCACACTGTGTTGACCATGTATCTGATGCTGTCAGGACAAAGAATATGGCAAGTCATACTATTTCTGACCAAACGGCATGGATACATGGGTAACATACACTGAGTGTACAAAACATTTCCATTACATACTGTAGACTGAACAGGTGAAAGCTATGATCCCTTATTGATGTCACTTAAGTCCACTTCAATCAGTATAGATGAAGGGGAGACAGGTTAAAGAATGATTTTTAAGCCTTGAGACATGGATTGTGTACAGTTGAAGTCAGAAGTTTACATTCACTTAGGTTGAAGTCATTAACTCGTTTTTCAACCACCACAGATTTCATGTTAACAAACTATAGTTTTGGCAAGTCTGTTAGGACATCTACTTTGTGCATGACACAAGTAATTCTTCCAACAAATGTATACAGACAGATTATTTCACTTATAATTCACTATCACAATTCCATTGGGTCAGATGTTTACATACACTTGGAAAATTCCAGAAAATTATGTCATGGCTTTAGAAGCTTCTAATTGACATAATTTGAGTCAATTGGAGGTGTACCTGTGGATGTATTTCAAGGCATACGTTCAAACTCAGTGCCTCTTTGCTCGACATCATGGGAAAATAAAAAGAAATCAGCCAAGACGTCAGGAAAAAAATGTGTAGACCTCTACTAGTCTGGTTCATCCTTGGGAGAAATTTCCAAATGCCTGAAGGTACCACGTTTATCTGTACAAACAATAGTACGCAAGTATAAACACCATGGGACCAAGCAGACATCATACCGCTCAGGAAGGAGACGTGTTCTGTCTCCTAGAGATGAACGTACTTTGGTGTGGAAAGTGAAAATCAATCCCAGAACAACAGCAAAGGACCTTGTGAAGATGTTGGAGGAAACAGGTACTAAAGTATCTATATCCACAGTAAAACGGGTCATATCGACAACCTGAAAGGCCGATCAGCAGGGAAGAAGCCACTGCTCCAAAACCGCCATTAAAAAGCCAGACTACGGTTTGCAACTACACATGGGGACAATTTCATCATCCTCTGGTCTGATGAAACAGAAATATAA
Organism: Thymallus thymallus; assembly: GCA_023634145.1. NCBI lineage: Eukaryota > Metazoa > Chordata > Actinopteri > Salmoniformes > Salmonidae > Thymallus > Thymallus thymallus. The sequence goes on along the minus strand of CM042395.1, from coordinate 22,269,712 downwards.
CTTTTTGGCCATAATGACCATCGTTCTGTTAGGAAAAAGGGTTAGGCTTGTAAGCTGAAGAACACCATCCCAACCGTGAAGCACGGGGGTGGCAGCATCATGTTGTCGGGGTGCTTTGCTGCAGGAGGGACTGGTGCACTTCACAAAATAGATGGCATCATGAGGAAGGAAAATTATGTGGATATATTGAAGCAACATCTCAAGACATCAGTCAGGAAGTTAAAGCTTGGTTGCAAATGGGTCTTCCAAATGGACAATGACCCCAAGCATACTTCCAAAGTTGTGGCAAAATGACTTAAGGACAACAAAGTCAAGGTATTGGAGTGGCCATCACAAAGCCCTGACCTCAATCTTATAGAACATTTGTGGGCAGAACAGAAAATGCTTGTGTGAGCAAGGAGGCCTACAAACCTGACACCGTTAAACCAGTTCTGTCAGGAGGAATGGGCCAAAATTATTCACCCAACTTATTGTGGGAAACTTGTGGAAGGCTAACCAAAACGTTTGACCCAAGTTAAACAATTTAAAGGCAATGCTACCAAATACTAATTGAGTGTTTGTAAACGTCTGACCAACTGGGAATTTGATGAAAGAAATAAAAGCTGAAATAAATCATTATCTCTACTATTATTCTGACATTTCACATTCTTAAATATAAAGTGGTGATCCTAACGGAATTTTTACTAGATAGATAGATAGATAGATAGATAGATAGATAGATAGATAGATAGATAGATAGATAGATAGGTACTTTATTGATCCCCCGGGGGGGGAAATTTCATTGTCAAGGATTAAATGTCAGTAGTTGTGAAACTGAGTTTAAATGTATTTGGCAAAGGTGTATGTAAACTTCTGATCTCAACTGTAATAAATAATTCAATATTAGGAAGGTTGTCCTAATGTTTGGTTTACTGGGAAAACAGAGGGGCGCCTTTTGCTCGCTCAGATGCTTTCTCTGGTGAGAAAGTTTCAGAAGAGAGGAAGAGGCGAAGCGAGAGGGCTCACTCTTGCCAAAATCTTTCCGGAATAAGACCCAATGCATTGCTATGGGTTTTATATGCAGACCTAAGCCTGTCGCCTACCTTCCAGCCTTTGGACAACTCCCATTGTTAGAGCGGAGAAATTGACATCTCGTCATTATATACAGATCTCTGGTGTCAGCCTCTTGCGAATTGGAAAGGAAAGTTGGTGGGTGCACTGTTCGCATTTTATTTTTATTTTTTTATTTCACCTTTATTTAACCAGGTAGGTCAGTTGAGAACAAGTTCTCATTTGCAACTGCGACCTGGCCAAGACAAAGCAAAGCAGTGCGACAAAAAAACAACACAGAGTTACACATTAAACAAACAGTCAAAAACACAATAGAAAATCTATATACAGCGTGCAAAATGTAGTGCAAAAATGCAGTAAGGTTTTTTATCGTTAATCCCTGTATATTTGTCTACATACAATTCTATTTTACCGTTCTTATTCTCGGAGTGGAAACGTTTGCAGAGTTCACAACCTGCTACACTTTTGAGAAACAAGTACGTTTTTTCCCGTAACCATTATTCAAGCGTTTTGTCAATTTTTTCATTGTTTTTTAGGGTGCTTCATGTGAGCAATGAGTACGTGCTTCTCTGTCATTTTTTATTCACCTCACATGATGTCAACGAAGTCTTGTATTAATACATATTTTTTACATCCATTGCAAATGATAATAGTTTCTCACAGTATTTGAAAAACTCTCGATAATCACCAAGCCTAAGTGTGAAAGAGAAAAATATCATTATTTGATTATCCAGTGGATCCGTCATAAAATACCTGAACACATAAAATACCCGAGATCTATGTTGGCTTTGGGCCAGAACCAGTTAATTGATTTGATACAATGTTGGACTTCACTAGCAATAGCTAAAGTCAAGACAGATAGAAAGGGAGGCAGACAGGTGGACTAGAGAGTTGAATGCGGTTGAAAGAACCTGCATTTTCATCAGGATATTTTCCGGTTTTATTTGTCAGCTTTAGGCCTATGTATTTTACTTAGTTGAAGATGGAAGTTATAAGCCTACTGCTGCATTGGTCTATAGACTATATCTGAGTTACATGCACTAATGTCTTTAGCCGCCAATTGATCATGTTGTATCAATGTGTCCATATGGCAGAGACTGGTGCTCTCGCATTGGTTGAATTTTTACTTTTAGATTTGTTTGATTAACCACGTGACAAGGATTTTGAGAAATGAAAAGGTTATTATTGAAATGAAACTGTTCCACGAAAATGAGCATATGAAAATCATAACTTGCACGCAGGTTGGTAAAAATGTCAGGATAAATTGTAAACTTCTCCAAACTTGAAACTCATGCGCTGCCTATGTTCTTTACTATAACACCCATTAAAAAATGTTTGCACACGCTCCACTATGGAAATCGAATGCCCAGCCAACTGATTCCTTCTGGCTCAGGCACTGCTGATATGAAAGATGAGCAGGGCCGGCTCTAGCCCTTTTAGGGGCTGTCATTAGCGCCGTATTATGGACCGGGCCAATGGGGCCTGGGCCCAGGGGCCTCCGACCACTAGGGGCCTCGGGCTAAAAGGCACCGTGAGGCCCCTAAAGGTCCGAAAAATGTGTGTAATCTACTGTGAATCCAACATCTAGATAAATAGGCAGATAGTGCTTGAATATGTGGACCCTTTAGCCAACCAAGTGCCCCGTGACTGCACTGTCTACACCTCAATCCTTACCAGGGCCCTTCCATAACTCATACCAAGGCCTATCGGGTACACCTCAACCCATACTAGGGCCCTTCATACCAGGGCCTCTCGGGTACACCTCAACCCATACCAGGGCCCTTCATACCAGGGCCTCTCGGGTACACCTCAACCCATACTAGGGCCCTTCATACCAGGGCCTCTTGGCTGGGTACACCTCAACCCAATATCAGGGCCTTTCCACAAACCATACTAAGGCCCCTCCTCTACAACCTATACTAGGGTCCCTAAACAAATTATATATGGGCCCTTTAACTACTAGCATGTGTTAGATAATAGATCTATTTAGTGGTACGTATTTAATATTCTAAACAGTATATTTATATTAGATTAGGTTTCCATTAAATGTGAGCTAATACTAATCCATTTTATATTTTAGTCAAAGCGACTTGAAAGTCACTCTGGATAAAACAAAGCCTAAATGACTTAATGTAAATGTTACTTTTAATATGTTACTTATTAATAAAAGGAGATGATGTATTACCTAGAAAATAGTGCATAAACTATGCTGAAAAAAACGATAGGCCACACTGGGACCTATTAAAGCGTTCTGATATGTAAATTCTGTCCAATCAAATGCAAGTTGCTGTTTGAAAATTTTGAGCGGGCCAGTCTGTTTCATGTAGCATCGATCTGATAGCTGATTTACTGTTAGTTTTTGCGCAGAGATGGATCAGAAACGTTGGAACAGCGGTGCTTCAAAAAGGAAATAAAAAAAAGAAAAGGAAGCAAAAGAGGCGAGGTTGAAGTCTAATTTTTCTGTTATTTCAAGTTTTTTTTCTACAGTCCGATGCTAATGCTAGCAATCAGGAGGAGGCTAGCGGTAGCGCAATCACAATCAGTGAAAACACGGTTGCCGAGCCTGTTGTCAGCTGCTCTTCTGGGATAGAAGAGGCAACTTTTGCGCCAGTTCTGTCAGTTGAGTTTGAACCACCACCGCAAAATGAATGGATGTGCCAAAAGCGCATAAACGCTCTTTCGCTTTTGGCAATTGAATCCGACCTAGTAAGAGAGCTCAACTTCGAGGAAGTAGTGGAAGACTTTGTTTGGAGGAAGACTAGAAAGAGACTCCTAAAAGGTAAGAAATAGTTTATTATTCTGCACTGGTTTTGGTTTATTTCGAATAGCCAATGAACTTTACACTTGGCAGAACATTTGCTTTGTTTCATCTGAGAACTTTTGCATCTGTTATTTTTGCAAATTCGATATTGTGGATTTAAGTACATTATTAGCAGTGTTTTCCTAGAATATTTCACTTTTGACTAGTGATTGTGCTTTATATCCTGTAGGCTATGATACGTTATCTACAGGTGTTCTTAGGCAGAGTCCCTTTTTGTAGAATGTATTACAGCGTTTCCCCTAAGGTGCTTATAAAACGGATGTTTTTAGCATGACAGTTTAGCGATTAGGCTACAGACTGCTAGGCTAGACAGCCAATGGAGATTTAATTCACTGCGCTTTAGTTTCACGGTGCAGGATGTAGATCCGATTTCATAACAATTTAGCAGCGACAATTGTGTTGGCCTGTACTATTGTTGGGGAAAAACTGTATTTTTTACACGATGCCGTGATTGCGCTGTGAATCCTGTGTGAGTTATCTACAGGTTTTTTTTGAGGTGCTACGCCTTATAGGCATGTGTGTCATAGCAAGTGGGGTGTGGGGGCCTCCGAAGACACTCCGGCCCAGGGGCCCCCAAGTATGTAGATCCGTCCGTGGCTGTCATGCCAAATAATGGCCCCCTCTGCGTCACAATGGTATTTGATGAACTATTAGCGTCTGTTGCTATATCAACGGTGTGATTACCTAATGTTTCGAATTTTGGAGATCATTACAGCCAAAATGACATTATTTTAATCGCTATGCAAACTAGGCTGATTTCCGCGACAACTTTGCTGTTTAAACAAGTTTTGTTTAGCAAATCAAATGAAAACATTACTTGGAACTACTTTTGGGTACCTTGTTAACATTACAACGTTAAATCCATATCTTAAACGTTGCTATGTTTCGGAAATGGCAAAGAAGACGTCTAATCTGCTTGACACATTATAGTTACTTACCTTACAGATCACAAAGTTCAGCTAATTTCCACTCCATATGTAAATCCGTTTGATTCAAACACTGGCTTGTCTGGCTGTCATGTTTTTATTTTAACCTGCCCTTCCTTTATCTCCACTGAAATAATATAATGTCAGTAGTCCTCTATTATGATTTTTTTGTTGTATCTCTCATAGCTCATTAGTACACCCTTGTGGTTGAATATATATATATATATATATATATATATATATATATATATATATATATATATATATATATATTGTAGGTCCTAGGATACAACAATAAATAATGTGGAGACTGCAAAGTCCAGGCACTGCTGCTTCCTTTGTTCTGAGTGTTAGCAGTGCTAGTGTTTTTATTTAATCTGTGTATCTCGCATATGTGCCCAGTATGATAGAGCAAAAAACTTTTTTAGCAGATAATGACAATAACAGTAGCTGTAGATGATGTAATGAAAAGTTGGAGGGTGGTTGGTAATGGAGGATATCAGGTGGATCCATGTCTGGGTGATGGGCAGAACCCCTAGCTCCTAGGGAACAGGAGTAAAGAAAAAAAAGGGACAGGGTAGGAGACGGAGATGTAAACAAGCAAACAAACAGGTTATACTTTACTGTGAGACATTTTGATGGATAGGTGCAGTGTTATAAATGGGAGATATGTACTTTTCAACACTTTTGGATGGTGTAGCCAACTCAAGCTGGTCCCCCTCCACACTGATCTGAACTCACTGGTTCTGGTGGATGGGATACCTCCTGGGGGGCTCGGACAGTCGATGGTCCTAAAGTAATTTGGAGAGGTAAATTGAAGCGGTACAGTTTTATAAGCTCAGCATAACTACCATTTCTTGTATTCTCAAATGTCAACCACAACTTTGTCTATTGGGCTTCACTGAAGTGTAGGGCGTCAATTCTTTCAGTGGTCAACAGTCCAACCACTCCAACTGGAGAATATTGTTGGCTTCCACCGAGGTAACCCTAGGAAGACAAAGAGAAAAATATCAGTGTTAGGTAAACTAAAACTAGCTTCAAGTTGACAATCTACTAAATCCTTTTTAATCCTTGTCATATGAAGATAAAAAATGAAGAGAATTTATAGATAAATTGTATCGGTGCTCATCGGCCATTGGACATAAACATTACACAACAAGTTGGAAATCGCAAATTCAACAATGAGTGGTTTGGAAGGAATCAGTGGCTAACTGGAAGCTTTGCAAATCAATCACTTGTCTGCTACTCAGAACTGCAAAATCAGACTTTAGTGAGTTCAAGACAACTGGGAACCCGGGAAAAAACAAGCTACCACTGGGAAAATACGTTTTGAACGGTCATCCAATTCGGAATTGTAAATCCGGAACTCGGCCTCTTTCTAGAGCTACAACCTGAAGATTACTGACGTCATCATGATTCAACATTGTTTTTTTCAGAGTTCCTAGTTGTCTTGAAAGCACCATAAATCCAGAGAATGCCAGACTTTGATGACAAAATTTGCCCAAAAAGGACCGCCAAACCACCTTCCTGTTCACGTGAGCACAGCACAACAAAGGGAGTCCAAAAATGTATTGTATGGTGTTGCATACATGATGTAATATGCCAGGGAGATATGTATAGCCTACTGTAGCTAAGAAAGTAATACTAAGTGTATGTTGTGTAGTAAGCTGTTAGTAGCCCATGTGCCTCACCCTAATAATTTAGTCTATTTTCACCTCTTAATTTCAGCTACTGTTCTGACTTGGTGGTGCACATGTAGCCTTTAACCTGTTTAAAAAAAAAATGTAATCATCAAATCTTGTAAGAGCTTTCATTGTCTGCTTATATTCCCCCTTTATTTATCCTACGGTTCTGACTTTGTGTACATTTCAAAAGTGCTGAACAAATGTTATATTGACTACGTCCGTCGTCGCTCGCTCATTGTCTTAATTGAAGTTACGGATTGCCACTTATCCTCTTGTCGTCCCCTTATGCCATAGTTTGTATTTCTCAATTGTCAGTACAAACCACATTTGTTTAAGCAAGTCAGCCAAATCAGCTATGTTTTTTTAAAAGGCAGTAAATTAGGCTGAATTAACTGTTTCGCTGACAGACAAGGCTCCGCTGATAGGCAGGTGTAGCAGTGGTAAGGTGTTGGGGCTGCTGTTGGGACTCTGCTATTGGGACAGCTTTATGTCGGCCCTAACAGTTTGTGGGCACCGTTTGTCACCATTATTGTGCAATTAATGTATTATAGTGTTGTGTAGTGGCTTTGCTGGCATGCAGCCCAGATTTTTTTTGTTTGCCCCACCAAGAGTACAGGGGGGTTTTGTTAAGAGCCCCAACGCTCAGTCTGAACATTAACACGTTGACATGATCAGTCCAGTCAAAGCTACTGTAGATATAACGTGATTTTATCTGTGGCCAATGACCTTGAGCCTTCTTGGATGGGCACTTCTAATGTAACTATGGCAGCACCTAAGGGGCATGAATTTTCAAGCTCTCCCCTTAGACCTGGTGGTGACGTAGTGTCCCCATGAGTGACAGAACACTGAGCCAATCACGGCGCAACTAGAGAACATTACCAACGCCTATGCTCCGTATTTTCCGCCGGCTGCCACACCACCACAGAATGCAAAGAGCTAGCCTGAAACACCTGCATTTTGGAGCTGCCTTACTCAAGAAAGCAAAAACGTGACCATGTTTGTATGCGACTTTATAAACTCAAAGATTTTTTAAATTATTTATTTTACATTGTTTGAAAACTGATATGTGACACATATTAATGCCAAAATAACATGCAAAACAGGCAAGCAATCCCCCCCCCCCCCTCTAAAAAAAATAAAACAGGCTCTGCCCTGAATGACTTCTACACTGGCTCTAAGATGCCTTTGTCCAATAACACTTCATGATCGAATGCTAAAACAGACCAACAGCATTTGCTGTAACATGCCCTTATGGCAGTTCTAATTGAGTAATTGACCTTGCCTTTATAGTCTCTCTTTGTGGCTTCCTCTTCACTCTTATACTCTTGCTCTTCCCTCCTTGTTAAACCAGCCTTCTGCAACTGTAGCGACTGTTCAATAAGCAGAGGGAGGAGAGAAGCATAAGGGCAGACCGCGCTGACTCTCTCACACACAGAGGGAGATAGAAAGGGAGGGAGTAAGAGGGGAGAAGAGAACGGAGTGGTTGTGAAGATTTGATATCACGGGCTAAGGGAGGGATACAGTACCATACAGTTGTCAGAGGGAGGATTCGGCTTTCGCATTAGCGGAGCAGCATGATCTTAACGGCGGGCAGTGCCTCTTCCACCGGGGTGATCTCACCGACGACTGTGGATTGACAGACAGGCGCACAGAGAAACATACCGAGGACACTTTTACCCCAGAAAGGGTGTGAGGGTTTGTTTGTGTATTGATGTAACCACATGAGCTCATTGCTTGCCCATGCGTCCTGACTCGGTTCGACTTCTCTGCGCGTGATAACATCCAAACGGGTATGTTTATGTTTTGTTTGTCTCAGCGCTCTGAAAACGAAGGAAATGTGTTTATGAAGATGGAACGTAAATGTAGGGCAGAGTTCACGGGTGTTGTTCTTATCCTAGATGAAACGAAAAGTATTCTCAGGACTTAATTATGTTGTAGGCCTACTGGCAACATCTATCTGGGGCCTCTAAGAGAAAATAAACTATTGGGAGTGATTGTTTATGAGACGTGTGTAGGCTCAACTGTACAGTGTATACTTTTTAGAAAGAGAGGGGAGAAGTTATGGATTGTCTATAGAAGGATCCCATACATAGGTTCGTTTTGGGCACAGCACAAGTTCTGGTCACAACGGTTAATAACGGTCAACACCCGACCAATAATCTCCAATAGGTTCTACATTCTGCCAAAACCTGTAAAACATTCTTATCCGCTGTATGATATTGATTGTGATGTCTGTGCCAGAGACTATTTGTGGATAGTATTCCAATCACGCCGCGCTCTCTGGCAGAGGCTCAAGCCCAGATATGCGTGACAGAGAGTAAATTGTGTCAAGCGCAGCTGGAGATGAAAAGAGAGCGGAGAAATGTGCGAGAGAGTGATTCGGTACGTAAGCGATCTGTCTTTTCCCGTTCTCTAAACTGACATTGTTATAACGGGCACCAGCAGTTCGCCACGTGCCCTGAGCATGCAGGAGGGTAAGGGTACATACAAATCCCACAGGCGCATATTGGCCCATGCAAATTTGCAGAATTTGCCTTTGGCGTTTTTCTTAATGTAGCCTACATTTGTTTTTAAATCACCACAATAAAAGTAGGGTACTAGGAGGTAACTACCCCCACCCCGCCCAATCTCCAATATTAATGTCACCATTAATATCCGCACTATGAGATTTGATGTAAAGTCACTCTTTTTAACTCACCTGCACATTAATGTTCTTTGTTTTTTCTTTGTTGTTCATTTTCCGTACAATCCAATATGTAAAATTGCACCAAATATGATTTGAATAATGCAAGATTTTACATCCCAGCAGTCATTAAAACTACATTCAGGAGCGAAAGGTTTTGGAATATACTATTGGAATGGAATATAAATAATAACATTGGAATATAACATTTCATAACAATAACTTAACTAATTGGCTGTAACATTGATGTGGCAACCCTCTTACGCTCTGCTATTGCACCATTCTATCCCCAGTAAAATTGGAGCACAACTCATGAGCCCACCTCCTGAACTGCTCACACCTAATCCATATGACATAAAATGCTGTGTAAAATAGCTAAAAGTTGCATTAACTGTAAAGCTATCAGTCACTAGAGACAACGTAACTTAACAACGTAACTTAACTAAAATTAAGTTACGTTGTCTTTTTTAATGTATTTGATCTAAAAACGATCTGGTAGTAAGGTTAGTAGATAGTACTCCAAGCAGTTTATTCTAACTAGCTAGCTGGCTAGCATTTACTGCTAGTGAAATTGCTAGCTAGCAGGTTGGCATAAACTAGCGCTGACTGGGCTAGTTATTGTCTAAATCAGCACTGAGATGCAGTGTCTTAGACTGCTGCGCCACTTGGGAGCCCTGTATATAGATCTAATTTCATGGGAATATATGTACTTTTTCAAAAAAATGTATCAACATACCACAAAATCGTTTTGTTGAAATATCTCAAAAAGTTGTGATGACACAGAAGACATGTTGTGTTCGGCAAGAACAGTGACAGCCAGGGAAAGTGCTGGGGAAATAATTTGGTGACATATTGTGGTCATTATGTGAATTACAGTCGGGCGGCGGGGATCGTATTCGTATTCATTATAGTTTATACCCATTTAGGTTACTTTTATTTCTTCAGGGATCATGCCACATTGACACATTTTTCCTCTAACTGCATCCCCTTCTATATTTAGTGTGAATCTTTTCATCCTCGTGCCCATCTCGCGCGCTCCCTCCACTGAAGATGAATGGCGCTTTGCCGCTCGCTTGCGCTCCCCAGAAGAATTCCAAAATAGCGGTGCCACAGCACAGACGGATTATCCTCGCATGTAATCCACGTTTGGTTGCGCTGTCATTTAAAATAACTCAGTTAAAAGAGCTGCTTTAATGAGATGCCCTCGGTCTCTCTCCAGCTATTCTTTCTTTCCTCACACCACCTACCTTTGCTCATTTAATGGCATGTGCGTGCGTGCACCCCTTGATATGATGACACTTCAACAAAAAGATCCCCTAACACCGCATGTCCTCAATAGCTTCTAAGGGCTCTGTATATTTAGTGGTGGTTTAGATGCCTCACCTTAACAATGTGGTAAGATTATGATGATGATGCCAAAGTGTAAATTATCTCCACAGGTAGTGCTGAGCAGTTATAAGGGACTGCAGTTCAACATACAAGCCCAACACAGGTAGCAGAACAAGTGAAGAGCTTGAAAATCAGAAACAGTTAAAAACTTTAACAGTATAACCAGATAAAATATTCAACAGTAGAACCACAGTAGAACCAGTTGAGGTTCAACAGAACAGAAGAAACTGTTAAAAGCTTGGAACAGTAGAACCAGTTAAACACTTCAACAGTAGAACCAGTTAAAAGCTTGGAACAGTAGAACCACTTAAAAGCTTGGAACAGTAGAACCACTTAAGCTTGGAACAGTAGAACCACTTAAAAGCTTGGAACAGTAGAACCACTTAAGCTTGGAACAGTAGAACCACTTAAAAGCTTGGAACAGTAGAACCACTTCAAAGCTTGGAACAGTAGAACCACTTAAAAGCTTGGAACAGTAGAACCAATTAAAAGTTTGGAACAGTTAAAAGCTTGGAACAGTAGAACCTGTTAAAAGCTCAGAACAGTAAAAACAGCTAAAAGCTTAACAGTAGAACCAGTTAAAAGCTTCAACAGTAGAACCAGTTAAAAGCGTGTCTCCTCCTGCACCACTTTAACATTCATGTTCTCCCTGTGTGCTAGCACACAGTGTGTTTAATACTGGCCTAGGGGACAGAGTATGTTTGTAGTTTATCTGTGTGTTCTAATAACGGAAGCAGCGTCTTTTACAGGATTAGTGGAAAATGTGTTTGGACTACTTTATTGGAAAAGCATTCTCAGCAGGGGACATTCTTCTGGTGTTAGAGCAATAAGAGAAGTGAACAGAAGGCCCCCACTACTGTCTGTCTACACAAGGGGAGAACGACTCCCCCTCTCATTGAAACCACAGAAGTTCAAGGCCGACGACAGTACTGCAGGCATTATAGGATCCCCCATTATAGGTGAATGGGAAAATGGCAATCTTTTGTCAGTCTTCATGTAAATAAACCATTTTTTAAAGATAATCATGGTAACAATAGTTGCTTCTAATAAACCAGATGTTTTAAGAATAATTTAGTTGCTAACGGCAGCCTGCAATACCCCAGTCGTCCTTCAACTTGAGTTACTCAATGAGAGGGGGCGGCACTGAGCTAGCCTGCAACGTCACTTCCTGGAGTAGCTCAAACTGCTTATGTTATGTATCAAAGACAGGGTAAGGAAAGGGAGAGGGGGAATGTAGGGACAGGGAAGAGAGGGGGAGTGTGAGAGCAAGGAAGGGAGTGGATTTAGAGAGGAGTGTACCAATGGATAGAAAGTAAGGGTTCAGGTGAAAACAAGACTGAGGAGAGGAGAGACAGACGAGGTCAACGAAGTAAAGAAAGAAAGAATGAAAGAAAGAAAGAAAGAGAAGACGGACGGGATGAATGACAGCCAGTGACTGTTCTGTGAAGGAGCCAGTTCCCATGGTGATACTTTGTGGGTCCTTCCACCTCAAAAAGCACAAGAAAGAAGATTTCGACACCCACCATCTCAGATTGTTCTAAGCTAATTGATTTCACCCAAATTGGCCATTTTAATTTATAGGATTCATATAATATTAAATAGACTGGTTGGTTGTTTAGCAACAAAACCGACACATGCGTAACTATGGGGCAAAACAGACAGGGGTTGGCTTAGGTCGTTGACAACATGTAAACTATATTTAGTCTCCAATGTTTACTGAAAACATCAAATTAAATTGCACAATGAGCACTTGTCTCTCAAATACATCGTTACAGTTGTTGGTTAGCTACCTAGTGGATTTTAGCCATATTAGCATAGACGTGACATCAGTCAAAAAACTTCAAAACAAGACGTAGTATCAAGAACAAGATAAAACTAACTAAAACAAGGCACTTACGATTCCTCACATGGCAGTTTCTTGTCACTTTTGCTAGCTATCTGGACATCCAGAATCGCAACACATGGCTTTCCTCCCCATTGAAGCGTGCACATTGTTTTTTGTGTGACGTTCTTAGCTAATGCATCTATACCGTCTATAAATAAAGTACCTAATATCCATTTTGGACTTTTTAACAATGCGGAATCCAAAGAAATGGTCTGAGTATTGTTTCTCCATCCTATGTAATGTATTCTCAGTGAATTTGGTGATGTTTTTTTCCCCCTGTTCAGAGAAATTGGTCATTGAAGTTGTTGGGTTTATGGCCCATCCAGATGCTGCGGTTCCTGCTAGTAAGTGATTGTTTGCATTGTTAAAGGGGTAGTATGATAATGCACGAAAGCTGAACATTTCCCATTTCTTCCATGGGTTGCATACTCACCAGACATGTCACCCATGTTTGGGATGCTCTGGATCGACATGTACGACAGCGTGTTCCAGTTCCCGCCAATATCCAGCAACTTCGCACAGCCATTGAAGAGGAGCGGGACAACATTCCACAGGCCACAATCAACAGCCTGGTCAAGAAGGAGATGCATGAGGCTCTTCGATTTCCCTCCCCCTCCTCCCATACTTTCAACATGCATACCTACTGTATATACTCTCTTGCCTCTATTGCATACCTTCTACCAGTCTAAGTATTTATCTGCCATTGACCTGTAAAGTACACTTAACCATGCAAATACTCCTTATTTAACTATATCAACTTTTCCATACTGCCGCTCTATGTATCATGTGTATCTGTCTTTTGTGTATTTTCGTTCTGCCATTTTGCACCTGCCCTGTGTTTTTTCTTGGCTGCTTGACGAAGAAATTTCACCTCGGGAATCAATGAAGTACCTATCCATCCATCCATCCATCCATCCATCCATCCATCCATCCATCTAGCTCACTCGCTCTCTCTTGCTTTTGTAGTTTCCTCTTGTGGTTTATGAAATATGGTGGCATGTTTTTCACGAATATACCTGAATGACTAAGGAGAGAAAACAGTCTGGAGGAAGAGGGGAAGATGCATCTAATATGTTGTTCATTGGAAGTTTTTAACTATTAGACGAGCATGTTACTCTCTGCTGCAGACACACACACTTCACCACCAGTGAGTTAGGCTATATGTTGTAAATCTGTGACTGTAGTCTGCAGTCTGTTTGGCGCGTTCGTTGATTTCATGTCTGTGCTGCTGTGGGCCTAAAGGGACTTGGTGTCATAATACACACTGTGATCACACACATTTACACACCCGGCCTGTCTGCGTTATTCCCCTCACACACACACACACACACACACACACTCCCCTGAGAGTTGTCATACACCTTTCCGTATCGGCACAATGTGACTTAAACCACACACACACATTAACAAAGACGTGCATTAACACACACACAGTCAGAGGTGTCGCGTACATTTCTGTGTCGGCTCAGTGTGACTTAAACCACACACACACACACACACACACACACACACACACACTCAGAGGGTTCACACGCCTTTCCGTGTTGGCTTAGTGTGACTTTAACCTCCCACACACACACTGTCTTCTCCATGCGGCTCTAACCAGCCGTATCTGACAGGGATATTAACGGTAACCGCAGAGACGGTCTGAGCGTAGCGACGCTGTCACAATGGATTAGTCTGATGACGCTCCACTCCACCCAACTGACTTCTGGATCCTCTGCTCCTCTCTTCCTCTCCTCTTCCTCTTCTCCTGTTTCCTCAGACCCCCTGTCCTCCTTTCTAAACCCTCACTTAATCAGTTCCTCTCCTCCGCCTGTCTCCTCCTTTACTTCCTTGCATCCTTTCTTTAACTTGTTTTCTTTTTCCTCTTCCTCAATCTCCTCTCCTCCTCCTCCCTTCCTTCCCTCCTCTCCCCCTCCTTTCCTTCCCTCCTCTCCCCCTCCTTTCCTTCTCTCGTCTCCTCTAGTGCCAATGTCGTCATAGTCGACAGGGCAGGAAATCTGAGTTTCATTTCTGCTTTAATTCGTTCTGATCAAACATGTCGCTCCCTATCACCCAGATTTGATTAGCGCATGCCCGTATCCGAGGCGACCAGCCATGTAATGGTTGACACATTCATATTCTTGTATTATTGGTGTGTGTGTGTGCGTTGTGTCACATTATCCACCATTGTCTCTCACGGCTGACAGAGGCAGGGTTTAATGCTATATTGCAACACCTTTGACGGGTTTATATTTAGTTTCTCTTCATGCTAATTATATTTCTCTTCCCTCTCTCACTCCATCTCTCTCCGTTCGCTCTCTCTCCCGCTCTCTTTCTCTCCATCTCATTCTCTTAATCTCTCTCTTTCTTTCTTACCTGGCTTTCTCTGTTTCTTTCAATCTAACATCTCTGTCTCTCCCTCCTATCTGTCTCTCTCCCCCTTCTTCCTCCCCCTCTCTCTCCCCTCGTCCCTCTCCATGCAGAGTGATGGGTTGCAGGCTTCCTAAGCTGCGGAGGACGGGGGAGGAGAAGAGTCCCGGGAAGATCTACTCCACCCTCCGACGACCGCAGGTGGAGACGAAGGTGGGCGTAGCCTACACCTACCACTTTCTGGACTTCCTGCTGGGGAAGGAAGGTACGGAATACGGACAGACAGACACACACACACACACACACACACACAGCTCCAGTAGTGAATTCCAATTCGACCCTTAGTAATCATAAAGGATTAGACAGGAATCCATTGATTCATCCAGATCTATATGTCACCTGACCAAAGCACCGGTATATTCCAATCCAAGTGCCAATGATATTTATCAAACTCCAGGCGTTTACATTTGTTGAATGACATGAAAATAGAGCTCTTTGGCCATGCACACCAGTGGTTGGTTTGGCATCTGAATGAGAACGCATGAGCAGAAAATAACTCCATACCTACTGTATAATAGGGTGGTGGGTCTTTGATGTTATGAGGCTTTTTTGCTTCCACTGGTCCTCGGGCTCTTTTTAAGGTCAACCTCATCATGAACTTTACCCAGTACCAGGACATTTTAGCCCAAAACATGGTTGCCTCTGCCAGGAGGCTGAAACTTGGCCACAAGTGGATCTTTCTGCAAGACAATAACCCCAAGCACACATAAAATAAATCGTTAATTGGTCACAAAATCAACATTTTACAATGGCTGTCTGTCTCCAAACTTGAACCCAATTGAAAACCTGTGGTTTGAATTGAAGAGGGCAGTCCATAAGCACAGAAGAATGATATCAAGGATCTGTAAAGATTTTCTGAATGGAGAAATGGTCTAAAATCCCTCCCAATGTGTTCTCCAATCATAAAACAGTTTAGAAAAAAAGTCTCAGTGACGTTATCCTCGCAAGGTGAGGTATTCAAAACGAGTGTCAATCATGTTGACGCATACCTTTTTGAAAGAAAAAAAAAGTAGTACTTGTCAAACAAAATGTATTTTTTTACCTTATTTACAATGATGACATGTCTTTCTCTGAGCAGTTGTACTAGTATAATATAATATCCCCATTTCTTTAGCATAAAATATAGCTCAATATTTGAATTATTTTATACTGTCATTTTTGCTTATCTTTATCAAGGGTGTCAATAATTTCAGACCCAACTGTATATGAAGTGGTTAGAAGTCTAATTTGGAATTCTGTAGCTCTTCAAGACCAAGGTTAGTAACCAGGGTGGATATTTAATCTGTCATTTCAAGATAATCTGTCTGTGTGTAGGCATCCTACAGCACCAAAGATTCAGCTGTACAGTTCAGACTAATCCACGCACTCTTCCTACCTCTGAAAATGAGAAGGAGATGAGAGAGTACTGTAGTTGATGTTTTGCACAGTGTTTAGGGAATGAAGTGTGTGTGTCTTTGTGTGTGTCTTTGTGTGTGTGTGTGTGTGTGTGTGTGTGTGTTTTCGCAACAGTGTTTCTGGAGTGTTTGATGAGAAGTCCCATGAGGCTGCTGGGTTCTAAATATACTAATTCTGCTATTGTGACAGAACAGAAGGCATTGTGCAGAGAGAGCTGGGGAGAGAGGAAGTGTGTGATAGAGGGAGATGTTTATGGATTGTTAAACCTCACTTTGTCCATGTTAAGATGAACTTTCCCTCGCACTGTATTTAGGAATGATTGCAGGAAGTTGAGTGAGTCAGTTGTAGAATTTGCTACATACTCACAACTGCTTAGCGCAACACGCATAAAAAAACCCTCATCTCATACACTCAACCTCACTATAGTGCGTACACACACATAAACACAATAGTTTTCAAGGCTAGGTAGTTTTGTCATTTTGTCTTTAGACAGATAGGCAGGTCATTTATATGGTAAATTAATTGATGCCATCTGAGCTCCTTACGGCTGCATAGCAGTGCTCTGCTGAGGGGAAGATACTCTCAATATTGTTTTTGTGTGTATACATATATTTGTGTGTGTGTCATGGAGAGAGACCACAAGAGTGAGTGAAGGATTATCTGATTGTTTGTGGAGATTGAGACTTCATTCCCAGCAATTGGATTAGTGTGTGTGGATGCGTGTGTGTATGAGACAGAGAGATGGTGTGTGAGAGAGAGACAGTGTGTGTGTGTGTGTGTGTGTGTGTGTGTGTGTGTGTGTGTGTGTGTGTGTGTGTGTGTGTGTGTGTGTGTGTGTGTGCATGTGTCCAGAAAGGAATCGGCCTGTCTCTCAATCTGACATTGAAGAGAACCCACGATCAAATTTACGGTTTAATTCAATTTAGTTTCCATTGATAATATTATTTCTCCCTCTGTGACTTCATGGCTCCCACACAGTTATGAAAAATAAATAACTATGTCTGTCTACTCATATCCATTCAGAGACTATCTATATCTAGTCACATTTATTAATTCACTCAGATACATGGGCTTGGCTTTGGACTCAATGTTTTCTCCTCCAAGGCATAGAGCAGGGATGGGCAATATATTTATATTGCCTTCAGAAAGTATTCACACCCCTTGACTTTTTTCACATTTTGTTGTGTTACAGCCTGAATTTAAAATGGATTCAATTGTGATTTTTCTTGTGCCATTGGCTTACACACAATACCCCATAATGTCAAAGCGGAATTATGTTTTCAGACATTTTTACAAATTAATAAAAAATGCAAGGCTGAAATGTTTTTAGTCAATAAGCATTTAACCCCTTTGTTATGGTAAGACTAAATAAGTTCAGGAGTAAAAATGTGCTTAACAAGTCACATAAGAAGTTACTCACTCTGTGTGCAATAATAGTGTTTACCTCATCTCTGTACCCCATACATACAATTATCTGTAAGGTCTCTCAGTCGAGCAGTGAATTTCAAACACAGATTCAACCACAAAGACCAGAGGGTTTTCCAAAGAAGGGCACCTATTGGTAGATGGGAATTTCAAATACAGATTCAACCACAAAGACCAGAGGGTTTTCCAAAGAAGGGCACCTATTGGTAGATGGGTAAAAAAAAAATATAAAGAATATCCCTTTGAGCATGGTGAAGTTATTAATTACACTTTGGATGGTGTATCAATACACCCAGTCACAGCAACCTGATTTCAGAGCATTTTGTATTATTCTGTACGTAAACCCGAAACACTCCATTTAGTATGATATGTTACGTTTCGCATTGTATGTATTAATTTGTGAATGTCCATCATCAATTTCGTATGATATGTTACTAATTACTACTATATGTTATGAATTTGCAAAACGTACAATATACGTATACAAACTAAGACAATTTTCTTTCAAAATAACAGAAAAGCATGTTTTAAGATGTATTTATCTGTGCTATAGTAGCTGAGGCTATGGTTTTATTTAACCTTTATGTTATGCTTTTTAAGATCGTGTATAGCAATCAAAACGTCTGGCCTGCATGGACATCTGTACTGTAGGATTATTTGTGAAAGAAAGCAAGTTCCAACAAGCTTCATAAAGATGCCCTCTGGTGGTTTCAACGAGCATTAACGGCAAAAATGTCCGACAGTAAAATACTATGCTGTTCCATACCACAGCATCTTGCAAGCCATGCTGCAGTATGCTGCAACTTTTAAATGAGCAACCACTGTATGTTACGAATTCTAGCTAGGTGGCTAACGTTTTAGGGTTAGGGTCAGGTTTAGGAGTTAGGTTAGGGGAAGGGTTAGCTAAAAGGGTTAAGGTTAGGGGAAGGGTTAGTTAACATACTAAGTAGTTGCGAAGTAGCTAAAACCTTAGCCTCACCCATCTCTTTAAGGAGTCACATGTGAGGCCATGTGCTAAACAGAGTAAGGTAGTGTAGTAAACAACCAAAGATTTCAAGACTAAAAGTGGTGAAAGTAGTAGCCTACAATAAGGAAAAACTTCAGGTTAAAATACACTTTATCTAGTCGTTGGCCTGTATCTAGCAGCGGTCTAAGGCACTGCTTCTCAGTGCATGAGGCGTCACTGCAGTCCCTGGTTCGAATCCAGACTGCATCACATCTGGCCGTGATTGGGAGTCCCATAGGGTGATGCACAATTGGCCCAGGTTTGGCTGGGGTAGGCCGACAATGTAAATAAGATTTTGTTCTTAACTGACTTGCCTGGTTAAATAAAAAAATAATTTAAAAAAGTATCCTAATCTGACTTTGGTGCAGTTCATGTTGTTCTTCACATTGCTGTCTCTGGTAAACTCACACTACAGTATATTAAATACAATGAAAGTTTATTTGTTCGATGCACAGGATACAGAAGTTGTAAACGGTACAGTGAAATGGTTACTTGCATATTTGTATAGTAGCAATATCAAAAATAGAAAGTGTCCAGATAAATATATTTAATTATTTTATATTTATTAGATGATGCTTACCCAGATACACATTTCTAAATTTATGGGTCATGTGAAATAAATGCTATAACCACCCCCCAGCCACATCTAGCTAAGTGGATGGGTCACTATTGTCTAGACATGAAATACAAGAGATGGCTGTAATCACCCCCAAACAAGCTAGCTAGCTAACAGGACACTTTAACTTGCAATGAAAACAAAATAAAAAAACTGCAATGAAAACAAAATAAAAATTGTAGCTAGACTCTTACCCGTACAAATTAATTAACGCTTCACGGCAGCGTGCCTTTTCCGTTTGGTTTGTAGTTAGCTACAACTTGTTTGGCCCATTGTGTCAAGTCACTCCGGTTCACACTGACCATGTGCAGGTAGTGGCAGGTAGCTGAGTGGTTAGAGCATCGTAACCAAAAGGTTGCTGGATCGAATCCCCGAGCTGACATTTTAAACTGTCGATGTGTCCTTGATCAAGGCACTTAAGCCTTATTTGCTCCAGGGGCTGACCCTGCAGGTAGGCCATCATTGTAAATAAGAATTTGTTCTTAACTGACTTGCCTTGTTAAATAAAGGTTCAATAAAAAAAAATATATATATGTTTGGGACAAATACAACACATTGCTGAGTACCACTTTCCATATTTTCAAGCATAGTAGTGGCTGAATCATCTTATGGCAGTGGAGGCTCCTAAGAGGAGGAAGGGGAAGTGAAACATTTATCCTTTTTAGATAAAACTATGGTATCTACCATAAGCCACCTCCAACGTTGTTTAACATTTTTTAGAAGTACCTCCAACTGGCATCACAATTGCAGACCACGTGTATGGCATCGTGTTTGCTGATGTCAATATTATGAACAGAGTGCCCAATGGTGGTGGTGGGGTTATGGTATGGGCAGACACAAGCTATTGACAATGAACGCAATTGTATTTTACCAATGGCAATTTGAAGATACCATGCCGAAATCCTGATGCCCATTGTCATGCCATTCACCGCTGCCATTAGCTCATGTTTCAGCATGATAATGCACGGCCCCATGTCGCAAGGATCTGTACACAATTCCTGGAAGCTGAAAATGTCAGTTCTTCCATGGCCTGCATACTCACCAGACATGTCACCCATTAAGCATGTTTGGGATGCTCTGAATCAACGTGTACGACAGTGTGTTCCAGTTCCCGCCAATATCCAGCAACTTTCACACAGCCATTGAAGAGGAGTGGGACAACATTCCACAGGCCACAATCAACAGCCTGATCAACTCTATGCGAAGGAGATGTGTCGCGCTGCATGTGGCAAATGGTGGTCACACCAGATACTGACTGGTTATCTGATCCACGCTCATACTTTTTTTTAAAGGTACCTGTGACCAACAGATGCATATCTGTATTCCCAGTCATGTGAAATCCATAGATTAGGGCCTAATGAATTTATTTCAATTGACTGATTTTGTTATATGAAATGTAAAATCTTTGAAGTTGTTGCATTTAAATGGTTGAATAAAGGGAGGGAGCGGCCATTAAAAGAGAAAAAGAGTGGGAGCGAGAAGGTGTGGGAAAAGGAGAGCGAGGATGAGAGTGAGGGTAGGAAAATGAGTCAGGTGTGATCACACAGTGACTAAAGCTTCTCTCCTCAACTGACACATTGGGGCTCTGAAGTCAACTGATGAGTTTTAGACACCCTGTGGAGAAAGAAACACAGTTCTTATTCTGACTGGTGACGACCATGAAGGCTATAAAGCAGGTCAATCAGAATAGGAGTTTCAGGCCCATAATATGTGCGAGAGACCAAGATCCATATAGCTGCCAAAGTTTGATATATTCAGATTGTATGTTGAATGTAGCTTTCAAAACAAATGGTATATTGAGCTATCAAAACACATGATATATTGAGCTATCAAAGCACCTGATATATTGAGCTATCAAAACACATTATATGTTGCGCTATCAAAACACATGATATATTGAGCTATCAAAGCACGTGATATATTGAGCTATCAAAACACTTGATGTATTGACCTATCAAAACACATGATATATTGAGCTATCAAAACACATGATATATTGAGCTATCAAAACACATGATATATTGAGCTATCAAAACACTTGATGTATTGACCTATCAAAACACATGATATATTGAGATATCAAAACACATTATATATTGAGCTATCAAAACACATGATATATTGAGCTATCAAAACACATGATATATTGAGCTATCAGAATGAGTGATGTAGGAGATCGCATGTGTTGTGTGAATCTATCAAATTGTGTGTAAGGTGTTAATATTCAGCTCTGTAGAGAACGCATGAAGAGGTTTACTGGTTGAATTTTAAGCGTGACTGGCGTAGTCAGTATTCAGACCGAGCAATATTAAACTCTCGAAACTACAGTTTTTGTGTTTTCAGTCAGTTCATCCGAACTCAGTGCACTTAGTCAAACATTTCCTGTACTATGAATGAACCAAAACTCTGACCCCCTCAGATGGTCTGCCTCCCAAATGGCACCCTATTTCCAACATACAGGGCATTTTGGGCACTGGTCAAAAGTGGTGTACTATGTAGGGAATAGGGTGTCATTTGGGATGCATCCTGTGTGTTACGACCCTGGCCAACAGCAGGCTAACCCGCAGGCTCCTTCCTCATACCTCAGCGGTGTGTGTGTCTGTCTGTGTGTGTGTGTGTCTCATACCTCGGCAGTGTGAAACTCCGGGCTTTCGGAAGTGTATTATTTTATAGTCAGTGGTTGGCACGTATATCCCTGCTCAACTCTGCTAGTCATTAAAAGATACTGAGGAAATGTCAAGGAGGTATAATATGTTCTGGGGAGGGAGTAATCATCCCCACCACCCACTTACTCTTGACACACACAGACCCTCACCAGTCAGGATTACAGGAGCATTGGGAGCTCAAGGTTCTGATTCAAGAACCTTGAGATTGATTCTAGAACTGATAATTCTGATTCCATTAACAGCTGAACAGTCATTTTTCTCCTTCCACCGTCCCTCCATCTGTCCCACCGGTCAACACCTCCGGAGTGGGTATCCAACATTCCCACTGGCAGAACCTGTCATTGTAAACTTCCAGAGAGTGTTCTCATAGCAAAGTGGAATGATAGCCCTCTTAAAGCCACTGTGGTAAACGTATAAATGAAATGACTCCTCCCTACCTCCACCCTATTTCCCTGCAGGGGGGAATTACCCTAATATGTTGTGCATGTCTTGCTGGTTAGTGTAATAGGAGTGTTAAGATAATGATGCATAAATTACTGTTTAGTGACACAATCATATTGTATCCATCTCCAACTGTTATTATGACCAGAGGGACAGAAGGAGGGGAGGTGGGTTGAATCCCTATAGATTCAGGTTTTAGTATCTGAGATATTAATATTAGAAAAAAAGCTTGTTTCCATGTGATGAGTATGTATGGCATAGTGTGTGTGCACATTCATGCATGCTTGTGTATGTACAGTGTGTTCGTGCATATGCGTATGTTTGTATGTTCTTAACACTTGTATCACAGGAGGTTGGTGGCACCTTAATTGGGGAGGACAGGCTCATGGTAATGGCTGGAGTGGAATCAGTATCAAACACATGGTTTGATGCAATTTCATTCCGTCCGTTCCAGCCATTATTATGTGCCGTCCTCCCCCAGCAGCCTCCACTGACTGGTATGTGTGTGTGAACAGGCCAGATGATGATCTGGGGAACAGATTGAGAATGTGATGGCTAACACATCTCTGTGTGGCTCAGTTAATTTATACAGCCTGTTGTATCTCCAGGCCCATATGCAAATCAGATGGAATGGGAGAGGATGACAAGCGTACAGACAGGCGACACACACACACCTCAATATAGCCTCATGCAGAGCATGTGAGAACTGACAATATAGAGCCATGGGGGTTGATACTCAGAATTGGTCAAATCCCCATCAGACTATACTCATTGCTCCTCCCCCAGCTTTAAATAGCTCTACAGGTGCTGCTAACATGGATTAAACTTTCGATGGACATTATGTTAGTGTTACACATTTAAGTCATTTAGCAGATGCTTTTATCAAGAGCGACTTGCAGTAGTGAGTGCGTACATTTTTGTACTTTTTTTCCCCATACTTGTCCCCTATGGGAATCAAACCCACAACCCTGATGTTGCAAGCGCCATGCTCTACCAACTGAGCTACATGGGACTACCCTTTTGTCAACGTACCATGTTGGTAGTAAATTGGATAATTATCGGCCCATCTCTAAGCTCTCCTGTTTGGAGTCATTGGTGAATAGGCAATAAAAATAATTTTTAACTGTTAACAATACTCTTTCTAGTAATCAATCTGGCTTCAGACCTAAACACAGTACCACTACGGCCACTGTACGTGTTGTAAATTATATTGCTAATGACCTAGATAATAGAAAGTACTGTACCTCCATGTTCATAGATTTCTCTAAAGCTTTTGACACTGTAGACCATGCAATACATTTGGGTAAGCTGTCGTCAATAGGACTGGGATCGGATGCCTGCCGTTGGTTTCATGACTATCTGGATAGAAGTCAGGCTGTTAGAGTCGACGGCATCCAGTCGGAGCCATTGGAGTTGGTTAAAGGGGTCTCACAAGGTTCTATACTTGGTCCATTACTGTTCACTCTCTACATAAACAATATTGGTGATGAGGTAAGAAAGTGTAAAATTCATCTATATGCTGATGACACTGTCATGTACTCTATTGCTTCAACGGCTGACCAAGCATTATCGCAGCTGGAGACAGATTTTAAGATACTACAGGGGTCTTTTTTTTTTACAGCGTAAACTTGTTTTAAATGCAAAGAAAACACATTTTATGATTTTTAATTGGTCCAAAAAGTTGGTTGAAAATACACTTGCACTCACAAGCTTACATGGCTCATGAATTAATCAGGTCTCTGCATATAAATACTTAGGGATATGGCTGGATGATAAACTGTCTTTTAAAATGCATGTTGACGAACTTTGTAAACTGCTATAAATCAAGCTAGGCTTCCTCTATAGAAACAGAACATGTTTGTCCTTCACAAATAGAAGACCCAGGGTAACGTCAAGGGAGCTACAGGCCTCTTTTGCCACAATCAATGTCGAATTGCATGGGTACACTGTCAAGAATATATAATATAATATCTCAGAAACGCACAAAAAGTGTATTTCTCTCAAATGTTGTTTACATCCCTGTTAGTGAGCATTTCTCATTTGCAAAGATAATCCATCTACCTGACAGGTGTGGCATATCAAGAAGCTGATTAAACAGCATGATCATTACACAGGTGCACCTTGTGCTGGGGACAATAAAAGGCACCTCTAAAATGTACAGTTATGTCAAACAACACAAAGCCACAGATGTCTCCTCTCTCTCTCTCTCTCTCTCTCTCTCTCTCTCTCTCTCTCTCTATTGTGTGCTGATGGCTCCACTCTCTCTCCATTGTGTGCTGATATCTCCCCTCTCTCCATTGTGTTCTGATGGCTCCACTCTCTCTCCATTGTGTTCTGATGACTCCACTCTCTCTCCATTGTGTTCTGATGGCTCCTCTCTCTCCATTGTGTTCTGATGGCTCCTCTCTCTCCATTGTGTTCTGATGGCTCCACTATCTCTCCATTGTGTTCTGATGGTTCCTCTCTCTCCATTGTGTTCTGATGGCTCCTCTCTCTCTCTCCACTGTGTTCGATGGCTCCTCTCTCTCTCTCCATTGTGTTCTGATGGCTCCTCTCTCTCTCTCCACTGTGTTCGATGGCTCCTCTCTCTCTCTCCATTGTGTTCTGATGGCTCCTCTCTCTCTCTCCATTGTGTTCATTGTGGAGCTGATCCTGGTAGCTATAACCACTAAACTGACATCACAGTTAATCCCTGCTATCCCAATGCCGGAGTAGAGAAAGACCGCTCACAAACACACTCACAGGAAAACACAAGAACACACACAGACTCTGCACTGTGGGAGAGTTATTGTACATATCCTCTGGAAGAACGAAGCACATGTGGTTTGGTTGTATGTGTGTGAACTAAACAAAAGCCAGACAGTGTATTGAGGCTATGAGTTACGGTTTAATCAGCAGCAGATTTAGCTGCTGTGTTATTATTCAATTCAAACTATAATATCTGTCTGCCCCCCACTCCTCTCTCGCTTCCCTCTCTCTCCCTCTCTCTCTACCCCTTTCTCTCTCCCTTTGTCTTTCCCTCTGTATCTCTCTCCTACATACATAACTTGCTCATGCTCACACACTTGACCTCCCGAAACCCTCTCTCCCCCTAACCGTAACCCTCTCTAACCCTACACTGTTAGATGGAAAGGTGCTATCTAGAACCTAAAAGGGTTCTTCGGCTGTCCCCATAGGAGAACCCTTTGAAGAACCATTTTTAGTTCCAGGTACAACCCTTTTGCTTCCAGGTAGAAACATTTTAGGTTTCATCTAGAACCCTTTCCACAGATGGTTCTACATGGAACCCAAAAGGGTTCTGCCTGGAACTAAAAATGGTTCTTCAAAGGGTTTTCCTATGGGGACAGCCGAAGAACCCTTTTGGAACCCTTTTTTCTAAGAGTGTAACCCTCTCTAACCATAACCCTACACCCTCTCTCCCTACACCCTCTCTCCCCCTACCCTCTCTTCCCTCACCCTCACTCCCCACACCCTCTCTCCCTACACCATGTATCCCCTTACCCTCTCTCCCCTCACCCTCTCTCCCTACACCCTCTATCCCTACACGCTCTCTAACTACACCCTCTCTCCCTACACGCTCTCTAACTACACCCTCTCTCCCTACACCCTCTCTCCCTACACCCTCTCTCCTACACCCTCTATCCCTACACGCTCTCTAACTACACCCTCTCTCCCTACACCCTCTCTCCCTACACGCTCTCTCCTACACCCTCTATCCCTACACACTCTCTAACTACACGCTCTCTAACTACACCCTCTCTCCCTACACCCTCTCTCCCTACACACTCTCTCCCTACACGCTCTCTCCCTACACCCTCTCTCCTACACCCTTTCACCCTACACCCTCTCTCCCTACACCCTCTCTCCCTACATGCTCTCTCCTACACCCTTTCACCCTACACCCTCTCTCCCTACACGCTCTCTCCCTACACCCTTTCACCCTACACCCTCTCTCCCTACACGCTCTCTCCCTACACCCTCTCTCCCTACACCCTCTCTCCTACACCCTCTCTCCCTACACCCACTCTCCTACACCCACTCTCCTACACCCTCTCTCCCTACACCCTCTCTCCTACACCCTCTCTCCCTACAAACTACTTAGCTTTCTCACTCACACATATTCCCCTCTTTGTCTTTGTGTGTCTCTACCACACACACACCAACCCTCCCACACACACTACCACATCCCCCCCACACCCACACACCCCCACTCCCCCACACATACCCCCACAGCCACACACACCCACACACACCCACACACACCCCTACATCCACTCCCCCACACACTTACTCACTCTCACATACGTTATTTTCTCTTTCCAGAGGTGCCTGTGTCCTCAGTGCTGTGTCTGTCGTCAGTGAGAGAGTTACCAGTCCAGGTGAGGGAGCTGTATGGTCAGGGCTTTGTCCTGGTGGCCGTCCATCCCTTCGTCCACCCCTGTGGCCCCACGCCCGCACGCATCCAACGCCAGCTACACAGAGCCGTCCTCATCAAAGAGACACACAGGTACGGAAACATATACACAGGTACGGAAACACACACACACACAGGTACGGAAACATATACACAGGTACGGAAACACACACACACAGGTACGGAAACATATACACAGGTACGGAAACACACACACACAGGTACGGAAACATATACACAGGTACGGAAACACACACACACAGGTACGGAAACATATACACAGGTACGGAAACACACACACAGGTACGGAAACATATACACACACACACTCACTCACTCACACAGTCTCAATCGCTGGCTCACAAACACACACACACACACACTCACACACACACACAGAGACACATAGTTAGGGTATACCTCTGACATTCAATTCTCACGTGCAGGAGCCTCGTCTGAATTCTATTCTCCCCCACATAATCTGTGAAATCTGAGCAGAATCCTATTTTCAACCTGAGGATTCTCGGCAGAGATCTATTCTCCCCCGTGGAATTCTTGAAGCATACTATATGTGTAGATAGGGAACTGTATACACCGTGTGGCAGACCCATCCATATATACATGCTCACACTTACAAATACACACACCCACAATCTTTCCCTCATACTCACATGTGTGCACACACACATACACACACACACAGTTGGGTGCTGGGCTGCTCCTTTGATGTCCCTCCAGCCAAGTGACACCTGTCACCGTGGCAACGGCTGATTGCATCATCAGCACCCGCCGGAGGTTACCTACCCTCTATCCTCCTCTCTCCCCTCCTTTCATCTCTCCATCACTTCATCTCTCTCCTCTCTCCTGCCCTCTATCCTCCTCGCTCTCCTCCTTTTATCTCTCCATCACTTCATCTCTCTCCTCTATCCTCCTCTCTCTCCTCCTTTCATCTCTCCATCACTTCATCTCTCTCCTCTCTCCTACACTCTATCCTCCTCTCTCTCCTCCTTTTATCTCTCCATCACTTCATCTCTCTCCTCTATCCTCCTCTCTCTCCTCCTTTCATCTCTCCATCACTTCATCTCTCTCCTCTCTCCTACACTCTATCCTCCTCTCTCTCCTCCTTTCATCTCTCCATCACTTCATCTCTCTCCTCTCTCCTACACTCTATCCTCCTCTCTCTCCTCCTTTCATCTTTCCATGGCCATTTATCTTTCACTCATCCTCCTCTTTTCCCCTCTTCTTTTTTGATCCCTTCATTGCTTGCATCCCATTTTCCTTTATCCTCCTCCTCTCATCCCTCCATCATTTCATCTGTCCGCTTTCTTCCAGACTGTATCCTTCTCTTATCTCTCCTCCTCTCATCCCTCCATTAACGCCATTCCCCTTTCTTCCATTCTCTAAAGCACAATAGATTAATAAGATCCAGAATACAAACATGATTGTCTATAGTTTTATTCACTCTTTCATCAGTCCTTTCTACACATTAATGTCTTTCTTTGAGAAGAAAGTAAGTCTGAGTCCTAAATAGTGCATTACTTTTGACATTAGCCTAATGAGCCTTGGTCAAAAGAAGTGCACTATATAGGGAATAGGGTACCTAAATGTTCGCTGATGTCTTCCTTCATCCCTCTTTAACATCTCCAGTTCAGAGAACCAGCTGAAGTGGTCGGGGCTTCGCCTGGAGACAGATGTGTGTGTGGCGGGTCAACAGGCCCCCAACCCAGAAGTAATCCAGAACTACGTGAAGAAGGTCAGCTCTGCCCATTAGTCCTAATGACAGATCTAGCATCAGCTTACTACTTACACTCAGCTCCACTCTGGGAGATGTTACCCATAGGCACAGATCTAGGATCAACAAATTCCTCCATACATTTTAATCGTAGCCCTTTACACTCGTACCCGTACATGGGTTGAAAATGAGCACTAATAAGTGTCAGTGTTGTCTGAGTGAGAGAAATGCTGTAAATTAAGAGGAATCGATGTATTTTGAAAGATGATATGTTGAGGATTATAATAAATACCACTTTGATGTCATACTAGCAAGCCAAACACCTGTGAGTCCACATCACATTTCCATATGATAAAACTCATGTCATATACAGGGTCAAGGTTTATGATCACTATGTCTGATGTACAGTTACAAGATCACATGTCGTCATACCCTGGGATGTTCTGAACAGAATGAGCTTGTGTTTGTTTTTTGTGAAGAAAATGTGCACTTGAATGCACTTATGACTCCTTTCTATGCGCACCAAAATTATGATTTGTTTCTTTGAATTGCCTTGTGAAAGCCTAACACTCTAAGGTCGTATTTTCTAACTTAGCTAGTCATGTTGGCAATGGAACAAGCTTTCTAATCATGCCCACTTGTTGACCTGTTTAAAAGTCTTGCTCACATCGGCTACGGAGAGCGTGATCACACAGTCGTCCGGAACAGCTGGTGCTCTCATGCATGCTTAAGTGTTGCTTGCCTCGAAGCAGCTCGCGGCTGGGTTTCTCTTTGTATTCCGTAATAGTTTGCAAGCCATGCCACATCCGACGAGTGTCAGAGCCGGTGTAGTAGGATTCAATCTTAGTCCTGTATTGACGCTTTGTCTTTTTGATGGTTCGTCTGAGGGCATAGAGGGATTTCTTACCCAAACCAAGCTTTATAAAATTTATCATTTTGAGTAGAGTTGCTTGGAACAACTGCAGTTCCTATTCAAGACTGTGAAACAAATACGTTTACTTAGCCTAGTACTGAAGGAAACGTCCAGATTAGCGTGCCACTCCTTGAAAGCGGCAGCTCTATTCTTTAGCTCGGTGCGGATGTTGCCTGTAATCCATGGCTTCTGTTTGGGATATGTACACACGGTCACTGTGGGGATGACGTTGTTGATGCACTTATTGATGAAGCCGGTGACTGAGGGGGTATACACCTCAATGCCATTGGACGAATCCCGGAACATATTCCAGTCTTCTAGCAAAACAGTCCTGTACCATAGCATCTGTGTCATCTGACCCCTTCCGTATTGAGCGAGTCACTGGTACTTAATGCTTTAGTTTTTGCTTGTAAGAACTATGGTCAAATTTGACAAATAAAGGGCAAGGGAGAGCTTTGTATGCATCTTTGTGTGTGGAGTAAAGGTGTTTTTTTTCTTCTGGTTGCACATGTGACATGCTGGTAGAAATAAGGTAAACGGATTTAAGTTTGCCTGCACTAAAGTTCCCAGCCACTAGGAGATGTTGTGTCCTCACCTTTGATCTAATCATTTTCCCATTATCTCCTAAATGTTCCCTTTTATTTGCTACCATGGCTATGCATTTTCATATTTCTCTGTAAGAAACATTTCAATATAGCCCTATCCATATAGGCCAATTCCCACAAGTGTAAAGAGTTGAAGGGCAAATCCTTAGTTGGACTCCCTGCCTCTGTTTTGGTAAAAAAAAACTGGAGAAATTCAAATTCATAGACCAAGCTATGGATGCAAGGACTGACCAATCCAAGATATAACAATTATAATTTTAACCATGTTTTGAGGCTCTACAGTGATTATAGTGTTAACAATGTTTTGAGGCTCTACAGTGATTATAGTGTTAACCATGTTTTGAGGCTCTACAGTGATTATAGTGTTAACCATGTTTTGAGTCTCTACAGTGATTATAGTGTTAACCATGTTTTGAGGCTCTACAGTGATTATAGTGTTAACCATGTTTTGAGGCTCTACAGTGATTATAGTGTGACCATGTTTTGAGGCTCTACAGTGATTATAGTGTTAACCATGTTTTGAGGCTCTACAGTGATTTTAGTGTTAACCATGTTTTGAGGTTCTACAGTGATTATAGTGTTGACCATGTTTTGAGGCTCTACCGTGATTATAGTGTGACCATGTTTTGAGGCTCTACAGTGATTATAGTGTTAACCATGTTTTGAGGCTCTACAGTGATTTTAGTGTTAACCATCTTTTGAGGCTCTACAGTGATTATAGTGTTAACCATGTTTATAGTTAGTTATAGATTATAGTGTTTATAGTTAGTCAGGCATCCTGCTTTCTTTGGAAGGCCTCTTAGACTATTGAGATGCCCCCCTAATGTCACTGACATCATTTAACAACCACAAACTCCCTCTTAGGCACTTACAGTATAGTTGTGAATTCATCTCATTCTACAGCGACCATGAGAAGTGAACCGGCCCATATTGAGTAGATTTGAGGGCGGAGCATAAAAGGGAGAGGTGATTGGATTGAAATGCACAGGGCTCAGTATAATGTGATATGGCCAGGCAGCGTGACATGACTAGGCAATCAGGTAGCAGCCTGGCTGCCAGGGAATCACTGAAAGGAACCACAGACAGGACCCAATAGAAGAGCATGGGACATTGATGGGTCTTCTCACACTGCAGGGTTGGGCACTTACTTCCTTATGACACACACACACACACCTGTGCATTTGCGCGCACACACACTAAATATGAATAAGTAAATGTCAAGGAGGTATAATAAACCTTTGGGTGGAATCGAGTAATAATCCCCATCACCCACATACCTGTGACACACACTTTGTATTTCTACACACATCTTGACAGACTCAAGAGGTGGGAGGTATCTGTTCACTGTTCCTCATCTTCATCTGCCTCCCCCCACAACTGTGTGTGTGTGTGTGTGTGTGTGTGTGTGTGTGTGTGTTTGTGTGTTTGTGTGTGTGTGTGTGTGTGTGTGTGTGTGTGTGTTTGTAATTGGTGGAGGGATGGAAAGATGTCTCATTATATTTGGTGGTAGCTAGCATTCTGTGTTCTCTCTGACGAGCCGCTCTCAAACAGTCAGCGTTAATATCAACTGACAGTTAACCAGAGGAGCTCTGTGGGAGGGAGGGAGAATGACAAACACACAGTAATGACAAACACACAGTAATGACAAACACACAGTAATGACAAACACACAGTAATGACAAACACACAATAATGACAATCACACAATAATGACAATCACACAATAATGACAAACACACAATGATGACAAACACACAATAATGACAAACACACAATAATGACAATCACACAATAATGACAATCACACAATAATGACAAACACACAATAATGACAATCACACAATAATGACAAACACACAATAATGACAATCACACAATAATGACAAACACACAAAAATGACAATCACACAATAATGACAATCACACAATAATGACAATCACACAATAATGACAAACACACAAAAATGACAATCACACAATAATGACAAACACACAATAATGACAATCACACAATAATGACAATCACACAATAATGACAAACACACAATGATGACAAACACACAATAATGACAAACACACAATAATGACAAACACACACACACAGACAGTGGATAATGAGGTTCCTTTGTCATTAGAATATTTGATCTTTAGTGATGATCAGGCTGGCTGTTTGCAGAAAGTCTGTAGTGTGTAAATTAGGCTTTGGGTGCAACCCCAAGTGAGTGTAATGGGTGCTGATTGAATATGATTTCTATATATATGTGTATCAGGCATGTGAGTGTCCATGTCCGTGTGAGTGTATGTGTCTGCTAAGTGACCTATACCATTGTGTGTGTGTGTCCACGTCCAGATCCAGGACATGGCGGAGCAAGGTGTGCTGTTTGTGGGCTTCCTGCAGCAGCCTGGCGGGGGACCCTGTTTCCTGGGGAACTTGGACCCTGAGGAACTGTCCTCCCTGCACTCCAGCCCCTCCCCCATACACAGACACCCCACAAGCCCCACAGAACCCACGATACCGAATCTCAGCCCTATAGACTCTACAGAACCCCACCAGAACCTCCTAGAACCAGAACACAACTGGAACACAGAAGTGAAAACACCAGAACACAAGTCGGTAGAATTAAGAACAATGGAGCAGAACCCTACAGATACCAGTCAAGTGGAGCTGGACTTAAGCTCAACAGGACCGCTAGATTTCACAAAGGACTCTACTCCAATAGAATCATCAGACAGAGAACACGACCACAGTCCAGATAGAATAGCCTCAATAGAGGACCAACCAAACCGCTGTCCAGATGAACCAGCAGACTCACCAGAGAGACTGCAGAGTTCCACCCCAATAGATCCAGCTAGTGACCAACAGAACCACAACCACTCCCTAACAGAACTCTCTGGCGACCAGGATCAACTACAGTCTAACAACCCAATAGAGACCACATGTATAGAGAGACAACAAAATGAAAGCCAAGCAGACTTCATCAAGATTCTACTACCCAACTTCAGCCCAACAGAGTTAACACATGGACTTGGTGGTCCGTACGCAGACAGACAGCGCCAGGGAGACAGACAAAGTCCAAGCCCTCAGACACAGAACCACAACCAGAGACCGGAACAGGACCGCAGCACAGACGACCAGGTCCGGTCGCCAGAACTAGACCACAGCGACCGCGGGTCAGAGTCCGGGGCTGAGAGGCGGTGTAACCGTGGAAATGGGGGCACGGGTGGTGACCCGGATAAGCATCAGAGGAGCAGTAGAGTGCCGACCCACAACAACAACAATCACATCCGGGTCAAGAGTCCAGATAGAGAAAAGATGGCTGTATGCTCTCCACCAGCACAGCGCAGTGAGTGTGAAGTCTACTATTGTTGCTGTTGTGAGTTTATACGGAATATTACTGAATAGTATAATATTGATTGATTCCAGACTTGTGTACAGTATTTAATGGCAAAATGATGTGCCTCTGTGTGTGTGTGTGTGTGTGTGTGTGTGTGTGTGTGTGTGTGTGTGTGTGTGTGTGTGTGTGTGCGTGCGTGTGCGCGTCTGTGTCTGTGTGTGTGTCTGTGTGTGTGCGTCTGTGTCTGTGTCTGTGTGTGTCTGTGTGTGTGTGTGTGTGTCTGTGTGTGTGTAGGGGTGCAGCTGTTTGCCCTGTACAACCACACGGGGGAGATGTCCAGCTCTCTGAGGTTCTACTCCCTCAAGGTTCCGCTGCGGCTGCAGAGAGAGGCGGGGCTAGTGACAGAGGTTGACGCCCACTGGCTGGATCACATGACCCAGCATTTCACCAGCGGAGCTCACCTCATCGATGGCTTCTTTCACCTTGGAGACGACAATGGTATGTTTGGCACAATGGTGATGTGTTGTACAGTAGTAGCCAGAGTGTCAGGCTGTTTGTGCTGTCAAACTCCTTGTATGTTTACATTGCCAAAGCAAGTGAAGTAGATAATAAACAAAAGTGAAATAAACAATCAAAATTAACAGTAATTCACAAAAGTTCCAAAATAATAAAGACGTTTCAAATGTCATATTATGTGAAAATAGTTAAAGTTCAAAAGGGAAAATAAATAAACATAAATATGGGTTGTATTTACAATGGTGTTTGTTCTTCACTGGTTGCCCTTTTCTTTCTTTTGGCAACAGGTCACAAATCTTTCTGCTGTGATGGAACACTGTGGTATTTCATCCGATACATTTGGGAGTTTATACAAATTTGATTTGTTTTAGAATTCTTTGTGGATCCTTGTAATCTGAGGGAAATGTGTGTCTCTAATATGGTCATACATTTGGCAGGAGGTTATGAAGTGCAGCTCAGTTTCCACCTCATTTTGTGGGCAGTGTGAACATAGTCTGTCTACTCTTGGCAGCCAGGTCTGCATTCAGCGGCCTTTCTCAATAGCAAGGCTATGCTCACTGAGTCTGTACATAGTCAAAGATTTCCTTAAATTTGGGTAAGTCACAGTGGTCAGGTATTCTGCCACTGTCTACTCTCTGTTTAGGGCCAAATTGTATTCTAGTTTTTTTTGTTAATTCTTTACAATGTGTCAAGTAATAATCTTTTTGTTTTCTCATGATTTGGTTGGGTCTCTCTCTCTCTCCCTCTATTTCATTTTCTCTCTTTCTCTCTCTTTCAGACAGCGGGGTCTCATCCGTGGACAGTGCGTTCATCTTTCAGAGCTCCTCAGAAGAAACCCCGCCAACTTCATACGACGCCATTGTGGTGGAGCAGTGGACCATTGTCGATGTGAGTGTGTGCGTGTACGTGTAAATGTGCATGTGTGCGCAAACGCGTGTCCATTGTCGACATGTGTGTAACACTGTTTTTCTTCTCTCCAGGGTGTAGTGGTAAAGACAGACTACATCCCCTTGCTCCAGTCTCTGGCTCCCTATGGATGGAGACTGATGTGTGTTATTCCTACTCCCATTGTGAAGACCAACAGGTACAGTCCCAACCCATCAATCAGGAGCACTAGGTAGTTGACACCATACCAGCCTAATACGGACTAATAGTTACAGTATTTCTCTAAACCATACTAAACATTGAAACACTGCAAATCATTTGGAACAAAATTACATTTCACATTTTCTTTCGCATTATAAGATACAGTATCAGACTCAGACAGTTCTAATATTAAGTTACAAGATGTGAGGCCAGTACTGATGTGATGTACATGACGTTAATAGCACTGTTCTCTCTTTAGTGATGGCAGCTTGTCCACAAAGCAGATCCTCTTCCTCCAGAGACCTGCCTTGCAACGCAACAGGAAAGACTTCAAGGTTACTCACTACGTTTTTTCCTCTAGTTCTCTCTCTCACTCTTTCCTGGTACCTTACTCAATAGTGTGTCACAGTTGGTGTCATTAAAAAGTAATACTTCTAAATATAGCGATAGATAACCCAGCTGATATAGGCCTACTCTGGTTCTGTTAACGCTCAGGGGGAGAGTTTTATGTTCTAAAAATAGTAATTTATTAGTACATTACAGTCAAAAATAGAACTTTCTTCAGTCAATTATTTGCTGTTAACTGTCCAAGAGAGGCATCACAGAGACTATTGTAGTCATTTGTCAGGTATCTGAAGAGAGAAAAACATGTCCTTAAAATGTCTCTCTTTCAGAAGTTGAACCTCAGGGGTCGGAGCAAGCCAAAGAAAAACTCTGATGGAGAAATGTTGGAGAAGAAAGAGGAGAGAAAGGACACATCCCCAGTGATGGAGAGAGGGATGGATCGACAGAAGAGGAACACGGAAGAGGAGGAGAGAGAGGCGAGAAGGAATCAGGAGAACAGAAATGAGAAAGGGAGAATCGTAGACAGGGAAGGACTCAAGAGAGAAGAGGAGAGAGAGTGTGAGACAGAATCTCAAGAAGAATTCACCCAGGGTACAGAGGGCGGAGCCACATACCTCAACCAGGATGTAGAGGGGGGGAATGGCAAAGCCCCATTGGCCAGACATGAGAAGGCCGTTAGGTTTGCAGATCAATTTGTAAATCAGAAGAGTGATGAAGAGAAGTCTGAGGAGAAGATCACACAGCAGCTGAGTGAGAGAGCACTTTTTTCGGGAGTATGCTAATTAGATATAATTAGGGCCGTATTCAATAAAACGTATGAGTAGGAGTGCTGATCTAGGAACAGTTTTGCCTTTTAAATCATAATGAATAAGTGGGGGGAACTGATCCTAGATCAGTACTCCTACTCTGAGCCGTGTTGTAAATAACGTTACAGGCCCTGACCTGGGTTCAAATAGTATTTGTAAGATTGCTTGATTGAATTTGCATGGTGCCTTGCCTGGATGGAACCAATGGAATAGTCCCAAAACTGCAAACCCAGCCCACCTGACACTATAGGAAGGCTCAGATTTACAACAGCCTACTATTTCAACTCTGGAATGGAAATAATAAATAAACAAAATTACATAATAGGATGAAGCACTAGTAGCGCATCGATGGAAACCAAGGCACTTACCAGAATGGTGGTTTAGTTAAAAGCCTTTATATTCCTGGTACTATATATATATATATATATACACAGTTGAAGTCGGAAGTTTACATACACTTAGGTTGAAGTCCTTAACTCATTTTTCAACCACTCCACAGATTTCATGTTAACAAACTGTAGTTTTGGCAAGTCGGTTAGGACATCTACTTTATGCATGACACAAGTAATTCTTCCAACAATTGTTTACAGACAGATTATTTCACTTATAATTCACTATATCACAATTCTAGTGGGTTAGAAGTTTACATACACTAAGTTGACTGTGCCTTTAAGCAGCTTGGAAAATTCCAGAAAATGATGTCATGGCTTTAGAAGCTTCTGATTGGCTAATTGACATCATCTGAGTCAATTGGCGGTGTACCTGTGGATGTGCCTCTTTGCTCGACATCATGGGAAAATGTAAAGAAATCAGCTAAGACCTCAGAAAAAAAATTGTAGACCTCCACAAGTCTGGTTCATCCTTGGGAGCAATTTCCAAACGCCTGAAGGTACCACGTTCATCTGTACAAACAATAGTATGCAAGTATAAACACCATGGGGCCACGCAGCCGTCATACTGCTCAGGAAGGAGACTCGTTCTGTCTCCTAGAGATGAACATACTTTGGTGCGAAAAGTGCAAATCAATCCCAGAACAACAGTAAAGGACCTTGTGAAGATGCTGGAGGAAACAGGTACAAAAATATCTATAGTCACAGTAAAACGAGTCCTATATCAACAAAACAATACTTTTTGAGAAATGTCCTCTGGTCTGAGGAAACAAAAATATAATGGTTTGGCCGTAATGGCCATCGTTATGTTTGGAGGAAAAAGGGGGAGGCTTGTAAGCCGAAGAACCCCATCCCAACCGTGAAGCACGGGGGTGGCAGCATCATGTTGTGGGGGTGCTTTGCTGCAGGAGGGACTGGTGCACTTCACAAAATAAGATGGCATCATGAGGAAGGAAAATTATGTGGATATATTGAAGCAACATCTCAAGACATCATTCAGGAAGTTAAAGCTTGGTCGCAAATGGGTCTTCCAAATGGACAATGACCCCAAGCATACTTCCAAAGTTGTGGCAAAATGGCTTAAAGACAACAAAGTCAAGGTATTGGAGTGGCCATCACAAAGCCCTGGCCTCAATCCTATAGAAAATGTGTGGGTAGAACTGAAAAGGCGTGTGCGAGCAAGGAGGCCTACAAAACTGACTCAGTTACACTAGTTCTGTCAGGAGGAATGGGACAAAATTCACCCAACTTATTGTGGGACGCTTGTGGAAGGCTACCCGAAACATTTGACCCAAGTTAAACAATTTAAAGGCAATGCTACCAAATACTATTTGAGTGTATGTAAAATTCTGACCCACTGGGAATGTGATGAAATAAATAAAAGCTGAAATAAATCACTCTCTACTATTATTCTGACATGCCAGGGTTTTTCTTTATTTTTCCTATTTTCTACATTGTAGAATAATAGTGAAGACAACAAAACTATGAAATATCACATATGGAATCATGTAGTAACCAAAAAAGTGTTAAACATATATTTGAGATTCTTCAAAGTAGCCACCCTTTGCCTTGATGACAGCTTTGCACACTCTTGGCATTCTCTCAACCAGCTTCACCTGGAATGCAATTAACAGGTTTGCCTTGTTAATTTGTGGAATTTCTTTCCTTAATGCATTTGAGCCAGTTTGTTGTGTTGTGACAAGGTAGGGTTGGTATACAGAAGATAGCCATTTATGGTAAAATCAAGTCCATATTATGGCCAGAACAGCTCAAATAAGCAAAGAGAAACAACAGTCCATCATTACTTTGAGACATGAAGGTCAGTCAATCCATTTCTTCAAGTGCAGTCACAAAAACCATCAAGCGCTATGATGAAACTGTCTCTCATGAGGACCGCCACAGGAAAGGAAGACACAGAGCTGTAGAGGATAAGTTCATTAGAGTTACCAGCTTCAGAAATCAGCAATTAACTGCATATCAGATTGCAGCCCAAATAAATGCTTCACAGAGTTCAAGTAACAGACACATCTCAACATCAACTGTTTAGAAGAGACTGTGTGAATCAGGCCTTCATGGATTAATTGCTGCAAATAAACCTCTATTAAAGGACACCAATAAGAAGTAGAGACTTGCTTGGGCCAAGAAACACGAGCAAAGGGCATTAGACCGGTGGAAATTTGTCCCAAATTTGAGATTTTTGGTTCCAACCGCTGTGTCTTTCTGAGACGCAGAGTAGGAGAACGGATGATATCCGCATGTGTGGTTCCCACCGTGAAGCATGGAGGAGGTGGTGTGATGGTGTGGGGGTGCTTTGCTGGTGACTATGTCTGTGATTTATTTAGAATTCATTGCTCACTTAACCAGCATGGCTACCACAGTATTCTTCAGCGATATGCCATCCCATCTGGTTTGCGCTTATTGGGACTATCATTTGTTTTTCAACAGGACAATGACAGAAAAAGGCTATTTGATCAAGAAGGAGATATGGAGTGCTGCAACAGATGACCTGGCCTCCACAATCACCTGACCTCAACCCAATTGAGATGGTTTGGGATGAGTTGGACCTAGGGCTGTGGCAGTCACGAAATTCCGTCAGCCGGTAATTGTCAAGCAAATAACTGTCGGTCTAACGGTAATTGACTGTTAATTAACATAAACACATTCAGCATCTCCTGGCTTCCACACATAGCCTACAAGCCACTGATGCAGACTTTTGGAACATCTACATTTTACAAAGTCTAATAAATCCATGTTATATAACCTACACCTTCACAATAAATCCATTATTTATTTTAGACAGGTCTGAAGAAGTATGATATGAAGAACAGAATAACATACTCGTGAGTTGTCTTTGTTAGGTCGTGATAATGCAATGCCAAATGGCTGTGGGCCACACTAGTTCATTTAGCAGACAAGATTTGCTTAGAATTCCGTGGCATTATTTTATAGTGTGAAGAATACAATTGAACAGAGCTGAATAGAATTGAAATATTTTCTCCAAACGATTTGTGGGAGGGTGCACATGATGTCATGTGTTGAGCAGTTAACAAAGAAATAGGTATTCCTATATGCTTAATTTATAGTTATTAGTGTAACTTTGGTTGTTATACAAACGTGGGGCTATATGTTATGATTTATAATAGTTTTTAAGGCTGCATGATGTGACTAATGATGATTTTTTTTAAGTAGCTTGAAAGGCACGAGCTCTGCTTTGTTTTTTTGCGCAGACTGTACACACTTCATTAGTCTCTCATTTACAATTTGATAAGCACTTGATAATGCCTCGAATATCACTGTGGCTGTAATGTACCCAAACAAATCCATACCTGTGTTATGCCCTTCTCCCTGAGTGCTGTGCTGCTCCATCACGTGATCGGGTCTTTCTCACAGGCTACAAGTGAGGACGCAACTGCACGCGTCCTTATCCAGTTCCGAGGTGCATATTGAAGATATTGGAAAACTGTCCACGTTTACTTTTCGTCAGCCAACAAGATGAGTTGACCTAGCAAAAGCACTAGCCTATGTCAATCTACTATCCATAGAACAAAAGTCGACCTATTCTGTGCAAGAAAGAAATATTCCAAACATAGTCTGGGACAGCACAATATAGACATGACGCAGTGAGAGGAATGGGTCCATTTCAGTGATTACTGCAGAGCAGGTCAGGCTAAGAGAGAAGAGAGAGACACACTTTGGAAGTATGCTTGGGGTCACTGTCCATTTGCGACCAAGCTTTACCTTCCCGACTGATGTTTTAAGATGTTGCTTCAATATATCCACATAATTTTCCTTTCCAGTGGACATTTCTCCAAAAAGTACGATCTTTTTCCCCATGTGCAGTTGCAATACGTAGTGTGTTTTTTAATGGCGATTTTTGAGCAGTGGCTTCTTCCTTGCTGAGCGGCCTTTCAGGTTATGTCGATATAGGACTCGTTTTTCTGTGGATATACAGTTGAAGTCGGAAGTTTACATAGACTTAGGTTGAAGTCATTAAAACGCACTTTTCAACCACTCCACATATTTAATGTTAACAAACTATAGTTTTGGCAAGTTGGTTAGGACATTTTGATTTTCCCATGATGTCGAGCAAAGAGGCACCGAGTTTGAAGGTAGGCCTTGAAATACATCCACAGGTACACCTCCAATTGACTCAAATGACCTGGCCTCAGCCTAAAATGTTGATAAACTATTAGGCTATTTCTTCGCATTATAAGCACAGCAATGCGCAAATGGCAGTAGGCTATAAGCGGGAATGTTCCATTAGCAGGAAAACACTATTATCAAAAGTGATGTAAAAGCGATTATGGATGTAATGCTTTTATTATAAAAGTGCATTTTTATGGTGAAAATTATCTTCCCCAAATTTGAAACTCACGTGCTGCTTATGTATGCCAGTTAGGCGTTAAACCCCGTAAAGCGGATTCATATGATTAATTTAAAGATGTTATTTGGCCACTTTAGTTATGATACAAACCTTATGTGATACAAACATATAGAACTATGGGCTAGGCTACATGAGGCGTGCGACTATGATTCGAATAGGTCGCGAAAAAAAAGTATGTTCCTTATGCTGAGCTTCATTCACGTGATAATATATAATTCACAAGTGATAGGCTAGTATTGTCACCCATCAGACTATTTTTTATTTAATCTTGTCTTTACATATACTTAATAATATTTGTGAAATTTGTATTGATTTAGAATGGACCATTATCATGCACCTGTCTCCGAAACGGGCAGCGTGGAAAAAATACGTAATCTATGCACTTAAATAGCGAAT
Organism: Thymallus thymallus; assembly: GCA_023634145.1. Lineage (NCBI taxonomy): Eukaryota > Metazoa > Chordata > Actinopteri > Salmoniformes > Salmonidae > Thymallus > Thymallus thymallus. The sequence continues at coordinate 22,228,388 of CM042395.1, read as the reverse complement.
GACGCACGCTTTTCCCGTGATTAATTTTCATGCCAGCCAGGTAGGCTATACAACTGTTGTAAAGATCAGCAATGTGCTTAATATTAGTTGAGAAATAAATATAGTAGGCTTAGCCTATAGAAAGCTGATGGGATCGTCCTCTTTTTAAGAGATGTTTTCTCATGCAATTGCATAGCCTATAGAAATGTTGCCCAACATTAGCTAATGGGCTCTCATGAAGTGTTTGATTCGAGTTTTTATTACATGTGCATTGATGTCAGTGATTAAAGGGACAATATAGTGCTAAGTACCAAGCAGTTAGCAAGTTTGGTAGGCTACTAATGCACAGCATCAGAGCTTGGAAAACTAATTACCATGGAATTTTACTGCCTCATGACTCGTGACCTCTGGTGTGGCTGTAATACGTCACGCAACAACCCTAGTTGGACCGCAGAGTGAAGGAAAAGCAGCCAACAAGTGCTCATCATATGTGGGAACTCCTTCAAGACTGTTGGGAAAAGCATTACAGGTGATTCCCTCATGAAGCTGGTTGAGAAAATGCAAAGGGAGGCTACTTTTAATAATCTCTTATATATATATTTTGGGTTACTACATGATTCCATGTGTTATTTCATATATTTGATGTCTTCACATCAAATATATGTGAAGACATCAAATATATGTCTTCAATGTAGAAAATTGTAAAAAATTCAGAAAAATCCTTTAATGAGTAGGTGTGTCCAAACTTTTGACTGGTACTATATATATATGGATTTGTGTATATTCATATGGACTGCTGCAAATGTGTAACGGCTTCAATCAGCTTTCATGGCACACTTCACCTTCTGGCCTCAGATTTTGATGTTTGGAGTAGGGTGAGTGGCCCCTAGAAGCTGATCTTGGGTCAGTTTTGCATTTCCCCCACAAATGGTTAAGGTTAGGATTGAGGGAGGGTCCTAGGCATTATTTGCAAATATGTGGAAATGCTTTTGTACAGTTATGCATCTGCTTTGGGCCAATGAGAATACACAGATAATGTAGGTCAGAACCTTAATTGCCATGGTAACATCAATCATATTACCACTGTTTATAGATCTATTTGACATGTATCATAGAATACTGTACATTTAAGTAGATACTCTACACCTTTGTTTAACCAATTTATCCTTCCTTACCCCCTTAATTTATCATAGCTGCACTTAACTCCAAATGCTCCTGTAAGTCACTCTGGATAAGAGCATCTGCTAAATGTTTAAAATGTAAATGTAATGATTGGATAGGTGTAAGTCATGTTTCCACTGTATAGCTTTCATCATGTTATGTTAGGTCAGTGAATATACTTTACAGAAGGGATGTACGGAATACTTATACAGCACCATAGTCCCTTCCTGCTGTGTGAGTGGTGGTCAACAAGTCTGTGGTACTGTCCCAAATGGCTCCCTATATAGTGCACTGTATAGGGAATAGGGTGCCATTTGAGACACATTCTTTATTACAGACAAACAGAAGGAATAAACTGTTCTCAGAACCATATGTTGACTTCATTTTATTTTATTTAACCTTAAGTCTGTATACTCTCCTCACATCTGAGGAGCAAAAATAACTCACCTAGACACTCAACGATTTCAGCGGACATGGACCACCAGGAGGTTCTATTACAGTGCACCATGGGAGATCTCTGCCCCTGTATATGCAAACTCATTTGTGAAATGGGTGTGTGATGATTGGAAGAGAGAGATGGGCTAAGGGGACACTTGCCAGGATGTGTGGGAGAGATGGGTTAAGGTCTAAATAGTTTTTTCATTTTCTATAAATACACTCACTGGTGTGATGTTCTCTCTAGCCCCTTTATATATAGTGCTAACAATATGTGCTGAGCTTGTCCATATTCTCATTGACCCTGATAGTGATTGGACCACCTTGAGCAGATAACAAAAACCACATTTTAATGCAAGATGTAACCAGGGCTATAAATATACCTTTTTTGAAAAGGGGTATCAAAGATTAGATTAGTTCTGGTCCCTATCCCCAGTGCCTAGTTAACTGTGATTAGTTATGTTGTGTAGGAAAACAAGTCACATTGGGATTCGAACTGGCAACCAGTGTTTAACGCACCTCCATCCACCTCACCTCTCCGAAAGGGTTTCCTTTATTTGACTCACGTAATCTCCATCTACTGACCTGTCATTCTAAGCTCTGCCCACTGAGCTTTCATCTAACCCATCAAATCATCCCCAATTACCTCCAGAGATGCTCAGAAAGATCTAATCACAATCAGTTATTGTAATAATTAAAACTTCAAAAAGCCACAATCAGAATGTGGAAAAGATCAGGACACAGGAAACATGTTGGCACCAGGTGTAAACAGGGCTTCTGATGGGTGGCTGGGTCTAGCCTGGCTGACACGACCCACGTGACTACAGTCAGAAAGACTTCGAGAGCTGGTGTTAGCCAGACTAGGCTGGGTCTTGTTTAAAAAACAAATTCCCTTATCAATTATTTCTACTGCAAGAAAAAAATCAAATAATTGTACTGTACAGAATTTCACATACACCTTATTTCCTCTAACTATATCCAAATAATAATAATAAATAATAATAAAAGTAAATCTGAAAACAGTTTGAGTGTTTCTCCACTGGGCAATGTGCACCATCAGGAAAGCTTTATATATATACTGCATTTCAGGTCAGAATCAGTCAGGTTCAGTGCAGTGAGCCTTGTATAACTGATGTTCATTGTGTTTGATGAACATTCATGGTGAAGAAAGATCAGTTCAGTTGTGCATTAATTTGTTCAAGTTGTACCCGAGTCAAACCAGTTCTTCAAGTTAGTACCTGGTAGAGACTAGGGCTGTTACGGTGACCATATTACCGCCACACCAGTGGTCGAGAGTAAATTTCTTTTTTCATTTCAAGTCAGGTAATGGTCCATTCTAAATCAAAAATTTCACACATTATTTAGTACATGTAAAGACAATATTAAATCATGAATAGTCTGATGGGTGACTCACTTGTGAATGAGTCCAAGCTTGTGTGCAGTAAGGAAAAAAACAGCACATGCTAGACAAAATATCCTTTCCATTTTATTCAGCTATGCTCAATTGTATTCTTAATTCTATAAAACAATTCCACGGAATTCTAAAATAATCTTAGTCTGCTAAATGAACTAGTGTAGCCAACAGTTATATGGCATACCTAGATCAGAACAGAAGAACAACTCAGAGTATGTTATTCTGTTCTTCTGAAAATAGACTATATTTTACTTCGTATCATGTTTCTTTACACCGGTCTAAAATAAATATTGTATTTATTGTGAAGGTGTAGGCTATATTAAATGGATTTATTAGACTTTTAAAAAATGTAGATCTTCCAACGGTTTGCATCAGTGGCTTGTAGACTATGAGTGGAAGGCAGGAGATGCTGAATGTGTTTATGTTAATTAATGGTCAATTACCGTTAGACCAACAGTTATTTGCTTGACAATTACCGGCTGACCTCCACTGCCCTAGTAGAGAGGCATGTTCAGAGAGGCATGTTCAAGTGAGGTAAAATAAATAAAATTATGTTTGCAGCTGCGGACAAATATGGTCCAATGACCCAAAAACAGTGGCCATGGTAATATGGGCAGGTGCTTGGTCTGATCACCTAGGCACTGGAGGAGAGAGCAGGGTGGGTCCTCATATTGTGGTGGGGGTCCTAGCACCATTGATATACCATATCCACTACCCAGTGATGCAACAGTGGATAGTTAATCTTCTCACCCGGGCCTAAGAGATCTGTCTCTAGTACACACTACCACCACTTCTCAAACAGTATCCTGTCCCGGGATAGGCCTAGGCTGAGCAGGGTCTGGACCACGCTCTCTATCATGGGTGGAGGGCCACACATGTAACACAAAGTGTTGGGGTCGATGTGGCGACGCAACCCCCCCTCTGATAGCCTCCCACCTGGGAAAGACCAAATCAACATTTATTAGAAGTGTTGTTAAAAAAAAAAAAAGACATGGAAAAATATATATAAGAAAGTACCTAAAAACACTTTCATACCAGTACTGTCATCTGTTTCGCAACCAATGGAAGCAGATAATTTCAAAGCAACAAAGTATACCAACCCATTGTAGATTATATCAGTAAACATTTGTGGTTGTGTTAAGGTCATTCCGTGGTACTTACGGTTCATGTACGGTTTGAGTTCCTGGTCGATGTCTGCGGTCTGTGCGGTGATGTGGAAGTCACAGGAGAATTTCTCTGGGAATTCTTTACACACGTCTATGATGGTTTTCTAAGAGCAGAGAAGAAGAGCAGGGACAGAGAGGAACAATTATTGTTATCATTCCCATACACACATAGGCCTTTTCTCAATTAGATTTAGTCAACTCCTGAGTCTTCTCCTCAGCCCTCTCTCGCCTCCTTTTGAAAAAGGTCAAAGTTAATCGAGGCGAGCCGGAGTGGGAACGTGAACAAAAAAGTACTGGTATGAACTGACTTTCTCCACTCCCGCGTCATCAGGCATTTACAGGGGTGGATCCCAAATTAAAATGTGTAAAGTGATTAAAACAAATTAAGTTAAATTTAAGTTTTATAGCTAGAAAAATTACAATATTGTTTTAAAACATGTTCATGCTTTTCTCATCTGACAAAGAAAAAGCTGATTCAATGGGGGGTGTGGCAAATTTTAAAACTCTTCCGCAAAGGACTCTGGTATCCTCGATGAAAGGTGGCTATCGAGGAGGGGAGGACACTTCTGTTCGCCAACTAATGAATTGACATCTCCTCATGGAGGATAAAGGACGGAGGAGAGAGGGTGAAGTACAGACTTTTGCCCAAATGAGAAAAGGCCATATATCCTGATACAAATATATACAGTACCAGTCAAATGTTTGGAAACCTACTCATTCCAGGATTTCTTTATTTTTACTATTTTCTACATTGTAGAATAATAGTGAAGACATCAAAACTATGAAATATCACATGAATTCATGTAGTAACCAAAAAAAAGTGTTAAACAAATGAAAATATATTTATATTTGAGATTCTTCAAAGTAGCCACCCTTTGCCTTGATGACAGATTTGCACACTCTTGGCATTCTCTCAACCAGCTTAATGAGGAATGCTTTTCCAACAGTCTTGAAGGAGTTCCCACATATGCTGAGCACTTGTTGGCTGCTTTTCCTTCACTCTCAATTGGGTTGAGGTTGGGTGAATGTGGAGGGCAGGTCATCTGATGCAGCACTCCATCACTCTCGGCAAATAGCCCTTACACAGCCTAGAGGTGTGTTTTCAGTCATTGTCCTGTTGAAAAACAAATGGATAGTCCCACTAAGTGCAAACCAGATGGGATGGCGTATCTCTGCAGAATTCTGTAGTAGCCATGCTGGTTAAGTGTGCCAGCATGTCAACAGCAAAGCACCCCCACACCATTACACCTCCTCCTCCATGCTTCATGATGGGAACCGCATGCAGAAATAATCTGTTCACCTACTCTGCGTCTCACAAAGACGGCGGTTGGAACCAAAAATCTCAAATTTGGACTCATCAGACCAAAGGACAGATTTCCACCGGTCTAATGTCCATTGCTCGTGTTTCTTGGCCCAAGCAAGTCTCTTCTTCTTATTGGTGTCCTTTAGTAGTGGTTTATTTGCAGCAATTCGACCATGAAGGCCTGAGTTGTTAGAGCAGCTTACCGATCACTGCACCTGTACATAGCCCTTCTGTAAATAGCCCACCCTACTACCTCATCCCCATATTTATTATTTTTGCTGATTTGCACAACAGTATCTCTATTTGCACATCATTCTCTGCACATCTATCAGTCCAGTGTTAATGCAAATTTGTAATTTATCTCACCACTATGGCCTATTTATTGTCCTACCTTCCTAACCTTACTACATTTGCACACTCTGTACATATATTTTATATTGTGTTATTGACTGTACGTTTGTTTATTCCCATGTGTAACTCTGTGTTGTTGTTTTTGTCGCACTGCTTTGCTTTGTCTTGGCCAGGTCGTAGTTGTAAATGAGAACTTGTTCTCAACTGGCCTACCTGGTTAAATAAAGGTGAAATTAAAATAAATATTTTTTTCTTCCACAGTCTCCTCTGAACAGTTGATTTTGAGATGTGTCTGTTTCTTGAACTCTGAAGCATTTATTTGGGCTGCAATTTCTGAGTCTGGTAACTCTAATGACCTTATCCTCTGCAGCAGAGCTGTTCTTGCCATAATATGGACTTGGTCTTTTACCAAATAATGCTATCTTCTGCATACCACCTCTACCTTGTCACAACAACTGATTGGTGGAAAGAAATTCCACAAATTAACTTTTAACAAGGCACACCTGTTAATTGAAATGCATTCCAGTTGACTACCACATGAATCTGGTTGAGAGAATGCCAAGAGTGTGCAAAGCTGTCATCAAGGCAAAGGGTGGCTACTTTGAAGAATCTCAAATATATTTTGATTTGTTTGTGTCCACACACACACACACACACACACACACACCTTGAAGAGCAGCTCCTGTGTGTTCTTGGCACTGTAGCAGAGGTGGGTGGAGCCTATGTGGTAGCCCCTCCCTGCGTTAGCGGGGTTCTGTCGTAGCAGGTCTGTGGCGTGGAGCAGGATGGAGTATAGAGGGTTAATGCCCACGCCCCCCGCCACCAACAACAGGTTGACAGAGGGGTCAGAGGGCAGGGGGTCAAAGAAGAAGTTACCGCCCACACGCATCGCTACATGGGAGTCCACGGTGCACTGTAGGAGGGGGAGGGAGAGAGAGAGGGCGGGGGGGAGGGGATGAGAGGGACGGAGGGAGGGTGGGAGCAAGTGAGAGAGGGTGGGAGAGAGAGAGGAGGGGAAGCAGCAGAGGGAAGGGAGGGGGAGTAGAGAAAAGAAGGAGTGATTATTTTGTACTGATAAATAGCTCAGGTATATAATGTGTCCATATTCTAGAATGATCTGCTTTCTGTTCCCTATTATGGAGAAAAAGTCTGTTTCAGATATATAAAAAAAACAACTTCCAGCGCAGCGTCGGTTTAACTACTTCTGAAAAGACGCTGTTACACACACACACACACACACACACACACAAAATGGGAGAGAGAGAGATCTTATAGCTGGTAGAGGGGTTCTTTTGAGGACAACAGCAGCAAATTCCCTCCCGGTTTCCCTCTCTTTACACACACACACACACACACACACTCCTCTCTGCTTTATTTGTTATCACAGTCAAAAGAGTTATCAAAGAGCAGGCTCAAACGATCCCAGAGCTGAGTGCGGTCTCCAAACACAGTCACACACAGCTTACTGCTCAGAGAAGACACAGCTACTGGGTGAAATCAGACATATAATACAACCTATACACAGACAGACAGAGCAATTAACATATATAGTTACCAGCAGAAAGACTGACAAAGCTATTGATTGACTATGAGGCACTACCGACAAGTGAACATTTTCATTTCAATGAACACAAACTCACCTTGGTGTGTATCCAGTGTGCGGGGGGATGTTGTGTGTATTTGACAGCCAGCTCGATGACACCCTCTCTCTGCAGCAGACCTGGACTGGAACACACAGAGAATCCTCCTACCTTCTCCATACCAGGGATAAAGAAGTCCACCCTACTCAAACACACACAGAGTAAGGAAAAACACACACACAGAGTAGGGAAAAACACACACACACACACACACACACACACACACACACACACACACACACACACACACACACACACACACACACAGAGTAGGGAAAAAGAGAACACACTCAAATGGACAGTAATAAATACAAATTCAAAATAGTAAATTACAGAAATGGTCTAACAAATGTGTCCAATAATCTAGCGCTGATCCAAAAGTTTGGGGTCACTTAGAAATGTCCTTGTTTTTGAAAGCACATTTCTTTGTCTATTAAAATAACATCAAATTGATCAGAAATACAGTGTAGACATTATTAATGTTGTAAATGACTATTGTAGCTGGAAACTGCTGATTTTTTTATGGAATATCTACATAGGCCCATCATCAGCAACCATCACTCCTGTGTGCCCATGGCACATTGTGGTAGCTAATCAAAGTTTATCGTTTTAAAAGGCTAATAATCATTAGAAAACCTGTTTGTAATTATGTTAGCACAGCTGAAAACTGTTGTGCTGATTAAAGAAGCAATAAAACTTGCCTTTTTTTTTTTTTTTTTCACCTTTATTTAACCAGGTAGGTCAGTTGAGAACAAGTTCTCATTTGCAACTGCGACCTGGCCAAGACAAAGCAAAGCAGTGTGACAAATAACACAGAGTTACACATTAAACAAACAGTCAAAAAACACAATAGAAAAATCTATATACAGAGTGCAAAATGTAGTGCAAAAATGCAGTAAGGTTAAGAGGTAGAACAATAAATAGACTATAGTGGTGACATAAATTACAGAATTATCATTATTAACACAGGAATGAAAAGTGTGCAAATTATGATGTGCAAACTAGACTTCTTTAGACTAGTTGAGTATCTGGAGCATCAGCATTTGTGGGTTCGATTACAGGCTCAAAATGGCCAGAAACAAAGAACTTTCTTCTGAAACTCTATTCTTGTTCTGAGAAATGAAGGCTATTCCATGCGAGAAATTGCCAAGAAACTGAAGATCTCGTACAACGCTGTGTACTACTCCCTTCACAGAACAGCGCAAACTGGCTCTATCCAGAACAGAAAGAGGAGTGGGAGGCCCCGGTGCACAACTGAGCAAGAGGACAAGTACATTAGAGTGTCTAGTTTGAGAAACAGACGCCTCACAAGTCCTCAACTGGCAGCTTCATTAAATAGTACCCGCAAAACACCAGTCTCGACGTCAACAGTGAAGAGGCGACTCCAGGATGCTGGCCTTCTAGGTAGAGTTGCAAAGAAAAAGCCATATCTCAGACTGGCCAAAAGAAAAGATTAAGATGGGCAAAAGAACACAATCTTTTATTTTTATTGGCCAGTCAGACTGACACACAATTCCATTAATTCCTATGGAGGAAAAATACACAAAATACACAAAACACAGATACACTATATATAGTGCGGCAGTATAAAAAAGTATAAAAATACAAGAAGTCTGGAGTGCAAAAAGCTATAAAAAGGCATTGCATAGTATGGGTGAATGACTGAATATGTACACTATACATTGTTACAGAGTGTTAGGTAAAAAAACGATAAAGATATTGCAAGTTGATATAGATAAATAAGGAATATTTGCATGGTTAACTAAACAGGTCGATGGCAGAGAAATACTTAAATAGCTAAATGTGTGTATGATATAAGTGAGGGTAATATTAGTTTACTGAATATACATTCTGGTTAAATGAACAGGTAAATGTACAGTTAAATGTACAGGTAAGTGAATATTTGCATGGTTACATTAACTGTACAGGTAAAATGACAGGAAGAGATACTTAAATAGCTAAATGTGCGTATGATATAATTTAGGGTAATAATAATCATTCCCTTAAAATACAGTCCTTAGTACAGGGTTTAATTACAGATAAATGCACGTTTTGCAAATTCGATACACTAAAAGCAATGAAAAAAGATACAACTGACAGGATACTAATATGCATTCCTGAGTGAATTACTTACAATATTGCACGTGACATGATATAACAACTGTACATGAATATACAGTGCTGAATGAATAAGTCCTGAGTGAATGAGTGATTACAGACCAGAGAGTTACTCACGGATGGATGCCTAATTGTTAAACTAGGTCCAAACACCCCAACAGTTCCAGGTCTATGTTGCCGACGGCACGGCACCCCAGTGAGGCATTAAATAGTCTAATAGCCGCCGGAAGGAAGGACCTCCTGTAGCGCTCTCTGGCACACCGTGGTGGGATCAGTCTGTGGCTGAAAGTGCTCCTCTCCATCATAACCATGGCATGCAGAGGGTGGGTCCAGGATGGCCAGCAGTTTGATGATCCTTCTCTCATCCACCTCCTCTAGAGTGTCAAGGCTAATCCCCAGAACAGAGCTAGCCTTCCTGATCAGCTTATTTACCAGAGAAGCATCACCGGCCTTTATGTTAGCGCCCCAGCACACCACTGCAAAAAAGATGGCCACCACAGACTGGTAGAAAGTATGCAGTAGTTTACTGCACACGTTGAAGGACCTAAGCCTCCTCAGAAAGTAGAGTCGGCTCTGGCCCTTTTTGTACAGGGCCCCGGTGTTACCAGCCCATTCCACCCACCCTGCTGTCCATATGGACTCCCAGGAACTTGTATGAACCAACCATTTCCACACCCATCCCCTGTATAGGGACTGCAGTCGGTTTGGCCTTGGTTTTCCTGAAGTCTACAACCATCTCTTTTGTTTTGCTGATGTTGAGCTGAAGGTGGTTTTGCTCACACCACACCACAAAGTCATTGATTGTGCTCCTGTACTCCTCCTCCTGCCCACCCCTAATGCTCCCTACAATTGCGGAGTCATCCGAGAACTTCTGAAGGTGGCATGTTTTAGAGTTATATCTGAAGTCTGAGGTGTAGAGGGTGAACAGGAAGGGGGACAGGACCGTGTTGCTCACTGCCCGTTCTGACACACAGCTCTGTAGCCGCACAAATTGTGGCCTACCGGTCAGGTAGTCCGTAACCCAGGAGACTAAGGGTGCTTCCACTTTCATCTTCCTCATCTTCTCACCTAGTAGCAGGGGCTGAATGGTGTTGAAGGCACTGGAGAAGTAAAAAAACATAACCCTCACAATGCTAACTGCGTTGTCCAGGTGAGAGTAGGTCCTCTGCAGAAGGTAGATGTATGCATCATTCACCCTGATGTTGCGCTGATATGCGAACTGCAGGGGGTCCAGTGATGTACACACCAGGGGTCTGAGGTGAGCGAGGACTAACCTTTCCAGGATTTCATGATGTGGGATGTTAGCGCTACAGGTCTGAAGTCATTCAGGACAGTGGGGTGCGCCTTCTTGGGCACTGGGACCAGGCAGGATGTTTTCCACAGCACAGAGATGTTGCTTCAATATATCCACATAATTTTCCTTCCTCGTGATGCCACCTTATTTTGTGAAGTGCACCAGTCCCTCCTGCAGCAAAGCACCCCCAAAACATGATCCTGCCACCCCCGTGCTTCACGGTTGGGATGGTGTTCTTCACGGTTGGGATGGTGTTCTTCACGGTTGGGATGGTGTTCTTCGGCTTGCAAGCCTTCCCCTTTTTCCTCCAAAGATAACAATGGTCATTATGGCCAAACATTTCTATTTTTGTTTCGTCAGCCCAGAGGACATTTCTCCAAAAAGTACGATCTTTGTCCCCATGTGCAGTTGCAAACAGTGGACTGGCTTTTTTATGGCGGTTTTGGAGCAGTGGCTTCTTCCTTGCTGAGCGGCCTTTCAGGTTATGTCGATATAGGACTTGTTTTACTGTGGATATAGATACTTTTGTACCGGTTTCCTCCAGCATCTTCACAAGGTCTTTTGCTGTTGTTCTGGGATTGCTTTGCACTTTTCACACCAAAGTACGATCATCTCTAGGAGACAGAACGCGTCTCCTTCCTGAGCGGTATGACGGCTGTATGGTTTCATGGTGTTTATACTTGCGTACTATTGTTTGTACAGATGAACGTGTTACCTTCAGGCGTTTGGAAATTGCTCCCAAGGATGAACCAGACTTGTGGGGGTCTACAATTCTTTCTGAGGTCTTAGCTGATTTCTTTAGATTTTCCCTTGATCTCAAGCAAAGAGGCACTGAGTTTGAAGGTAGGTGTTGAAATACATCCACAGGTACACCTCTAATTGACTCAAATTATGTCAATTAGCCTACCAGATGCTTCTAAAGCCATGGCATCATTTTCTGGAATTTTTCAAGCTGTTTAAAGGCACAGTCAACTTAGTGTATGTAAACTTCTGCCCAACTGGAATTGTGATATAGTGAATTATAAGTGAAATAATCAGTCTGTAAACAATTGTTGGAAGAATTACTTGTGTCATGCACAAAGTTGATTTGCCAAAACTATAGTTTGTTAACATGAAATCTGTGGAGTGGTTGAAAAATTTGTTTTAATGACTTCAACCTAAGTGTATGTAAACCTCCGACTTCAACTGCGCACACACACACACACAGGTAGATGGTTGCTAGTTATTATTGCCTTGGAGGGCTGTGTGCTTCTTGATGTTTTCTTTCTTTTAAAAGTTGTGGGAAAAAATTTTTCAGCCATTTCTTTTTCTGTGTGTGTATGTATGTATGTATGTATGTATGTATGTATGTATGTATGTATGTATGTATGTATGTATGTATGTATGTATGTATGTATGTATGTATGTATGTATGTATGTATGTATGTATGTATGTATGTATGTATGTATGTATGTATGTATGTATGTACAGTGGGGAGAACAAGTATTTGATACACTGCCGATGTTGCAGGTTTTCCCACTGTAATTTTTATCATAGGTACTCTTCAACTGTGAGTGATGGAATCTAAAACAACAATCCAGAAAATCACATTGTATGATTTTTAAGTAATTAATTTGCATTTTATTGCATGACATAAGTATTTGATACATCAGAAAAGCAGAACTTAATATTTGGTACAGAAACCTTTGTTTGCAATTACAGAGATCATACGTTTCCTGTAGTTCTTGACCAGGTTTGCACACACTGCAGCAGGGATGTTTCCACCTCCATGCTTCATGGTTGGGATGGTGTTCTTGGGGTTGTACTCATCCTTCTTCTTCCTCCAAACACGGCGAGTGGAGTTTAGACCAAAAAGCTCTATTTTTGTCTCATCAGACCACATGACCTTCTCCCATTCCTCCTCTGGATCATACAGATGGTCATTGGCAAACTTCAGACGGGGTGAGATCTTGCATGGTGCCCCAGACCGAGGGAGATTGACCGTCATCTAGAACTTCTTCCATTTTCGAATAATTGCGCCAACAGTTGTTGCCTTCTCACCAAGCTGCTTGCCTGTAGCCCATCCCAGCCTTGTGCAGGTCTACAATTTTATCCCTGATGTCCTTACACAGCTCTCTGGTCTTGGCCATTGTGGAGAGGTTGGAGTCTGTTTGATTGAGTGTGTGGACAGGTGTCTTTTATACAGGTAACAAGTTCCAACAGGTGCAGAGTGGAGAACAGGAGGGCTTCTTAAAGAAAAACTAACAGGTCTGTGAGAGCCGGAATTCTTACTGGTTGGTAGGTGATCAAATACTTATGTCATGCAATAAAATGCAAATTAATTATTTAAAAATCATACAATGTGATTTTCTGGATTTTTGTTTTAGATTCCGTCTCTCACAGTTGAAGTGTACCTATGATAAAAATTACAGACCTCTACATGCTTTGTAAGTAGGAAAACCTGCAAAATCAGCAGTGTATCAAATACTTGTTCTCCCCACTGTATGTATGTATGTATGTATGTATGTATGTATGTATGTATGTATGTATGTATGTATGTATGTATGTATGTATGTATGTATGTATGTATGTACGCACGCACACACAGCACAGAAAAAGAAATGACTGAAAAAAAATGTCCCACAACTTTTAAAAGAAAGAAAACATCAAGAAGCACACAGCCCTCCAAGGCAATAATAACTAGCAACCATCTACCTCTCACTCTCCAACACCTTAACTGAGACACACGTTTCTCCCACTACTCCTACCCCCCTGTTAGAATTGGAATAACATCTTCCTCTAGTCATATGGACTGGAGGTGGTGTAACAAATGCATGTACATCTTTTTACACTCATTACCTAAGGCTGGCGTCCCAGTTTACCGAATCCTACTGTTTATACCCAACACAAACACCCACCTGCAGTATGGACCTCAGAGTTGAAGGGGATATTTGGGGTTTTAGTCTGGTTTTTTTTATAAGAACTATGTGACATCTGCTGATGTAAAAAGGGCTTTAAAAATAACTGATTTATTGATATTTACAATTAGAGAAATTAATGTACTTTTCCATTACATAAATTAAACATGTTTATGCATGTCTGCTTTGCTTTTAGCTACAATAATAATGCCTGTTAGTGGGTCTAAAATAACCTCGCAAGTTTGAAATCCCTCCAACTGCTTCCTGCTGTCGCCATATCTATCTTTTAAATGATCAACTTATTAATTTTACCACAATGACCTGGGAAAGAGTGGCAGGGGAGAGCAACACTAAATGTAAATGTATAGCATAAATATACCCACAGAGTTTCAGTGCAACATTTCCCTACTGTGCCTGATAAAGGTACTACAGTCCTTATAAAATAATTGTTCAAGGGCTGGACAGAATGCAGAATGTCATTTCTCTCCCTGTGCGTGATGATTGACAGGAGCCTATGTCAGATAATACACTCCATAACCTCTATGCCCCTTTTATCCAAAACACTGTACCTCTGTTGATTTGGTTTATTGGTGAAATGTGACAACACCCCCCCTCCCTCCAACACCGCATCTACCAATTATGTACACAAACCCTGGATTTTGTAGGCTATGTATGGACCATTGAGAGGCTTTGAAGTCACCAGTCGGCCATATTGGCACCCCCCAGTAGGAGTAGTCCTCCATAGGAATTAATGGAATTCTACAGTATTGCAATGAAATGTTTCAAAATGACATATTTTAAAATATTTTTGGTTGTTGTAGTGGGGACAGTAACATTAGTAATCTCTGCAAATTATACTTTAAGGAAAATGTTTTTACACTGAACAAAAATATAAACGCAACATGTAAAGTGTTAGTCCCATATATCATGAGCTGAAATAAAAAAAACATTCCAGAAATGTTCCATATGTAAAAAAATAAATAAAAAAAAACCTTCTCACCTGTGGGATCGTCTGAGACCAGCCACCCGGACAGCTGATGAAACTGTGGGTTTGAACACCTGAAGAATTTCTGCACAAACAGTCAGAAACTGTCTCAGGGAAGCTCATCTGTGTGCTCGTTGTCCTCAACAGGGTCTTGTTCTGACTTCAGTAGGCAAATGCTAACCTTCGATGGTCACCGACACGCTGGAGAAGTGTGCTTTTCAAGGATGAATCCCGGTTTCATCTGCACCGGGCAGATAGCAGACAGCATGTATGGTGTCGTGTGGGCGAGTGGTTTGCTAATGTCAACTTTGTGAATAGAGTTCCCCATGGTGGCGGTGGGGTTATGATATGTGCAGGCATAAGCTATGGACAACGAACACAATTGCATTTTATCTATGGTGATTTGAATGCACTGAGATACCGTGATGAGATCCTGAGGCCCATTGTCATGCCATTCATCTGCCGCCATCACCTCATGTTTCAGCATGATAATGCACGGCCACGGCCACATGGATCTGTACACCATTCCTGGAAGCTGAAAATGTCCCAGTTCTTCCATAGCCTGCATTCTCACCAGACATGTCACCCATGGAGCATGTTTGGGATGCTCGTGTACGTACGCATGTTCCAGTTCCCGCCAATATCCAGCAACTTCGCACAGCCATTTGAGGAGGAGTGGGACAACATGTCACAGTCCACAATCAGTCTGATCAACTCTATACAAAGGAGATGTTGCGCTGCATGAGGCAAATGGTGGTCACACCAAATACTGACCGGTTTTCTGATCCACACCCCAGCTTTTAAAGTATCTGTGACCCACAGATGCATATCTGTATTCCCAGTCATGTGAAATCCATAGATTAGGGCCTCATTTATTTATTTCAATTGACTGATTTCCTTATTTGAACTGTAACTCAGTAAAATCTTTGCAATTGTTGCATTTTCATTTATATATATTTTTTCAGTGTATATAATATTTCATTTTTAGGCTTAGGTCATATAATATGATTTAAAAGTCTGACATTAATACATGTATTTCTGTAGCTTCCAAAACATTTTTTACAATGGTGGGGGAGTGCCAAGATGGAGGCAAGGTGGCTTCAACACAGAGCGCCCATTAGTCACCTAGTGTATATATAAAATCATTGGTGTCTACTAGGGGTGTAACGGTTCACCAAACCCATGGTTTGGTACGTATTGCGGTCATGGGGTTGGTTACAGTACAGCGAAAAAAAATCAATTCCAACAAAATACCCTAAATTAAAAAGCACCCTATTTGTGGCCCAAGTCCAGTTTCTGTGACATCATTCAAAATGTTCCTGGAATTGTCTGTTGTGACAGGGATTTTTATGTTGGGCCTAAAGTAGAGATCTAAAAATTTAGGACCGTTCCGAAATGGACCTGGGGCTTTCCGACCCAGAGAAATATGCATAAATACATTTTTCAATATAGAGACCCATTCCAAACGGACCCAAAGACGACCAGTTCCGTATAGACATGGTCGAATCGGAGTGAGGGAAGCAGCAGAAAAGTCAATTTGTAAACTATTTTATTAACCAGAGTTGATAAAGCGCGAGGGAGAGCAGGCGAAGGAGGGGCCTTGAGGTGTGTGTACTATGAGAGAGGCAGCAACCAAACGATTTGTGCTAGTAGACTAACTTCTAGCTTGTCATAGCTAGGTTATTTATCATCCAATAGGATTACATAGTACCTGTCTTGACTGTAACAAACAGAGAAAAGCTAGTTGGCTAAGATAGCTAGCTAGGCTAATTGATGCATGCGCATTCTTCCTGTCCTAAAAAGGTACAAATAACAACACCTCCATCCAGATTATTAAATAGCAGCCTACCTGTTGGCTCTTCTTCGTTGTAGCATGTACTGCATTTACATTTTTATTCCATAATTGTAATTTAATTTTCCATTGATTAGATAATGTCCTAACTTGCTTTACCACAAATGGAGGCTCTGTGACTATAGTGGTGCTTTGATGACTTGTGATTGGCCACTCTCCATTGGCTATTCTCGTTGAGCAGTGGAGAACATACTTAAAACGTTTCATCCACAACTCTATGTCCGTCGCCGTAGTAAATCGACTGTAAAGCCAAAATGTTCCCAAACTGGAGATTTAAACGGTGATGGATGATCCTCCAGTTCTGGTTTATAGATCCCACCACTCGCCATCTACAGAGTTACCGGCTGCGCCTCACAAAAGGATAGTTTGAAATCCACCAGTTAAGATTATAATTTTTATTACAACGTGAGCATTGGCTGTGGTTGTTTTAACAGAATATGTTTTTTTAGCTCAGATTTACTCACAAGGCAATGGCAGCCCAGCCCTAGTGTTTTATTTATGTATTAATTTGGGTTCACAGTGCGGGCCGAACAGAGGTCTCCATACCAAACGGTTTGGTGTTAATACGTGTACCGTTGCAGCCCTAGTATCTACCCATACCTACAACCTACCCCTTTGTACATGTGCAGATTTGAAAGGATTGGATAGGCGTAAGCAGCCTCTTACCAGAGCCATTGGTGTTATGCTGTATTCAGAATCCTTACAATGACAGTACTGTACTACTCACCACTGGCCAGCTCTGAAAGTGAAGTCCGGATGGACAGCTAGCCGAAGGCGTTTCACTGTCTCAGACTCGTCCATGATGCCACATACCCGTGCTGGATATACACCCTGGACACAAACACTTTCCAAATTAAATAACCTGTCAATCAATCATGAATATGGACAATTGATGACTGTGGTAATAGTTAAGACTCCATACACTACTAACCTATAGCATCAGCAATTGAGTCTCTTCATAAAACACAGAATGTAGCCCAAAATAATGGAACACTAGCCACTTTAATAATCTTTACATTTCTTTGCTTTACTCACCTCATATGCATATACTGTATTCTATGCTACTGTATTTTAGTCCATGCCACTCCGACATTGCAATTTTAATGGTCATATATTTCTTAATTCCATTCTTTTACTTTTAGATTTGTGTGTATTGTTAGATACTATTGCACTGTTGGAGCTAGAAACACAAGCATTTCACTACACCCGCAATAACATCTGCTGAATATGTGTATGTGACCAATACAATTTGAACTGTTTTCAGCTTTGAATTGCATAAGCCAGTTTTGTTGCTACAGTATGAACACAGCTGTCCGGTCACTCACATCTTGTCTGTAGTTGCTGGCTGTCCTCTCTAGATGGTCCATTTGTCTTCTAGATGACATTTTCCTGACAAGACAACAGAAATGTCTACTTTACTTAAACATGTCTGTCTATCAGAAAATAATGTAGCCAAGCTGATCACCTCAAAGGTTACAGAAGGCTTTAACCTCAATGTCCCCTATAAAGAGACTGCAGTCTTACCTGTGTGCGGATGTCAAAACAAACGGCAAATTAACTTTTACCTATTGAGTCCAAAAAACGTTTAAGTAAATCATAATTTATAAACATGCGAGTAGTTCTGGGTGTATGGAAGCTTTGGTGTTGGAAAATAAATGGCAAAAGTGTGGTAGGCGCACAATCAGTCACAGCCGGCTCTCTTCAAACCCCGCAACAATGATAGGAGTGAACGGCCACCTGACCGCAACAATACTCGACATATTCGAGATGGAACTCAACTCACCTTGTGATCGAACAAGTGCACAATACACGGAACCGGCGTAGTATAACACCGGACGCCCCTGGCAATGTGAAGCTTCGAGCAGCTTTGGACAGTATACATGGGACGCTCATTGCGATAGGATGTCACTTCACCTTAACTTTATAGAGGAAACCTATTGAGAGAAATGTGGTGTTGGTTGGTGCTGTTGTGATGGCCAGTTATAGGTGGTCTAAACCAGATTGACAGATGACAGCATGCAGGTTACTGGTTAATTGATACGAAACTCGATTACAACACCCTCGGTCTCTTTCTTGTCACCCGGCACCTCAACATTTATGTCTGATGTAACTAGCATGATAATCAACTGTGCAACCACAGCGTTTTTAAACCATAGCATGGCTAGTTCAGTTACCCAACCCCTATGCCCTTTCACATGACAGCAAACAGCTATCGTAACGTTGCTTAGTCTTGACTGCATTTCCTACGGAATATAGCTAGATAGTCTCTCTGAAAACAAAGTCTTACCAATGTGATGAGAGTAACTTTCATATGATTTTCTTCATTATACAAGTTAGTTAAATAACCTTCCTGTGGAAGATGTGTTGACCCCGGAAGTGATTGCCGGCATGCTCTTTCGTGTGTTCATATTTGCGCAGAAACTGCGCAGGCCACATTAAACATTGTTCCTAGCCAGTCTGTATTTGATTTGATATAATGTGAATATGTATTAATTATTAGTTTTCTCGTCCTTATTTCTTTGTGTAATCCCACTGGCTGTTCTGTTTTTTGTGTTTTACATGTTACTGTTTAATAAAATAAAAATAAAAAATAATAATATATATATATATATAAGATTCCGACCCTACGCTTCCTTACAGCTGCACTGGGGTCGGACAGGCTTCCTGTTTAGATTAAGACACCACAGAGCCAGTGCCAGATACAGTGGGGAGAACAAGTATTTGATACACTGCCGATTTTGCAGGTTTTCCCACTTACAAAGCATGTAGAAGTCTGTAATTTTTATCATAGGTACACTTCAACTGTGAGTGATGGAATCTAAAACAAAAATCCAGAAAATCACATTGTATGATTTTTAAGTAATTAATTTGCATTTTATTGCATGACATAAGTATTTGATACATCAGAAAAGCAGAACTTAATATTTGGTACAGAAACCTTTGTTTGCAATTACAGAGATCATACGTTTCCTGTAGTTCTTGACCAGGTTTGCACACACTGCAGCAGGGATTTTGGCCCACTCCTCCATACAGACCTTCTCCAGATCCTTCAGGTTTCGGGGCTGTCGCTGGGCAATACGTACTTTCAGCTCCCTCCAAAGATTTTCTATTGGGTTCAGGTCTGGAGACTGGCTAGGCCACTCCAGGACCTTGAGATGCTTCTTACGGAGCCACTCCTTAGTTGCCCTGGCTGTGTGTTTCGGGTCGTTGTCTTGCTGGAAGACTCAGCCACGACTCATCTTCCATGCTCTTACTGAGGGAAGGAGGTTGTTGGCCAAGATCCCGCGATACATGGCCCCATCCATCCTCCCCTCAATACGGTGCAGTCGTCCTGTCCCCTTTGCAGAAAAGCATCCCCAAAGAATGATGTTTCCACCTCCATGCTTCACGGTTGGGATGGTGTTCTTGGGGTTGTACTCATCCTTCTTCTTCCTCCAAACATGGCGAGTGGAGTTTAGACCAAAAAGCTCTATTTTTGTCTCATCAGACCACATGACCTTCTCGCATTCCTCCTCTGGATCATCCAGATGGTCATTGGCAAATTTCAGACGGGCCTGCAGGATTTTAATCCATGACGGCGTAGTGTGTTACTAATGGTTTTCTTTGAGACTGTGGTCCCAGCTCTCTTCAGGTCATTGACCAGGTCCTGCTGTGTAGTTCTGGGCTGATCCCTCACCTTCCTCATGATCATTGATGCCCCACGAGGTGAGATCTTGCATGGTGCCCCAGACCGAGGGAGATTGACCGTCATCTTGAACTTCTTCCATTTTCTAATAATTGCGCCAACAGTTGTTGCCTTCTCACCAAGCTGCTTGCCTATTGTCCTGTAGCCCATCCCAGCCTTGTGCAGGTCTACAATTTTATCCCTGATGTCCTTACACAGCTCTCTGGTCTTGGCCATTGTGGAGAGGTTGGAGTCTGTTTGATTGAGTGTGTGGACAGGTGTCTTTTATACAGGTAACGAGTTCAAACAGGTGCAGTTAATAAAGGTAATGAGTGGAGAACAGCAGGGCTTCTTAAAGAAAAACTAACAGGTCTGTGAGAGCCGGAATTCTTACTGGTTGGTAGGTGATCAAATACTTATGTCATGCAATAAAATGCAAATTAATTATTTAAAAATCATACAATGTGATTTTCTGGATTTTTGTTTTAGATTCCGTCTCTCACAGTTGAAGTGTACCTATGATAAAAAATGACAGACCTCTACATGCTTTGTAAGTAGGAAAACCTGCAAAGTCGGTAGTGTATCAAATACTTGTTCTCCCCACTGTATGGTTTGGAAAATGTACCTCAATCCAGGGATTGTGTTGTACTCAGAATTGTCCCCTTATCCCAACTGGTCTTTCCACAGAATTCAAAGGAAAAGGAAGGTGTGGACTCAAGTCAACAAGATTCATAAAAATAAAAAAAGCAACGTAACAGAACCAAGAGGACTAAACAGTCCAACATTAATGGGGTTACTACATCCAAATAAAAAAAGAACCAACATACTTTGAAAGGAAGGAAAAGTGACCGACCGTTCCAAACGTTCCTTGCTGGAGAATCAAAAGCACATCAAGTAACAAACTACTTCCAACCAACCGACCAGGTGTAGCGAGATATCGAAGAGTCCTGTGGTGATACTAACAAGATTGTCTAATGTAAGAAGAGTTAGTAGTCTTTCCCAACAAGTGACAGTTAGTAACTAGACAATTAGATGGTTGGTTTATGCTTACTGTGGAGACGGATGCCAGGAGGGATGAAGACAACAATCAAGGTAGGGCATACTGATCATACATACTACCGTCTAGTCGCAACACAACAGTTTAAATGGGTGATGAATTACTGAAGATTTTAATTTGATATCAACATGGGATTATTTATTTATTCTTGAATTCATTTTTGTTTGTTCCCCGTCTTCTCATATCTATCGGTTGTCTTTCTTTCTCTATCCCTCCATCCACCTCTCTATCCCTCTCTCTTAGTCTCTTCTCTACAGTTCTTTCCTTGTCCACACTGCACCATCTCCTTCACTTACTGTTACTTCTTGGAGAACTACATCAAGACCAAACAGCAGTACCTGGCCATGTTGAAAAGCCACGTCTCAAAGAGTAAAACAGTGTACGCCCTCAAACAGCTGTTCCCACTTTAGCTGCATATTCCACACCTCATGACAGCTAGACAACCCCTCTGCCCTTCCCCAGAAGCCTGCCTGCCTGTCCCCCCAGGGTTCCGGGGGAAACTCCACCCCTGCTCGCAGATTCCTGTACCTGGGCACCCTGCTGAAGCACTGCAAGAATTTGCACAAAATGGCAGTTTTTCCGCACAGATGGACACATCATTTGCACCGACTGTGGGAAGAGCTTTGAGAATTGCTTGGGATTGAGAACCAGAGGGCTCTAAACCTAAGGACACTAAACCTGAGGTCTGTCTGGAAGTCCCATTACATTGCTCAGAGTGTGGGAAAATCCTCAGTACTCCTATGAGCCTGGACATTTACATATGCATCCACACCGGAGAGAAGCTTTGCGAATGCAAGAAGTGCGGCAAGAGCTTCTCAGAGAACAGCAGTTACCATTATCACTTGTTAATACACTCCAGGCTCAAGCCGTTCAAATGCCAGGACTGCGGGAAGGCTTTCAAACAGAAGTTGCTCTTCTGGACTCACCTGTCTGTTCACACTGGTGAAAGGAAATGATCCTGCTCCCAATGCGACAAGCGGTATGCAAGCAGGGCATATCTGATGCTTCACCTGGGAACACACTCAGGTGAGAGACCTTTCTGACAAAGTATATCTGAAAACACAACTGAAGATCCACAGCAATGAGAAAAACTACCACTGTGGGAGTTCTTGAGGCTTGGGTTGTTGAAGTTATGCATCCGCTCACATAACGGGGAGAGGCCCAACCACGGCACAGTTTTTTAGACTCTCACACTTGAAATAAACAAATCTGATTTACACAGGTGAGAAACCATACACCTGTAGTGAGTGTGGTAAAAGCTTCACTCAGTCTGGGGATCTGTCTAAACACAAGCTCCTCCGCACTGGGGATAAGCCATTTGAATTCTTTGAATGCCCCATACTCGCCTTGATATGGAGCCATACTCCTTTCAAGAATGTGGGAAGAGCTTTTGTGAACAATGTCAAGTCAAAGTCCACATAAAGACCCACATAGGGGAGAGACCGTATCACTGCCCCCACTGCCTTTTCAGCTTCACTCGGAAAGCACACTTCTCCAAACACCTGCCTAGATGTCGAAAATGATCATGATTGGCCTTTTTATTATAAAACACCTTTATTATGAAATTATTGTATTCATAGGAACCCCTTGGAGACAAATCCTCCAAAGTGAAATGATAACGTTATATAGTCATGGAATACAGTACATTAGAACATCATTAGTAGATTATAGTTGCATTGTTTGATTAACGGACACAATTTTTGTACTTATTTAATTTAATATGTACAGAAGATAATTGTATGCTGTCTCTCCTGGTAATAACTGCCAATAAAGGTGACGATGCCTGTTCAGTCAGTGAATTGATCAGTCTGCCATCTGAATTGTCAGAATTGTGTAGGCCTAGGTTACTTCTGAGCTTGGAGACGTTTATACATTGAAACATCCACACACCATAATATTGATACTTTCATTCTATATTTTATTCAGGGAGAAAATCTTGTTTACACTTCAACTAAATTATTCAAAATGATTCAGTCACCATTAAGCCTACATTATAGGCTAATCACCAACAAAATCTGGCAATTTCTAAATATAGAATATTCCTTTATGTGCAGCATTGTACAAACTCATACAGATTATGATTTATGGTTAAATTATGTTTCACACCATAGAACTAGCATTACATGAAACAAAAATAATCTAAATACAGGCAAGATGCTGATTCCACAAGCCTTTGCAAAGAGTATACAGACATACAGTATAGCCACATCAGCATTGCTATTGAATGATTGCATTTAGGCATAGACCTCTTGCCCATAAAGACCACTTATGAAACTGGCTCCTTACAACATGCGCTTTTATTATGTGCCTTTAGGCAAAGTAATGTAAACTGTACTTCAAGTCAGTCTCAGGCCCCTTTAGGGACAACTAGCTGCTCGAAGTGCCACTGTTGCCGAGGCTGATGGGCACAGGGGCGCAGGAACAGACCCCTCTGGGTATAATTGGCCCCTCTCTGGTGAACTCCCGTGTCCCTCTGCTGCTCACCTCCCTCCCCCTTCACTGCTTCCAGACATCTCTGGGTCTGCAGGTGAACCACCTGGCCACTCAGCTGAAGAAAAAAAAAATCTATAAATGATTAATTATTATAAGCTATATTGTTATTTTTGTTATTTTTTGTTTGTTTATTTTGTAGAAGTTTGCAGTTGTCACGTCATGCATGACCTTTGCCCCTTTCACTGACCTTGATGAGCCTCCACTGTGGTTTGCTGCGGGACGGCTGATGGGCTGGGCAGGGTGTTAGTACCACCCTCTCCCCTTGGGCATCGAAACACAGCCGCCCTGCTGGCCCCCAACGCACCTCTCCCATTGAGTTCAGCTCACAGTGCTGAAGAGAGAATAGACGGGAGTAAAACTTTAGTCTTCATCACTACATCAGCATCCTCATGATCTTTTGATTAAGGAATTTAGGATCTGCTCTCACTGTCTTGAATATCATCATCATCATCCTCATCGTTTTCGTCATCATCACCATTGTCATCATCGTTATTGTTGTTGTCATAGTTACCTGGTAGCCATTGCCACTGCAGGGTGCTATGTCCATAGTGCCGCCCTGTGGACCCCGTCCACCAGGATAATCCACACAATAGCCAGTGCCAACATTGTACAGCTTCAAACGTGCAGGCACAATATGTTACATGATACATTCATGATCAACATACAGCACAAGAATAACACAATATATTAGTCAAAGAATGGCTATACAAGTGGGGGGGGGGTGAGTCCTACCTCTCCTGAGAGTGAAGGTCTGTCCTGGGGTATATAGAGGTCTGGGTAGACGTTAGTCAGGAACCAGTGGAAGTTTCGGCAGCCCAGTCTCTTCTTCAGTCTGACTAGCTCTGTAATGTTAGGACTCTCAGACTGCACAGGGAACAGGACCCACATATTAATTAGAGATCAATGCCAATCTCTCTCTCTCACACACATAGACACATACACACTGATTGTACAAAACATTAGGAACACATGCTCTTTCTATGACAGACCGACCAGGTGTATCCAGGTGAAAGCTATGATCCCTTATTGATGTCAACTGTTAAATCCACTTCAATCAGTGTAGATGAAGGGGAGGTGACAGGTTAAAGAAGGAGTTTTAAGCCTTGAGACATGGATTGTGTATGTGTGCCATTCAGAGGGTGAACAGGCAAGACAAAATATTTAAGTGTCTTTAAACAGGGTATGGTAGTAGGTTCCGGGTGCACCTGTTTGTGTCAAGAACTGCAACGCTGCTGGGTTTTTCACGCTGAACAGTTTCCTGTGTGTATCAAGAATGGTCCACCACCCAAAGGACATCCAGCCAATTTGACACAACTGTGGGAAGCATTGGAGTCAGTCAAGCATCCCTGTAGTCCATGCCCCAACGAATTGAGGCTGTTCTGAGAACAAAAAGGGGTGTGCAACTCAATACTAGGAAGGTGTTCCTAATGTTTTGCACACTCGGCACACACACACACACACAGACACACACACACACACACCTATGGATACACGCATACACACACCCTACCTGCCTGATGAAGTGAGCCAGCGTATCTCTTTTATAGTAGATCTTCCTGAAGGCATCCAGCCAGGTGTCAGCAATGCGGATCTTGTTCCTCTGGAGGATGTCCTGGTCAGGGAGGGGATAGCGCTGGTGATGGCGCCCCAGGTGAGCCACTCTGGAGCAGGGGACCACCTCCATGGAGCCCCCACACAACCACACCTGGACCGGGACAAACAGACAGACAAAGACAAGGAGATGCCATCACCTTTTCTTTGTTGGAATATGACTTTGGCCAGATGAGCAGCCCAATCCACAGAAGCCTTTTAGTATCATCAGCTTATCTAGTACGTACATCTTAATAGGATGTATTAAGATGTACATGTGAATCTTAAATTGCTAGGGTCACAAAAGCTTTCACATTCACTGACACCTGTCTGCATATACAGTATCAACCAACAATACACCAACAGTTGGGTTCCCAAGTCTGGTCTAAGACACTGCACCTCAGTGCTAGAGGCGTCACTACAGACAACCTGGTTGGAATCCAGACTGTATCACAACTGGCCGTGATTGGTAGTCCCATAGGGCGGCGCACAATTGGCGCCCAGCGTTGTCCGAGTTTGGCCGGTGTAGGCCGTCATTGTAAATAACAATTTGTGACTTGCCTAGTTAAATAAAGGTTACATTTAAAAAAAAGAAAAAGCACTGCAATCCTATTCCTCTTTTTCCCAAGATTTCCGTTTGCTCATCATTCTAAACCAACATTTCAATTAAACTTTGGAACATTCCATGATGTATCTAAAAAGTCCTTAACGGCACCCTATTCACTAGTGCACTACTTTTGACCAGGGCCCATATGTAACATGTTACATAATCCTCCTAGTGAGACATTCCCCTCATACACCAGCACTTAGCAGTCCATATAATCTCCCCCCTTTACCCTGATGGACAGCTCCATATAATCCAACAATGGTCGGACATCTTGGACAAAGTCTCCAGTTCTTATTATACCTCAATGGTCATAACATGCCTTCTTTACCCTGATGGACAACTCCATATGCTCCGCCCCCCAGAACAGCATGCCCCGGTCATAACCTCCCACGCTCTGGAAGAAGTGTCTGTCAATCGCTAAGACCCCGCCCACCAACGCTGGACTCCTATAGGACAATGAAAAGAGAGGAAATATCAAAAGAGTAGTCAGTGATAGGTACTACTAGGGGTCGATGTCTAATCTATGTATTTCACTGTAGTATTCCAGAGGTCAGAGTATATTTACTGGACAGGCTCCACTGGTGAATACTGGTTTTCCTGTTGGGACAGGGTTTGCCAGTTGAAATCCAGTCTCCAGTCAAACACTCCCCTGTGTGGCCACTGGGTGGCGTTGTACTGGAACGTCTGCCAGTCTATCACGTCTATGATGGGGGACACCACTCTGGTCCTGGGGATGGGAGGAGATGGACACTGGGCACAGAGGAAACTCATATAACTAGATCAGATACATTTCCTCGCAATGAAGATTACAACAAAAACCTAAAATGTTATTAGATGGATGTAAATTATTGGTTGATTCTTTTTTCATTCCATAAAAAAAAAAGAGAGAGAGAGAGAGAGAGAGAGAGAGGGGTGGAGTAGTGCCAGGTGGCAAGATAAGCACTGTTTAATCAACTAGTCTAAATGACTGCTACCCTGCTGGACACAGCTCAGCCAGCTACCATGGTCCGGAGGCAATTAAGGATTGGATGTAATACACAGAGACAGATTCACACAAATACAGACATACATTGTGCCATTGTGTGTATGTCCTGATGTGTGTACCTGTCCTGTGCCACTCTCTCCAGTAGTGGTTCCAGCCAGCCCCTATGGCACTCGCAGTGTGAGTCCATGAAGACCAGTACCTCCCCCACAGCTCTGGCTGCACCCAGAGAGCGACACCCTGCCACGCCCAGATGCCACGTGCTGTGGACCAGACGCACCCCTTCCAGCCGCGACACATACTCACTCAGCACACTCTTCAGGTGACCTACAGATAGGGGAGGCCGGGTAAGGGTCAGGTGACCTACAGATAGGGGAGGCCGGGTAAGGGTCAGGTGACCTACAGATAGGGGAGGCCGGGTCAGGTGATCTACAGATAGGGGAGGCCCAGTCAGGGTCAGGTGACCTTCAGATAGGGGAGGCAGGGTCAGGGTCAGGTGACCTTCAGATAGGGTAGGCAGGGTCAGGTGACCTCCAGATAGGGGAGGCAGGGTCAGGTGACCTACAGATAGGGGAGGCAGGGTCGAACACATATGCCCAATTCCAAATGAATCCCAGGAATAGATGTGTACAGTAATAACATGGACATAGCGCCACTCAGATTATAGGTGGAAGTTTGGTCATATTGCTAAGACCTATCCTTTCAGACAAGTGCAAAGGATTTAGGATACTTGGGGCCTAGGGGTCTATTTAGAATCTGGCACTATAAAATAGTTTAATATACTGGGAATAGACTGAACAAGTTTCGTCTGATATGCAGTGATGTTGTAGTTGGTACTTTAGACAAATTAGATACACCTCGTGCCTATTGTTTGAGTACTCTCTTCTTCACGCACCATGCTGACTGAGGTCGTCCACGAGCAGGACCTCGAGCAGGTGCTCCTTGGGCGCAGTATCGAGCACGCTGTGTACTGTGCGGAGGAGCGTTGACCAAGCCTCGTCATGGAAACATATCACCACGCTCGCGGACGGCAGCGACTCACTGTAACGCTCAACGAGGCACCTGTCAAAACATTTCCATTGATTGACAGGAGTATACGCACGAACCCGTTAGTTTTACTAAACAATATACCATAATTCGTAGTTAGTGAGATCTTGAAGATAGACTACAGTGGGGAGAACAAGTATTTGATACACTGCCGATTTTGCAGGTTTTTCCACTTACAAAGCATGTAGAAGTCTGTAATTTTTATCATAGGTACTCTTCAACTGTGAGTGACGGAATCTAAAACAAAAATCCAGAAAATCACATTGTATGATTTTTAAGTAATTAATTTGCATTTTATTGCATGACATAAGTATTTGATACATCAGAAAAGCAGAACTTAATATTTGGTACAGAAACCTTTGTTTGCAATTACAGAGATCATACGTTTCCTGTAGTTCTTGACCAGGTTTGCACACACTGCAGCAGGGATTTTGGCCCACTCCTCCATTCAGATCCTTCAGGTTTCAGGGCTGTCGCTGGGCAATACAGACTTTCAGCTCCCTCCAAAGATTTTCTATTGGGTTCAGGTCTGGAGACTGGCTAGGCCACTCCAGGACCTTGAGATGCTTCTTACGGAGCCACTCCTTAGTTGCCCTGGCTGTGTGTTTCGGGTCGTTGTCATGCTGGAAGACCCAGCCACGACCCATCTTCAATGCTCTTACTGAGGGAAGGAGGTTGTTGGCCAAGATCTCGCAATACATGGCCCCATCCATTCTCCCCTCAATACGGTGCAGTCGTACTGTCCCCTTTGCAGAAAAGCATCCCCAAAGAATGATGTTTCCACCTCCATGCTTCACGGTTGGGATGGTGTTCTTGGGGTTGTACTCATCCTTCTTTTTCCTCCAAACACGGCGAGTGGAGTTTAGACCAAAAAGCTCTATTTTTGTCTCATCAGACCACATGACCTTCTCCCATTCCTCCTCTGGATCATCCAGATGGTCATTGGCAAACTTCAGACGGGCCTGGACATGCGCTGGCTTGAGCAGGGGGACCTTGCGTGCGCTGCAGGATTTGAATCCATGACGGCGTAGTGTGTTACTAATGGTTTTCTTCGAGACTGTGGTCCCAGCTCTCTTCAGGTCATTGACCAGGTCCTGCCGTGTAGTTCTGGGCTGATCCCTCACCTTCCTCATGATCATTGATGCCCCACGAGGTGAGATCTTGCATGGTGCCCCAGACCGAGGGAGATTGACCATCATCTTGAACTTCTTCCATTTCCATTTTTAAAAAAACACACACATTTTTTGGGGGGGGAAATGTTGCCTATTGTCCTGTAGCCCATCCCAGCCTTGTGCAGGTCTACAATTTTATCCCTGATGTCCTTACACAGCTCTCTGGCCTTGGCCATTGTGTAGAGGTTGGAGTCTGTTTGATTGAGTGTGTGGAGAGGTGTCTTTTATACAGGTAACGAGTTCAAACAGGTGCAGTTAATACAGGTAATGAGTGGAGAACAGGAGGGCTTCTTAAAGAAAAACTAACAGGTCTGTAAGAGACGGAATTCTTACTGTATGGTAGGTGATCAAATACTTATGTCATGCAATAAAATGCAAATTAATTATTTAAAAATCATACAATGTGATTTTCTGGATTTTTGTTTTAGATTCCGTCTCTCACAGTTGAAGTGTACCTATGATAAAAATTACAGACCTCTACATGCTTTGTAAGTAGGAAAACCTGCAAAATCGGCAGTGTATCAAATACTTGTTCTCCCCACTGTACATATTTGTCATTGATAGCTCTTGTCGACTATCTATTTTGGTTACATTGTTGAAGAACTGTTTTGGAGCGGTGCGCTCCTTGGGCACATGCAGGGCACTTACGAAGGATGTCGAGCCTCGGGCAATCTGCGGTGCAGTGAGATCCGTTCGCTCACCACCTCGTTGAAGCCATATTTCTGCAGAGAAGACTTCTCCATGTCCTTCTCTAGCCCCTCCAGCTTTAGCCGCACCGGTCTCCCCATATCCCCGTGCGTCGGTAGCACCGGGACCGCTGATTCCTTCTTGGCGCTTGATATAACCACCCGGTAACTCCCCTTCCTCGACGGCGGAGCTGGGTTCCTCACCTGGGTTGAGGGCACGAAAAGAAGCTGGTCTTCCTGCAGCGAATTCAGCGGCGCGAGATCGAGATCGTGCTCCTGTTTGAGCCGGTCCCAGGAGTCCACGATCACCTCCAGGTCCGGTGGACCGGAGAGCCGCTGGAGCGGACGGCGGGGAGAGTTGGGCGGTGTCTGGGTTTGATCCCGAAAGACCAGGTCCATGAGGCCCAGCGTCGCCACGGATAGAGCGAGGATAAGTAACCAGAGACAGAGCATCATCCGCCGGCAGGGTCTTCTCCAAAGCCTCATGGTGAGCCGGAGAGAGAGAGAAGAGACGGGTTTACATAGAGAAGTCAGCGCTGCATCTTATTTCCCTCATCAAATTTGACTGGGGACAACATGGCCAGATGCTGCACCTTTTGGCAACAACTTTTAAACCTTGACGCTTCAGGCTTGCAGTGGATAGTCCGTAATCATGTCCAAATGGAATTACGCATAGATGTTCTTGAATTTTTGTCCATAATTCCTCCACCGTGTCCTTCCAAAGACCTGCAGCTCTGAACACATTAGCGCGTCGCTTCAGCTCCGACAGATGTGGTTTCCAGATATGTCTCTTGTTCGGTGATACTCATTGCTGTTGGAGTGAGGTGCGTAAAATGTGTCCTTCCACCGCGCCCCTATGGTCCTAGCGCGAGATTTAACCCTTGCAAGAATAGCGGATTTAAAGGGCACACTTGTTCAAACACCTTGCTTGCTCTATCACTGTAATGACTAAATGGCAATAATAGTTTAGGACATCAATATCCATGCCTATAGCCCTATAAGTGAATAGAAAATAGAGGCAAAGGACAAAGACACATTAAGTCATCCAAATAGGGCTAAAATTATATATATCTGTCATAAGAAAATATTTATCTGATGTATGCTTTTGAAACATAAACAAAGAACAGACATTCATCAACATAGGGCTCGATTCAATCCTTAGCGCTGAAGAACTGAGCTACAGCGTGATATAAATGTAAAGTGCTCCAGCGTTCGGAGACTACATTCATGGTATAACGCTGCATAGGTCAGCTCAATTGGAAATTATCTTTACATTTCAATCGCGCTACAGAGCTGATTTTCTTCGCTACGTATTGAATCGAGCCCATAGTTTATTTGTATGTGCGAGTACTGCGCCCCTCCTCCTGGTGAGCTCGAGGCAGCATCACTCCCTGGTCACACATCAGTTATTCACCGGGCCAGCTGGCCAACGGCCTCGCGGTCCCATGACTGGCTGTTTGCGCTGTGAAGCCGGCGGCTGCAGACTCGATCTCTCCGGTTTTCACATTGATTCTTGGCAGCCAACGCAGCTGTTTTCTTCCCCGCTGTTGGAAGCAGGGTGTCTGGCTCCACACGGGCCCCAAGTCTCCTCTCCTCTTCCCTCCCTTTATAGACTTGTAGTTTCCTAATATTTTAGATGAGAACCATGCATCCTACTGTAATGTTACAGTGTGAAGGTACATTTGGAGAAATGGGCCAGTGTGCTGATAACTGGACAACAATAGAAAACAGTATACATAGTCATAAGTCTGTCTCTATCTTGACTCTCTGTATGTGTCTCTACTTATGTCTCAGTCTCAATATATCACCTCCTCCATGTCTCATGGACATGGTCTTCTCTTGGTCTTGGCATGCCTGTCTGTCAGTGTTGGGTAGTGTTGACAGAGTTAGTTCAGTCTTTGCATGTGTCTGTCAGTGTTGGGTAGTGTTGACAGAGTTAGTTCAGTCTTTTGGCTGTCTTTAATATTGGTTGTCTCTGTAATTACATTGAGTGAGTGGGTGGTAGGATCTGTATCCCGCCTCAGGATGACAGGGCAGAGACATCAGTCTCCCTGATGCCCCTGGGTAATGATGGAGTCCACAGGGCTCTGGTGATTACATGCTTCAGGGTGAAGTCTTCACAAGGTACAGATCTAGGATCAGCTTTCCCTCTAATCCTAACCTTAACCATTAGTGGGGATAATAAAAAAAATGACCCAAGATCAGCGTCTAAGGGCAACTTCACCCTACACCTGATTACACAGGAGGAGGGCGGCATACCTGGAGAGAGAAGGCTGCAGAGAGAGAAAGAAGCAGAGAAAGAGGTAGAGTGAAGGAGAGGATGAAAATGAAAGAGAGGGAAGGGAGAGAGGTAAAGAGAGCGCAGAGTAAGGGAGAGAGAAAGACAGACTAAGTGAGAAAGAGGGGGCGAGAGGTAAAAGAGGATCTACCAAGAAAATGAAAGAGGGGAATGTGAGAAAGAAGAGAGAGAGACCTTTCAGTCAAACTGTTAAAAAGCAGGACAGAAGTTGTACAGAATGTTTCATGTATTTAGTTCCTCTCCCTACTGCCAAGTGGCATGGCACAGAACAGGTTGCTGACCCCTTAACCTTTAGTTGATCTAATAGGATGGAACTCACAAGTCATTCACCCAATGAAAGAACAGTACATTTCCATGTACAGAAGAACGTTTCCATATGATCCACCCTCCTGCCAAATGAGAAACTAAATTCCCAGAACACCACACAAACAGACATACAAGGATGTAGACTCTGCATACCCAAACGCGTGCTCGCACACACACACACACAGAGAGAGAGCTCGACCCACGCATCCTCCTCAGGAATGTTCCTGCATTCCTTCCTCCTCTAGAAGCCATGCAGTAGGAAGAGGGCAAGTGCTTGCTTGTAACCAACACCCCCTAACACACACACTCTGTAAACACACACATACACACCGAAAACACACAGTCCAGGGTCATTACATGGCTAGACATTACATGGCTAGTCCCTTCCCCACTACACCCAACAAGGCTATTATGACCTGGTCTTCTTCTCAACTCTGGCTACTCTTTGTCCTCTTCACAGTAATCAATGCTAGTATCCTCTGTTTGTACAGATGTGATTAATGGTGTTGGTTTTGGGTGTTATTCAGTGTACCATGCCTGGATTGCTGGTCTGAAAACGTTCATATTTTTGTTTTTGCAGTCAGTGACGTCTAGAGTCTGGACTCTTGTTATTTCTGGATAGACTGGGGCTCACTGACACAGAATGGTGCTGCACTCTGCTGGACGTTTAGAAGTACTGCGGTTCAGGCTTGCTCTCTCTGCTTTCAATGTCAATTTAAGGAAACATATGTTTACATTGCCAAAGCAAGTGAAATAGATAATTAAAAAAAGTGAAAAAAGTAAATAAATGAAAAGTAAACATTACACACACATTTCCAAAATAATAATGACATTTCAAATGTCATATATCTATATACAGTGTTGTAACAATGTGCAAATAGTTAAAGTAGGTACAAAAGGGAAAATAAATATAATATGGGTTGTATTTACAATGGTGTTTGTTCTTCACTAGTTGCCCGTTTCTTGTGGCAACAGATCACAAATCTTGCTGCTGTGGCACAATGTGGTATTTCACCCAATAGATATGGGAGTTTATCAAAATTGGATTTGTTTTTGAATTCTTTGTGGGTCTGTGTAATCTGAGGGACCTTTAATATGGTCATACATTTGGCGGGAGGTTAGGAAGTGCAGCTCAGTTTCCACCTATGCTCACTGAGTCTGTACATAGTCAAAGCTTTCCTTCATTTTGGGTCAGTCACAATGTGTCAAGTAGTTATATTTTAGTTGTTTTCTCATGATTTGGTTGGGTCAAATTGTGTTGCTGTCCTGGGGCTCTGTGGGGTCTGTTTGTGTTTGTGAACAAAGTCCCAGGACCAGCTTGCTTAGGGGACTCTTCTCCAGGTTAATCTCTCTGTAAGTGATGGCTTTGTTATGGAAGGTTAGGTATTGGCCTAATTCTGCTCTGCGTGCATTATTTGGTGTTTGTCCCATTTTGTGAATTCTTGGTTGGTGAGCAGACCACAAACCTCACAACCATAAAGGGCAATGGGTTCTATATCTGATTTAAGTATTTTTAGCCAGATCCTAATTGGTATGTAAAATTGTATGTTCCTTTTGACGGCATAGAAGACCCTTCTTGCCTGGTCTCTCAGATCGTTAACAGCTTTGTGGAAGTTACCTGTGGCGCTGATGTTTAGGCCAAGGTATGTATTGTTTTTTGGTGTGTTCTAGAGCAAAGGTGTCGAGGTGGAACTTGTATTTGTGGTCCTGGCAGCTAGACCTTTTTTTTTGGAACACCATTATTTTTGTTTTACTGAGATTTACTGTCAGGGCCCAGAATCCGTGCAGAAGAACTAGGTGCTGCTGTAGGTCTTCCTTGGTTGGGGACAGAAGCACCAGATCATCAGCAAACAGTAGACATTTGACTTCAGATTCTAGTAGGGTGAGGCCGGGCGCTGCAGACTGTTCTAGTGCCCTCGCCAATTTGTTGATATATACAGTGCATTTGGAAAGTATTCAGACCCCTTCCGTTTTTTACATTTTGTTACGTTACAGCCTTATTCTAAAATTGATTAAATACACATTTTCCCTTATCTATCTACACACAATACCCCATAATGTTTGCAAAATGTCCCCAGATATCAGAAAAGTTGAGTTTATCAATCATTTTCTAAATCAATCTTTCATATGAAGCTGTTTCTGCCATGGCTATATACCATTCCTTACACACTACCGTTCAAAAGTTTGGGGTCACTTAGACATTTCCTTGTTTTTGAAAGCCTTCATATCTCTGAACATGTGCTAACACAACGTTAACACATAGCTAACACAACGTGCCATTGGAACACAGGAGTGATTGTTGCTGATAATGGGCCTCTGTACCCCTATGTAGATATTCAATTTTTAAAAATCAACCGTTTCCAGCTACAATAGTAATTTACAACATTAATGTCTGCACTGTATTTCTGATCAATTTGAGGTTATTCTAAAATGGACAAAAAAGTGCTTTTCTTTCAAAAACAAGGACATTTCTCAGTGCCCACAAACTTTTGAACGGAAGTGTATGAGGGAGGGTCCTTCTCCTTCCAGTGTCTCAATATGACTCTTTTGGCTGTGGTTACAGCAACTTTTTGCCAGTTTAAACATGAGCTTTCAGTCTATCAATATCCTTAGTGATATTCAGTAATAGCAAAGCAGGCTTTTGTGGTACCCAGAATATCCCAAATCTTATCCATTACCTTCTGCCAAAAGGTATGCAAGCTTGGACAGTTATAGAACATATGGATCATGTCACCTGTACTTGACTGACATCTCCAGCATAGGTTGAATTCTATTAAACCTATTCTGTTCAACCTCAGAGAAGCCCAATAAATCCTACTGAACACTTTAAAATTAATCAGCTTGGACTGGTCATCTCTCATAGGGAGGAGCATCTGTTGTACTATTATATTCCATTCCTTCTCTCCAAATACTTTAGGCCCTTACAAGTTCCATTAAATCTACCTATAAAAGGTGGCTAAATATAAGCCCTGTGGCATGTGTTAAATTGCAAAGAATTTCTATTTTAACACTTATATCGGAATGTCCTGGGAATTTGTTGTCATTCTGTCCTACCGTAAACCATGTGTCCCCCTCCATTCAGGGATGTTCCATAACGAAGCAGAGCTTGTCAAGAAAGGTGAAGATCTCTCTCTTATGAATCTAACACCATATATTTTTAGTATGGGACATTATTGGATTCTGCAGTTCCACCTTTTGTTGACTCAAATAATCTGATGCTCCAAATGGGGCATTAAGTTCCTCTTCCATGCCCACTCAAATTTGCCTAGTCGAGTTCTCAATAAAGAAAGAGCCTATTTGGGCGGCTACAAAGTCTTCTTGATATAATTGCATGTTTGGGAGCATTAATCCTCCCTTCTCAGTCGTTGCCTGTAATCTCGCTAGTTTCATCCTGGCCCTTTTACCGGCCCAAATAAACTCAGTAATCATTTTGTCTGTGGATTTAAAAGTATAGACAGGTATGGATAGTGGAATTTTGTTCAATAGTGGGTCAAGGTTTTCAGAAATCACCTTCTCTAGACCAGGATTTAAAGCGATCCCCAGGTACCTCAAGTTTTTAGGGACCCATTGAAACCTCCAGCTGAGGAAGTAATTTCTCAGACAATGTTTTATAGGAGCATTACTTCAGATTTGGTCCAGTTTACTTTATAGCCTGATATCTCTGAAAAAGCATTTACTAGGTCCAGTAAAGGTGATATGGAGAGTTGGGGGTCTGACATTAATAGTAATATGTCTAGGGAAAAGGCTGCCACTCAAGTTTCTGTTAATCAAATTTCTTAATAGTAGCTAATCGTTGTATCATTACTCCACCGCATATGGAAGCTTTAAAAGCTTCCCAGACATATACTGGTTTTGCACTATTGTTTGTAAAAAAATATATCGTAATGTGTGTTTTAAGGAATTCACAAAACACCTTGTCCTGTAAGATGCTGGTGTTCATTCGCAAACATTTAAAATGTTATCTTTCTTCTCCTATTCCAACAGTCAGATCAATGGGTGCGTGATCTGTCATAGCTATCATGCCCACACCACACTGCAAGCACCCACTTTATCTATGAGAGAGTGGGAGATCAGGATGTTGTCGATGCGTGAATAAACAGTGTAATCACGAGCGGTTGGATTGATCAATCTCCATATATCAAAAAGATTAGCATATTTACCCTGTGTTTTAATTGCTTCTTGAGTTTGAGGTTTTGGTTAGACCAGTTTTGGATTTTTCTAAAAAAGCATCAGGGAGCTGATTATAGTCCCCCCCTAGTACCAGAGGAAAACCACCGAAATCCAGTATCATTTTGTTAAGTTGAAGGAATATTATAAATATTTCCAATATTATATTTTGTTCAGAAATCTTTACAAGTGAAATCAAGATTCATCCCTCTTTATCCTTAAACAATTTTTCCACTTGAACATGTATACTTCTGGAAAATATAATAGAGACACCTGCTCTAGAGCACTCAGGACCTCAGACTGGTGCGAAGGTTCACCTTCCCACAGGACAACGACCCTAAGCACATAGCCAACACAAGAGTGGCTTTGGGACAAGTCTCTGAATGTCCTTGAGTGGAGCCTGACCAAGTCCTGAGCCCAACGCTGGGCCAATTGTGCACCACCCTATGGGACTCCCAATCACAGCCAGCTGTGATACAGTCTGGATTCGAACCAAGTTGTCTGTAGTGACGCCACTAGCACTGAGATGCAGTGTCTTAGACCACTTTGCCACTTGGGAGCCCCTGCACAGAAGAATGGGATAATCTTGTAGCGTCATACCCAAGAAGACTCAAGGCTGTAATCGCTGCCAAAAGTGCTTCAACAAGGTACTGAGTAAAGGGTTTGAATACTTATGTAAAATGTGATATTTCAATATTATTATTGAATGACAAAGCAGTTTTTGCTTTGTCATTATGGAGTATTGGGTGAAGATTGATGAGAAAAAAACAATTTAATAAATTTTAGAATAAGGCTGTAGGGGTCTGAATACTTCCCGAATGCACTGTATGTTGAAGAGGGTGGGGCTTAAGCTCCATCCCTGTCTCATCCCACAGCCCACAGCCCTGTGGAAAGAAATTAGTTTTTTTGCCAATTTTAACACACTTGTTTACGTATATTGATTTTATAATGTTGTATGTTTTTCCCCAAACACCACTTACCATCTGTCACGAACACGGCGAGTGGCAGACCAAGACGCAGCGCTGATGTAGTGCGACATGATTTATTAAATCAACTGGCACAAAATAACAAAGAGAACCACGAACAAAACACAGGTAGGCTTAAACAGCACTAAACCAAAAACAATGATCCACGAAAGACAGGTGGAAACACATGAACTAAATATGGCCCCCAATTAGAGACAATGCAAAGCAGCTGCCTCTAATTGGGGACCAACACAAAACCAACATAGAAACATAAACCTAGATTTGTCAGGCTCTGACCATAGATCACTAGAGGAGCAAAGGCTTCCCTATGATCAGAACCTGACACCATCAGTTTGTATAGCAGACCCTCACGCCAAATTGAGTCAAAAGTTTTTTTGAAATCAACAAACCATGAGAAGACTTTGCCTTTGTTTTGGCTTGTTTGTTTGCCAATTAGGGTGTGCAGGGTGAATATGTGGTCTGTCGTACAGTAATTTGGTAAAATGCCAATTTTAGATATGCTCAGTACATTGTTTTCACTGAGGAAATGTACAAGTCTGCTGTTAATGATAATGCAGAGGATTTTCCCAAGGTTGCTGTTGACGCAAATCCCATGGTAGTTATTGGGGTAAAGTTTCTCTCCAATTTATTGGATTGGGGTGATCAGTCCTTGGTTCCAAATATTGGGGAAGATGCCAGAGCTAAGGATGAGAGTTTAACCTACTCATTGAAGGGTTTTTCTTTAGTTTTACTATTTTCTACATTGTAGAATAATAGTGAAGACATCAAAACTATGACATAACACATATGGAATCATGTAGTAACCAAAAAAAGTGTTAAACAAATCAAAATATATTTTAGACCAAGTCCATATTATGGCAAGAACAAAGGATAAGTTCATTAGAGTTAACTGCACCTCAGATTGCAGCCCAAATAAATGCTTCACAGAGTTCAAGTAACTGACACATCTCAACATAAACTCTTCAGAGGAGACTGCATGAATCAGGCCTTCAAAGCTGCAAAGAAACCACTACTAAAAGACACCAATAAGAAAAAGAGACTTGCTTGGGCCAAGAAACATGAGATATGGACATTAGACTGGTGGAAATCTGTCCTGTCTTTGTAAAACTCAGTAAGTGAACAGATGAGTGGTTCCCACCATGAAGCATGGAGGAGGTGGTGTGCTGGTGCTTTTCTGGTGACAATGTTTGTGATTTATTTAGAATTGAAGGCACACTTAACCAGCATGGCTACCACAGCATTCTGAAGCGATACGCCGTCCCATTTGGTTTGCACTTAGTGGGACAATTATTTATTTTTCAACAAGACAATGACCCAAAACACACCTCCAGGCTGTGTAAGGGCTATTTGACCAAGGAGAGTGATGGAGTGCTGCATCAGATGACCTAGCCTCCACAATCACCCGACTTCAACCCAATTGAGATGGTTTAGGATGAGTTGGACTGCAGAGTGAAAGAAAAGCAGCCAACAAGTGCTCAGCATGTTGGAACTCCTTCAAGACTTTTGGAAAAGCATTCCTCATGAAGCTGGATGAGAGAATGCCAAGAGTGTGCAAAGCTGTCATCAAGGCAAAGGGTGGCTACTTTGAAGAATCTCAAATATAAAACATTTGATTAAAACGTTTTGGGTTACTACATGATTCTGTATGTGTTATTTCATAGTTTTGATGTCTTCACTATTCTCGAAAATAGTAGAAATAATGAAAAACCCTTGAATGAGTAAGTGTCCCCAAATGTTTGATTGGTACTGTAAATGTGTTTGCTGTTCTTTGTTATAGGGCCAAAACTATTGGAGAAGTGGTTTATCCATACATCTCCGTTTTGGATAGATAACTCTTCGTGTTGTTGTTTGTTTAGTGTTTTCTAACTGTCCCAGAAGTGGTTAAATTCTATAGATTATTTAATTAAATTGAGCTGATTTCTGACGTGCTGTTCCTTCTTTTTCCGTAGTGTATTTCTGTACTGTTTTAGTGATTCAAAATGAAGGTGTAGGCTCAGATTTTCTGTCTCTTGTTGGATAGGTTTCTCAATTTCTTTCTTAGGTTTTTGCATTCTTCATCAAACCATTTGTCATTGTTGTTAATTTTCTTAGGTTTTCTGCTTGAATTTTTTCTATTTGATAGGGAAGCTGAGAGGTCAAATATACTGTTTAGGTTTTCTACTGCCAAGTTTACACCTTCACTATTACAGTGAAACATTTTCCAGCAAGTTGTCTAAAAGTGATTGAATTTGTTGTTGCCTAATTGGTTTTTGGTAGATTTCCACACTACTTTCCTTCCATCTATAGCATTTCTAAATATTATTCATATCCTTTGGCTTGGATGCCTCATGATTGAGTATTGCTCTGTTCAAGTGTGATTTTTTTTAGGGGTGCCAGTGGGCTGACTGTGAACGCTCAGAGACTCTGGGTTGAGGTCAGTGAAAGTATTCAACAGTACTACTGCCAAGACATGAGCTATATGTATAGAATAGGAGTCTCCTCGAAGCCTACCATTGACTATGTACATACCCAGCGTCTGGCAGAGCTTCAGGAGTTGTGACCCGTTTTTGTTGGTTATGTTGTCGTAGTTGTGCCTAGGGGGGCAAATGGGGGAGGGAATGCTGTCACATACAGGCAGGTGTTTATCCCCGTGTGCTGAGGGTGTCAGGTTCTTGTCCAGTTCTGACATTTAGATAGGCACAGACTAGTACATGTTCCTGGGCCTGGAAAGTATTGATTCCCCCTCCAGGATGGAGAAGGTGTCTTCATTAAAGCATGGGGATTCTATTTGGGGGATATATGTAGAACACAGGAGAACATTTTTCACTGCTGACTAAATTTCCTTTAGAATTTCTAGCCAAATGTAAAATGTTCCTGTTTTGATAAATTTAATAGAGTGAGTTCGGTCTGCTCTATACCAAATTAGCATACCCCCGGAGTACATTCCCTGGTTCACATTTGGTGGATTACCAACTCTCTGTAACCTAGAGGGCAGCCAGTGGGTCCATCTCCTCTATACCATGTTTCTTGTAGAATGACAATGTCTGTATTTCTTTGGTGAAGTCTAGGTTCCTGCTCTTTAGGCCAAAAGCAGATGACCTCAGGCCTTGGATATTACAGGATGAGATAGTGAAGGCTTCCATAAAGTGTACAATTTTGTTAGTCGTGTGGTTTGGCCTCAGACCAGTAAGGGTGATCTCTCTCTCTCCCCCTAGCTCTCCCCATCTCTGTTGTTCTATCTACTCTCTCTCTTTCTCCCTCCAGCTCTCTCTCACACACACACACACCTCCCGAATACTTCTATTGAGTGTAGAAAGTTTGCTTATATTGCAGAGACATTGGATGCATGCAGTCACCAGGTCATGTGACGAGGCTGCCGTGAGTCAGTCAGTGGTCCAAACTTGTGTCTCCTGTTACTGTCTAATTGAGTTCAAACTCAATTAGACAGTAACAAGAGACAAGTTTGGACCACTGACTGACTCACGGCAGCCTCGTCACATGACCTGATGATGGCCGGACTGTAGCCCAAATGATTGACTATTGACGAGAACACGCATAGTAAGTAGCCTACTCAACTTCACTGGACTACCAAATAATCTTCACCATCATCAGTCACTGATTTTCCTCCCACATGCATGTTTTCTCATGATAATCCAGTATTTTCATACTGAACAACACACAGTTGCAGCTAATTTCATGACTTCCCCATTCTGTTCTGACCTGGTGGTGCACATGTAGCCGTATAGCCTGTTTTAGAGAAATGTAATCATCGAATATTGTAAGAGATTTCATTGTCTGCTTATATGCCCCCTTTATTTATCCTACTGTTCTGACTTGGTGTACAGGGAGAATACTGTAAGAACGGTCCATGTGCTGAATTCTGTCGCAGTACGTTTCAAAAGTGCTGAAAAAAATAGTTATTTTGACTATGTCCGTCTTTCCTAGCTCGCTCATTAATGTCTTAATCGAAATTACGGATTGCCTCTCATCCGCTTGTCGTCCCCTTATGCCATAGTTTGTACATCTCAATTGTCAGTAGAAACCACATTTATTTAAGCAAGTCAGCCATATCAGCTATGTTTTTTAAATGCAGTAAATTAAGCTGAATTAACTTTCGCTGCCAGACAAGGCTCCACAGATTTTTATTTAACCTTTATTTAACTAGCTGAGTTAGTTAAGAACAAATTCTTATTTACAATGATGGCGTACACCGGCCAAACTCGGACGACGCTGGGCCAATTGTGCGCCACCCAATGGGATTCCCAATCACGGCCGGTTGTGATACAGGTTGCTGATAGGCAGGTGTAGCGGTGGTAAGGATTCACTCCATGGTGCTTGAAAAAAAAATCTCTGCTGTTGGGACAGCTTTATGTAGGCCCTAACTGTTTATCACCGTTGTAGTGCAATTCATGTATTGTTTAGTGTTGTGGCTTTTTTTGTTTTTTTTGTTTGCCCCATCAAGATTTACAGTGGGGAGAACAAGTATTTGATACACTGCCAATTTAGCAGGTTTTCCTACTTACAAAGCATGTAGAGGTCTGTAATTTTTATCACAGGTACACTTCAACTGCGAGAGACGGAATCTAAAACAAAAATCCAGAAAATCACATTGTATGATTTTTTAATAATTAATTTGCATTTTATTGCATGACATAAGTATTTGATCACCTACCAACCAGTAAGAATTCCAGCTCTCACAGACCTGTTAGCTTTTCTTTAAGAAGCCCTCCTGTTCTCCACTCATTACCTGTATTAACTGCACCTGTTTGAACTCGTTACCTGTATAAAAGACACCTGTCCTCACACTCAATCAAACAGACTCCAACCTCTCCACAATGGCCAAGACCAGAAAGCTGTGTAAGGACATCAGGGATAAAATTGTAGACCTGCACAAGGCTGGGATGGGCTACAGGACAATAGGCAAGCAGCTTGGTGAGAAGGCAACAACTGTTGGTGCAATTATTAGAAAATGGAAGAAGTTCAAGATGACGGTCAATCTCCCTCAGTCTGGGGCACCATGCAAGATCTCACCTCGTGGGGCATCAATGATCATGAGGAAGGTGAGGGATCAGCCCAGAACTACACGGCAGGACCTGGTCAATGACCTGAAGAGAGCTGGGACCACAGTCTCAAAGAAAACCATTAGTAACACACTACGCCGTCATGGATTAAAATCCTGCAGCGCACGCAAGGTCCCCCTACTCAAGCCAGCGCATGTCCAGGCCCGTCTGAAGTTTGCCAATGACCATCTGGATGATCCAGAGGAGGAATGGGAGAAGGTCATGTGGTCTGATGAGATAAAAATAGAGCTTTTTGGTCTAAACTCCACTCGCCGTGTTTGGAGGAAGAAGAAGGATGAGTACAACCCCAAGAACACCATCCCAACCGTGAAGCATGGAGGTGGAAACATCATTCTTTGGGGATGCTTTTCTGCAAAGGGGACAGGACGATTGCACCGTATTGAGGGGAGGATGGATGGGGCCATGTATCGCGAGATCTTGGCCAACAACCTCCTTCCCTCTGTAAGAGCATTGAACATGGGTCGTGGCTGGGTCTTCCAGCATGACAACGACCCGAAACACACAGCCAGGGCAAC
Source organism: Thymallus thymallus (assembly GCA_023634145.1). Taxonomy (NCBI): domain Eukaryota; kingdom Metazoa; phylum Chordata; class Actinopteri; order Salmoniformes; family Salmonidae; genus Thymallus; species Thymallus thymallus. The sequence goes on along the minus strand of CM042395.1, from coordinate 22,185,161 downwards.
TAAGGAGTGGCTTCGTAAGAAGCATCTCAAGGTCCTGGAGTGGCCTAGCCAGTCTCCAGACCTGAACCCAATAGAAAATCTTTGGAGGGAGCTGAAAGTCCGTATTGCCCAGCGACAGCCCCGAAACCTGAAGGATCTGGATGGAGGAGTGGGCCAAAATCCCTGCTGCAGTGTGTGCAAACCTGGTCAAGAACTACAGGAAACATATGATCTCTGTAATTGCAAACAAAGGTTTCTGTACCAAATATTAAGTTCTGATTTTCTGATGTATCAAATACTTATGTCATGCAATAAAATGCAAATTAATTACTTAAAAATCATACAATGTGATTTTTTGGATTTTTGTTTTAGATTCCGCCACTCACAGTTGAAGAGTACCTATGATAAAAATTACAGACTTCTACATGCTTTGTAAGTGGGAAAACCTGCAGAATCGGCAGTGTATCAAATACTTGTTCTCCCCACTGTACATGCTAATATCTCCACTGGAAGGGACAGGACAGAGGGGGTGGGGACTGAGACGGTCCACATGAGGCGCGTGACCTAATGAAGGATGAGATGCATCTTGTTATCAAGGTCACATGTTTGCATCCCTCTATTAAATTATGGAACTCCGGGCACCGGGGGGAAGAAGGTGAGAGTGGGAGCAGTTATGTGTTAGGTGGGGTCCGCGTGAGGAGCAATATCTTTGGGGTTGTGTGGATAAAGCTGCAGCTTTTCCTCCAGGTCGAAATGGGAGGTTTACATTATGTCTGTATTTTGGCTTGCACTTTCTTCGTTTTTCAAGCAAATGGACTCAAAAGTAAGTCAAGTTCTGGTTGCTTTTTGGGTCTCAGCTTTACCCATCAATCAGGTTTGTGGTATAGAATGCTTGGATGCTGATTAAGCATAATTTAATGGCAAATGAATACCTAAAATGTTTTATGGATGATTGTAAGCCTTCATTCTTGTTGATAATTGTTATGCAGGTCGTTGTATATTTTTACTTTTTAGCCTATAAAGGTTTATTAATGCAATCAGTCAACTCTTTCAAATGACTAGGCTATAGGTCAAAATTATTTCACATAGGCTATATGCATGGCATTGACATTTATTGGTATTTTTCTCAGTTTACCCTTGTGGTTTACAAATTACAGGTAAAAATTAACCCCTCCCGAATCCTTTAATCGTTTTAATCTGACCTTGGTCATCTCCTGAGAATGTTAGAGGTGCGCGAGCTGTTATTGCCTTGCCAGTGTCTGCACGCTTGTCCTGCCAATCACAGTCCCATGAGCCCAATTATGCAATTTACGCACTAGTATATGCGTTTTGTGAATATGGTTTCTGGATGTTTTCCAACCGTTACTGTGTTGGACTATTATTCAGTTTACAAAACAACTTTGAACTAAATCTATTGCAGTCTATGTCCAGAATATTACAGTTTATTATGGTTATGGAAATAGGCTGCTTTCAACGAATTAATAAAATAAGCTTACATTAGAGCTCTCACTATAGGCAGCATTTTCCAATATATGTTTTTAAAAGCACAATTTTAGTCTATAAGTCTCAAAACAAACATTTCCTCTCTCTCAGTTTACCGGGACATGTTCCCTCATAAGCATTCGGTATCGATGAAGTTTCCACCGATCCCCGGTTGGAACCCAGACAGTAACCCGTGGGATGACTATCTTTACCCGCCATTCAGTCCCAAGGAACTAACGCGGAGGAAAGGTGAGCACCACCACTGAAATGATGCAGGGAAAGTTTATAACGTTCCTCCTTTAAAACATTTAGCTATCCACTATTTTTACACACCTATCCAGGTAAGCCCGTCAAAGTGCGCCTGACCAGCGACAGTCCTGCGATCAATGGCTCAATGGTGTCATTTACGGCCAAGCTAGAGTACCCACCGTGTCAGAAGGAGGACGCCAATGGGGAGCTGGTGTGGGATGAGCATTGTCTGGATGGTATGGAGCTGGAGGCCTCAGGTGCTTCCCACAAACCACTCTACGTGCAAGCGTGCGCACACACACACACACTTTACAACACCACATAAATTACAATATCTGATAACTTCAGCATTGACTAACTCTTCCCTCCCCTGGTCAGCTAATGGTCAGCTGAAGCCTGGCTTTGTCTTTAACTGGACCTCCTGGCTGGATGACTATGGCTTTGGAAAGTGTACTGACCTGAAGAGATGTAACATCTTCCCAGATGGGAAACCCTTCCCTCAGAGCAATGACTGGAGACACAAGGGCTACGTCTACGTATGGCACTCTATGGGTAAGAGACTCACTCAAACACAATCAGTCACAAACATACTCATGCACACAGTCATAAACAAACACAAACATGCACAGTCTTTAATTAGATGTGATCTATTAAAGATGCACTATTCAGAAATCACTCTGCCATTTCCTGGTTGCTAAAATTCTAATAGTTTGCCTAATTTCAGTTAATTTGAAAAAACAACCAAGTGTAGAGAATCATTGTACCATCTAAGCCTCAGTGAATATCTTTTCAATAACCAAAAATATTGTATTTTCAGCTGTTTGAAGCTGTTGTACAAATCCGAAAGTAAAAGACTAATAAACAAAGCATAGAAATAGCACACATAGAACAGATCTGCTTCTTAGACTTGCTTTTAATAAGAATGACAGATCTATAACTCACATTTGTATGTGAATTTGGTCGGTCGCCCAAAATGTTACACATTGCAGCTTTAAAGGTGAGGAGGCAGGGGCTGAGAGAGATTGAGATCTGCTATTGCTCTAACTCTCTCTCCCTCCCGCCTTGTCTGCCTTCATCTCTCTCTCTCCCTCCCTCACTCAGGTCAATACTCTGAGACGTGCGATGGCTCCTCCTCCACCCTGACAGTGAACACCAGTGACATCACTCTGGGGGCGGAGCTGATGGAGGTCATGGTGTACAGGAAACGTGAGCGCAGGAAGTACAGCCCCCTGGCCACCGACAAAACAGTCTTCTTCGTCACAGGTCAGTCCCCTGTATACAACTTCATGTCTACTCCCCAAGCATCACTGGGATGGGTCTCAATCCGCAACCTTGCTTCCTCCGATCTACTATCGTTCCTTCCCCTTGTACATCTTATAGGACACCAAGCCATTTAGTCAGGTGGAGCTTTAGCGCTTTATTGCTTTCACTTAATCAAATCTTTTTAGACCGTCAAGGATTGTTTTGATAGGAACAAAGGCTGATAGTGTGTCCCAAAAGGCACCCTATATAGTGAACTACTTTTGACCAGACCTCTATGGCTGTAATGCACTATGGAGTGCACTACACTCTTAGAAAAAAGGTTCTTCGATTGTCCCCATAGGAGAACCCTTTTTGGATCTAATTAGAACCCTTTTTTGTTCTAGGAAGGACCTTTTTGGGTTCCATGTAGAACCCTCTGTGATAGGGTTCTACCTGGGAGTTCTTCAAAGGGGTTCTCCTATGGGGACAGCCAAATAACCATTTTAGGTCCTAGATACACTACATGCTCAAAAGTATGTGGACAACCCTTTCAATTAGTGGATTTGGCTATTTCAGCCACAAATTGCTGACAGGTGTATAAAATCGATCACACAACCATGCAATCTCCATAGACAAACATTGGCAGTAGAATGGCCCATACTGAAGAGCTCAGTGACTTTCAACATGGAACCGTCATAGGATGCCACCTTCCCAACAAGTGCTGTTATTGTGAAGTGTAAACATCTAGGAGAAACAACGGCTCAGCTGCGAAGTGGTAGACCACACAAGCTCACAGAACGGGACCGCCGAGTGCTGAAGCGTGTAGCGTGTAAAAATCGTCTGACCTCGGCACCACTCACTACCGAGTTCCAAACTGCCTCTGGACGCAACATCAGTACAAGAACTGTTCGTCGGAAGCCTCATGAAATGGGTTTTAAAGTGTCGGCTGTAGTGGACTCTGGAGCAGTGGATAGGGCTGTTGCGGTGACCGTATTACCGCCACACCGGCGGTCACGACTCAGTTAAATTAAATTCAGTTAAATTTCATGTGACCGTTAAGTCACATTAATTAGGCTTCTCCAAGCTCTGATGCTGCTGCTGGTCTTAGTAGCCTACCAAACTTGCTAAATGCCTGGTACTCAGCACTCTATTGTCCCTCTAATCACTCTGACATCAATGCAAATGTAATCAAAAATCGAATCAAACACTTAATGAGAGCCCATGAGCTCATGTTGTGCATGAGTGATGGCCTCTACTAAAAAGAGGAGGATCCAATCAGCTTTCTATAGACTAGGCCTACTATATTTATTTCTCAACTTTCCTAATATTAAGCACATTGCTTATATTTACAACATGAGCATAGATGACCTAACATAAGGACAACTCAGAATATGCTATTCTGTTCTTCTGAAAGAGACTACATTTTCTTCATATCATTTCTTTAGACCTGTCTAAAATAAATAATGGATTTATTGTGAAGGTGTAGGCTATATTACATGGATTTATTAGACTTTTTCAAAATGTAGATCTTCCAAAGGTCTGCATCAGTGGCTTGTAGACTATGAGTGGAAGCCAGGAGATGCTAAATGTGCTTATGTTAATTAACGGTCAATTACCGTTAGACCACCAGTTATTTGCTTGACAAACACCGGCTGACAATTTCATGACCGCCACTGCCCTAGCAGTGGAAACACATTCTCTGGAGTGATGAATCATTTGGGAAACAACCATTGTCTGTCTCTCTTACACATCAGCTGTTCCTTCCTCAGAAGGATGCAGAAGTACAGAAGATAATGTATAGCTGAACTGATGAGTTATGTCTGAGCGTTTCTCATTAACCCTTACCCCTTCACAGACAAGATCCCCGTGGTGGTGAATATTTCCCAGAAGGCAGCAGCCAACCTGTCGGAGAGCGTGTTTGTGCGTGGAGAGGACGTGGTGTTCAGTGTGTCGGTTCACGACCCCAGTAACTACCTGAAGACTGCCGACGCTGTCGACTACATCTGGGACTTCAAGGACGGCAACCAGCTGGTCACCCATAGCAACGTGGCCACGCACGCCTACAGCGCGGTCGGCAAAGTCAACGTGAAGCTGACGGTGGAGGCGGCGTTCAAGATCCCGTGCCCCCCGCCCACACCGATGAGTGTTACCTCGCCGCAAACTACAGGTACACTCGAGTCACACACTTCACTTTAGTGGATACTACAGGTACACAAAGCTAGAACATGTACATAGTACACACACTAATGAGCTTCACCTGCACCATACTACTGCCCCACACCATACTACTGCCCCACACCATACTACTGCCCCACACCATACTACTGCCCCACATGCCTGGAATAAGGTATGCACCGTTGGGGGAATGGAAGATGTTTTTTGGACTGATTGAGAAGCAGCCGCATGTCCATCTTTGGATTGTCTCTCTTTCTCTCTCCTTCAGCGGCCCCCACACCTCCCCCTGGCACTCACTCCATCACTAGCAAAATGGAAACAACCCATGGTTATGGTAAGTGTTAACTCTATAACGTGCATTAAAAAGTGTCTGCCAGAGTGTATGAGGAACTACTGTCTCTTGTAAACAAACTGTCCAAATTCCATTGTCTCATTTCCAGTGCCAGTCACCACTGCCAGACCCACCTCCAAGGGCCCCAACACACCTGCTCCCGGGACAACAGGCTTCCCGACGACAGAGCCCCTCCCCCCGACAGTGGCTGATGTGACCCAGGGGTTCAACCCGACCTCGATGCTGCCAGCTGTCCCTACCCCCATGGCCCAGCACCGTCACAGACACCTGGCGGCCACCGACTGCTTCCGCTACCTCTACGGAACTTTCCAGACCGACGTCACCATCATTGGTGGGTGCATGACAATGGGATGTCAAACTGATGACAATCAGTGAAGTCAGTCAGTTAGCACCTCAGTTAATCAGTTATCAGCCTATACAAATATAAAGCTTGTACACCACAGATTTGGCCGATGAGTTCACGCACACTCGGAAATGACATCACTTGTGCTTTACCCTATCACAGAGCACCTAATCAAAAGCCAGCCAGCCAATCAGATCGTGGACTTGTCTGCTGCCAAGGTGACCAACACTGATATCAGCTTCCTGGTCAAGTGCCTGGGCAGGTGAGTGGAACATTGCTAAGGCAACTCTCAGAAACATTTTTGGGACTAGTGAAAAATGTAATTTGTGAAAATTAACACACAAACCACTCCATAGTTGCCCCATCCATCTACCATAACCACCTCTCTACTTCTCCTCACCCCCCCCGAAGCACTCCCACCTCAGCCTGCACCATCGTGTCGGACCCCTCCTGCCGCCAGGTGAGGAACATAGTGTGTGACGACGTGCCCCCGTCTTCGGGGTGCGAGGTGCGCCTGCGGAGGACCTTCCTGGAGCCGGGGACCTACTGTGTCAACATCACCCTGGAGGACGCCAGTAGTCTGAGCCTCACCACCACCACCATCACCATCAGCAACACTGACCCTGACACAGCCGGTAGGTCACAGGGATAGACCCTGAGGTATTATTGCCAGCGTTGCGACTACTTTACACACGTCTGCCGGATCTCACAATGTCTGGATAGGTGTTTACCATAATTAGCTAACCACCACATCTGACACAGAAATCTGATGCCCGACTGTGCAATGTCTGCTGCAATGTTGTGAACGTGTGTATAAGTACAAGTCGTAGCTGGAGATTTTCATTTTGTTGTCTAAGTTTTGTTAAATAGTGCTTGTGAGAAGTTTGCACCTGATACTGAAGTGTTCTTCTTCTCTCCTACCTACATCTCTTCTTTCCCTTCCTCTCCTCTCCCATTCCCTGCCTCTCCTCGGTCCCACCTCTATCACGCTGTCCATTTCCCTCTCCTTTTTCTTACCCCTCCCTTTTATAGTGTCTAAAACTCCTCATGCTGCAGAGATTGTCCTCTCCTCCAGTGCTATCCTGGTAGCCATCTTTGCCTTCATCGCCTTCATAGTCTACAAGTAAGTCGAGCCACAGTGTTCCACACCCTCACGCCTATTACCAAGCTTCCCTTACTCATGATCTCTCTCCCATCCCTCTCTACCCCAATTATCTCTCCTACTCCCCTCCCTCCCTCCCTCGCTCTCTCTCTCTCTCTCTCTCTCTCTCTCCTCTCCCCTAGGCGTTATAAGGTCTACAGACCTGTGAGGAGGTCCCTGGTGGAGGATGCCAGCGGCCATGTGGAGGTCAGGGGTCGTATGGGCCGGCTGAGGGAGCTCATATTCCCCACCAACGAGGAGAGGAGTCGCCTGCTGATGGACAGATGCCCCCTGTAGACCCACCAACGGTACTACAGAAGGGAAGCAGAGAAAATGAATAAGCTTCCTCAATATCCTAACTGACAGAATAGTGTATTTGTTCTACACCATACATTTCTATCTGAATGTTCTGTAACATTATATAATCCTGAACAGGCCCCAGGGTTTTTACTCAGAGGTTCTTTAGTACCAAATTATACGTTTAGCACATGTATAAATGCATCACAAAGATGATATCTATGCCAATAACCAAGAGAACCTCCTCACATTTTAGTGTGTGTCAAACGGTAAGATAGTAAGAGCCTTATTTCACCTGTGCTGAAAAATATGAAAATACTAATAGCTTTTATTTTTACTTTACCTTGTAGTAGAAAAGTATGTGGCAAATGGCAAGAATTAAGATACGTTTGCAATAAAGCTCAACGTTTTGAAGTTGGGGCGGGGCAATGTTTGAGGCAGCGCTGGGGTGTATTCATTCCGCCGATTCTGTTGCAAAACGTTTCTTAAAACGGAAGGAAACTGACCTACCTGAATTTGGCCAATGGAAACTTGTTTTGCTCTGTTTTCTTCCATTTGGTTCTTAAACTGTAAACAATTTCTGTAATGAATACACTCCTGGTACACTCTAGGCCCCGTCCCATTTCAATCCCTAGCTTCTTCCCCTAGTCTTTTCAGATCTGTTAACTCTAAAGGGAAATGGGGCTAGGAATTAAAATGGAACTAGGCCAAAAGTTATATTTCGACTGCTTTGACGGATATTCAGAGCTAATGATTTTGTTACTTAAATAAAAAAAGTTCAAATATTAGATTTATCACATTTAAATACAAGTTAATCAATCAGTGTTTAACTGTACATCCTACTACCCTTTCTCTGTAATGTGCATGTAATTTACAGTCGTATGCAAAAGTTTGGGCACCCCTGACAATTTCCATGATTTCCATTTATAAATAATTGGGTGTTTGGATCAGCAATTTCATTTTGATCTATCAAATAACTGATGGACACAGTAATATTTCAGTAGTGAAATGAGGTTTATTGGATTAACAGAAAATGTGCAATATGCATCAAAACTAAATTAGACAGGTGCATAAATTTGGGCACCCCAACAGAAAAATCACATCAATATTTAGTAGAGCCTCCTTTTGCTAAAATAACAGCCTCTAGATGCTTCCTATAGCCTCTAATGAGTGTCTGGATTCTGGATGAAGGTATTTTGGACCATTCCTCCTTACAAAACATCTCCAGTTCAGTTAGGTTTGATGGTTGCCGAGCATGGACAGCCCGCTTCAAATCATCCCACAGATTCTCAATGATATTCAGGTCTGGGGACTGGGATGGCCATTCCAGAACATTGTACTTGTTCCTCTGCATAAATGCCCGGGTAGATTTTGAGCAGTGTTTTGGGTCGTTGTCTTGTTGAAATATCCAGCCCCGGCGTAACTTCAACTTTGTGACTGATTCTTCAACATTATTCCCAAGAATCTGCTGATATTGAGTGGAATCCATGCGACCCTCAACTTTAACAAGATTCCCAGTACCGGCACTGGCCACACAGCCCCACAGCATGATGGAACCCCCACCAACTTTTACTGTGGGTAGCAAGTGTTTTTCTTGGAACGCTGTGTTCTTTTGCCGCCATGCATAACGCCCCTTGTTATGACCAAATAACTCAATCTTTGTTTCATCAGTCCACAGCACCTTATTCCAAAATGAAGCTGGCTTGTCCAAATGTGCGTTTGTGGCGTGTGTGCAGAAAAGGCTTCTTCTGCATCACTCTCCCGTACAGCTTCTCCTTGTGCAAAGTGCGCTGAATTGTTGAACGATGCACAGTGACACCATCTGCAGCAAGATGATGTTGTAGGTCTTTGGAGGTGGTCTGTGGGCTGTTTTTGACCGTTCTCACCATCCTTCGCCTTTGCCTCTCCGTTATTTTACTTGGCCTGCCACTTCTGGCCTTAACAAGAACTGTGCCTGTGGTCTTCCATTTCATCACTATGTTCCTCACAGTGGACACTGACAGCTTACATCTCTGCGATAGCTTTTTGTAGCCTTCCCCTAAACCATAATGTTGAACAATCTTTGTTTTCAGGTCATTTGAGAGTTGTTTTGAAGAGTGTTGCCACTCTTCAGAGGAGAGTCAAAGAGAACAACAACTTGCAATTGGCCACCTTTAATATCTTTTCTCATGATTGGATACACTCGTCTATGAAGTTCAAGGCTTAATGAGCTCACTAAACCAATTGTGTGTTCCAATTAATCAGTGCTAAGTAGTTACAGGTATTCAAATCAACAGAATGACAAGGGTGCCCAAATTTTTGCATAGCCTATTTTTCACATATGATTTAATTTCATACAACTTACTATTGCTACACTAAAAATCTTTGTCTGGACAATACCCCAGTACTCAGCTTTTATTAGAAAATGAATGGCATGCCACTGTGATCCTTTTCTGTGACGACAGAGTAAATTATTATGCAGCCTCAGAGGGGTGCCCAAACTTTTGCATACGACTGTACATTTGTTGCACGAATGTACAGAATTGTTGTTATTTAGTTACTATAAAAGCCATCGTTTCAAACCAATCAAATGTAATTTTGTTCTGGAAAGATTAAACTAAAGATTGTGAACTAAGCACTCAGTTTGTGAATATACAGATTGTCTGTAGCCAACCAATCTGCATATCTCGTGGGGGGGGACAATTAACCTGATTTAAATATAATTTACAGTTGAACTTACTGCAACAGTGTAGTAGTATTGTAACTGAACACAGTTGCATGGTGGTTAAGTTTTTAGTGGCGGCTTTAGAGAACCGAACCATAGATTCTAGTTTCTCTTGGTCCATTGATACACTACATGACCAAAAGTATGTGGACACCAGATATGCTCCAACACTCCAAAGATGGGCATGCGGCTGCTTCTCAATCAGTCCAAAAAACATCTTCCATTCCCCCAACGGTGCATACCTTATTCCAGGCATGTGGGGCAGTAGTATGGTGTGGGGCAGTAGTATGGTGTGGGGCAGTAGTATGGTGCAGGTGATGCTCATTAGTATGTGTACTATGTACATACCTTCTTCTAGCTTTGTGTACCTGTAGTATCCACTGAAGTGAAGAGTGTGACTCGAGTGTGTACCTGTAGTTTGCGGCGAGGTAACACTCATCGGTGTGGGCGGGGGCGCAGGATTTTGAACGCCGCCTCCACCGCCAGCTTCACGTTGACTTAGCTATGTTGCTATGGGTGACCAGCTGGTTGCAGTCCTTGAAGTCCCAGTTGTAGACGGTAGTCTTCAGGTAGTTACTGGGGTCGTGAACCGACGCGGAACACCACGTCCTCGCCACACACAAACACTATCCGACAGGTTGGCTGCTGCCTTCTGGGAAATATTCACTGCCACAGGGATCTTGTCTGTGGAGGGTTAAGTGTCAGTAGCGATTTTAGCATGTAAATCTTGATGGGCAAAGCCACTAGCCGACTACACAACACTAAAGAATACATGAAATTGCACTATAACGGTGACTACAATCTGTTAGGGCCTACATAAAGCTGTCCCACTAGCAGTTCCAACACCTTACCACTGCTACACCCAGCTATCAGTGGATCCTTGTCTGGCAGCGAAACAGTTCATTCAGCCTCGATTACTCTAAAAACAAAACTGAAATAGCAGACTTGCTTAAACAGATATGGTTTCTACTGACAAATGAGATGTACAAACTAAGGCATGAGAGGAAGACGAGCTGATGAGGCGATCCGTAATTTCGATAGACATTAATGAGCAAGCTAGGACGGACGTAGTCAATAAAACTATTTGTTCAGAACTTTTGAAATTTACAGTGAATGTATTTTCCCTGTACACCAAGTCAGAACCGTAGTAATAAATAAATGGGGCATATAAGCACACAATGCAATCTCTCTCTTACAATATTCAATTACATTTCTCTAAAACAGGCTATTTAGGCTAATTGTACACCACCAAGTCAGAACAGTAGGCTAACTTATAAGGGGAAAAGTGACGAAAATGTTGGACTCACATTGTTGTGCTGTGCTCACTTGAACAGGAAGGTGGCGCGGCAGTTCTTCGTGGGCAAATTGTCATCAAACGTTGTCATCGAAGTCTGTCATTCTCTGGATTTATGGTGCTTTCTGGTAAGGGTTAATGAGAAACGCCCAGACATGATGCATCCGTTCAGCTATACATTATCTTCTCTACATCTCTCTGAGGAAGGACAAGCTGATGTGTAAGAGATAGAGACTATGGTTGCTTCCCAAATGGCACCCTTTTCGCTATGTACACCTTTAGGGGGGGGGGGGGGGGAGAGATCTCCCTAAATGGCCAAACGTAAGAGACACCTACTCGTCGAACATCGCATTCCAAAATCATGGGCATTAATAGAGTTCGTCCCCCCTTTGCTGCTATAACAGCCTCCACTCTTCTGGGAAGGCTTTCCACTAAATGTTGGAACATTTCTGCAGGGACTTGCTTATATTCAGCCACAAGAGCATTAGTGAGGCTGAGCACTGATGTTTGGCGATTAGGTCAGCGTTCCAATTCATCCCAAAGGTGTTCGATGGGGTTGAAGTCAGGGCTCTGTGCAGGCCAGTCAAGTTCTTCCATAGCGATCTCGACAAACCATTTTTTTGTATGGACCTCGCTTTGTGCACGGGGGCATTGTCATTCTGCGTTCTCCTGGCATCCGCCAAATCCAGATTCGTCCGTCGGACTAACATATGGTGAAGCGTGATTCACCACTCTAGAGAACGCGTTTCTACTGCTCAAAAGTCCAATGGCTACGGGCTTTGCACGACTCCAGCCTACGCCTGGCATTGTGCATAGGGCGCTTAGGCTTGTGTGCGGTTGCTTGGCCATGGAAACCCATTTCATGAAGCTCCGGACGAACATTTATTGTGCTGACATTGCGTCCAGCAGCAGTTTGGAATTATGTAGTGAGTGTTGCAACAGAGGACAGGCTATTTTTTACACGCTACGCGCTTCAGCACTCTGCGGTCCCGTTCTGTGAGCTTGTGTGGTCTACCACTTTGCGGCTGAGCAAATATTTCCCCTTCACAATAACAGCACTTAGTTGACCGGGTCAGCTCTAGCATGGCAGAAATTTGAAACGCACTTGTTGGAAAGGTGGCATCCAGACTTCTTGTATTGTTATACTTTTTCATACTGCCGCGCTATGTATCATGCATCTGTCTGTGTATTTCGTTCTGGCATTTTGCACCTGCTGTGTTTTTCATTGCTGCTTGACAAAGTAATTTCCCCTCGGGGATTTATCTATGACGGTGCCACGTTGAAAGTCACTGATCTTTTCAGTATGGGCCATTCTACTGCCAATTTTTGTCTATGAGATTGCATGGCTGTGAGCTCGATTGTATACACATGTCAGCAAAGAGTGTGCCGAAATAGCCAAATCCACTAATTTTACTTTCGTATACATTGTACTTTCAGTCTAAGCATCAAGTTGTAGAATCCCGAACTTCCCCTTTAACAAAAGTTAGGTTACAAACTACATTTTAGGGTATCTTACAGAAGACTGAAAAACACGAGGAAATAAAGACAACTCAAAGACATGGGAGCCAATTTCAGTTTATTTATTTATTCAGAGGCATTTGACAAGTTGAGCTGTGAGAGGGGGTGAAGGGGCAGAAGCATGGGCGCGGGGGGGGGTATCATGCGTAAACCAGACCACTTTTCGAAAAACTTATTCAAGTCTTGTCCCTCTTTCCCACAGAACCATGATTTTCCACGTTACACATCCAAGAAATGCTAACCGAACAAATCATTATCAAATCAGCAGGCCAATGTAGCATCCGTATAGACATAAAAAAGGTAAGAAAGAAGACTGACTTGGTATTTCTTTTTAGTCTCAAACCAGAAACAAAGGCAGGTCCTTTTTTTAAACTTTTCATTTTTTGTTACTTATCGTCCAGTCATTGAATTCAAAAACTTCAAACAGGTGAATTTGACCTTATTTCACAAAAAACCCAAGCAAGAAAGTTCAATACATGGAAGCCACACCCCCAAAAAGAAAAGCAGTAAGAAAAGCAACATGTTGAGGATTTTCAAATCAAGCTAGAAGAGTATAATTTATATAATATATATATATAAATAAACGCTGGCAAAGGAAATATTTCTGATAACTTTTCGATTATTTGTTGAAATTCTAAAGAGTACATGATTTATTTTTATTAATATCTGGGAAAGTGGAAGGGGGGACAGTCGGAGAGGAACCCTAAATCTAACAAATAGAAGTACGCCTCTAATTCATGTGTCTAAAGAGGTAGATAAAAAAAAAAAAAAAAATGGGAGGAGGAAGGGACGGGGAATAATAAACGTCACTTGTGCCCCTCGTGTACGTAAGCGCGAGCACGCACGCGCCCATGCAGAGAAGTGTTCCAGGGGGGACTGAGGTATGGCAGCGAGCGCGTGGGCGCTAGGCGGGGTGAGGGCGCGTGCCGCCACAAACCCCCCTCAGCTGAGGTAGACAGCGTTCTACTGTGGAAGCATGGATACACTCGAGCACTTTTACCACAATCAAAACATATTTACATTCTGCATGAAATAAAAAAAAGGAAAAATTTTGTATAGGATTTTGTGATGGATTTATTTTTTTATTTGTTTATTATTTTCCTCATCCCAATCAATCAAGGTTAATTTAGTAATTTTTTTTGTGTGCACCTTGGCTTTTTGTAATGAATAACAATTGAAACTTCTCACTTCAATCAAGATTACAGCTGCTGGTTAAACAAACGCATCCTTTAGTTAATGTAGTTTCTATAGCAAAATAAAGCATCCATCAGTGTGACTCCCCTTACCTTCACCATGCAGTGAATGACACTAACATAGACGACACGTGGTTACTGGGACCACCGCACATGGCCAAGCTCCCTCTATGAAAAAACCCTAGTCAGGCTGTGGACTGAACTTTAGCCTGTCAGGAACCTGGGATGACTTCCAAATGGCACTCTATTCCCCATGTAGTGCACAACTTGGAGCACTATAGGGGAAATTGGGTGTAATTTGAGACTAGGATGATGTAATAAAGCAGGTAAGGCCTAAGCAGGTAACAGAAATACAACCGAGAACAGACAGAGCTGCTCTAACGTGTCAATTTCTATGGAGGCTACAGAGAGAGAGAGAGAACTCAGTGTTCAGGCCCCTCCATTGTGTGCTACCCATTGCACTTCCAGGAAGGCAAAAGGAAAAATCATTACATGTGAAAAATGTAACGTACCGTCAACAATAAGTGTGTCAGAATCCCAAAACTAAAGGCATCGCTGCAGTACGTACGGTTGGCATTATTCAGCATTACTCTAATATAGTTGTTTGTAGTTTTCATTATATGGTGGATACCTCAGGAAAACTGAGGCGATTTCTTTTCTCTCAATACTCCCGTCAGCACCCCACAGTTGGGCGCCAACTCTGCCCTGGGCTCTATGTACAGGGCCACTGTCGTCACACACAGACATTGTACACGTTGCCGCCGCCGGAGAGCACTAGAGTTGAAGGCAAGGTCAGTTGGCAGCTGACCAAATTTTAAATTTTCTTAAAAAAATAAAAATGTTCAATAACTATTAGCTTTATAAAGTATACAAAATACCACAAAGCAAAATAAAAAAAACGGAACATTTTTGATCATATATATAATAATCTTTTTCTCTTCGTCTTCTTCTTGAGGTACTAGAGATCCTGAGGTAGTTCAGTACAATGCATATTAAATTGGTTTTCCTGGCCAACACCATTCAACACGTCCCTTAAGTGTTAACGACAGTGTTATCCTCGCCTCTAAATATATATCTATAAAATGCATCCGAATTTATAAAATGCCACTATCAATACCAGGACAGGGGCCCCCTGTTAAACCACTGCCGGGGCCCCTGTCCAATCAAACAAGAGTATTACCCAGAGCCCCACCCCTTCCCATCTAAACCCCTCCCCCTAACCTTTCTTCTGCGCCCTACAAGGACTCAGAGCAATGCCTTTTTCTTTCCAAAGAAAACTCAGGAGAGAAAGTTTCAAACTAAACAAAAATTTCATCCAGGGCAAAAAAAAAAAAAAAGAAAAGAAAAAAAAGGTAAAATAAAAAGTAAAGACAAAATGAACAGCTGTCATCAACATGCGAGGTGGTTGAGAGAGTTACCACACCAGGGAGGCGACAGGAGGGGTTTCATTATTATTTCTTTTTTTGTGTTTTCTACTATAACCAAAAAAAATAACAATTAAGGAACCAATCAGGACCGAGGGTGGGGGGGGCAGGGGGGGTGAGGGTGTGTGACAACGTTGGAACCCTCAAGTACATTCTCATAGAGATGTAGAGAGGTGTGGCGATGGGGTGGGGGGTGTAAGGTCTCATACACACTGATGTCGGCCGGGGTGGGTGGGTGTGTGTCGATCGAGGGGATCATCAGGAAGGGGGGTAGTGTCAGTGGAGGAGATCGTCAAGAAGGGGGTTGTGTTGGTTGAGGAGATCGTCGAGAGGGGGTGTGGGGGGTGTACAGTTGGGTACCCATGACCCTTAACCCCTGAGATGAGCGCATTGTCCCGGCCCGTGTTCCCCTCCGGTCTCTGCTCTGGTCTGTCTTCGGGGCGGTTCAGTCACTGGCACCCCCTGGCCCAACGGGACACCCCAGACTACTTCCGCGAGGGGCGGGGTCCCTCCCCGCGGGTTGAGGGTTTGGGCTGCTGTTGCCGTCTCACCTGGGACAATATCTCCTGGATCTTCCTCTGGGCCAGCTGGGGAGGGTTAAGAGGGCAAAGGGCAGAGGTCAGGACCCTTCATCTGAATAGGGTACCATTTCAGATGCAGCCATTGATTTATACTACCAAGATGTGAAGCAGTATGGTGGACAATCCTACATTTTACTCAAACCACATTTGTTGACTTTACCAAGGTTCAACTACACAACTATACTCCCTTCACCCTACAGCACACAACTATACTCCCTTTACCCTACAGCACACAACTGTACTCCCTTTACCCTACAGCACACAACTATACTCCCTTTACCCTACAGCACACAACTATACTCCCTTTACCCTACAGCACACAACTATACTCCCTTTACCCTACAGCACACAACCTTACACTCAGATTCATTCATACTATGCCCATAGCACGAACCAGACTTTTAGCTCAATAAGCACAGCTGACTGGGATGAATATGGGACTCATTCTCTTTCCCCATCAGATAAAAGACACCGCCTTTCTCAGTGACAAGGGTGGAGGAATATCCTGTAATCATCGCTCCTCACATCTGATCCTTTCAGAACCACATGAAGTGCAAAACCACATGAAGTGCATAGAGGTAGATTTGGAATTGGGCAAGAGTATTAGTACTGCAGTAAAATTATTTCAGACGTTATACATTTTAATTTGTTTTATGCTCCTTTATTTTCCCATGCTTGATTTTGATCTACATAATTTGTAATTGTTTAACCTTTATTTAACTAGGCAAGTCAGTTAAGAACAAATTCTTATTTACAATGACGGCCTACACCGGCCAAACTCGGACGTCGCTGGGCCAATTGTGCGCCGCCCTGTGGGACTCCCAATCACGGCCGGTTGTGATACAGTCTGGATTCAAACCAGGTTGTCTGTAGTGACGCCTCTAGCACTGAGATGCAGTGTCTTAGACCTTGTTAGCCCTTTAATTGCACTTTACATTTGATTAGTGTAACATACCTGGCTTGCATAGAAGTGTCCAGTGATTTTGACAATGACCTGGTCGTTCTCGTCAGGCGTCTGGTCTCTGGGGACCACCACCTCAGCACTGGTCAAGTTCTGCAACTCATTCACCTGAGGGGGGAGACAGAAGGAGAGTGAGAAACAGAGCAAGCGAGAGACAGAGAGCGAGACAAATGAAGAAAAAATTATTAAAAAGCCATTTATATTATGGCCAAAGTAATGTGGTGTTTTCAATCATTCTGCAGCAGAACTTGTATACATTTTGCAACAGTAATTGCAGTGATCACACACAGAGCGGCCTCTGCGTACCGTTTTGCCTCCCTTGCCAATGACGCGACCAGCAGCGAAGGAGGGCACTTTGATGTGAGCCTCTAGTTTCACCTCCTCCTTCGGCCCAAAGAAGTTCTCCTCCTTTAGCTTCCCAAAGATACGACCCTGAGCCTGGAACAGGGCAAATGCCACACATCATACACTGGAGTCAAAGGAAATTCCACAACCCTTGATTGAAGCTACAGAAGCATCCTTCTCTAACTGTAAATATCTGCTTTATTTGATGTAATTTACTTGACAGGGACGATGGACATCAATCAATATTTCTGTAAATGTACTAGAATTAGCCAGCTAGCTAGTTTTCAATTGTATAGACTACAATGTTTTGGGGAAAAAGGACACCACTTTTCCTCTGATGCGGTGGGTATTGAACAGAAATAGCATGCCTGGAGAGCGAGGTCCTGAGGGCTCCTACCTTGAACTGTGCCTCTGGTGGTCCAGCGATGATCACCATCCTCTGCTTGGTGTCCATGCCTTCTGGAGGGGTTACCTGAGGGGAGGTACATGACACGTGTTAACACAGCTGCCACACACACACTTCACTTGCTCTAATTACTGCCCACTGCTTCCCTTCAACCCACCAGGGACACGTCACAACAACCTGAAGGGGGCGCCACCCAATCTGAACTCTAACCCAATTTGCACTTCAGAGGATTGATGGTATAAGCAACAAGACAAACAAATTCATCTGAACGTTTAAAGCAAAAATAAATACCTGGTTTGCATCTACGACACCGACTTCATCTGCACTGATCTGAAATGGAGGGGTGGGGGGGGGGGGGGGGGGGTGAAGGAGAACAAATGAGACGAGAAGCTACTTTAAGTTATTGAGACGCAGCTCAAACACCTGTCAGTTAAATCCTTCACCTTGATGGAGGCACCGGCGAAGCGCGACAGCTGCTTGATGTGTTGACCCTGTTTTCCAATTATGGCTCCGACCGCCAGTGCTGGGATGAACAGATGGACAGTCTCTGATTCTGGCTGGCCCTGGCCCTGTGGAACAGTAGAGGCCACACGACCGTAATGAGACCACAGTGAGACCTCAACAGAGCAATTCTGACCTTAAGGAGACCACAATCAGGCCTGGCAAACAACGATCGCAGCTCAGATGACCGCGACCAAGCAAATGATGCAGCGACACAAGAAAGATCCTCACAGGGCTTGAATCCCAAATGACTATAGCCCCATAAGCCCTTGTCAGGGAATAAGGTGCCATTTGGGACAAAACCAGGGAGACCGGATGCAGAGCTGATAGGACGTTTCCTAAGTGCTTTATTAACAAAGTTGTACCCCATATTTAACCAGACAAATCTAGGCTAATTCTACTTTATTTATCCCCTCAGTAACATTTAGATTTACAATAGCACTGCATAACCATGAAAGAACTGAACATACAGTATTGAAGAGGTTGAATACAACAAATCTATGTCTCCTTTCTCCCCAAGTGAGACGTTGTTCACTTCCTTTAATGGATTAGAAAGAAAAAGACTGATATGGAAACTCCCTCCTGCCCATGACAATACCAATGCTTTTAAATTTGTGGGAAGTAGTGATCGAGTACACATTTCAGGAGGAAGGACCACCCAGACTCTAGAAAGATGAGCAAATCTGTAGCATCCAGCGCCTAGCTCAGCTAAACACAGCATTCCCAGACGGTTCTGTTTCTCTGCAGCAACTGAACATATCCAACTAATCCACACAGTATATGGATGCACCACTAAAATAATCCCTTTCAGATGGAAGTCAGAACACTTATCCCTGTTCAGTCACTCCTCAGCGCTTCCACAGACACATTAGAACAGATTATTGTATTAAAGATGGCCTGTAGCAAACTGTGTCTGCTCACTACACATGGCTGGTGTTAGAGAGAAGTGGGTGAGATCTTTTAGATGAGGGGGCAGGGAGGCATGGTCCTGGAGGTATTAATATTATCCATTTAGTACACCCATAGGGCTCTGGTCAAAAGTAGTGCACTATATAGGGAATAGGGTGAAATTTGGGACAGGGCTGCTGGGACTGCTGGTTGTAATCTAGAGGACGCCATCATTTGTGTCCATTTGTAACCTTCTAAACATGCCATGGTGTTCAATAGCTGCTCTATTGTCAGCTCAAGATTTGAGGGCCCAACTAAACCAACAGACACTGGGGCCCCTCGGGGACTAGGGGCCCCTTCCCAGCAGGTTTTAGAGAAATGAACAGATGTGTTAGGCCCTCCCTAGGGGTCAAAGGTTACTGGGAGGGGTGGAGTTTAGCTGTGGCGAGCCCTACCTCGTTACCCTATCCGTCAGTGAGCAGCCAGAAGCCGTGCAAAGCACTGTGGGAAGGGAGACTTACAGAAAGGGGCTGGCTGCTTGCCGACAGCACAGACGCCCAAAATGTCCCTTCACCCCCGAAGGAACTGCTCTATAAGAGACAAATAACACGAAACCAAGTCACTCTTGTGCCCCCAAATGGCTGCTCTATAAGGAGAGAGGAACACATTAGGCAGGGTCACTGAAAGATCCAAAATGGCTTCTCAGTCAGAGGTTGGTCTGCTTTAGGTTTCTGCTTGCAGAACCTCTCTGTAAGGAGGGATAATATCTTTAAGCGTCCCCAAGAGGACCTGTGGAGTAGACCCAGGGAGGTAGGCGGGGAGGGAAAAGGTCCAGACACTCACCCCGAATGAGGAGTAGCCACCCTGGGCACCAGGAGGTGGGACGTTGTGTCCCATGGAGGGGCCTATGCCTGGAGCGCCACCAGGGAACAAACCCAAGGCATTCAGGTTGAGTCCTGGAATTAGGTTAGACTGGAGCTGGGGAGAGACGGATAGAGGAAGAGCGAAAGAGATTTACTACAAGACAAAATTAACTAGAACAGAAACAGATCAAGGAAACCACTCGGATACAATTAAAGGCTGAGGGACAGCAAACTCAGGTCCGGAGCAAGTAGTTAAACATCTAATTTCTATACCGTCGCTGTCATTTCAGTGATAAGAGAATGAGAAAAACATTGTTTTTTATGTTGGTAATAAAAAAAAGTTGCGCCCTATATAGTGCACAAACGTAGAACAGTAAGCCAGATTCTTTGGTTCCACCAACACAGAGTGCCATGCCCAGTGTGTGAGAACAAGGACCTACGTTCATAGCGGCCACGTCGTTCTCATACGACTCCCTGACCTTCTTCATGACTTCCTCCTCGGCACGGGAGCAGGCCTCGATGGAACCCTTCACTGTGATGGTCCTCTCAGGGTTGTACAGGGTCAGGTCCTGGAGACTGAAGGAGAGCCACATCCATTACCACCTTGGTCTCTAATGGGTGTGTGTGTGTGTGTGTGTGTGTGTGTGTGTGTGTGTGTGTGTGTGTGTATATTGTGATGGGAGACGGTGATCTTGTTGTTTTCGTTACACCTTAGAGATCCAAGGATTTTGTTATGGGTGTGTTAGTGGGATTACTTTACAGAGGTGATTTTAACGAGACAAAAATGTATGCATGTGTGTGGCCCTTGTACAAAGAGATCCAGTAATCTTGATAATGTGATGACAATGGCTTGTGTGCATGAGTTAAGGGTGTACAGTGGCGTCCAGTCATTCAGGGCAGGTGGGGCACAGTGTCACAGTTTGCAAACGATGTAAAGAATTATAATAATATACACAGTGGGGCAAAAAAGTATTTAGTCAGCCACCAATTGTGCAAGTTCTCCCACTTAAAAAGATGAGGCCTGTAATTTTCATCATAGGTAGACAAAAATGAGAAAAAAAAATCCAGAAAATCACATTGTAGGATTTTTTATGAATTTATTTGCAAAATGTGGTGGAAAATAAGTATTTGGTCACCTACAAACAAGCAAGATTTCTGGCTCTCACAGACCTGTCACTTCTTTAAGAGGCTCCTCTGTCCTCCACTCGTACCTGTATTAATGGCACCTGTTTGAACTTGTTATCAGTATAAAAGACACCTGTCCACAACCTCAAACAGTCACACTCCAAACTCCACTATGGCCAAGACCAAAGAGCTGTCAAAGGACACCCGAAATAAAATTGTAGACCTGCACCAGGCTGGGAAGACTGAATCTGCAATAGGTAAGCAGTGTGAAGAAATCAACTGTGGGAGTAATTATTAGGAAATGGAAGACATACAAGACCACTGATAATCTCCCTCGATCTGGGACGACTGCGTGGTCCCATGGAGTTTATACTTGCGTACTATTGTTTGTACAGATGAATGTGGTCTCTTCAGGCATTTGGAAATTGCTCCCAAGGATGATCTAGACTTTTTTTTTTTTCCTGAGGTCTTGGCTGATTTCTTTTGATTTTCCCATTATGTCGAGCAAAGAGGCACTGAGTTTGAAGGTAGGCCTTGAAATACATCCACAGGTACACCTCCAATTGACTCAAATTATGTCAATTAGCCTATCAGAAGCTTCTAAAGCCATGACATAATTTTCTGGAATTTTCCAAGCTGTTTAAAGGCACAGTGTATGTAAACTTCTGACCCACTGGATTTGGGATATAGTGAATTATAATTGAAATAGTCTGTCTATAAACAATTGTTGTAAGAATGACGTGTGTCATGCACAAAGTAGATGTCCTAACAGACTTGTCAAAACTATAGTTTGTTAACATGAAATCTGTGGAGTGGTTTAAAAATTAGTTTTAATGACTTCAACCAAAGTGTATGTAAACTTCTGACTTCAACTGTATATAGAGAGTGAGCGCTCCTTGAGTTAATAAAGCTGCATACAAACATGGTCTCTTTCTTGAGTAAGCCAGCTCCAAAATGCCAAGCTCAGTGCTTTCTGTGGTGGAGGGGAAGCCAGCGAAAATACAGCACATAGGCATTGGTAATGTTCTGTAGTTGCTCTGTGATTGGCTCAGTGTTCTGTCATGGGCTCACCGAAGGGGACATGGGAACACTATGTCGCCGCAGAATCTACAGGGAAAGCTAGGCAGTTCAAACCCCCTTTGGTGAGCCCATAGACTTACATTAGAAGTTCCTGTCCAAGAAGGCTTAAGGTCATTGGTCACAGATAAAATTACGTCAAATCACGTTATATCTATCGTAGCTTTGACTAATGTCAAAATCATACTTTCAAAATATTAGCTAGCCAAGCAGTCATGAATCATGTCAACAATCTACTGGCAAATCATTTTCAATCCTTGTCATATTAAGAGAAATTATAGATCAAATGTATCAGTACTCATAGACATTACACAACAAGTAAGCAATCGTAAATTCAACAATGAATGGCTTGGAAGGAATCAGCGGCTAACTGCCACCGTCGCAAAGCAATCACTATTTTGCTTCCCTTGCCTGCTATTCGGTGGAGAGGGTGTGTGGTCGAAGTCTGGGTTTAAGTATTCAAAGAAATCTGTCTGAAACGGTCTCTTAAAAGGATAAACATCCACATAACACCATGGGCCAGAAAATGGTTGAATACATTGGCCATGCTGTCAATCAAGCATGACTTGATGTGAGTGTTCAAAACAACTGGGAACTCAGAACTGGGAAATCTCAGACGGTGTGTTCAAGACAACTGGGAACTATTTCCGACTGGGAAAATAAGTTTTGAACCGTTATCAAACTAAGTCGGGAACTCCGGT
Organism: Thymallus thymallus; assembly: GCA_023634145.1. NCBI lineage: Eukaryota > Metazoa > Chordata > Actinopteri > Salmoniformes > Salmonidae > Thymallus > Thymallus thymallus. The sequence goes on along the minus strand of CM042395.1, from coordinate 22,162,320 downwards.
CTCTTTCTAGAGGTCAGACTTCCCGACCTGAAGATCACTGACGTCATGATTCAACCTCCTTTTTTTCTCCCTCCTGAGTTCCCAGTTGTCTTAGAAGCACCATATATACAGAGAATGCCAGACTGATGACAAAATTTTCCCACAAGGACCGCTGCGCCACTGTGACCACAGCACAACAGTGAGTCCAAAAATAGGCCTATGTCTTGTAAATTATGTAATATGCCAGGGAGATACGTATACAGTAGCTAAGAATGTAATACTAAGTGTATGTTGTATAGTAAGCCGTTAGTAGCCCATGTGTCTCACCCTAAGAATTTGGTCCCTCTCCCCCTCAGAACTTAGCCTACACTGTTCTGACTTGGTGGTGCACATGCAGCCAATATTACCGTTGAATATTGTAAAAGCCCGGTCTACTTATATACCGGCGTTATTTATTATACATTTCTGACTTTCTGACTCTAGGGAGAATACTGTAAGAATGGCCCATGTTCTGAATTATGTTGCTGTCCATTTCAAAAGTGCTGAACAAATAGGCATATTGTCAGTCTTAGCTTGCTCATTAATGTCTTCATCAAAATTACGTCTTGCCTCTTCTACTGTCATTGTTCCCTTATGCCATACATTGTACATCAATTGTTATATTGCTTATGTATGTCTCTCATTAGTATCTTATTCCTCATTTTAGACAATGTTGGAATTATGCATTTTTGTTTTCTTTATAATTAGCTCATCTGTTTTTCTCAAAGAGAAGGGGATACTATAATGTTGGTTCCGTAACCATGTTTGCCAGAGAAAGTTCAGTAATAGACCCATGTAATTCCAGTTGGTATTGTAAGGGTTGTTTGATTTGCGCAGTCTATGCGTCAGACCACATAGGCCTAATTAAAAAAGAAATCTCTCCCTCTCTCCAAGATGGAGGCCTTATCTGAACACCTGAATTTCTGTCTGTGTCCATTTTTAAAGTGCTCAAGGAAGGTCTACCTCGTTGCAGCTTGTTTGCTTGCACTTGCTTATAGCCTACTTACAATTAAGTGTTAATGATATAAGAACAAACTATGAATTTACTGAACATAAATGTAATGTTTGTATGTGTCAAAACTCATGTCGACATTCGTTATTATTGAAGGAGAAGCAGTCTTATGAAGTGACAAATCCACAAGAAGTCAGTAGAAACCATAAATATTTAAGCGAGTCAGCCATATCAGCTATGTTTTTTAAAAACGCAGTAAATGAATAAACTTTTTCGCAGCCAGATGAGGCTCCACTGATAGCCAGGTGTAGTGATGGTAAGGATTCACTCCATGATGCTGAAAGGAACGCTGTTGGGGAAGCTTTATATAGGCCCTAACAGTTTGTGGGCACCCTGTCACGTTATAGTGCAATTCATGTATTGTTTAGTGTTGTGGCTTCGCTGGCATGCATACAAAAATTAATTGGTTGAGTTTGCCGCACCAAGATTTACAAGCTAAAATCACCATTATTATTCAGTGGTCCGATATATTAGATATTGTGATTTGGGACATGTGTGGTTATCTTACGGGGAGATGGTGATCTTGGTGTCTGTGTCCACTTCAATCTTTTTTAGGTTGCGTCCTTCCTTCCCAATCAGTCGGCCCACAAAGTTGTTGTGAGACAGAATCTTCAGTGGAATCTCCTCAGTACTGTTGAGAGAGGAGGCAGAGAAAAGGCAGAGAGAAAGACAGGGGTCAATTGTTCAAGTTGTAGTAGAATTTTAGCAACAATAAATCTTAAAATTACTCCCCCGGGAAGAACGACACTATATATTTTCTGACAAGTGAGCAATTAGTCATTCATAACATTCTATGAATGTTATGAATGACAGAGCAAGGCATTTGTGAAAATTCTATAGCAATAGAGGGATAGCAGCCCAGGCAGTTAGACAATTAATGGGCACTGCAGGACCGGAGTCTACGCAGACCAGTGCATCACAGCCAATCAGAGCTACAGTAGGCCTATATTGGACTGTATGTACATATTCATGTACAGTTGTTATATATCATGTGCAATATTGTAAGTAATTCTTGGACTGAACTTACGTAGTCATTCACTCAGGACTGTATACTAGTATCCTGTCAGTAGTATCTTTTTTTTTTTGCATTTAGTATATCGAATGTGCAATTCGTGCATTTATCTGTAATTAATCCTGTTCTAAGGACTATTTTAAGGGAATTAGTGTTATTACCCTAAATTATATCATACGCACATTTAGCTATTTAAGTATCTTTCTCTGCCATCTGCCTGTATAGTTAACCATGCAAATATAATTTAATCAACGGGCAATAATTTTATCATTTTTTCACCTAACACTAACAATGTATAGTGTACATATTCAGTCATACTATGCAATGCGTTTCTATAGCTTTTTGCACTCCAGACTGTGTATTTCTATACTTTTCATACTGCCACACTATGTATCATGTACCGGTCTTTTGTGTATTTCGTTCTGGCATTTTGCACCGGCCCTGTGTTTTTCGTAGCTGCTTGACAAAGTAATTTCCCCTCGGGGATCAATAAAGTACCTACCCATCTATGCAAATAAGAATTTGCCACACGGGCCTGCCATCATTCACTTAGAACTGGACTGTTTGTTTATAGGCAGTAGCAACAGCTTGACTTTAGATTAGAACACATTTGCCAAAAGCCACAAAATACACCAGAATGGATTTCTGCAAATATGTTTAATAATACGAGAGTCCTCTAACATTTGGGAACTTCAAAGTACTATTGATCAAACAATCAATTGCCTATGCACAAACAAGATTAACAACTAGCTAAGGCTAGCCAGAACGAGATGAGCTAAGATCTAACGAGGGAACATAAGATAAACCCTCAAACTCTTTCAGCTAGTTTTTTTAATTTAACCTTTATTTAAAAATAGGCAAGTCAGTTAACAAATTCTTACTTACAATGGCCTACCCCAGCCAAACCTGGACGACGCTGGGCCAATTGTGCACCGCCGTACTTGGCAGTATACATGGCACTAATAAACGATGGGGAATAGTAGCCTGCTCGTCTTAGTTTACTCATTCAACCATTTACAAAAAACAAGCACACAACTTGAAAAGCCATACACGCACATGTGTAAAATCACTGAGGATAACATACAATAAAGTCTTGGACTTATATCCATTGTGGTCCTCGAGACAAGATGGCTAGGCAAAATCCAAGATCACCTTCAATACTACCCTGATCTGCTTATTCTGGGCTATCTGGAGATTCCACTTCAGAAGTTTAGATAAGCCCCCAAACCAGGAAGTATTAGCGTAGTCAAAATGGCATTGAATGAGGGCAGTGGCTAACACCCTCAAGGAGTCCTTATCAAGCAGCTTGGACTTTCTAGACAAAAACGTTGTCCTGGCATTAACCTAACCTGTCCTTCTGCAGCTTGCAGGCCAATGCATGAAAATTGCCCCAACCCACGGTTTGACAACAATGTGAACTTGCCAGCTTGCCCATTTGACCAACGCCAAATACATTTGATTGGCAACTGCTAACTGTGGATGATTTGTTTAAGTTCAGCATAGCTAGCTAGCAAAGCGATTCACAGTTCTTGCTAGCAACCCAAATGCCACCAGCATCTCTTGTTGTAGCCTTCAGCAAAGAAATGTTTTTATTTAGCTAAATAATGATTGCAGAAATGCTGCACTAAAAATGTCTTGTAGTTGAGTAGCCAGCCTAGGCTACTGCACAAATGTTGCTGTAATATGTAACATGCTTCTCATTTGCATGGTGTTTTGTTGCAGGTTTAGTTCTTCGCTTATTAATTTTCAAGCTTTAAAAACTGAAGCCACTGCAACATTGAAGTAGTCTAGCTAGTACTGTTGCTGTAAGCCTTACCTCTACTGCGCGCTGTAAACGGGACACACAAAAGCAGTGCAATTGAAGTTGAATTCTCCGATTCCAGCGCCTCAGGCTGTAGTTGTATATGACTCAACTGTTGACTCATTTATAATTACGTGTGTGTCCCATTGTCCTTTGGTAGTAATTTATACCGCATGTGAATCTTATGTTTTGACACCCAATATTCAATATTTTTTTCTGGCTGCATTTTCTGCAGGCTACAGCAGTGACCCGTTGGCACCGAACCTTGGCATGGACATTTAGCCTACAACACATTTAAACATTTGGTCCAGTAGAAGATTCGGTCAGTGCCATTAGTGATGACATGATACAGCGCACTGGTTGGCTCGTGTATGTCTGGGTAGAGGGTTGTGTGTGTCAATGCACTGACCATTTGGTGTGCAGCACGTTGCCAGTGCTTGCTGTGACTTGATGTGCAACGCTGACGGTATGGGTAGCAGGCCAAACTGAATTGACAACAATAATAATAATAGCGGGGCAGGATAGAAATGTGCCACGCCTTGTTTGACACACGTGCGCTAGCCTATTACCCATGTTATGACTGACATGTGATCATTGCCCTTGATTGATTGTATTGACATTCCCAGCCTTAGTTACAACCGTTTTTGTCCAAAGTATTGAGTAATTGAAAAACTGTGCATCCCGAATGGAGGCAGCAATCAATGTACCAGGCCAGCTTTGTTTTACAACCTGCTAGGTAAACATTTCGGACAACCAAGAAAAGGATTGGTGAATTATATTAATCATGCATTAAACTGCATCCATCTATGACTTAATGTACACGTCATATAACCTATTTTTAAAACATCTTATAAAATTGGTTTTGAAGCATAAACTGGGAATTTTATATATTTTACATAGCGCATTCGAAAGTGTTCAGACCTTGACATTTTCCACATTTTGTTACATTACAGCTTTATTCTAAAATGTATTAAATTGTTTTTCCCCCCTCAATATCCCATAATGACAAAGCTAAAACAGGTTATTAATTTTTGCAAATGTATGAAATTAAACTTAAATATTACATTTACATAAGTATACAGACCCTTTACTCAGTACTTTATTGAAGCATCTTTGGCAGCGATTACAGCCTCGAGTCTTCCTGGGTATAACGCTACAAGCTTTGCACACCTGTATTTGGGGAGTTTCTCCCATTCTTCTCTGCAGATCGCTCTGTGAGCGTTGCTGGACAGCTATTTTCAGGTCTCTCCAGAGATGTTAGATTGGGTTTAAGTCCGGGCTCTGGCTGGGCCACTCAAGGACATTGAGACCTGTCTAAAAGCCACTCCTGCGTTGTCTTGGCTGTGTGCTTATGGTCATTGTCCTGTTGGAAGGTGAACCTTTCCCCCAGTCTGAGGTCCTGAGAGCTCTGGAGCAGGTTATCAAGGATCTCTGTACTTTTCTCCTTTCATCTTTACCTCAATACTGACTAGCCCCCCAGTCCTTGCCCCTGAAAAACATCCCAGGTTTCATCCAGATGTGACGCTTGGCATTCAAGTCAAAGAGTTCAATCTTAGAATCTTGTTTCTCATGGTCAGAGTCCTTTAGGTGCCTTTTGGCAAACTGCAAGCGGGCTGTCATGTGCCTTTAACTGAGGAGTGGCTTCTGTCTGGCCACTCTACCATATGCCTGAATGGTGGAGTACTGCAGAGACTTGTCCTTCTGGAAGTTTCTCCCATCTCCACAGAGGGACCATCGGGTTCTTGGTCACATCCCTGACCAAGGCCCTTCTCCCCTGATTGCTCAGTTTGGCCGGGCGGCCAGCTCTAGGAAGTCTTGGTGGTTCCAAAAGTATTCTATTTAAGAATGATGAAGGCCACTGTGTTCTTGGGGAACTTCAATGCTGCAGACATTTTTTGGTACCATTCCCCAGATCTGCGCCTCAACACAATCCTCTGCGGACAATTCCTTCGACCTTATATAGACGTGTGCCTTTCCAAATAATGTCTAAACAATTGAATTTACCACAGGTGGACTCCAATTAAGTTGTAGAAACTTCCAAGGATGATCAATGGAAACAGGATGCACCTGAGCTCAATAAAGCTCCATGGATTGATGAGGAATTGAAAACAACTATGATTGAAAGAGATGGGTCAAAAGGAGTGGCTAATAAATCTGGCTGCACATCTGACGTACTGCAAATTGAGAAATTATGTGACTATACTCAACAAAAAGAAGAAACTTATGAAGCCAAGATCAATGATTTAAAGAATGATGGAAAAAAAACTTGAGTACTTTAAATGAAATTATGGGCAGAAATACCAATTCAAATCAGATGGCTTATCACAAAACAATTTGATGTTGCCAATCATTTTAATGATTACTTAATTGGCAAAGTTGGCAAACTTAGGCAGGAAATGCCAACAATGAACAGTGAGCCATCGTATTCATGCATATAAAAACTAATAATGAAATAAAAGCATTGCAAGTTAGAATTTTGCAAAGTTAGTTGTGGGAGATGGGGAAAATATATTGTTATCGATCAATAAATGACAAACCTCCTGGCAATGAAAACAAAGCTACTGAGAATGATAGCTGACTATAGCCACTCCTGTGTGTCATATCTTTAGTCTGAGCCTAGAGGAAAGTGTTTGTCCTCAGGCCTGGAGGGAAGCCAAAGTAATGCTGCTACCCAAGAGTGGTAAAGCGGACTTTACTGGTTCTAACAGCAGACCTATAGGTTTGCTGCCAGCTCTTAGCAAACTGTTGGAAAAAATGGTGTTTAACCAAATACAATGCTATTTCTCTGTAAACAAATTAGAATTTCAGCATGCTTATAGAGAAGGGCACTCAACATGTACTGCACTGACACAAATGACTGATTGGTTGAAAGAAATTGATAAGAAGATTGTGGGAGCTGTACTGTTAGATTTCAGTGCAGCCTTTGATATTATTGACCATAAACGGTTGTTGAAAAAAAAAAAAAAACACGTTATGGCTTTTCAACCTCTGCCATAATGTGGATTCAGCGCTATCTAATAGAACTCAAAGGGTTTTCTTTAATGGAAGATGTTCTAATGTCAAACATATAAAGTGTTGTGTACCCCAGGGCAGCTCTCCAGGCCCTCTACTCTTTTTAACCAATGACCTGCCACTGGCATTAAACAAAGCATGTGTGCCCATGTATGCTGATGATTCAACCATACACGCAACAGCAACCACAGCTAATGAAGTCACTAAAACACTTAAAGAGTGTGTCTTTTGGAATGGGTGGCCAATAATAAAACGGGTCCTGAACATCTCTAAAACTAAGAGCATTGTATTTGGTACAAATCATTCCCTAAGTTCTAGACCTCAGCTGAATCTGGTATTGAATGGTGTGGCTATTGAACAAGGTGAGGAGACTACAAATATGTAAAAACATATAAATTCAATGGTTGTAAAGATGGGGAGAGGTCTGTCCGTAATAAAGAGATGCTCTGCTTTTATGACACCACACCAAAAAAAGTTCTGCAGGCTCTAGTATTGTCCTGAGTGCTGCAAGGAAAGACCTAGTTAAGCTGCAGCTGGCCCAGAACAGAGCGGCACATCTTGCTCTTCATTGCATATATATATTTTATACACACAGTTGAATTCAGAAGTTTACATACACTTAGGTTGAAGTAATCAAAACTCATTTTTCAACCATCCACAGATTTCATGTTAACAAACTATAGTTTTGGCAAGTCGGGCATAACAAGTAATTCTTCCAACAATTGTTTACAGACAGATTATTTCATTTATAATTCACTATACCACATTTCCAGTGGGTCAGACGTTTACATACACTAAGTAGATTGGGCCTTTAAACAGCTTGGGAAATTCCAGAAAATGTCATGGCTTTAGAAGCTTCTGATAGGCTAATTGACATCATTTGAGTCAATTGGAGGTGTACCTGTGGATGTATTTCAAGGCCTACCTTCAAACTGTCTTTGCTCGACATCATGGGAAACCCAAAAGAAAATCAGTAAAGACCTCAGGCCTGAAGGTACCACGTTCATCTGTACGAAAAATAGTACGAAAGTATAAACACCATGGGACCACGCAGCCGTCATACCGCTCAGTAAGGAGACGCGTTCTGTCTCCTAGAGATCAACGTACTTTGGTGTGGAAAGTGCATATCAATCCCAGAACAACAGCAAAGGACTTTGTAAAGATGCTGGAGGAAACAGGTACAAAAGTATCTATATCCACAGTAAAACGAGTCCTATAGCGACATAACCTGAAAGGCCGATCAGCAAAGAAGCCACTGCTCCAAAACCGCCATAAAATAGCCAGACTACGGTTTGCAACTGCACATGGGGACAAAGATTGTACTTTTTGGAAAAATGTCCTCTGGTCTGATGAAACAAAAATAGAACTGATTGGCCATAATGACCATCGTTATGCTTGGAGGAAACACCAGCAAGCCGAACACCACCATCCCAACCACGAAGCATGCGGGTGGCAGCATCATGTTGTGGGGGTCCTTTAATGCAGTGCATTGGTGCACTATACAAAATAGATGGCATCATGAGGAAGGAAAATGATGTGGATATATTGAAGCAACATCTCAAGACATCAGTCAGGAAGTTAAAGCTTGGTCGCAAATGGGTCTTCCAAATGGACAATGACCCCAACCATACTTCCAAAGTTGTGGAAAAATAGCTTAAGGACAACAACGTCAAGGTATTGGAGTGGCCATCACAAAGCCCTGACCTCAATCCTATAGAAAATTTGTGGGCAGAACTGAAAAAGCGTGTGCGAGCAAGGAGGCCTCCAAACCTGACTCAGTTACACCAGTTCTGTCAGGAGGAATGGGCCAAAATTCACCCAACTTATTGTGGGAAGCTTGTGGAAGGCTATCCAAAATATTTGACCCAAGTTAAACAATTTAAAGGCAATGCTAACAAATACTAAATTTAGTGTATGTAAACTTCTGACCCACTGAGAATGTGATGAAAGAAATAAAAGCTAATTTCACATTCTTAAAATAAATGTTTGATTTTTCTGTGGACCCCAGGAAGAGTAGCTACTGCTTTTGCAACAGCTAATGGGGATCCTAATAAAATATGTAGAGTCTCAGAAGTGTCTGAATATTTATGTAAAGGTATTTTAGATTTTAATCAATTTTCTAAAATAAATTTTAAAAAACAGTTTTAGTTTTGTCATTATTGGCTAGTGTGTAGATTGATGATGGATTATATATTTATTTTTTAATCCATTTTAGAATAAGGCTGTAATGTAAGAAAATGTGGAATAGTCAAGGGGTCTGAACACTTTCCGAATGCACTGTATTATGATTGTTTCATATCTGCAAAGTAGTTCAAATGCTGTCAGTTCACGTGTCTATGCATGTGTGAACTCACAACTTGGTGTCAAGGGCCTCCTTCTGCATGATCTCCATGATGGTTCTGCAGGCGTTGGAGCAGCCCTCTGGTGTGGAGTGGACCGTGATGGGCTTCTCTGCCGCTCCCGCATTCTCCTTCCGGTGGATGTCGATCCTGGTGAGGGGCAAGGGAGAGAAAGATGGTGTTAGAAGGGAAGAACGTTAATGTTTTTGTCACCTAAACAGCTAGAGTGCGCAGAGCCCGTCGTCTAGCGGTTACGCTACCGGCTAGTCTACTATTCACTACCGGAAACCGGGGTTCAATCCCAGCGTCCATCCTTCCTACTGGCTTAATCCCACAGAAAACACATTACCAGATGGGTGAAACTTGATGCCTTGAGAGAGGGTCACATCAATAAGTAGCCAGAACCAAAATCAATTGAGTTTGATTATTTCTGCGGGAGTGAGCTTTATTGGCAAGCCAAGAAGAGAATCATACAATTAATTTACATTTATGGTCATAAATCAGGGCCAAGTTCGGTAGCCAAAGTTGTGGAAAGTTGCAGATAGAAATGTATTGAATAGTGCCAACGTAATTCCTAATTCTACATGTAAGAGGGGTGTGTGACCTACATGGTGTATTTCTATCTGAATGTTGCATAACATTGTGTTCTGCAGAACCCACCCCATCAAACTGTTGAGTGTGTACTGTGTACATGTTTAGGGACGTAGTCCTACTTTGAGTGTGTCTGTTTGGTGATGTTGCGAATGGTGGCACCCTCCTTGCCGATGATGGCTCCTACGAACTGCGTGGGGACGAGTATGCGCAAGGGGACTTCCGACTGCAGTTTGGGGCGTGCCCCCAGGCCCGGAGAACCTGAGCGGGTCGGGCCACGAGGGACGAAGCCCCTCCTACCCCCTCCCTGAGGTGGGGCGTCAGCGGTGGCTGTCTCGTCGGGGATGTACGACACCTTTAGGGCAAAGTTCTCCATCAGGAAGCCATTCAGCTTCTCCATCGCCCTGGCAACCACAAAGAGACAGCAATCAGTCACTGTCACAGCATTGAGCTTTCAGTCACAGGAAACTTGCTTGACCCCTCTAGATACTATCCAAAGACAGTTTATGATTTTATTTTCTCTTTATTCCACTACTGAAACAAGATCTTGATTAAGGCATTACAAGAATTAGGTGTATTAGTGCAGGGCTGGAACAAAATCCTGCACACACTTTTGCTCTACACGGCCAGACTGACTCTTCTGTGAACTATTCTGAAGGATCGCATTCATTTTCATACACCGTCCACGCCCACTTTGTCAGGAAAGGCCGGAGTTCCACACACGCACCAGAGGGCAGAAGTGAGCTAGCGTCTCTCAACCAACATATTACTCCAATAGCAGCAACTCATTAGAAGTGACTGCTTTAGAGGGTGGAGAGGAGTCAGGTGAATTAACAAAAAGGGAATCAATTCAAATGGATTCAATACAAATGCTGTGTGGGGAACGAGTGTTAGTCATTCTGCAGGAGCAGTCCTCTATGTCTGACCCTGTAGGTAGGCCTTCATTGTAAATAAGAACGTGTTCTTAACTGACTTGCCTTTTTAAATAAAGGTTACATTTTTAAAAAGAAAAAGGAGGGTAGGCGCGTGTGCGCACGCTTACTGTCTGGCCTGGTCCTTAGCACCGTATCTGACGTTGACCACTGCAGTGTCTGTGTCTGTATTTACTGTGAGGAGAGAGAGAATAGACAACACAAGGCGATACAAGTTTATACATGTACTTCAATTGAACAGTCAGATTTGAACAAAGGCCTACTAGAAACACACACACAGCAGATACAGAAGACAAACAGACATGCTAAGGACTGCGTGCGTGTCCGCACGTACATGTGGTGTGTGTGTGCGCATACCTTGCTCACAGTTCTCAACTGTGCCATACTGGGCCAACATGCCATCCAGAACCTGACCCAGAACCACAGGAAAGAGTGTGATTAGAACCAGATCAGACAGGTGTTAGTCTCTTTTTCACACCATTATGGAGACCCAAACTGACTTTCTAGTGAGTACAATTCATTAAGTAAATAAAAAATATGTTTTGTCACATACACAGGCTAGATGCAATGGAATGTGTTGTTTTACAGGGTCAGCCAAAGTAGTACGGGGCCCCTGGAGCAAATTAGGGTTAAGTGCCTTGCTCAAGGGTACATCGATTTTTCACCTTGTTGGCTGGGGGTATTTGATCCAGCGACCTTTCACTTACCGACCCAATGCTCTAAATGCTAGGCTATCTGTTGCTCTTGTCTGAGCCAGAATGGCCAATTGGGCAGGAGCCCACCACCTCTTTCTGTAGGGTGAGGCAGCTTGATGTAAAAGTGGTCAGGAAACAGCAAAGCAATGGATGGCCGTCCTATCGACTCTGACCAGAACGTCGGCAGTTATTTTCAGTTCAATTCTTCACATTGAATCACTACCATTCCTCAACACCCAGCAGGTGATCACTAACACACGCCCTGGGGTGAATTCTTCCCTAGGTACAGATCTAGGATCAGATTCCCCTTCCCCGAAACCTAATCTCAAACATTAGTGGGGGAAATAACAAAGTAACTGAATATTAGAGTCTAGGCATAACTTCACTCCAACACACCACAGCCACATTCCAATGAAAAGTTTGTGGGTCCATCATGATAATAAGATAATTTACCAGAGGGTTTTACCTAAAGCCACTTATAGTTAAGGACAATTCCATGGTAACAGAATGATACGGAGAATAAAAAGGTAAACAAACCATACAACCATGAACAAGGACTACCTTTAACAAGTTCCACAGAACATTTTACAAAAACATTTACTTAAAGAACAGTGCAGACAAAGTTTGTTAACAGAATTGCGTTTTGTGTCATCATTCAGTTACCAAATTACACCTTAACAGTTCAATACCTGGTGTCATCGGTCCTGTGATTCAACCAACTGGCCCTTTAATACCACCCTTCAACCAGAGACCTGGGGTCGTATATATCAAGCGTCTCAGTAGGAGTGCAGATTTAGGATCAGTTGTGCCTTTTAGATCACATGAACATGGTTTACCTGATCCTACATTAGCACTACTCCCTCAGACGCAAGGTCTCCTGACTTTGGTGAATCACACCATTCAATTACACTCAAACAGGAGAAAAAACATCCTAAATTGTGTTCATGAAGTTTGATTTCACCACATTATCAAGCTGAACAAGTGATCTTTATTCACTTGAGAGTCTATAGAGAAAGTCATGGGGGAATTGATTTGCTTTTTATTAGAGAGCCAAAATCAATTTCAGAGCCAAACCAATCTGGCAACCTGCCCAAATCTGGCAAGCACAGGATTTGAATTCTACAACTAGATAAAATGTTCTCCTCTTCCAAGTGCAGTCATAAGGTAGGGAGCGAGAGGGTGAGGGATCCAAACACAGCCTACAAGCCGGGGACATCCAATCATGCCCAGGCTTACTGGAAGCCACACCCACAAGAGCTCAACCCCCCTTTCTGACCAATCAGCTTCCCTCCTGGTCATCTTTTTCTCCCAACCCACCAATCCTTTCCCACCCGCCCCTGAGTCATCTCAAAACCCTCCCATTGGCTGTTCCCAGCACTGATACAACATTCCCTGTGGAGAGTAGCAGCTCCATGCTCACTGGCTGCCATGTCTGTCCGTCTCCAGGACCCAGCCAATGAGAATCCAGGCCATTCAGGAAAGGGTGGAGTGCATTCCTGCTGGAAGCGGTGGTTGGATTGGGGGAGGGTTGGAACAGGAGTAATGCTACACGTTCTGTGCGTGTCTGTCCACGGCACATGTAGGTGAAACGGAGAGCAAGCCTACCCACCCAGAGCGAGCTAACGCTAGCCTAGTGAACATGCTACCATTGCTCTCTGCCTGCATGGCTTTGTGCTGAGGCACCATGTTATCTCCCTTATAAGATACAAGGTCTCCTTTACATCAATGACTTTGTTCGTATTCCCCCCTCCATTCCAACTCTACCACAACCGCAGGTTGAAGTTAGTTCTGCCTCCAGGACAAGAATCATGACTGAGTGATTTCTCCTTAGATAAGACAGCTGCAAAGTCTACATTTAAAAATGCATGAAAAATACAATTAGCTTTGGTCTTAATTTATAGGGTTAGTTTAGGCATTAGGCATTAGGGTTAGCAGTGAGGTTATGGTTAAAATCTGATCGTATGATTTGTGGCTGTGCCAGCTAGTGACCACTATGCAGAGCTGCCTCCAGAACAAGATGCATGACGAAAAAAATCTAACCTGCACCATAACCCCCTCTGGTCCAAAAGCCAACAGCCTTTACACAGAGTTTAGAATGGAAGAATTGCCTTTGACCATCAACTGCATTCCAACTGGTAAAATTTAGACGTGAAAACAGCCCTTTGCTAAAGTAGATTTTACCTGTGACACAAACCCACTCCATAGAGGCTTAAATGCAGAAAACACATTTCGGTTGAATGCAGTCAGTTGTACAACTGACTAGTGTCCCCACTTTCCTTTCTCTTACTTAGATTGCAAGCAGAAAGGATAGAGGATTAAGAGGGCAATACCTAAGATGACTCACTAAGAATGTGCTCTCCAAAAAAGACAATTGACTGCAACTATAAATCCCATTCTGAAGGCACTATTACAGGTCATCTTATAATATCCAGTTGACAAGTTGAGAATGAATGAGGTGTAAGAGGTGTCGATGTAACTAACTTTAATGTCACAGACTTCCATCTCCTTCTGCATTCCCCCTCAAACATCCCCTGCCCCTCTTACCTGTCTAGTGTACCCATGTGGAAGAGGTAGGTCACTGTAAAATTGTCCCATGAAAATCATAATCAATCCTATATGTTTTATAAATGGTCTCCCGGCAATATTTTGGGATATTCATGCATTTCAGTCATTTATGAACATTTACTTGTTGATTTGTGAATGCTGTACATGCTAGCTAGTTACTGTACATGTCGTCATTGGGCTAGCATTGCTATTCATGTCCCTTTCATGTTTACTTAGCAGAGGAGTTGTATGAATGCTTTTCCGGTCATTATCAGGTATGTCATGGGCTGCAGTTCACTAGTAGGTCACTGGCCTAAAAGGCAATCCTCTGGAGTTACACCGACTATCACAGCTCCATTGATTGCATACAAACATGGCTACCAACAAGTCTGCAGAAATGAAACAGATTCGAGCTTTAAAGCTGGTCCAATGCTGGTACTCACTCACTCCTTACTTACTGAGTCGTTCTGACCGAAATAGTCCCAAATATCGACTGCTAAATGACTACCTGTACTAATGGTAAACTACACTGAACAAAAATATAAAAACTCAACATGCAACAATTTCAAAGATTTTACTGAGTTAGTTCATAGAAGGAAATCAGTCAACTGAAATAAATTAACTAGGCCCTAATCCATGTATTTCACATGACTAGGCCCACCCACTGGGGAGCCAGGTCCAGCCAATCAGACGTTCCCGCAGGTGAAGAAGCTGTATATGGAGGTCCTGAGCTGGCGTGGTTACACATGGTCTCCGGTTGTGAGGCCGGTTGGACATACTGCCAAATTCTCTAAAACAACTTTGGCGGCGGCTTATGGTAGAGAAAGGAACATTAAATTCTCTGGCAACATTCCTGCAGTCAGCATGCCAATTGCACGCTCCCTCAAAACTTGAGACATGTGGCATTTTGTTGACAAAACGGCACAGTCTAGAGTGGTCTTTCATTGTCACCATGAAAAAGGTGCACCTGTTTAATAATCATTCTGTTTAAATAGCTTCTTGATATGCCACACCTGTCAGGTGGATGGATTATCTTGGCAAAGGAGAAACGCTCACTAACAGGGATTTCTCACCAAATTTGAGAGAAATAAGCTTTGTGCGTATGGAACATTTCTGGGATCTTTCATTTCAGCTCATGAAACTTTACATGTTACGTTTATAATTTTGTTCAGTATAATTATGTGTCCTAAATGGCAACCTATGGGCCCTGGTCAAAAGTAGTGCACTATACAGTGAATAGTGTGCCATTTGGGGCCTGCAATATAAGCCTCTGTTATGGATCCAAAACTAAACATGGACCCAAAGATGGCAAACAACCTGTTCAGTGGACTTACACCCTGTAAAAACACTTAGCATTTTTTAAACATTTGTTCCTATTGAACAGGACCCAGTATCGCTAAATGGATCCAAAGCTTTACCAACGGACCAATTAACACTTACCTCCCACTGCATATGAGGCGGGATGTTCCTGATCTGCAGCTTACAGCTCCTACATGAGAGGGAGATAACGTGAGACAGTTAGCGTCAGTGGTTGGTTGGGCTAAAGGACAACGTTTCCCATTCTAAAAACTCAGCAGGCTAGTAGGTGCCTCCTTCCATCATCCCCGTGCTCTGTGAGAGGAGAGGTGTACAAGCTGTGGGCATGACTAATGTTTAATACCACTCCCAAAACCAGCGGGTGTGCAGAGGGACGGATGGACAGAGGGAGAATTAAAAGGGAGGGAAGCGGTTGAATTATTGGCTCGATGTGGAGGAAATGTTCAAAAAAGATCATACCATTAAAATATATGAGACGGATTGGGAGAGGGGGAGCACATGGCAAGGAGAAGTAGGGCGGGAGGAGGAAGAGACAGGAATTGGGCGAGAAAAGAAAAGAGGAAGAGAGTGGAGGAGAGAAAAGATAGAGAAGGTGAAAGTTAGAGGAGAGCGAGCGCAGAAAAAGGAGGGATGCCAAGCCAAGGGAAGAGGGAACCTCTACTAGCAGTATAAGAGCAGAGAGAACAGATGGGGATTCAGAATGGAAGAAGCGCTGACAGATATCGCAGGCAACAGCAGCACAGCACTGAGCAGCGCAGAACAGACTCTCTCCTACCAATTACTGCGCTGTAAAACTCTGGTTAAGGGTGCAGCCAAACTGGCCTGTTGATTGTATCCGTATTTCCTATGCTTACTCAGAATTGGAGTCGTACGTTGACAGTCCATATCCATACAATTTCCATCCACGTCAAAAAGATTAGAGGCGTTAACCTTTGACTGGCCGATGGCCACGCTAGCCAATTAGAAAAAGAGGAGCACATGACCGACCCAAAATGAATCTGTTCTAATTGTGTGTCTGTCCTCCAGGGATCAGTCGGACCAAAGCCTTAGCATCCAGAATGTATTTCAAACTCCATTCAGCCAATTGTTTTCACATTTTGGTTCCACAATGAACAATTGTGAATACAAAAAGGACCAAATATTTAAGGGCTCATTCAGATGCTTGATAGGAATTGTGAATCGTAACGAGTCAGTGGCCACACACACTGTAACGAGTCAGTGGCCACACACACACACTGTAACGAGTCAGTGGCCACACACACACACTGTAACGAGTCAGTGGCCACACACACACACACACACACACACACACACACACACACACACACACAGTAACGAGTCAGTGGCCACACACACACACACACACACACTGTAACGAGTCAGTGGCCACACACACACACACACACACACACACACACACACACAGTAACGAGTCAGTGGCCACACACACACACACACACACACACACACACACACACACACACACACACACTGTAACGAGTCAGTGGCCACACACACTGTAACGAGTCAGTGGCCACACACACTGTAACGAGTCAGTGGCCACACACACTGTAACGAGTCAGTGGCCACACACACACACACTGTAACGAGTCAGTGGCCACACACACACACACTGTAACGAGTCAGTGGCCACACACACACACACACACACACACACAGTAACGAGTCAGTGACCACACACACACACACACAGTAACGAGTCAGTGGCCACACACACACACACACACACTGTAACGAGTCAGTGGCCACACACACACTGTAACGAGTCAGTGGCCACACACACACACACACTGTAACGAGTCAGTGGCCACACACACACTGTAACGAGTCAGTGGCCACACACACACTGTAACGAGTCAGTGGCCACACACACACTGTAACGAGTCAGTGGCCACACACACACACACACACTGTAACGAGTCAGTGGCCACACACACACACTGTAACGAGTCAGTGGCCACACACACACACACTGTAACGAGTCAGTGGCCACACACACACACACACTGTAACGAGTCAGTGGCCACACACACACACACACTGTAACGAGTCAGTGGCCACACACACACACACACTGTAACGAGTCAGTGGCCACACACACACACACACTGTAACGAGTCAGTGGCCACACACACACACACACTGTAACGAGTCAGTGGCCACACACACACACACACTGTAACGAGTCAGTGGCCACACACACACACTTCAAGACTAATGTGACATGTTCCATAAAGTTGTTTGTTTATACCCGGGAGCTTGATTAAAAATAATATATAAATAAAATGTGGCCAGCCTGCTCCAAAGTCCACTGCCTGTTCACACACTCACACAATGTACATGCAGTTGGGAGTTTCAGCACAAACTGTGACCCCTCCACACACACACGGCATTTACCTAACGCACTCCCAACATAAACCTAATCCTTACAATGTTACCGGAAACTTCTCCCACAAACGTCTACACGAGAGATAAATCTACAACACTAAACACAACTAACCCAGTCAGTGGCTAAAAGCACAATTCTGACCAGGAAATTACGACTTGAGATTTAACAGGAAATGTCAGAGACCTTTTGACTTGTGGTCACCTGCCGAAGACTTGAAGTGGAAACGTTGCGTTTTGGGGCTCAGGACTTGGGGCTGTGGAGCAGAAATATTCCTTGTGCAGGCCTCTTATTCCTTTATCAGTATAATGTTTTATCCCAGCACCAGTATTCTCAAGTTTAGGATGTGCATATCACCCTCCTGTTCAATAGACTATAAATTTGAAATACAATGAATTTACATTCAAATTGAAAACACTCTCCAACCCCTAGAGTTGAAGATTAACTGGCAGACAGCTTTAAGCTGTGCAAGTCAACGGCCTTTTCTCAATTATATTCACTCAACTATTGCTTCCTCTGGCCTCCTTTTGAAAAGGGTCAAAGGTCATCAAGGATAAAGTGGACAAAAATGTGCTTGTACAAAATGATTCCAAATCGCACCTCACCAGATAAGACGTTTACAGGGTGGAATCCCAAAATAAATGTTTAAGGTTAAAACTAATTTAGCTAGTTGTGCAAGACATTTTATAGATACAATGATAGTAGCATATAGTTTAAAGTTTGCACGCTTTCTCATTTGAGTAAACATCTGATTCAAAGGGGGTGTGGCAGATAATAAAACTCTTCCGTGAAGGACTCGGGTAAGATACACTTTTGGCTTTCTAGCCAAAAGGAGGCTATACTGCCCTACCAAGCAAAAAAGGCAGTAACTGCTTATACCGTGGAACTGAGAAAAATGGCTTTTATTTACCTTGGTTTCACAGTAACCTTAT
The DNA here is from genome assembly GCA_023634145.1 of Thymallus thymallus. Lineage (NCBI taxonomy): Eukaryota > Metazoa > Chordata > Actinopteri > Salmoniformes > Salmonidae > Thymallus > Thymallus thymallus. The sequence goes on along the minus strand of CM042395.1, from coordinate 22,143,708 downwards.
GCAGTTACTGCTAACATGACCCCCATTTTCTCCAAAACACAATACAGAGGCAGGATACTTGTCCACGTGATTAAGCTTGTATTTAATGTAGCAAAATTGACATTACCTGATTTGACCAAATTATCAGTTAATGCCTTTTTGCTTGGTAGAGCAGAATAGGAGGTGAGGACCATCTTCTGTTTACCTACTAACTAATTTACACACTCCTCGACCACGGCTCATGGAGGAGAGAGGACGGAGGAGACTTTTGCCCAAATGAGAAAAGGCCAATGAGTGAGTCAAGTGTTTGAGTTTATGAATAGGCTGGTTGGTCTCCTATGGTCCCAGAGAGCATCCTTAAATCATTTTCTCAGCACACCACCCAGCTCACACCAAGGCCAGCAACACACACGTCACTCATTCTGTACACATGACCCAGAGAGAAAGCAAGCTAAAGCATTTTGAAAATAAAATGAAAAAATAAATTCTGATACCTCATCAGAACACACAGAAATCTACATCTACAGGCTAAGTGTGAGAGCTTCCACGCATGCAGCACTAGGCCACAGTCTAAACACAAAGTAGGGGAAAGTTCAATGACATTTACACATTCTTTAACACGCACACTAGATCTGGAGGACCTTTAAACATGGTCACGACATCAGGGCCAAATTAATTGTATTAATTTATTTGGACCATAAAGACATTAATACATTCTAAAATAGTGAATAAAATATTTAAAAAATCTCAAAGAGCTTCCAAGAGGAATTCCAGCCCTTTCCGGTCTACTGTGCCATTCCCGGCTGATCCGGACCCCTTTTTCCCCTGTGTGCTACACTCTGCATTGCAGTGGGAACACCGCGCAAAATGTGCAAATGCACCAAGCACTTCCAACCAGATTAACCTATAGGTCCACACATGGAGGAAGTCAGCAAGGGTATGGGGGAGAGAAGAGAGGAGGAGTGCATTCCCAAGTCCCAGCCTTAGATTTAGTAAAGGGGGGTGAGGGGGGAGTAGCCCTGTTACAAGGAAGGGTAACAAGGGCCCTCTCTGCCCTGTGGGGGTGGGGCTTCCGTTGCCATGGACACAAAGTCCACTGACAGAAATATGGAGGGGGGAGGGGATAAGGGAGGCGGACCATAAGGGCTGGGCTGGGTTGGGTTGGCTTGTCATGTGACGACACCGAGGAGGCCAAGGTTCCTTATTTACTTTTAAATTCAACATTCTACACATTCAACGGCCCCGCCCCCCTGTAACCAACCACGGCCCAGCAGAGATCTATGGGCCTCTGCGCCACCGTAGTGTGTGTGTGTAAAGCCAATTGGAGGAATCCCATGTCGAGAAACATGAGACTGCACCACATCCATGCTCAACCACGTCACTACACCCACCCCGCCGCACCCATCTTATCATACGTACAATACTCAACAGAAACACTGGTGTCAAGACTAAAAAAAACATCCATGTCAGCAGGTCTGTGCTCAACACCCATCCATCCACACACATTGACTCTTCAGTATGCAGGGGTTCTGAATGACTGAACTCAAAACTGTTTACTCTCCACTGCACTCTTATATGGAGCCTTACAAAGTAGTCCATTCTGCAGCAAAAATGGCTAAAATGTAGTTTGATAGCAAAAAAATGTGCTTAATTGGTTTGCGCAAGAAATTTAAAAATTAAAATCTGTGAAGTCTTAAACGTAAAAAAGCTAACAGCTTAATCTCCTTGCAGCATGCAATGGTTCTCTAGCAAAATAAGTCCACACTATCACAGTGTTTCTCACTCCATGATAAGCATGAGCGAGTTTAGAGACCTCTAGTCCCGCAAGCAAGATGGGACAAGGGGCCACATTAAGAATTTCGGGCACCCTTGTTTTTCCGTCCAAAATCCCTTTGCAGGTTAGGCCCCACAACGACCCCCTGACCCCAAATTCTTTAATAAGAGCTGAAAGACACTTCTCCTTACAAAGCCACAGTTACTGGTTTAGAATGGCCATGGAAGCGAGCTTTGCTTTAACTACAAGTTTTTTTGGGCTGTTAAAGGAAGAGCAATGTGTGTATTTTTTGTTTAAATGACAATGTTCAGGATTTCTTGATCTACCCCCCCCCACCCCCCTACCCCCATTTGGTGAGGAGAATATTGCAAAGAAAATAATTATCCGCGTCTTTGAAATTTAAGAACGTGTGAGAAAAATACAACTTCTGATGTTTTGTCTGGTGTAACAAATAAAAAGGTCCCAAGAATAATGGTAAACTAGGTTAAAGTTGAACAATCTTCACTCAATAACCCTGACTCATCAACTACACACACTTACACAGCAGCTTACTACCTCAGCCCTCGACCTGCCTGATCGCTGCCCCCCCCCAACACACCAGAGTTCCAGCACAAACTTTGACCTCTACACACACACCTTTAGAGCTATTACATAAAAAATTACACAGATTGGCACACCTCTCAAACCATCTTTTATACAGATGGATGGAGTTTATTTCCAGTTCTGAACTCAAATGACTATAGCTTTAATCAGAGGTCACAGTGTAACAACAAGTTATAGGGGTCTATGTGTGTCCTACAGACACGCACTAGGGCAGATAAGACATGAGTTAAACATGAAGATTAAATAATACATATACATTTGTGAGCAGTAGCCAAAATGCATGTCGCAGGCCCAAGAATAATTATTCCCTTTTCAACTCTTGCTACCCCTCATGATCAAGCTACAATTATTACAATATGTAGGCCAAAGATTAATGCAGAAGTAGGACTATAAGGTGAATGGGACACTTGCACCAAAACCTAGCTCTCTCCCTCCATCGGCACCCCACCCCCACTGTCTCTCATTCTCATCCCACCCTGAAACCCTGTGGAGAACTCTGGGAGCCTCTGCTACCCTGCTCACACTTCCCAGTCCCTGCCAGTTCAAAGGTTAAGTCGTGGTGATTGGCCAAGCCTCCAGCTGATACTCAGCAGGCTGGAATGAAAAGACGGGCCCCAGTGGACACCCCAATGTGTGTAATGGGCAGGATACTGTTCCCAGTTGTGCCTATAACCTTTCCTGTGGCAAAAGGGCGTGTCACCTTAATGTTTTCCCCCTCTCCTTTTTTTGTAGGTGGAGGCTTACACTTCACTATAAGGCCTACTACTAAATTTGCCAGTGTGTAAACCTACACATTTCAAAGACTAATCGTTTAGAAAAAAATAACTAGCACCTCTTTGGGAGGAGAAAGGTCAGCAAATTGACCAGAGCGATTGGTCATTTTTAAAATACCTCCATGATTCCATGCCAATAACGAGCGAGCTAAAAGCAGTCAACGCTTTCAGGTGAAGGACCTCGCCGAACGCCATTAGGCCTAACCTCGACAATTCAATGCATGGTCATTTCAAAGCATGCAAATAAATATGGCCACTATAATAAATTCTAGAATGTCAAATATGTTCACGCCATTTCATTTTGTGCAGAACGTCAATAAAACAGATTATTTGATTTAGTAGGCCTGAATGGTCATATTGGCAATTATAAAAATCATAATTCTGTCAAACTTCACTTCCAAGATACATTTTGAAACGTGGCCTTTTTGCACTGCATATAGCCAACTAATTAAAAAACATTACATTTATAACACATTAAAGTGCAATTGGCTCCAAATCGTCTTCCTCCAAATCATTACACTAATTGAATTAATAATTTCAATGACAGCAATTAAAATCTAATAAGTTTAACATTTGGCCATAATGTATAAAGTGGCGGAAATCAAAAATGCCACTCAGAATTGTTGCATTTCTTGTCCCGCTTCCACATAAATGAGGATCAATATCACCTCCGACTAAATGCTATACCTCGGCATGGAGCTACATCTAAATGCTATACCTCGGCATGGAGCTACATGTTTTTTAGCAAACCAGGGTTTTTCCGTGACTAGGACCCAAACCGCCCATTCCAATTACATTTGGGAGTCCATCTCGTGCACAACCTCAATGTACGAGGCGAGGAGGGCGGAAGCGTGGGGCAGGCAGGAAGAATGACGGGCAGATCCTTCTCAAATGGACGACTTCAGAGTGCCTACCCCTCAACACACACATCCATCCATACATACACACTTAAGCAGGCCCAGAAGGCCATTGCTGCATAAATAGCCCTATAACACTGGAGATTTGCACTAAACAGCCTAACCTCTTACACAGATGGGTATGTGTGTAAAATAAGAGGGTACATTATTTTTTATTTTTTTTAAATGGCATAATTTTAGGTCGCCATAGGCGTGACGAGGTGACATCCCTCATGCCCTTATAACTCAACCCCTACACAGCCTATTCTTTTCTGCTTTCTCCACAAAATAACAGACATTTCACCCCTTCACTTCCTGCTGATGTGCCAACCCCACTGACTACACAATCACAAGAAAAAAATCAGACGACTTCAATCAAATAACGTTAAAAGGGTTATGGGTTATGGAAATATGTACAATTTGGACAGCAGCAGCCCTTGACAGCATACATTAACTACTTGGACAATATAGTAGATTATAAAAATTTACCTTTGACGTTTAGGGACCGAGTGTTCTACTTCTAGGAGTTTCCCATGTAGTTCAACTTTACCTATAGTGAGGAGAATAAAAGCAATTTTAGTTCACAATTACTTCACTGCTCTTCAACGGTTCTCACAGGCAGCCAACAGTAGGCCTCAACTAGCCTAATTTATGACCCAAAAGGCCTTAAACGAAATTACTTTCAATGCAATCGGTGGCACAATTGTATGACCATTAAAATTAAATGTTCGCTAAGTTAATATCAGCCAACGTGAATGCCAATTCTAAAAGGTTAAATATGTTAACTGTGATAGGTCTACGACACCTGAACTAAATACGATAACATTCGTAAAATTTTATTTATTTCTAGATTGTGGTCTGCAGAAAACCATATTTTCCTCCCACATTTCGTACAGTCTAATTTTTTTCTAAATTTTAAATAAAAAGTAGTTTGGCAATGGTCTTGCATTTCGTTGGCCTACATTTTTACCAATGCACAATGAAGCCACCTGGTGTGTCAGTAAACGCAAATTCATCGTGTTGTGTGCTACAATTTAACAAGTTAGGTCATACTTCCATTGTTACTTTGTTGGTCACCGGAGAACTTGCAAGTTAAAAGGCGGCAACAAAAGTAGCAATACAACAGTTATTTAATCGAAGTGATCCATGTTACACACAATACAATGAGCGGCCAATGCCTGTGCGCCCCATTGCTCTGAATGGCGCTACAATGGATATGCGTTCTCTTCCTTCCTCCGTTCTGAAACAAGTTTCTTCACCGTTTTTGTACTATATTAAATTTGTGTTAACACTTTGAATTAATCAAAGATATGGACTTTCCTTATACGATGTCAGGGGCCAAGTGAGTGACAAGACCAGCCTGGATACACCCCCATCCATGCATCTAAAGAGGTTAAAGTAAACCCGTAGCCATTTCCACAATTAAAGGATCCTTTACGCACCGCTCGAACGCCTTTGTATTGTCTTTTTTAAATTGTCTCACCTGAAATAATGTCGATGGCCTTCATTGCAATCTTTTCATCCGGGCAATCCACGAACGCATAACCAGTTTTGACGAGAAACGGACCACTGTGCGGAATCTTCCACTGGTCAAAGATAGTTTCCAAGTCCTCCGCACTCGCCTCTTCACTCACGTTTCCAATGTACAGCTTATTCATGTTCTGCGCTGAAATGGACAACCTTTACGCAGAAGGTTAACCGTTATTTACTCTCTCGGGTGTGCAGTGTTTGGAGTCGCCAAAATAGCCTTACTACTAAACGGAGTGGCGGTGGCGTGCTTCCCCCGGTCGTTCGAGACACATATATGTTTGACGGGCTATCTCGTCGGTGTTTGCGCTCCCTCGCCCCTCTATTGCGCAGAAAAAATAAATTATCTCAATTATTTATTCAGTCTCTCCAAGACAATGAAGGGCTGGGTAAAAAAAATGAGACTACTTTTTTGTCTTCATCCAAACCCCTTGGCCTAGAGAATGTCACACGTTACGGTTCGCACCCGACTTGAATAAAACCAAGAAAAAGAAGAAAAAAATCGGATATTCCGGCTATTTTGAATGAGCCACGTGTTCAAACTACAAATCAACCCCGCACGTGAGGAATCCCAGTTGCTCAATTAAGTGTTGGATTGGAAACATTTCACGGGAATCCGGGGTGGGGACCATGGAGAGGGGAGTCGAGAGAAAAGGAGGGGGAGAGTGGATTGGTGTTGGGGGGAAACCTGGCGAGCTACGTGCGTTAAGGGATTCCGTGAGAACCCAGTGTATCTTTTACTAGAATCACATTTGTGTGCCTTTCTCTGCAAAGCCCTCGCTTCCCATTGGTCGCTGGTCGAAATAGTAAAACGGCAGTGCGCTCACGCACGCCCATAGCAGGGGGACAGCATTGTTGCGGGGGCTTGCGCGCACACATGCGAGCCTGCCGTGGGTGTAGACCTACTGTATGGAACAAGTATGGTGGGAGAGGAAGAGGGGGAGGTGCCATTCATAAATTATATCGTACGATGGTGTTACAATGTATTGCATGGGAAACACATTGGATTGAATTGATCAATGAAAGTCTAGAATTCGTCCATCCCTACTAGGCCCATGGCTCGTCGGTCAACATGGGAATGACACGTTTACTACCACCCACATGACGGCATCCATCTTCTCTACCAAGATTGAGATGGTTCCCTACTCTACAATACAGTAACATGCGACATTTGTCCATGTCCACACGACATGGCAGAGAGGGGAATAAATTGTCTTGGGCAAGATTACTTGTTTATCTTCGGAAACACTTATCTGGAGAAGAAACATAGAAGAAACAGAAATACATTGAGCTTGCTACTACCAAGATGTTGGATAAATTAAGATAGTTCACTAAGGGTTTTTTTTTAAATCATAAAATAAAATGGTCAGTTCCAGTATACTTAACTGGGTGTGTCTCCCATAGACACCAATGCAATGGCAGCTGGGTCTGGTCTACTTAGTTGATTGACTTTCATTGAACCTGGAAAAAAGCATTTATGTCGTGGGTATATCGGCAAAGATGACCTATTATATTGACTTGATAGTAGAGTGAAGGCAGGCGAGATCAGGTGGGACCATACTAGCCAATGAGAGGGCAGATACACGTGTGAACAAAACGCACAACTAAGTTGTTTTTCTTAAAGTTGACAGAATGCCACGTGCGTCCACTTATATCAGTACATTTGTAACGGCCTAAACATTACGACACTTCTATTCGATCAAAAAGCCTCACGTAATCCGACACTCACAGACCTCCATACAAAAATGGGTTTATCTCAAACGGGCAGATTACAGGAGGAGTAAATCCTCTCGCTTGCCTCTTCCTCTTTGATATAGGCTACGTACTGAGAGGGAGGTGTCTCTTCATACAGAGAAGTGACCCTACCGAACTGGCGACAAATGTAACAAGAAAGCAAGTTTCATTCAAATGCAGCCTAGCTGGGCCTAGTACATGTCTTCAGACAATTACACTTGTCAATATGTATTTGGTGTAAAATTATTGTATTTTCGGGTAGATTAAATTCACAACACATGTTCAAGCATGGACTCATTTCCAAGTAGTCTTACTAAATTATTATGCTACAATTAGCATAGCCTATGCCTGATCTCAGCCCGGAATCCATTTTGATAGGCCATACTTCCATTGCTACGTTGTTACTTCATTGATCCCCAGAGAGCGTGCAATACAACAGTTTTTTTGTTGAGTTAATTTAATCGAAGTGATCCATGTTACACACAAGCCTACAATGAGAGGCCACTGCATGTGCTCCCCATTGCTCTGAATGGCGCTACAGTAGATAGGCGTTCTCTTCCTTCCTGAAAACGTTCTGAAACAAGTTTCTTCTCCATTTGTGTACGTTCTGAAACAAGTTTCTTCTCAATTTTTGTAGTGTTAACATTAATCAAAAACATGGACTTTCCTTTTATTGTGAAAATAAAAAGGGAATAATACAATTAAAGTGTATTCCATAACATTTTATTCGAAACGCATGCATGGCCACTGTTGAATAGTATTTTACGCACACATACCAGAGCAGGATAGTCAATCATTTAGCTAGTATTTATATCATTTGTGTATGCATATAGTTTATTCAACTTTTAAATAGTGTATAGGCATTAGCAAGACATGTTATGGCATACTGCTGAAATGCCTTCTTCAAATGTATAACTGCAGGAAAAGTTACTCACTTATTTCTAGATAACATAAGAACAATTTAGTTTTATGGACATGTTCATGTTAGACAAAAGTAAATAAACTGTTAATTGTCAAAGCCTTAAACTGTAGGCCCTCTGCTATGGCACTGGCAGCACTTTACATTGACGTACTCTGTGCTGGCCAAACATAGAGTGTTCTCCTATTGGTTGGAAAGACTGACCAATCAGAGAGCTCATTCTCGTTCCCCACTATTCTCGTTGGCTCGAGCTCAGCGTGTTCATTCATTGGTTATTCTGTACCGCTGTTCTATATGAATCAGCGCGCGAAATAAAATACTTTTTTTACTGTTTATGAATTAAGGTAATAACACGTTCATAATCTAACGAAATAATTAAGATGCGACTAGATACATGTTAGGCTACTCCACAAGAGCAGTTCCATTATTTGTGTTGGTCAAAAGAGTTAAAGTTGGAGATGGAAATTATCTTATAAATCTAAAAAAAGAGAATTACAAGAAGGTAAATTAGATGGTTTCAAACACCTCTGTTAGACCTATACGTTTGTCTGCTTCGCAAATTCACCTGTAATTTATTAAATGGTGAAAATAAGGATGTGTCATCTTTTCCTCACCATAAAAGCCTATTTGCCTTTCAACAATCAATAAACAACCGTGTAATTAATTCGTTTTAGTTCAATCGTCTAGCCTATTCGTTCAATAAACCCACACAATTGAGTAGATTTATTCAATGAGCCCAACTCTAATTTCATCTGTTGTGAAATAACCAAATGTTTATATGAGACACTTTTCTGGAAATGTGAAATATGCTATGTGTTCTGAAAGACAAAACATTGGATCTCAGTGTGACTTAGATTCTACACTTTGTTTACATCCAACCAATGTACGCAGTCCTTCTATTGGTTGCGATTCCAGGCTTGCACAAGGCGCTCAGGAACTGCAAACTGGTGTGTATATATCAGTGAATAATGTACAGAAAAAGTCCCCGCCCCCATTCTTTGGAGGAAAACTTTGGTATGGCTTTATTCCTTAGGGGTAAACAGGTTTACATAAAGAAAGATTCATATATCCAATACTGCGTCTGTGTGGAATGAGATTTTTAAGAATGGAAAGCACACGGCGAACATCGGTGAGATTTTAAGACCAAATACGATTATATTTATTTCCATAATGACGCAATGTTTAAGTGTAAACAATAGGCTACGTATTGATGTGTTGTGGGGGGAATGATTTCTCATTCGTTCCCGTCGTTCAGTGAAACAGGGGAAACGTTTTGGGTGAGATCCCCTTATCTATTTATTTATACTTCAGTCGAATATCTAGAATCATCACTTGTTAGTCTCAATTCAATCCATTGGCTGACTGCTTGAGCTAGAATGTATGGCGCATTCTCGTCGTGAACGCCATGTTGTAGTGAATGTTGAAAAAACGTGTGTGAGAACTTTTCTCCAAAGATTTTTTATAATAGATATGATATGGATAAATAACTTATCGCAACCGACATTCATAGATTACAGTTAAATTGCATTAAATGTGCCTTACATTTGAATTTTTTGTCGAATTGGATTGGTCTTTCCCCTGTGAGGTCACCCTATAGACTTCCACTAATCTCTTCTGCACAGAAAATGGCGGTGTTCTGCCTATGTCTACTTCAATAATCATTCTAAAAACAATGTATATTATTTGTAATGAAAGGTTCTAAGTGAATGGCAAAATGAAATTATTTAACATTTAAGTTCAAAACACTGTCTGTGCCCTTTATATAGTTTTTTTTTATAAAACTTTTGATGTTGAAGACCGTTTTTTAAGTGTTTTGTTGTTCAATACCCTTTTTGCCAATCTCTGGATCTAGGACTATTTTATGTGAATGTAAGTGTGGTCTTTTCAATTTGTGAAGCATAGTATTGCTGGTGAAGATGTTCAGCAATATTTATTGTCATAAACTTACAAATAGCTTAGGAAATGTGACTTTTAGGAATGTTCTAAGAATTAAATATTTGTTTGTTGTCAGAAACCTGTCCAGAACATAGATGTGAAAATAGTATTTCAGACACTGTACAATATTACATGAAACAATAAATCAACTGATCTTATTTATATGTCAGCACATTTTCTCGATAGAAATAACCTCTAGTATCAAGTATATCATCATTTCATGGTACATTTTCTACTCCAATTCAATACAGAAAACACATTTATGAACAATAACCTCAGGGAATATTATGCATATTAATTTATTTTCTGTTCAAGTGTCATCATGATTTGAAAATGAATCTAAATATTGTTTATTAATTATATTAAATCAAATTATTTCCTGAGTGGACTTAAGGTGAATTGGAACTGACTTAAACTCTGATGCAAACTACACTTCAAGTCACTTCATCTGAACACTTCCAAGTATACATTAGTTGTATATTACATTAGGCTGTGTTAATTTATTCACTAATTTCCAATTTATTTTGTAATTTACATATAATTAACTTGCGATCAATGTTTGATTTTGGTGTTATTTGAAACAGTTATTTATTGATGTTGTATTACAGTTTTTGCCGATTGCTTACACACTTGCTTAGACAAAAGTACAAACACAATTTCTGCTTTGCACTTTGTTTGCAATTCTGCAACACACTTGCAAAACACTACACACTGTTTCTTACATTAGACACTTCGTTCAAGAATTAAATCTCTTGCAATCATTGGGAAAATACTTCTATTCAAAATGCAAAACATACCTGAAATTGGCAACACACACACACGAAAACACTTATACAGTAATTGAACACCAATTAGTCTGAGCCTTAGCACTACAAATAGACCTCAGGTAAGCTCACCTCTTTTGTGAGAACTTTGCAAACATGGAGGCAGTGAGAGCGAGAGGAAGAGAGGAGTAGGATGAGGACGAGAACAAAGAACGGAACCAAGTAATAGACAGAGACATATTTCTGACGACGTTAGGGCCACTTTGATGGACCAAGTCATAAGTCAAGGCACGACGATGAGGGAGGCTGGGCAGGGAGTCCAGCCCAACCTGAGTCGCTACACGGTAGCATCCATAATACGGACATTTAGACTGGAGAACAGGTATGTCTTCAACTTTCTACACTAGACTGTACCTATGTAATTGTTGCACATCATTCTGCATCACAGTACATTAGAATGTAGTCCTACAGCATAATTAGGTCTATGCTCCTCAGTGAACAACAAAACTAGGTATAGTGTTGTGAAGTGCATCTAATACAGTTTTGATGTTACTGTGTACAGTATGACAGTACAGTACATAAAAAAGAACCTAACCAATGACATCATATTCTTGCATTTTCTACAGAACTGCCAGACGACCTCCTGAGGGTGGAAGGCAACGTCTGTTCACCCATGAACAGGAACTGGCCATTGTCAATCTAGGGTTGGCAAACAACACCATCCGCCTACATCAACTATGAGAGCAAATCATCACAGGTCACACAACATTCCATAATATCAACCATGTCAGTATGTCGACACTCTGCCGCATCTTGCGTCAACCCCAACTTAAGATGAAGCAGCTGTACAGGGTTCCATTTGTGAGGAACAGCGGTAGAGTCAAAGACTATGTGCAAGTAAGTGTCACTGTACTATACTGTAATACATTGTGTCCTATTGACACTGCATAGATACATTCAAACAAAGCAATATGTGACCTAGGCTGTAGCTTGTAGTTTTGACTGAATGTGTCTGACCCAACCCACCCCCAAATGTTATTGAACAAAGAGCCGCTGTGAATGTCCCTGGGCAGCGCGGGGGAAATATCACCTTGTGTGCTGCCATTAGTCTGCAAGGAGTTCTCCATCACCATGCCACCCTAGGTCCCTACAATACTGCACACATAATCATATTTCTGGATGCACTACATATTGCAGTTGTACAGGACGGAACAGAGCAGCCCAGGTTTGTTGTCATCTGAGATGATGTTAGTTTACACCGTGCTGCTCTGGTCAGGGACTGGTTCACCAACCACAATAACTTCACAGTTGTATACTTGCCCCCTTACACCCCATTTCTCAATCCGATTGAGGAATTATTTTCTGCTTGGCGTTGGAAAGTGTATGACCGTCAACTACATGCCCGCCTGCCTCTTCTGCAAGCAATGGAAGAGTCATGCGGAGACATTGAGGTGGGGTCAGTCCAGGGTTGGATACGGCACGCAAGGCGATATTTCCCCGTTGACTAGCCAGGGATGACATTGCTTGTGATGTGGATGAGGTAATGTGGCCAGACCCTAACAGAAGGCAGGATCCATAAACCATCCACCCAATCCTTTACGATACTATTTTTTGTTTACCATTGCACTGTAATTTTACTGTAATTATTTTTGTTTCCGTGAGTTTACAGTAACAAATTGTATTAATTACTGTACTGTAATTCTACTTTTCTTTGTGTTTTTGTTGTTTTTAAAAACCTGCAATGGCAAAAAAATAAGCTGTGTATATATTTTTTTTCTGAAGCCTTTCTATTTTTTTGTTCATTGAGTAGATGTACTGTACTGGAACAATCTTTCACAGAAGCCTGTATGAGACAATTAAAAAGGTAATTCAACCATTTATTTTCAAAGATAACGTCAAAATATGACCTAAATCCCTGTAGCCATTCCCCCTGCAAGGGGAAGCTTAAACTCTATTGGTAAACATAAACTAGTAGGGCTGGTCTACTTATTTATATTTTCCCTAGTAACTGTATCTTGGGATAAAAATAATTTGCTCTTAAGACTGACATACTTTACACGTTGATCCTTGTACTGCAACTAACGGTTTCTTAGGAATCTATAGCATTCTTTTCTAATGTTTATGTTCCTGACCCCACTGTAACCACAGTGTCTTCAGCAGTGTGATGGTAGCCATTATCCACTTCAGTGGGTTCTGGTATCATTAGTGCCAAGGTCTCCAGATAAACGTTGGGGTTCCCACACCACCCCACCCTTCTGATCAGTCACCTAGCCTGCCTGAATCACAATGCTCTTAATTTGCACTTTTTCTTTACCCTTCCTCCTCTCCAAACCAATCTGGGTGTTAATTAGATTGATGGTCACCCCCATCTGATCACACCATTGACTGTGTGGATCACACCCATTCTGTTGAGCGTTTTCTCTGACAAGGTGTGTCACTCTGTCTGATTGGATTATTCAGCCAATGAACTATACTCATGTGGCAACATTCCATAACTGCAGGTGACAGTACATTGCCAACCTTAACTTTATACCTGTTCAAACACACTAGGTGGCAGTACATCACCAAACTTGGCTCTACAGTCAGTGGTTAGAATCCAGGCTGTATCACAACCCGCCATGATTGGCAGCCCCATAGGGCGGCGCACAATTGGCCATCATTGTAAATAAGAATTTGTTCCTGACTTGCTTAGTTAAATAAAAAGTGCCTCAATGGCACTACCAATGAACTCAGACACCATAATGGGACACATTCAGTGTTGTGTTCTCTATGGTGTATTGCTATCTGCAGTGGTCATCGCCCCTTGCCTAGTTAAATAAAGGGTAAATAAATAAAGGTGTGAATGATTCACACTGCTGAACATACACTAGTCAGACTCCTTTTTATAGGGTATCAGGAAAGAGGATTTAAGCTTGAAAAGGTCTATTTCAGTAAAGGGATAAATGTCTGAAAAGCAGAGGCCACGTTTATCAACCATGAGCAGTACAAGTGTGTGTACCATTCTTATGGAAATTTAGCATATACTTCCGCATGTTATCAAGCTTCTGAAACAGGAAATTGTAAATCTTGTTTGGCTTTAGTATTTTTCAACAGATATTTGTATGCATGTTGATTAGGACGTGCACTGGGGTCTATAAGTTCTTAATATCAATACGCCAACCACTCATACTATGCAATGTCCTTTTATAGCTTTTTTTTGCACTCCAGATATCTTGTATTTCTATACTTTTTCATACTGCCGCTCTATGTATCATGTACCGTGTATCTGTCTTTTGTGTACTTTCGTTGTGGCATTTTGCACCTGCCCTGTGTTTTTGTTGTAGCTGCTTGACAATGAAATTTCCCCCCCGGGGGATCAATAAAGTACCTATCTATCTATCAAAACATCTGTCTTGACTAATGCATAGCTGAGAGACATTCTTTTGAGTGGTACCCTCACAGCTTTACTTTCATATCAGAATCAGCTCAAAAATCACCATCACACACATCAGGATTTGGGTTTTTATTTCCATAAAAAGAAAAAAATAATCATACATCAAAATAAAACTCTGGAGTTATCCTGACAATAAACAGACTTAAAAACAAAGACTCTCCTCAATCCACTGATACTCTCAGATCAATTTCACGTTTCCTCCTACTACTAAAACCAAAGAGCCTGTTTGATTATTAAATACATCCCTTCTTCCCTTGAGGTAATCACTGATTTGACAAGGCTGGATTGGTGAAAGCAATAAAATGTATACTATGCTTCCACTTATCCAGTCACTTACAGATCAGTGATGGAGACGAAAGGGGGCATTTTAAAAGATACTCAAAACTCATTGAGTAGGTTTCATTATCACCCTCTGGGTCTTCAGCGCACACTACATAGATGCATCAAAAAGTCAAAATTAAGACATCTACAGTACAGCACGTAAACAAAACGACTACTTCCGACCACTGACTTTCGTGCTAAGTCGCAGAGGAGCTTTTGTCTGTTGATATACACTTCAGTTAGCTTGACAACACTCCTGAACGGCTACGTTCCAATGTGGGTCACAATGGAAGTTTGTTAGTATCGTCCTGCAAAGAAAGGATGATCCATGTTAGTGTGATAGGCTCTCTCAGACATCAAACACCACATGGAGTATGGTATAAAATGTAACAAAAGCTGTTGAGGCGTGTGTGAACAGTGCATGTGTACTTACGTGGGCTGTATGAGCGAGACCTAGAGCGTGACCTGTATCGACTGTAGTAGGGAGAGGGAGAGCGCCTGCGACTGTAGGAGCGAGAGAGAGACAGAACAAAAAGATTTACTAAGTGTAAGAAGGAATAACTCACAATATCAGCCAGCATTGGACAAGTAACCACATTCATCCCCTAAAATGTAACCTGAAGAACACCAGTAATGTTAATGAGTTACCTTATAATTTTTATTAAAAATATATTCATAGCTACCCGAGGTTATCTGCAATGTGAGTCTATTGAACGAAGTCAACATCCTGAGTATAACCCACCTGTACTTGTCGTACTCATCATATCTGTCGTATCCCCGGTCTCCACGGTCGTATCCCCGGTCATAGCCGCCGCCCCGTCGATCGTCGTATCGGTCGTATGAGTCCCGTCCTCTCCTCCCTCCACCACTGCTGCTGCTTCGCTCTCCGCCACCACCATTACTGAGGAAAGGGACAAGTTCATGTTTACTGAGAGTTACAAGATTCCCTACAACACAATCCCTGGCAGGTCCGATATGGCGCAAAATTGCCTATATTGGGGATAGGGTGACATTTCAGACACAGCCCATAACTACCAATAAACTAAGTAATACTATCCCCCAGTATCACTACTTCACACAACGATATCCAATAAAGGAGAGAACAGCGGTAGCAAGACAGGTGGACAAACTACACAATGAGCAGAGATTCACCATCCTATACTCACTGTGTGGGTCGGCCCATGTAGATGCCAGGCGTAGGGGTGTGGGCCCTCTTGGTGATGGAAAAGTCCACTCTGATATGTCTCCCGTCCAGCTCCATACCGTTGGCACGCTCCATCGCCTAGGGAAACAGTCAAAGGAGTTTAAAATCAATTACTCTGAAAATGAGCTTCTCTTCATCTCAACTCAGTTCTACTTGCACAAGGAAAGGTTTGGTGTGAAGTGTAAAGTCAGGGTTTAATGTGTGTGCATACTGAGTACAGCTTGCATCGATCCAACAATGAGCTGAAGATGGTTTAGTATGAAGACTTGTTGAAACTGCTTCTCCGATAGAAATCCCAGATCACGCTTGTAGGTGATGTCATGGCGACGTTGGCTAGCTAAGCGCATACGCAGAAACACGTCATCAGGTCAAACGTCAAGCCTAACTGCGCATTTGCAGGCCATCAAATCAAAGGCATTACTTCGATATAAAGTTGTTTGATGAAAATGTGTCAGTGTCACAGGGTTGGAGTACCAACATGTTCAGTTACTTAAGACATTAGCGCTAATCTAAGTTGTGCCTTTAGATTTCAAGAAAATTAACCACCAAGGAATCTCACTTCTCTCACTGACATCTCAACCCCTGGTCTGCAATCAGTCCCCGAAGTCTTGCGATGTTGGGCCTCTAGGTTTAGAACCATTATTATAGTGAAGAGTTCCCTGTGAGTTCCTATCTCCCTCAATAACTTTAAGCATCAGCTGTCAAAGCTGCTTATCGATCACTGCACCTGTATATAGCCCTTCTGTAAATAGCCCACCCTACTACCTCATCCCCATATTTATTTTTGTTTATTTTCACTAATCTTGCACTCCAGTATCTCTATTTGCACATCATAATTTGCACATCCTTCATTCCTGTGTTAATGATGATAATTTTCTGTAATTTATTTCTACTCTATAGTCTATTTATTGTCCTACCTCCCAACCTTACTGCATTTTTGCACTACATTTTGCACTCTGTTTATAGATTTTCTATTGTGTTTTTGACGGTTTGTTTAATGTGTAACTCTGTGTTGTTGTTTTTTGTCGCACTGCTTTGCTTTGTCTTGGCCAGGTCGCAGTTGCAAATGAGAACTTGTTCTCAACTGACCTACCTGGTTAAATAAAGGTGAAATAAAAAAAATAAAAATAAACTGGTACCACAGCAAACTGTGAGTGTCAAGCCTGACACCTGGTGGTGTTTATGAGTAATCACACTTAACACAAGACAATATGAAAACGTAACAGTGTGCAGACGAGTCAATGTACAATATCAATGGTTCAAGATGAATTAGCAAAATAACAGGATCTTGAACCTTTTTAGCTCTTCACAGATTGAAGAATAAGGCATTTGATGGCACCACAAGCCAAGTTACCATTGGTTCTTAGGTATTGCTGTATAACCCAATGATCAACACTTCTGACAATAAAATTAGTTCTGAATATGACCATCACGTTTTCCCCAAACTCTCGATTCATCTTTCCACTCATCCTTATCAAAACCCATTGGACAAGAAGGCCTGAGGGGAGGGACTTAGACCTCTCTACTCAAGTTGAAGAGGCAAGGAGAGAGGATGTAATAAATGAGGAAAGACAAATTGTTTGTCCCATACCTCCTTGGAGTCGGCGATCCTCTCGAAGTATACGAAAGCGAAGCCACGGGAACGACCTGTGCGCTGGTCATACACCACGTTAACCCCAGCCAGGGGGCCGTACCGGCCAAACACTTCCCTCAGGTCCTTCTCCGTGGTGTACAGGCTCAGCCCAAACACCCCCAGGCACTGGTTGGGGTTAGGGTTCGCCTGGAGGTCAAAGCAGTCAGTTTTCACCAGCCACTAGGTGTAGCATGCAAGTTACCACCATCTCTGTAAATCAGTCCCTCTCGCTCACACACACACACACACAACCTCCGATCTGAGAGGCATACACGTGAGGTATCCAGGAGAGTTAGTGCTAAACCACAGGCGGTGCATGTGGTGTGCCCCCCATCACCACAATGAAATACTCCAGTGCTCTTCTAATGTAGAAGGTAAGAAGGTCTACATACCCTGGCATCCTCACCACCTCCTCCTGCTCCCTGACTGAATGTCTCTTTTCTGAAGTCATGGCTCTGTTGACATAAAAAGAAGGAGGGTTAATAAAAGGGTTATTAAATAAGTCTGTAACAGACAATACAGGAGGGGACAGGAGCAGCATAGGAATACTAACTGGTAAATGAACACGCTACCTACATTCCTATAATTAACTACAGTTTAAGTCAGAAGTTTACATACACCTTTGCCAAATACATTTAAACTCAGTTTCACAATTCCTGACATTTAATCCTAATAAAAATTCCCTGTCTTAGGTCAGTTAGGATCACCACTTTATTTTAAGAATGTGAAATGTCAGAATATTAGTAGAAAGAATGTTTTATTTCTTCCATCACATTCCCAGTGGGTCAGAAGTTGACATACTCAATTAGTATTTGGTAGCATTGCCTTTAAATTGTTAACTTAGGTCAAACGTTTTGGGTAAGTTTCCCACAATAAGTTGGGTGAATTTTGGCCCATTCCTCCTGACAGAACTGCTGTAACAGAGTCAGGTTTGTAGGCCTCTATCACACACACACACTTTTTTTCAGTTCTGCCCACAAATGTTCTATAGGATTGAAGCCAGGGCTTTGTGATGGCCACTAATACCTTTACTTTGTCCTTAAGCCACAACTTTGGAAGTATGCTTGGGGTAATTGTCTATTTGGAAGACCCATTTGCAACCAAGCTTTAACTTCCTGACTGATGTCTTGAGATGTTGCGTCAATATATCCACATAATTTTCCTTCCTCATGATGCCATCTATTTTGTGAAGTGAACCAGTCCCTCCTGCAGCAAAGCACCTACACATGATGCTGCCACCCCCGTGCTTCACGGTTGGGATGGTGTTCTTCAGCTTGTAAGCCTCCCCCTTTTACCTCCAAACATAACGATGGTCATTACGGCCAAACAGTTCTATTTTTGTTTCATCAGACCAGAGGACATTTCTCCAAAAAGTACGATCTTTGTCCCCATGTGCAGTTGCAAACCGTAGTCTGGCTATTTTATGGCGGTTTTGGAGCAGTGGCTTCTTCCTTGCTGAGCTGCCTTTCAGGTTATGTCGATACAGGACTCGTTTTATTGTGGATATAGATACTTTTGTACCCGTTTCATCCAGCATCTTCACTAAGGTCTGTTGCTGTTGTGCTGGGATTGATTTGCACTTTTCACACCAAAGTACATTCATCTCTAGGATACAGAACGAGTTTCCTTCCTGAGCGTTATGACGGCTGCATGGTCCCATGGCGTTTATACTTGCGTACTATTGTTTGTACAGATGAACGTCGTACCTTCAGGCATTTGGAAATTTCTCCCAAGGATGAACCAGACTTGTGGAGGTCTACATATTTTTTTCTGAGGTCTTGGCTTATTTCTTTTGATTTTCCCATGATGCCGAGCAAAGAGGCACCGAGTTTGAAGGTAGGCCTTGAAATACATCCAAAAGTGCACCTCCGATTGACTCAAATTATGTCAATTAGCCTATCAGAAGCTTCTAAAGCCATAACAATTTTCTGGAATTTACAAGCTGTTTAAAGGCACAGTCAACTTAGTGTATGTAAACTTCTGACCAACTGGAATTGTGATATAGTGAATTATAAGTGAAATAATCTGTCTGTAAACAATTGTTGGAAGAATTATTTGTGTCATGCACAAAGTCCTAACAGACTTGCCAAAACTATAGTTTGTTCAAATTTAATCTGTGGAGTGGTTGAAAAATGTGTTTTAATGACTTCAACCTAAGTGTATGCCAACTTCCGATTTCAACTCTATGTACACCTAATAAAATTCCACAACTACATAAAGCAGCTGCAGGCCCTTAAAACACATTTGACAATTTGGTATTTTCTATAACATATTGAACTGTCACTCCACCACAGAGTTTCCCCAAACCTCTTCTTGGTAACCATCAGATGTTTCACATACTAGTTGTAGCCCTAAACTGGAACACCTGGTTTAACTAATAATCAAGCCCTTGACTAGTTGAACTAGTTGTGCCAGGTTAGGATTACAATACATTTGTGAAATGACTGGTAGTTACCGAGGAGAGGTTTGGGAAGAACTGCTATACTCCATCAGCAGTCAGACCCTGACCTATGACCTGTCAGCGATGTGACACTCACTCTGCTGCTGGGGTGGCGGCGGTTAGGCGACGTGCTCTGGCTCTTCTTCTTCCGGTATTCCGGGCTGTAGGAACGAGACTTCTTCCTGTTGGAAGGGGAGCGAGAGCGGCTGTACCTGCGGTTGGAGTGCCTCCGAGAGTGAGACCTGGAGAGAGGTTGGAGGAGAGAGAGAGAGAGGGCAGAGGGTAATGTGGAGAAATGAGGGAAAGAAGGAGAGCAAGACAAAAGTGTCAAGTTAACCCACAGCACATTAAGACATTACTCTCCACAAAGAGAACGGAAATCAACTAGTTATTTCTGATAAGAGAAATAACAGGAGGACAGACTCACCTGGACTTAGAGCGGGACCGAGACTCTGAGTGTTTGGCGGCCCGGGATGAGCTTGGGGAGCTGGATCTGCTCTCAGACTTGACCCGGACAGGGCTGCCACGGTCCGATTTGGATGGGGAGCGAGAGTC
This sequence comes from Thymallus thymallus, assembly GCA_023634145.1. Classification (NCBI taxonomy): domain Eukaryota; kingdom Metazoa; phylum Chordata; class Actinopteri; order Salmoniformes; family Salmonidae; genus Thymallus; species Thymallus thymallus. The sequence goes on along the minus strand of CM042395.1, from coordinate 22,123,218 downwards.
CTAATGTTACAGTAGCAGCGTGTTAAATAGGTCCCCTCTTTTACTTACACACACACATTACCCAGAAGGAACACACACAAGCAACTTTTCAAAGTCAGACATTCACAACTAGAGCTCATACACTGTGGAGGAAAGGGTTAGCACTCATAATGTTAACATATCCCATGTCTCGTTTCTTCTACCAAGGTCAAACTAAAGTCATCATGCATTTTTAAAATAGAAATGGAGCATAGTAGTGTAAAAACACTTGGAACATATACTGTACATTTACTTAACCTAGGGATACATTCATTCATTCTTTCTTCCAGATTCTTTATATAGGGTGGCAGGTAGCCAAGCGGTTAGAGCGTTGGGCCAGTAACCGAAAGGTCGCTGGTTCGAATACCCGAGCCGACAAGGTGAAAAACCTGTTGATGTGTCCTTGAGCAAGGGACTTAACCCTTATTTGCTCCAGGGGCTGACCCTGTATGTAGGCAGTCAATGTAAATAAGAATTTGTTCTTAACTGACTTGCCTAGTTAAATAAAAGGTTAAATAAAAAATATATATACTCTACTTCCTTCTCTCAGGAATTCTACTGTTCTTCGTCATTCTTCTTTTTTCCGTTTTCATTTTCTGATTCCGGGTTCTCTTCCCCAAATAGAAACCATTTTCACCTTTAGCCATACACACCGCAAGCGCTTCTATATCTGACCACCAATCTTCCAGTTTCATTCCTTTTCCCTTTCCCACTTCTATGTTTTGCTCTGTAACTGTTTTTCAAAAGCCTTCGTTTATTCTTGGATATTTTCTTCCACATTCTTGGATAAAACTCTTCAAATCCTTCACGATCAATAACCTTAATGAAAAAAGAACATTCAATACAATTAAAGATCATGAATTTATAGGTAATTTTGTAAAAATATTTCGTCAAATAATGAATGTCTACAGTATCTCTAGTATATCAGGACAAACTATACTTGCAAAAAACGTTTAGTTTTCACCCTTCATCTCGTTTAGGGATGAGTACAATTTTTCAATAGAACAACATTGTTGCAGCATAAAAATAAGGAAGTGAACATTGTGAGATGACTTTAGTAAACGGGTTCAATTTCACCATTAGCTACGAGGTGGGATGTTACTTTGACCGCTAATTTATTTAGTTACCGCTCTACAGGATAATGAAAGATTGTTGTAAGTAGGAAATGAAGAGTGACTTGAAACTCAGATTGCTTGACGGCAACTGAACTGGTACGACAAAGGCACCAAACTTACCTGAGAGTTAGCGAATAACGAACTAGGTCGTTTGTGTGTCATGTGCATACCGTTAAGTTTATGATACCGGTAGCATCATGTACGATAACCAAAGCCAGCGATAACATTAGCCAGTTACCTAGCTATAGTATTGTTCGGCTGGCAACTAACGTTAGCGAAATGTAGGCATCTACTACGAACTAACAGTAACTAGCCAGTTTATTATCCTCCCAAGTATGCTTACAATAGTGTGCGTAATATTTTATGTTACTATCTAAGCTAACTTAGTTAGCTAACGTTACCTTTTTAAAATTACGAATTTTCTAGCGTTAATTAACCTTCGCTGCTCAAATCGATAATTAGCCTGCTAAGCTAGGTAGCCACAAGTTGCTAACAAAGATAGTTACTGTTAACTTCCCCTGATAGTTAGCTAACTACATTACAGTATGTCAGCAAAATAGAGGAAATATGACATTATTTTGGATTCCGTTGCAAAGCTAATACTTACTCGTCCATCAAAGTTTCCATCCTCAATGTCACTCATTTTGTAAAGAGATGAACGATATAGCTAGTGCGCTAGCTTACGTTTTCAGACAAAATAACAGTGTCCTTTGCACTTCACTGCTCTTTCTCGTGGTGGAAGATGGCGGAGGAGGATGGCAGTTTTTAGAACGTTTATCAACTGCAGATTTTGTGCCGACGTCATTGCAATTCCTGCCACGCCTGCTTTATTTATTTAACCTTTATTTAACTAGGCAAGTCAGTTAAGAACAAATTCTTATTTACAATGACGGCCTACAAAAAGGCAAAATACTTGCGGAGACGGGGGGTGGGATAAAAATAAAATAATCAAATATAGTACCAAACACACATCACGACAAGAGAGACAAAACAACACTAGCAAAAGAGAGACCTAAGACAACAACATAGCAAGACGACAACACAGCATGGTAGCAACGTAACAAGACAACAACATGGTACAAACATTATTGGGCACAAAGGGCAAGAAGGTAGAGATGACAATACATCACGCAATGCAGCCACAGCTGTTAGTGAGTGTCGATGATTGAGTCTTTGAATGAAGAGGTTGAGATAAAATATACTACAGTTCCATAGGCCATCCATGCATTGATTCAATTAAAATGCAGATCTTGTAGGCGTATGTCTGAATAACAAACTAAGAATCTTGCCAATATGTAGCTACAGTAATACAATAGTGTTCCTGGCCATTTCTGTATGACCCAGAGGGTCCCCAAACTTGTGTACCCTAATAAGCCATTGTAACTCTACCCATTTACCATATGACCATTGACAGATACTGACCACCCATACCCAGCCATGGCTATTTGTCTCTCAGTTGATCCCCTGCTTTGTGAATACAAAACCCATGAAATAGGAAGTGTATAATTTGGGTTCCAGTCAACTTGCCATTGTCTTGGGTGAAGTTGCTGCTGAACGCTGATCTTGGGTCAGTTTTGCATTCCCCCCCACTCACAAATGTACTTATTCTCCACCCTTCTCCCAAAACATACACGTACTATGGAAATGTTGGACTGTATAAGGAGGGTTTAACTGGTTCAAAGTTGAATGTGCCACCATGGCACACCGATAAGAATTCAGATGAAGCGGGAATCCAAATAGTGGGGTTTTATTGCAAACACAGCAGCACATGGGGAAAGGTTGCAGGATAATGTTGTAGTTTACTAGGAAAATACAGGAGGGAGATACAGTGCCTTCAGAAATTATTCAGACCCCTTGACATTTTCCACATTTTATTAGGTTACAGCCTTATTCTAAAATTGATTAAATTGTTTTTTTCCCCTCAATCTACACACAATACCCCATAATGACAAAGCAAAAACAGGTTTTTATAAATGTTTGCTAATTTACAAAAAATAAAAAACTGAAATATCACATTTACATAAGTATTCAGACCTTTTACTCAGTACTTTGCTATAGCACCTTTGGCAGCAACTACAGCCATGAGTGTTCTTGAGTATGACGCAACAAACTTGGCACACCTGTATTTGAGGAGTTTATCCCATTCTTCTCTGCAGATCCTTTCAAGCTCTGTCAGGTTGGATGGGGAGCATTGCTGCACAGCTATTTTCAGGTCTCTCCAGAGATCGGTTTTAAGTCTGGGCTCTGACTGGGCCACAAGGACATTCAGAGACTCGTCCCAAAGCCACTCCTGCACTGTCTTGGCTGTGTGATTAGGGCCATTGTCCTGTTGAAAGGTGAACCTTCGCCCGAGTTTGAGGTCCTGAACACTCTGGAGCAGGTTTTCATTAAGGATATCTCTGTACTTTGCTGCATTCATCTTTGCCTCGATCCTGACTAGTCTCCCATTCCATACCGCGGAAAAACATCCCCACAGCATGATGCTGCCACCACCATGCTTCATCGAATGGATGGTGCCAGGTTTCCTCCAGATGTGACCATTGGCATTCAGGCCAGAGTTTAATCTTGGTTTCATCAGGCCAGAGAACCTTGTTTCTCATGGTCTGAGTCTTTAGGTGTCTTTTGGCAAACTCCAAGCAGGCTGTCATGTGCCTTTTACAGAGGAGTCACTCTACCATGGTTTATATATATAGCCCTTGATGAAGAATATAACTTGTAAATTACTCATGAGCTTAGGTCAACTGTCGTAGCCTAGCAGAACCCATAATATTAGCTTGTTTAACTCCAATGTTCGTAAACAAAGTACATGTAAACAAACATGTATAGCCTCAAAACATGGTTAAAACTGTAATTTTGATATCATGGATGATCAGTCCTTGCATCCATACCTCGGTCTATGAATTTTTGAGTGTTTACATTTCTCCAGGCCCATCCTTCAGCGTTTTTACCAAAACAGAGGCGGCTTTGTTATTGTTTCAATTAAGGATGCTAGCTTTAACAACGGTGGAAACTCCCTCCAGCCAATGCTTAAACCAATCCAATGCTTTTAAATGCATGTTGGTAAGGGTAACAAAACATCTGTTACGCTGATCCTTAACGGCCCCGCAGGGGTGCGTGCTTAGTCCCCTCCTGTACTTCCTAGTCACCCACTACTGTGTGACCAAACACGACTCCAACACCATCATTAAGTCGGCCGACGACACAACGGTGGTAGGCCTGATCACCGACAATGATGAGACAGCCTACAGGGAGGTCATAGACCTGGTAGTGTGGTGCCAGGACAACAACCTCTCCCTCAACGTGAACAAGACAAAAGAGCTGATCGGGGGGCCGAGTACACCCACATTCTCATCGACGGGGCTGTAGTGGAGCGGGTCGAGATCTTCAAGTTCCTTGGCGTCCACATCACTAACAAACTATCATGGTCCAAACACACCAAGACAGTCGTGAAGAGGGCACGACAACGCCTATTTCCCCTCAGGAGACTGAAAAGATTTGGCATGGGTCCTCAGATCCTCAAAAAGTTATACAGCTGCACCATCGAGAGCATCCTGACTGGTTGCATCACCGCTTGCTATGGCAACTGCTCCGCATCCGACTGTAAGGCACTACAGAGTATATTGCGTATGGCCCAGTACATCACTGGGGTCAAGCTTCCTGCCATCCATGACTTCTATACCAGGCGGTGTCAGAGGAAGGCCCTAAAAATGGTCAAAGACTGCAGCCACCCTAGTCATAGATTGTTCTCTCTGCTACCACACGGCAAGCAGTACCGGAGTCTAGGTCCAAAAGGCTCCTTAACAGCATCTTCCCCCAAGCCATTAGACTGCTAAACAGTTAATCAAATGGCTAACCAGTTTTTTTTTTTACACTGCTGCTACTCGCTGTTTATTATCTATGCACAGTCAATTTACCCCTACCTATGTACATTTGACATCAACTAACCTGTTGAGGTGCCCCCTGTATATAGCCTCATTATTTTATTGTGTTACTTTTTTTCATTTAGTTTAAATATATTCTTACTTAAAAAAAATAGGGTTAAGGGCTTGTAAGCATTTCACGTAAGGTCAACACCTGTTGTTTTCGGCGTATGTGACAAATAACATTTGATTTGAAAGGTAGTGTTTAATTGCACACTTCTGTAAGGGTGGAGAATCAGGATGCAGTCGATGGTTTATAGTAAAGCGGGTAAGGGTGTGCCATAGACAGGCACTCCCATCAATTTAAAGTATAAACATTAGGCTAGCCCACTATTTTTAGGGCAACCCCCAACAGTCAGTGTAATGTGAGCTCACACTGATATGTGTAAGAAATAGACATGCAACTTCATCAGAGGGCTAAACTGAGACAAAAAAAACAGGTTGCGCATTGATTGGGATAGGAGTTTTTACTGGTCAGTCAAGAAAAAGTCCTGGCCCTAACCATTTGTATCTGTAAAGGGGAATCAACAAGGACTAACAGTCTGGGTAGTGACAAAGGTAATACAGATGGAGTTGGAATTGATCAATAGTAATCATCTGCTTATTGACAGTTACATTCGACTTGTTATACACTTACTCTAAAATCATCAAAGTAAAAATACATTTCTGAAGCCTTCAAGGAGAGTGTAAATAAAATTCTTTGGATTATCACTTTTATCCTTTTAAAAAAGTACAGCTAAATATTTTTTTAATTTTTTTTTGGGGGGGGGGGGGGGGTCATATATATACAGTGGGGAGAACAAGTATTTGATACACTGCCGATTTTGCAGGTTCCTACTTACAAAGCATGTAGAGGTCTGCAATTTTTATCATAGGTACACTTCAACTGTGAGAGACGGAATCTAAAACAACAATCCAGAAAATCACATTGTATGATTTTTAAATAATTAATTTGCATTTTATTGCATGACATAAGTATTTGATCACCTACCAACCAGTAAGAATTCCGGCTCTCACAGACCTGTTAGTTTTTCTTTAAGAAGCCCTCCTGTTCTCCACTCTGTATTAACTGCACCTGTTTGAACTCGTTACCTGTATAAAAGACACCTGTCCACACACTCAATCAAACAGACTCCAACCTCTCCACAATGGCCAAGACCAGAGCTGTGTAAGGACATCAGGGATAAAATTGTAGACCTGCACAAGGATGGGATGGGCTACAGGACAATAGGCAAGCAGCTTGATGAGAAGGCAACAACTGTTGGCGCAATTATTAGAAAATGGAAGAAGTTCAAGATGATGGTCAATCTCCCTCGGTCTGGGGCACCATGCAAGATCTCACCTCGTGGGGCATCAATGATCATGGGGAAGGTGAGGGATCAGCCCAGAACTACACGGCAGGACCTGGTCAATGACCTGAAGAGAGCTGGGACCACAGTCTCAAAGAAAACCATTAGTAACACACTACGCCGTCATGGATTAAAATCCTGCAGCGCACGCAAGGTCCCCCTGCTCAAGCCAGCACATGTCCAGGCCCATATGAAGTTTGCCAATGACCATCTGGATGATCCAGAGGAATGGGAGAAGGTCATGTGGTCTGATGAGACAAAAATAGAGCTTTTTGATCTAAACTCCACTCGCCGTGTTTGGAGGAAGAAGAAGGATGAGTACAACCCCAAGAACACCATCCCAACCGTGAAGCATGAAGGTGGAAACATCATTCTTTGGGGATGCTTTTCTGCAAAGGGGACAGGACGACTGCACCGTATTGAGGGGAGGATGGATGGGGCCATGTATCGCGAGATCTTGGCCAACAACCTCCTTCCCTCAGTAAGAGCATTGAAGATGGGTCGTGGCTGGGTCTTCCAGCATGACAACGACCCGAAACACACAGCCAGGGCAACTAAGGAGTGGCTCCGTAAGAAGCATCTCAAGGTCATGGAGTGGCCTAGCCAGTCTCCAGACCTGAACCCAATAGAAAATCTTTGGAGGGAGCTGAAAGTCTGTATTGCCCAGCGACAGCCCCGAAACCTGAAGGATCTGGAGAAGGTCTGTATGGAGGAGTGGGCCAAAATCCCTGCTGCAGTGTGTGCAAACCTGGTCAAGAACTACAGGAAACGTATGATCTCTGTAATTGCAAACAAAGGTTTCTGTACCAAATATTAAGTTCTGCTTTTCTGATGTATCAAATACTTATGTCATGCAATAAAATGCAAATGAATTACTTAAAAATCATACAGTTGAAGAGTACCTATGATAAAAATTACAGACTTCTACATGCTTTGTAAGTGGGAAAACCTGCAAAATCGGCAGTGTATCAAATACTTGTTCTCCCCACTGTGTATATATATATATATATATATATAAAAAAAAAAGCTAAAAAGGCTTTTTAAATGTAGATTTTAAACACCAGGAGCTGCAGAAAAATCAAATACATAATTTCCAAAACTACCATGAGTGCATTGTTTAGTTCAGCAAATTCTGATATGGATGAGATTTGAAGAAGCAGTACAGCAAATTCGTAGTCGGTATGTCCGAGGGATATAATATCGGGTTGGCTGTGCCATTCATATTCATCATCAGCTTCCTTGAAGACTCTACAGAGTACAGACATTTGTTAATTTCCTCTACTGTTGTTGATGCTTTGTTGCTGCCCACAGACGTCCTTAGAGACATCCGCAGTTTGTAAACCAATCCACGACAAAAAACATTAAGGGAAGCTAAAATGTATGCCTAAGAGAGTCCATGACATAAAGTCTTCAAAAAGGTGCTCAAATGTCTATGTAAAAAAATTGAAAATCAGCCATGTAGTTATTGGAAACGAACAGGCAGTCAGTTTTAAATCGTCTAGAATACATCCTTCCCCCTTTTCTTCCTCACATGAGCCGATCACTGATCTGTAAATTAATGGATAAGTGAAAGGAAAGTTACCACCCGACCATCCTTATTAGATCAGTGACTACCTAAGGAAGAAAGGATGCACTTGATGTATTTGAACAGGGCCTCAATCACTACCCACACTACTATACCCCTGGGCGAGGTCTGTTGGGTGTGTGTGGAGGGAGGCGATGGTTGCCTGGCGAGTCCTGCTTGTGTAAGGCAACTGGAGCTGAAGCGAGGGAGCCCCCTGCAAGATGGGAGGAGTTAGTGACTGAAGTGTTGGCGACCAGCTCTATCTTCCCTTCCAGCTTGACCAGGCGCGTCAGGATGTCGTCCAGCAACACCGCTATGGTCCTCTTCAGATCAGCTGTGTGTGTGTGTGTGAGAGAGAGAGAGAGAGAGAAAGAGAAAAAAAACAATACATTTTTGTTCAAGTAGTAAATTAGCGTATCCTTTAATTTCCAGCGCCACAAGAGAAAATTGTGGCTTCAGGATTTTTTCTCAACTCTAAAACAGCCCTTACCATAACCGGTCATGGAGGGGCCCTGCGGTCCTCCCGGTGAGTTCTGGTTCTCCTCGTTGAGCACCTTGACATAGCGCCGGCTCAACTCCAGGATCTGTTGGCGTAGCTCGCCACTGCTCTGGTGGTGTGGCTGCTGCACGGTGTAGCTCAGCAACATGAGCCCCCACGCTAGCCCCAAGATGATCAGCAGCACGCTCAGCTTCTGGGACATGTTCCTCCCCAGCATGATACTGGGGCTCGACGTGGGGCTGGAGATGGATGGTGGTGGGCCAGGGGAGAGGGGTAGGGGATAGAGAGTTGGGAGTGGGGCTGGTGCTGGGTCTAGAAGTGGGTGGTTTGAATGGGTTTAAATTGAATGGACAAGTGTGAGGAAAGGAAGGAGAAGGATCTAGGAGCAAAGAGGCAGTGGTTTGGAGCTGGGGCTAGGACTGGGGGATATAGGACTGGGGTTTGGACTGGGGGATATAGGGCTGGGGTTAAGACTGGAGGATATTGGGCTGGGGTTAAGTCTGGAGGATATAGGGCTGGGGTTAACACTGGGGGATATAGAGCTGGGGTTAAGACTGGAGGATATAGGGCTGGGGTTAGGACTGGGGGATATAGGGCTGGGTTTAAGACTGGGGGATATAGGGCTGGGGTTCAGACTGGAGGATATAGGGCTGGGGTTCAGACTGGAGGATATAGGGCTGGGTTTGGCTATGGAGGAGTAGTGGGATAAAAACACTACACACACCTGCCAGTCAACCATGGGGCCCAAACACATACATAGCTGCGTCACTCAGGGAGAGAGGATCTGAAAAAGAGAGACAGACACAGACAGAAACAGGTGAGTCATCCATGTCATGTTTCACTCTGTGGGGAATCCATGACACCGAGACACAATTAATTAGGAACCTGGGCCGGGATCAGAAGAGCAAAACAATGTTGTAGAACGTACTTCTGTCTTCAGATAGAAAATAATTGTGTAGAACTGACATTTCTCTCAGACATGTAAGAAATCATGAGTGATGATGAATCATGTCAGCTCTATTCATGGCATTTCTATCTGCAATGTTCAGTACTGCATCATTCGGAAGGCTGTTTAGAAAGAAATGCATGAAGTAGAACAAATGATTCTCTGTTGTGCAGATTACAGTTCATGACAGCTGCTCTACACATTATATTTAGCAAATATTCTAAATGTTTCTCTGCATAAATCCCTGGCATGGATTTGGCCTATGGATTATAAACAGGGCCAAATCGCCTCTCCCAGTAGTCGTCCTATTTTCTAATAGTCAGTGCTATCCAGAATCCTTGGGACATCCCTACCCTAAACCCTAACCATACCCTTACCCTAACCATAACTCTTACCAAACCTTAACCATTTCAAATGTCAACTTCAATGGGGTAGGGACATCCCAAGGATCCAGGATTTCACTGACCATTTTCTAATACAGACAGTGATATATAGGCTACCTTCATTTTCTAATCAAGACTGCTTAATACATGCAGGTAAAACAACAGAATCAAATGATCAGGAGCTCTTTCAATGCTTTAATTATTTCTTTGAGGTCACATGAGTGTGGGAGTGGCATATACTATTGAGGGTGCAGATAAGGGCCACTGAACAAAGGGGAATAAATTATGAAACGAAGGGTAACAGAAGCCTGCATCCAATGTACTATCGCACAAGCATGCCCTTCCTGTGACCTCTATGCTAACGGACTGCGGGCAAAACAACTGGAGGAGGAAGGAGTGATGACAAGCTACAGTTGAGGCCTTTCAGAGGGCTCACAGAGTGGCCATGTCATAGGCCTAGCCCAAGTGGCACAAAATGCTAGGAGACTAACTAGCATTTTGTGCATCTATGACATGGCTATTCGAATGCATGGCCGTTCCTGACAACAATAGATCTCTTACTGCTTTTAATGGGAGGATGTGGTTTCCTGCATAAATGCAGGAACTTGGTGTTTGACATTAGGCCTGATTGTGTCATCATGAAAACGTCTACTGAAGAAGTGAATGAATGCAGAAACAAACACCTAGGCTATCCTACCTGCACAGGTCTGAGATGACCTGTGCCCACTGGACCTTAGTACTTATTCAGTGTATCATTGTTCTTTACAAAAGAAGTACCTATCTATCTATCTATCTATCTATCTATCTATCTATCTATCTATCAACTTTGGACAATAACTTTTGTTCCATGTATGCTAGTGTTTAAACAAAAAGGGCGTGTATTGGGGAAGGATGTGATAAGATATGCTGTCCACTTCACCTAACCATCTGTCAAGCATTGCTATGCACAGCACAAGTTGAGGCAACAAATCCATTAGTTAAACATTGACCTACACAGCTGCCATCTGGGGTTTAGGTTTAATTAATTTGCACCAAAGAAAATAAGTGATACAAAAATAAAAACGGTGAGCAGGTTTGGTTGGAAGCGCGAGGGTTTATATATAAACCACACCACAAAAAAACAATATACAATACATAATTACAAAAATAAAAAAAAGGGTAGTGTCATCACCTCAATCAACAACTAGGCAACGCAGCAAGGTTTGTGGAAGGAAAAGTTAGCTAGATATACTGTATGACAGAACAGTTAGTGGAAAAACGTAAGCTGGCCAATAATAGACATACCTAGCTATGTTAGCAAATAAGTAATACTTGTTAATCGTTTCATAAACCGTTCGCTAGATTTCTAGAAAAACTGACTGACTATAGGCTATTTTGCAGTGCTAGCTAGCTGCTAGCCTAGCTTGTTGATAGCGTCATGATGTAAACATGCTAACTAGTCTTTATAGCTTATCGAACATGATCATTTGACCAGTCAGACATCCACAAAGTTGTCTCACACCTCAAACAGTATTTGATTGACTTTTATCAAACCCTTCTAAAAGCAAACTAACGTTATATTACCTGGATGTGTTCGTTTGAATCACTAAGCTGTTCGGAACGTCAGTTTGCGATCCCATTCCAAGACCGGGAGCACACAGCAAATACCGAAATGTCACTTTCAGAAGATGCTTGATAGCTAACTTAGCTAGCTCACTGCTAAAACGGGATCTAATAACTCAATAATATTAAGCATTACAACTGAAACAAATGACCTGTTCTTAAATTAAAGTGGCATTGCATAATTATTCGCATGCCTAGGCTAAAGATTTGTTCATAGTGCAGCCTGTTCCCTGAGCGACGAATAGCGGTCTTGTGTGTACTGCGTCATCACTTTTTTCTATATGGATTCAAATGAAATGTATTGCGCATAAACACATTATCAGAGAGTAAGAGGAAGAGAGAACCAACTCGGCGGAAAATCTGTCTCCCTCCAGCAGGTGGCGGTTTTTCGCCTATCAAGCAAGGTAAACAGAGGGCATACGGGTGGACAATCGGGCAGAAGGTGGTCGAATATGGACTCGGGGATAGAGAGATAGGTCCGGCAATTGCATTGTGGAATGTTCCTCCGTGGCTGTTTCCGAAACCAAGTGTAGATGTGGGCAGGGGATAATGGGGTGAGGACGTGTGACGGTGTGTGGAGAAATATATAGATAATCGTTTTTATTCGTTTTTAAGGATATATACAGATGGTTCAAAGGATCCAGTCAGTGGAAAGGTTGGGGCTGGGGTGTATATTCCAGATGTCAATGTTGGTGTATAAAAGCAGTTAACTGATTATGTGTCAGTGTATGCGGCAGAGTTGATGGCCATGATTATAGGTTTGAGATGGATGGAGGAGCTAAAACCCCTCAGAGTAGTGATCTGCTCTGATTCGGCTGCAATGTTGAGTAGTGTGAAGACGGCCCCCCCTGGGTGCACATTTTGTTTTTTGCCTTAGCACTACACAGCTAATTCAAATAATCAAAGCTTGATGATGAGTTGGTTATTTGAATCAGCTGTCTAGTGCTAGGGCAAAAACCAAAACATGAACCCAGGGAGGGCCTCAGGACCGAGTTTGGGAAACCCTGTGATAGGGGAGACTTGTTTGTGGAGATGACGGTGCTGTTAATGGGTTGGGAGTGGTGGTAAGCTTTTGTTGGGTTCCTGCCCATGTGGGTGTGGACGGTAATGAGAAGGCTGATGTGGCGGCTAAGATTGTGAGGAGAGAGGGCGTAGATATTCAGGTCCTGCTAGGCTGCAAGGAAGTATAGTCCTTGATCAGGGTAAAAGTGCTCAATATTTGACAAGGGGAGTGGGATGCTAGTATTAAGGGGAGGCAATTTTATTGCATGCATCGGTCAGAGGTGGGGCTTATGGGATGTAGGAGAGAGGAAGTTATGTGGAGTAGACTATGGTTTGGGCATACAGGTTTGAATGCCATGTTGTGGATGAGGGTTTAGTGGAGGAACCGGTGGAGCATGTGTTGATATTTTGTGAATTGTATGACGTAGATATGGAGAGATTGTGTGAATTGTTTTTATTTTTTTATTTAACCTTTATTTAACTAGGCAAGTCAGTTAAGAACAAATTCTTATTTACAATGACGGCCAAACTCGGATGATGCTGAGCCAATTGTGCGCCACCCTATGGGACTCCCAATCATGGCCAGTTGTGATAGAGTCTGGATTCAAACCAGGTTGTCTGTAGTGACACCTCTAGCACTGAGATTAAGTGTCTTAGACCACTGCGCAAATTGGGAGCCCAAGTGAAAAGGTTAGAGTGGCTGGATGGGGTTGGGGTTTGGGTAATGTAGTGGGTGGACGGAAGTGGTGTCTAGGGCTCGATTTCATTTTCTTAGAGGAACCGGACTAATTAAGATAATTTTGTGTAGTTAGTCCTCGACTGGCGTCACACTCCAGTACAGTAGGTGGCGGTGTATGCACCTTGAAAGTTGGATGCGAACCGCCAACCTAATCCCGAAGAAGAAAGTAGTTAATTTTTTTATGGAGGTCAGTGAGGGACTGTCAAATTTGGTAAATGAAAAAAATAAATGGCTTTTTTGTTACGAGAGGTTCATATGATCGATTAGAAGTTTCGTAAAGCTTAAGTTGTTAGGAGTGTACTGATGTAAGTAGTACACGTGTCATACCGGGCAACTTTGAGAAAAAAAACACTATGGAGATCGAGATGCCTGTGCATATTCATGGAATGAGGCCAGCATCTCTCTCTCCATTTAATACAGGCGGTTAACGTCAACAACCATCATCTACTATGCAAACAAGGATTACAATAATGAGGGGTCCACTAATACAAAGAAAGGATAGTTGGGAGCTAGACAGCCCGCTGTGCCGCTTTGTGACAGTTTATTCATAACCTTTGATTATATTGACCAGATACTCTAGTGGCCGCTCTAACAGACAGCAACGCCACTGTGAACGTAACAAAACACAAGGGGAAGTTTGAGTGGCAAGGGTAGCCGGAGACGGAGTGGTAAGGTATCCACTAGTTACCAAAGTCAAAAATTAGCTTTTTGGTCATCATTTAAGGTTAGGGTTATGCATGTGTGGTTAAGGTTTAAAATCACATTTTAAGAAAATACATTGTAGAAATTGGTGGGGTTTATGACTGTGGCTGTGGTAACTAGTGATCAGGCACAACTGCGATATAAAGTTTTTTTTTTTCAGTTAACGGGATGTCGAGTGTCCTACTTATAAAACAACATAAAATAACTTAAATACATTATTTTTCTTTGCTGATTGTAATAGTTTTGGAAATGAATGAATGGATGGCATATGACCCACTGAAAGAATAAGCCAAGTACAAGGTACCCGCCCACCAGCCCAAAGCAAGCGAAGGAGAAAGGAAAGACGAGAAAGGTGAGGTGGAGGCATAGCAACGTGGAGGCATGGTGCTCAACGGACGCTAGCACAGGACTTCAGTTGAGGAGCTGAGGGATTTTACAACGTCATCTAGCTAAAACAGTATCTCAAAACTTGAGTGATGGAGAGGATATGTCTTGACAAGACTGCATCTAAGGCAGTGGACGACTATCTGGAGTACAGGAGGTTTGTCTTGCTTGCCAATTAACATTTCTTCTAGGTTTACATTCAGCCTGGAGCACTGCTGGAATTTACCTCTGTGTCACCTGACTGACTTTGACAATTGTGCACACATCCCTTGTATGTAGAATGTCACCAAGGCCATTTTTTTGGCGTCAGTTTATTTCCTTCCTTCCTTTCCTTTCTCAGCAGATCAATCTAATGGGACTCTACATAGGGGAAACTGTAATGATGAAGTTGAAAGTATAAGCTTTGGAGTGTGAATGTCTAGTTCACCATATAGCATACTACTTGTGAATCAGTATTGTGTTAGAGGAGGAAAGGAATCATTTGCAGAATCAGGCTACTCTATGATCAGAACTACTAATAATTAACGCCATTAACTTGGAAAATATATTTTTTTATTTTTAGGACTAACTCCTCGAGTAGATTTCTCATGATTTCTGGACCGTCTGGGCAGAGACTGATTGTGAAGACTGACTAGGAATGCTTATTGTTGTTGTAACTGTCATCAAATCAAATCAATCAAATCAAATTGTATTGGTCACATACACATGTTTAGCAGATGTTATTGCGGGTGTAGCGGAATGCTTGTGCTTCTAGCTCCAACAGTGCAGTAATATTCTTGACCCATGTCTTGCTTAAGCAATACTTCATGTCATATGTCTGGCAGATGTGTTTTTGTGTTATGTGTGTTCTTGTTTGGTACTAAATTACACAAGAAAATCCTTGTGTCAGGATCGTGGGTGAAGACGATGGAGGAAGACTATTCTCTCCAGAGGAATATGAAGAGTATAAGAGAACAGTGTTGCCCCAAAGACTGCACAACAGGCTGTATGTGAGCTTTGGAGTGCCAGGGGGAAAAGACTGTAAACTCATCGGCCCAGAGACACCTTGCTTTTGCAGACACAGGTACACTTTAGCAACATCCTCCATCTCTAATACAACACTGAGTATTTCACATTTTGGAGGCACACAATTTATAAGTGCACTATGACCTCTGCAAAGAGTTCTGAAGCTTTATAGCCGAGTAGGAAACATGGTTTCCCAGGAACCGCATGGCCACTGGTTCAAGCATCACTTCAGCTTATCTTCTTAATCGCTATACTTGTCTTGGGTTGAACCCCTCCAGGTACAAACAGCATCAGACAGACTTTGAGGAGGTTCCTTCAGAGCGTCCTATAGCGATACCATGCCGGGTTCAAGGGTGTCGGTGTTTGGCCTTCCAGTACGTGCACCTGAATGGGTTGCAGCCCTTACACTGCAGGTGCAAACACTCTGCCTACGACCACAGTGAGACCACAGAACACCTGTGTGGGAAATGTGAGTCTCTGTTGTCCCCTGCTGAAGCACTGAGGCATTGTTATAATACTCTTTCTATAGGCCCTGCCATCCAATTTGTTGTTTTTAAAGTAGTGTCAGTGTTGTATAGGGCATGGTTGAGGCCACATTGACCCTCTCCTCTCCTCTCCTCTCCTCAGGCTCATCCTGCTCTGGGTTCCGGAGCACCTACAGCTGTGGGTGTGGCCAGCCTAGCTCCGCCCACCAGACGCTGGTGGAGACGAAGGCAGAATGGGAGGCCCGCGGTCGGCCGGTGGGCAGAGACGTTCCGTACGCAGCCATGGGGGGTCTGACAGGGTTCAGCTCCCTGGCTGACGGGTACCTGAGACTGGACGATAGTGGGGCAGGTGAGACCTCCAGGCTGCATCACAGACTCATCACAGACTCACTGACAAGATGAATTACAGCATAGACATCCCAGTCTATCTAATGAGTCTAATTTCAGCCTTAGATATGATATGTCTAATTGTTACCCTTGACCTTGTGCGTGTGCCTGCGTAGGAGCCCCTCCCCTGTCTGTTCTGTCATCTCAACATCCCAGAGCGTTCCAGGAGCATGTGTTTGAGAAAGCCTATGGACCAGCAGCAGCCTCAGGACCTACAGGTCAGAACCCAACCAAGCTATAGGAGCCTTTGGGGGACATCATTATGACTGTGCTTTGAAATGTCTAGCCTGGGAATCACATGCTTCTCACGTACGATATTTAGAAGGGTGGCCAGGCCAGACTATGAAATGTCTAATTGGAGTGTATTTGAGGATGCAATTTATCCTGTAGATCAGGGTTCCCCAAACTCGGTTCTGGATGCTGATTCTAATAATCTAAGCTTGATTATGAGTTGGTTATTTGAATCAGCTCTGTAGTGCTAGGGCAAAAACCAAAACGTGCACACAGGGGACCGAGTTAGGAAAACCCAGCTCATATAGAAATCCTAAACAGAGATCATATTTGTGTCATAATAGATGTTTTGCGTTAATTTAATAGTTTCCCTCTGATATGTAGAGGAGAGCTCAGTGACGTCCGTGACCAGGTCTCTGTCTGACCTCAGTACCAGAGAAGAGGAAGACATGGCATACTTCGAGAGACGCTACCAGGAGAGGGTGAGGAGGACAGTTCTCTAATGAAACACTGGAGGCCAGCAAAAAGCAGTAGAAACAGAATTGTACAGATGGAAAAAGAAATGAGATCAAGGAAGCAGAGCGACATATACCTTCAGAAAGCATTCATACCGCTTGACTTGTTCCACATTCTGGATTAAAATATTTGACCCATCTACATACAATAACCCCATAATGACAAAGTGAAAACATGTTTTTAAAAATTGTTGCAAATTTATTTAGAATGAAATACAGAAATATACAATTTACATAAGTATTTTGTATCTGTATTTATTAAGGATCCCCATTAGATGCTGCCAAGGCAGCAGCTACTCTTCCTGGGGTCCAGCAAGTCCAGAACGCACTTAATGTCATGTAATAAATATTACATGACATTACTTTTCACAACACATTAAGTGCGTTCCCTCAGGCCACTACTATCTACAATACAAAATCCATGTGTACGTGTGTGTAGTGCGCGCTTCTTATCATGTGTAAGCGTGTGTCTCTTCACAGTCCCCGCTGTTCCATAAGATGTATTTTTATCTGTTTTTTAAATCAGATTCTGCTGCTTGCATTAGTTACCTGATGTGGAATAGAGTTCCATGTAGCTATGGCTCTACGTATTACCTCCCATAGTCTGTTCTTGACTTGGTCTGTTGTTTTGTGGGGGTATGCATGGGTGTCCGAGCTGTGTGCTAGTAATTTAAACAGATACCTCGGTGCATTCAGCATGTCAACAGGTCTTACAAAAACAAGTAGTGATGAAGTCAATCTCTCCTCCACTTTGAGCCATGAGAGATTGACATGCATATTATTCATGTTAGTGCCCCATGTACATTTAAGGGCCAGCTGTGCTACCCTGTTCTGAGCCAATTGTAATTTTTCAAGGTCCCTTTTTGTGGCACCTGACCACACGACTGAACAGCAGTCCAAATGCGACAAAACTAGGGCCTGTAGGACCTGCTTTGTTGTTAAAAAGGCAGAGCAGTGCTTTATGGACAGACTTTGTTCATAGTGTTGTTAAAAAGGCAGTGTAGCCATTATTATTGACAGACTTCTCCCCATCTTAGCTACTGTTGTATCAACATGTTTTGACCATGACAGTTTACAATCCAGGGTTACTCCAAGCAGTTTAGTCACCTCAACTTGCTCAACTTCCACATTATTTAGTACAATATTTAGTTGAGGTTTAGGATTTTGTGAATGATTTGCCCCCAAATACAATGCTTTTAGTTCTTGAAATATTTAGGACTAAAATTGAAACTGACTGCAGCTCTTTAAGTGTTGCAGCGATTTCACTCGCTGTAGTAGCTGAGGTGTTGAGTCATCCACATACATAGACACACAGGCTGTACTCAATTGCATGCCATTAGTAAAGGTTTTTAAAAAGTAAGGGGCCTATACAGCTGCCCTGGGGAATTCCTGATTCATTCCTGGATTATGTTGGAGAGGCTTCCATTAAATAACACCTTCTGTGTTCTGTTAGACAGGTAACTCTTTATCCACAATATAGCAAACACAAGTTTTTCTGAAAGTTTACTAAGGGCTGGTAACAGGCTGATTAGTCGGCTATTTGATCCAGTAAAGGGGGATTTACTATTCTTGGGTAGCGGAATGACTTTTGCTTCCCTCCAGGCCTGAGGGCACACACTTTCTAGTAGGCTTAAATTGAAGATATTGCAAATAGGACTGGCAATATCGTCCGCTATTATAGTCAGTAATTTTCCATCAAAGTTGTCAGACCCCGGTGGCTTGTCATTATGGATAGACAACTAAACATTCTTCACGTCTTTCACACTCACTTTATGGAATTCAAAATTACAATGCTTGTCTTTCATAATTTCATCAGTTAAACTTGGATGTGTAGTGTCAGCGTTTGTTGCTGGCATGTCATGCCTAAATTTGCTAATCTTGCCAATGAAAAAAATCATTAAAACAATTGGCAATATCAGTGGGCCATCTGATTCAATGAGTGATGGAGTGGAGTTTGCCTTTTTGGCAAAAATGTAATTAAAGGTGCCCCAAAGCTTTTTACTATCATTATTTATTTAATGAAGCTTTGTTTCATAGTATAGTTTCTAATAATTTTTATTCAGTTTAGTCACCTGATTTCTCAATTTGCAGTACGTTTGCCAATCAGCAGCCAGACTTATTTATCAACCAGTCTTTTATTAGTGTCTAGCAGAGACTCAATCAGCCCCTGATGATACACCCCTTTGCTATGACACTCCAAATTGAGCTCAGGTGCATCCAATTTCCTTTGATCCTCCTTGAGATGTCACTACAACTTAATTGGAGTCCACCTGTGGCCAATTCAATTGTTTGGACATGATTTAGAAAGAAACACACCTGTCTATATAAGGTCCCACAGTGACTGTGCATGTCAGGGAGGAGCTACGGGTAGGACCTTGCGATAGGAAGATGGCGGAAGTGGTTGATGAGTTCGAATTAGGCAGCGTGTCGAGTAAATTTGGCGAAGACTTATGTTCTGAATGGACAACAGTAATATCGAAAACTGGAACAAAAAGGAAATGGTCTAAAATTGGAGTGGAGGATACGTGTGTAAATTATAATGAATCGCTTATTTTTGGGATGCGGTTGTTGAGTAAGGACTGAGGTGTCAAATGGTGTGGAAAAGTGGAGTCTGTCAGAGTGACCAGGAGTGGTCTTATTTTTATTTAAAGTCTTATTTTGATTTATTTTATTTTTGATGAGCAGAGGAAGATTGCAGTGGGCCTAAAAATAATCTGGACAACAGAAGTTTTGTGTTTTGAACTTCGGAGGAGAGCACCCATTAAAGAAGTCATCTCAGAGGTCATGACGGATGTTCAGGTTGAATGCCTGAAGAGAATTCAAGGTGTGGTTAGTGTCCGGCATCTGACCTGCTGGGTGACTGGGAAAAAAGAAAAGTCTGTCGGTCCCTTTGTTTTTTGATAAAGAGCAATTACCTACGCATGTGAAGCTTGGTTATGTAAGATACGCCATAAGAGCTTTCGTCCCCAAACCACTGCAGTGTAAGAATTGTAAAAGATTTGCCATGTTTCAAGTGTGTGCAGACGAACAGAGTATACTGAAGGACAACAGTGTTGCAATTTTGGTGGGGATCCTGAGTTCCTGGAGTGCCCTGTAAGGGTGAAGGAAAGGTGGCAAAAGTTAGTGGTCAATTGAAACTCCTATCCGGAAGCGATCAAAATAATTGAGTAAACAAGTGATGCCAGTGAAGCGATGTTAGTGGATACACCACAGCCTGTAGTAAATGTTTGCTGCCAGACAAAATATACCCTGTGTGTTAAAAAGGTGGATTTTGTTTTGTTCATTGCCACAATTATAAACTGTACAGTCTCAAAGAAGCCGAAGAAACTAGACATTATTGTGGCTGCAGCAGAAAAGTCTTACATTTAAATAAAATGTTTCCCTCATCAATCTACACATAATACCCCATTATGACAAAGTGAAAAATGTTTTTTAGAAATGTTAGTAAATGTAAACAATTTAAAACAGAAATACCTTAATTACATAAGTATTCAGACCCTTTGCTATGAGACTCGAAATTGAGATCAGGTGCATCCTGTTTCCATTGATCATCCTTGAGATGTTTCTACAACTTGATTGGAGTCCACCTGTGGTAAATTCAATTGATTGGATGATTTGGAAAGGCACACAGTTGACATTGCATGTCAGAGCAAAAACCAAGCCAAGCAAGGAATTGTCTTTGGAGCTCCGATATAGGATTGTGTCGAGGCACAGAACTGGGGAAGGGTACAAAAAATATTCTGCAGCATTGAAGGTCCCAAAGAACACAGTGGCCTCCATCATTCTTAAAAGGAAGATGTATGGAATCACTCTGATAAAGCTCCAGAGTTCCTCTGTGGAGATGGGAGAACCTTCCAAAAGGACCCCTGTCTCTGAAACACTCCACCAATTAAGCCTTTATGGTAGAGTGGCCAGACGGAAGCCACTCCTTAGTAAAAGGCACATGACCGCTTGGAGTTTGCCAAAAGGCATCTAAAAACAAGATTCTCTGGTCTGATCAAACCAAGATTGAACTCTTTGGCCTGAATGCGAAGCGTCACGTCTGGAGGAAACCTGGCACCATCCCTAATGTGAAGCATGGTGGTGGCAGCATCATGCTGTTGGGATGTTTTTCAGCGGCAGGGACTGGGAGTCAGGATCGAGGGAAAGATGAACGGAGAAAAGTACAGAGAGATCCTTGATGAAAACCTGCGCCAGAGTGCTCAGGACCTCAGACTGGGGCGAAGGTTCACCTTCCAACAGGACAATGAACCTAATCACACAGCCAAGACAACCAATGAGTGGCTTCGGGACAAGTCTCTGAATGTCCTTGAGTGGCCCAGCCAGAGCCCAGACTTGAACCCGATCGAACATCTCTGGAGAGACCTGAAAATAGCTGTGCAGCGACACTCCCCATCCAACCTGACAGAGCTTGAGAGGATCTGCAGAGAAGAATGGGAGAAGCTCCCCAAATATAGGTGTACCAAGCTTGTAGAGTCATACCCAAGAAGACTCGATGCTGAAATCGCTGCCAAAGGTGCTTCAACAAAGTACTGAGTTAAAGGTCTGAATACTTATGTAAATGTGATATTTCAGTTTTTATTTTTTATAAATTAGCAAAAAATAAATAAACAGTTTTTGCTTTGTCATTATGGGGTATTGTGTGTAGATTGATGAGGGGAAAAAACAATTGAATACATTTTCGAAATAAGGCTGTAAGGTGACAAAATGTGGAAAAAGTCAAGGGGTCTATTTATATACTATAAATATTTTTTTACATATTTGGACAGATGGATATGTAATCTTCACTTCAACACTATTGACAGATAAAGGTTACCCAATTTAACAAATCACACACACAAAAAAAACTTTGAAAATGTTTTGCAATTAAAATAAACAAAAATGCCTTTTCCTTATGGGGAAAAAGTTAGTACACCCCTACCTTTACCATCACATAAAATGGCTAAAATTAGAATTAGGTGTACCAAAACAAGTGCAAATGATTATAAAACATTAGAGAGAAACTTAAGGAAATTGGTCTGGTTTGGTCTTAACCATATGGGTGTATGGTAACACATCATTCAAAGATCAAAAGACTTACCCGAGGCCCTCAGAAGAAAGATTATTGATGCCCATGAGTCTTGGAGGGGTTACAAATCCATTTCCAAGCAATTCGAAGTACATAATTCCACTGTCCGACGAAAATTCCAGACCACTGGCAAGCTACCTAGGACAGGTCGTTCCACCAAAGTCAGCCCAAGAGCTGACCGCAAGATGCTCATAGAAATCTCTAAGAACCCCAGGGTAACATCAAGGGATCTACAGGCCTCTCTTGCCACAATCAATGTCGAATTGCATGGGTACACTGTCAGAAAGAGACTGCGCAAACGTGGCCTACATGGGAGGTCAGGAAGGAAGAAGCCTCTGCTCTCAAAAAATAATATCAAGACACGACTGACTTTACCCAGGTGTTGTCTGGAAAATGTTAGTTGTCTTGATATTCTTTTTTGAGAGCAGAGGCTTTATCCTTCATGTCAAGGGAAGAAAACCAAGTATCCTGGTAGACTTGTTCAGAATGAGTCTGATGTAATCAGGTAATTTTCAGGTCAATGCCTGGAGGTCAGTAAGAATTGGTGTCGAGGGAGTCTGTAGTGGTTTTACTACAAGTCACTGTGTCTTCCACCATTGTAGTGGTGATAGTTATGAAATAGACTTCATACCTATGTTATCCACGGAGGAGCTAACCTCACAACGGAAATACTCTATAAGCACTGAACCAGTCGTACGAGGTGTGATCATGGTTCATGACTTCTAATAAATTTTCTCCTGAATGGAGGGTTCTATTTATTAGTGGCATGTGTGTTAACCATCAGAAGAGTGTTTTGGAGATTCCCTTCCACGCGTTGCAATCTGAATGACTCCTAACTACTTTTTTGTTGTTGTCAAGGGCAATTATACTTGTTAGGTCTCTAACCTTCTTACTGATTGTTGCTGGACTGGTACTGGTACTCAAGGTGACCAGATATCCTACTGATTAATTCTGAAGTGTTATCCTACCGGAATAAATTATTAGAGCACTTTACTAGTTGCATTGAAGTTGAAACACATGGCAAGGAATGATTATTGTTGCCATTTGTTTTGGAGGTGGAAAGTCCACTGGAATTAGGAGGCGCCATATTATCCTGGGCCGAATGGCCAAGAGGGGAAGACTGAAACCTTCTGTCGTCTTCAATCCTCTAAGTACCCAGCTCCGATTGAGGGCTAGGTTGCTCTGTTGGGTAGTCAAGCTGTAGCTCGTGACTGTTCTGGAATTCCTCCAGATGGTACCTAAGTGTGGTATTCTGCTGCATAGCTGATTCCACTTGGGCGCTTAGAGTACTTATTTCAAATGTGAGTGTCGCACTTGCTCCGTTCGGCCTCATACTTATCTGACATGGTTTGCAGGTAGAGGTCTCGAGTATGGAGCGAGAGATTCAGTGATGAGATTTCCTCCGTTTGCTTAGAAATCTATATTTCCATCTTCATCACCTGAGTTCTCTCATCATTCAATTTGTCAGTGACTTCAATTAATTCTGCTGATTTGTCATCCAACTTGGTCATTGTGTTCGTTAACTGATCGTCTTTGGTCTGCATCATTCGGACTAGAACATTGTTACTTTGAGTAACGTTCAACAAAACTACATGCATCTTATCAAGTTGCACGCTCCTGTTTGTAGATAACTCGTCGGATTTATCTAGTTTGGCGTGGACTTTGTCGTATTTAGTTTTGGCTAAATCGAGTTGTTCCAGTAGAAGACGATTTTGTTGAAGAGGTTGTGCTCGTTCGTCATCAGTTTTTGCAATTACTTTCAATTGTTCCGTTTTCAAACGCAGTTCCACAGCTAACAGTATTTTTCCCTTTCCTGCTTTTGTCATTAGTTTCCCGGTTCTCTCCACCTGTCCCTTAATGTCTACCATTTCCTGCTCGTGCTTCAGCTGTGCAATGCGGTATTGGACCGATGCCAATCTCGGATGGCAGGACATCAGGGCTAAACAGGAGAGAACCTTTACAAGGCCTGCGCCCGATGGTTGATTTTGGAGAGCATTTGTCACGATTGCTACTGTTTTTCTACTAATGGCATAGTTAGGGTTGGTATCGCTGCTGAGGTCCGCGATCAATCCTTTTATGGGTTCACTAATTAGCGGGGGAGTGGGGACCACCCCCTCTGATAGCTTGCACATTATTAGAAAAATTTAGATGAAAATGTTCCTATTTCTTTTCAAAGTTTATAGGAACATTTTCTAGTTATAGACGTTAATGAACCATCAATACTGCATCAGTAATGTGGGAGTTGGACGTGAATGGATTTGTAAAAGCAAATCGAAAATGATTAATCAATGATAATGATTAATCATACCTGGATAGGCTATCTGGGAATTAAACTTTTAATTCACCCGAGAAGTTGGTTAATCTAGGTTAATACAGAAAAATAAAAAATGTCTAATTCGTTTAAAAACAATCAATTTTTAATGTTATTGAAAAGATCCATCTGAAAAGGGTTGGAAGGCAATTGAATAACCTAGTTTAATTGAATGTGACAACGATATCTAATCAGTTGAGATTGGTTGGATATCATAAGTGTAACCGCTTATTACAAATGTGCGACAACAGTGGACCTCAATGGAATGTTTATTTTAAAAAAATTGATTTTCTACCACCAGGGGTCAATTATCCCTAAGGCTGAAGCCACGTCGGGGTTCCCGTGAAGGCGGGACTTCCGTCAATACTGGATCAGTACTGGGGGTTTGGTTCCCATTAGCTTTGAAAAGCAAATTGAATGGATTAGTCACTGATAATGATTAATCATACCTGTATAGGCTGTCTGGGAATTAAACTTTAATTAACCTGAGAAAGTGGTTAATCTAGGTTAATATGGAAAAGTTTAAAATGTCTCATTTAATTGGAAGAACCTGAAAAGGTCTGTTCAACAATTTAACTAATTAAATTGAATGAGACAATGATAAGTGTAACGCTGGTTGCACCATCTAAGAACCCGTTTTGCTTTCAAATAGAATATATACAAAAAATAATAATATATATATATATATATATATATATATATATATATATATATATATATATATATATATATATATATATATATATATATATATATATATATATATATATATATATATATATATATATATGGAAGTACAGGCTGGCGTGGGACTTCCGACTTCCGTCGCCCAAGACGGACGGATTTCAATGTGACACAGGAAAACAAAATGGCTGCTATTTCTTTGTTAGCTTTGCATTTCGTGCACAGCCAGCTATTCTTATACTGTTCCCACAGCACAACAGGATCCCATACAATACGGAAAGGGGTTACTAGTGATGTCTCACCAAACCCATTCGGCATACTTTGCTAGCATTATATTACCGGAATGCGCGGTACATAAAAACAGATACGCTTGTGGCCTACCCACGCTGGCTAAGCACGATAGGCGGACAGATAACACCTTGGCTCGGTGTAAGGATTTAGGTTCAGAGAGGTCTCTGGAAACCTTTACGTTTTCCAGGTTCTGTATGGGATTGCTCCCCAATTAGAGGCAATGCGGCACAGCATTCCCACCTACAGCGGGTGAAATAAGTATTGAACAATCTGACCCAATCTACTGGGTCCCGTGGTGATGGGTTTTTCTGTCACGGTTGCGGTGAGACAGGATCCGAGGCGCAGAGCTGTGGTGCAAAAACATTCCTTTTATTCAGGTAAGAATAATACCAAATCCAAAAAAGGAGAGACAGCGACCGTGAACAGGAGTGCACAAAAAAGAACACAAACAAAAACCCACAAACATACAGCTATTGACATGAAATTTTCACCAGATGTTGGTAACAACCCAAGTAATCCATACATACAAAGAAACCAAAACAAATAAGTTCAGAAATTAAGTTATGTGTAATAATGTGAAATGACACAGGGAAAAAGTATTGAACACATGAATAAAGGGAGGTGCAAAAAGGCATGGAAAGCCAAGACAACAGCTGAAAACTATCAGTAATTTAAAAAGCAATCCAGCCCCCTGTCAGTGCAAATTAATATCAGCTCGTTCAGTCCCAACTGATGGCCTACAAAAAGGTCTCATTGCCAAGGTGTCACACAAGACACATCTCATGATGGGTAAAAGCAAACAGCTGTCTCAAGACCTTCGCAACCTAATTCTTGCAAAACATAATGATGGCATTGGTTATAGACGCATTTCTAAGCTTCTGAATGTTCCAGTAAGCACTGTTGGGGCCATAATACGGAAGTGGAAAGTGGAATCATTTCACCATAAATTTGCCTCGACCAGGTGCTCCTCGCAAAATTTCTGACAGAGGAGTGAAAAGAATAATGAGAAGAGTTGTCCAAGAGCCAAGGACCACTTGTGGAGAGCTTCAAAAAGACCTGCAATTAGCAGGTACTGTTGTCTCAAAGAAAACAGTAAGTAATGCACTCCACCGCCATGGCCTGTATGCACGCTCACCACGCAAGACTCCATTGCTGAAAAAAAAGCATGTTGAAGCTCGTTTAAAGTTTGCTGCACAACATTTGGAAAAGCCAGTGAAATACTGGGAGAATATAGTGTGGTCACATGAGAGCAAAATTGAACTGTTTGGATGTCATAATACACACCATGTTTGGAGGAGAAATGGCACTGCACATCACCCTAAAAACACCATACCAACAGTGAAGTTTGGAGGTGGGAACATCATGGTGTGGGGCTGCTTTTCAGCAAATGGTACTGGCAAACTTCACATAATTGAAGGAAGGATGAATAGGCAAATTTACCAAGACATTCTTGACAAAACTCTGCTGCCATCTACCAGGATGATGAAGATGAAATGAGGGTGGACATTTCAGCAAGACAATGATCCCAAACACACAGCCAAGGAAACTCTCAATTGGTTTCAAAGAAAGAAAATAAAGCTGCTAGAATGGCCCAGCCAATCACCTGACTTAAATCCCATTGAAAATCTATGGAAAGAACTGAAGATCAAGATTCATAGAAGAGGCCCACGGAACCTTCAAGATTTGAAGACTGTTTGTGTGGAAGAATGGGCCAAAATCACACCAGAGCAATGCATGCGACTAGTTTCTCCATACAGGAGGCATCTTGAAGCTGTCATTACCAACAAAGGCTTTTGTACAAAGTATTAAATAAACATCAGTAAGTGTGTTCAATACTTTTTCCCTGTGTCATTTCACATTATTACACATAACTTAATTTCTGAACGTATTTGTTTTGGTTTCTTTGTATGTATGGATTACTTGGGTTGTTACCAACATCTGGTGAAACGTTCATGTCAATAGCACCTTTGGAAATATATTTACTGAGAAAAATGGTGACGTGTTCAATACTTATTTCACCCGCTGTATATATATTTTTTTAAAGCATAGAATGACATTCTAGACGATTCTGTGCTTCCAACTTTGTGGTATCAGTTTGGGGAATGCCCTTTCCTGTTTCAGCATGACAATGCCCCTGTGCGCAAAGCGAGGTCCATACAGAAATGGTTTGTTGAGATCGGTGTGGAAGAACTTGATTGGCCTGCATAGAGCCCTCACCTCAACCCCATCGAACACCTTTGGGATGAATTGGAACACCGATTGCGAGCCAGGCCTAATCACCCAACATCAGTGCCCGACCTCACTTAATTGTGACTGGCTAGTCCCAACAGCAATGTTCCAACATCTTATGGAAAGCCTTCCTATATGAATGGAGGCTGTTATAGCAGCAAAGAGGGGATCAACTCCATATTAATGCCCATGATCTTGGAATGAGATGTTCGACAAGCATACTTTGTAGTGTACAGTATATTTATGTGTGAATGTGGCACTCAAATGAGCATGTGACATGACATGTAAATGAATGACTGGAAACCTGAATAATCATACAGTTTCTGTTTCAGATGAAGGCTGAGAAAATGTCTGCCAAACAGAAGGCATCATTATCACGAGGAAGACCAGCCAGCCTACCATCCACCAAACCAACGACCCTATCCAGTAAGCAACCTACCAAACAGCCTACCAAATAATTTACCAAACTGGAGAAGAGGACAAACAGTTAGCTAACACACACTTAGTTTAATGCAGTATTCCATTCCACGCAGATAATTATATAATTGCACTATGGATAATAAATAATCAAACAGTCTCATCTGGGATAATGGTCAATATATCATTAGATCATAAACACCAAGGCTTTTGTGATGTTTCCATGTTCAATTGACAATAAATGTTAAAAGTCACGTTGATTCTTTAAATTGCCGGTGTCTTCCACTCTGACCTCATTCTCAGGGTTTCTATTGTCTTCATTTGTTGATAGTTCCAGCTTACTAAATTACACAGTCTCTACCTGCACTGTACTGTTCAAAAACAGGATATGGGAAATGCATTACTTTTATTGATCAGGATGTCAACAGATAAAGAACTGGAACGCCAAGTGGCCAATCAGTGTCATGCTAGGAATTGAATTAACAAAAAGCTGAGGATGAACACACACACACACACACACACACACACACACACACACACACTAGCAGAGGACTGAGGATGTGTCTATATAACAGTGCATCCTAGTATTCACAAAAAATCGACTCATTTCCTCATCAATTAACTGATCGATCCGATCAGTGCACTAGTTTGAGTGTGGACGTTTAGCACACGGTCTGTCACAGTTATTAACAGTTTGGGGCCTATGGGTTCTGGTCAAAAGTAGTGCAATAAATAGGGAATAGGGTGCCATTTGGGATGTAGGCCTTGGGTTATTGATTTGCTCAGTCCTTTGGACTCTATTTAGAAACTTTTCTATGTAAAATGTCTATGTAAAAGTCCTAAAGTTTGCCACTGTATGTAGATAGACCATATGCACACACGCACGAGATCTCATGCTGTTTCACCAAACTGAGACATGGCACTGTAAAGGGAGGATGACTGGGACAAAAATACATACAGGCTATGGAAAGATTTCTAAAATTAAATGCAACACAAATGTGATAAATAGAATAAAATGAATAATGTATTTCAGAGGAACTATCAACATACAGATAGATGGAAGGATTAATTAATCTAATTCTTCATGGCAGATCAGTGTTAATGAAAACGGGTTCAATCCAGAGTTTATATGGAAAAAAATAAGTAATGTTCCTTCACAGGCAACCTTTAATGTTTTAGTAAAAATTCAGAACATATACGCCCACTCAAAAGTTCTCTACAAGTCGGGTGTGGGTCCTAGTCACACTGGATCAGTCTCTGATTGGTGTGGCTGCATCACTGAACATGGTCACGTCTGTCGAGTCGTGCCTCGTGTGTGTGTGTGTTGAACAGGTGTTAGTGGAGGGTAGCGGGGTGTGGGTGTTGGTGGGGTGAGGTGCGGTGCGGTGGGGGGATGGTATAGTTGCACGGTTGCACCTGTGTCCTCCTGGTGTGGGACCGAAGAGGAAGCCAGTGGAAGCGATCCTATCTGAAAGCTGACACTGATTTAATTTGTGTGATATACAAGGAAATCACCAGGTAATTGTATGTGTAGCACATGTGGATGTGTGAAACTTGCTCCTCAGCCTGAAGTGTCCCCACTTGCGCTAGCGAATAGCTAGCTTTTCGTGTGGTGCTGACTGTGAAGACGCTTCAGGAGGACGGTCACTTGGTAGAGGTCCCGAGATCACGCCAGGAATGGGACGAATCGGGAGGAAGTGGTACTCGCAAAGCAAGCAGTGTGACGTCTTTTACATATGCTTTTTTATACATGTCAGATATTCAAATAAAATACATAAGATCTGGGCCTGGTCTCCCAAATGCATCTTAAGGCTAAGTTCATTGTTATAACTATAGGATCCTATGGTTCTAAGAATAACTTAGCCTTAAGATGCTTTCGGGTGACAGATGGACGGACAAAGGACAGAAGATCTTGGTGTGAGAGAGAGACAGAGAGAGAGGTGTTTCCAGGAACACGAATCCAGGGGAAGACCTAGGAAATTAGTCTGGCACAGGTAGGCTATCCTGTTTACTGTAATTGCCTCGGGTTGTGGCTGAAAGTTAATTGGTGGGGATTGATTTTGGTCATCAACTGAAGAAGAGCATGACTACCTCTACTGCCATGGAAACATATCTTCACTGACAGGGCCCTTCACCTGCAATCAGACAGCAACAACAAGAGATTAAGAGGGCAATTACTCTGATGGAAAACACTCTATACAACAACATAACACGTCGTAACTCGCAGGTTTTATTGGAGCCATTTTTATATGCCCACAGGAGTAGGGAAAGAATTATAATGTGCTGTTTGGATGGTTTGGATAATATGACACAACTATAAGGATAGGCAGCATATCATACATGAAGCATCCACCATCTCACTAATCAATGATCATCACATATTGTTTAGATAGATAGATAGATAGATAGATAGATAGATAGATAGATAGATAGATAGATAGATAGATAGATAGATAGATAGATAGATAGATAGATAGATAGATAGATAGATAGATACTTTATTGATCCCCGAGGGGGAAATTTCTTGTTGGATAATTTCCAAGGTATTTTTTATTTACATTTTATTATGCGTTTATTAGAACATATTGCCTTATATTGTGTATATACGCTTGAAGCAGTGTCTGAGACAATAACCTTTTCTCAGTTCTGTACAGACACTCCTGAGGCCTTGAACCACCCTGGTCTAGCTGACGGGGTGAAACTATGTATCATCTCCTTTGAGACCTGTGTGTGTGCTCCTTTGAGACCTGTGTGTGTGCTCCTCTGAGACCTGTGTGTGTGCTCCTTTGAGACCTGTGTGTGTGTCAATGCAAAAGATTGTTTTGAGCTGTGCCAACAGAAACTTATCAGACGGCCTTGCTCTTTATCAATTTGGTTCTTTGGGAGTATGAGCAGCTGCAGTCCTGAGAGTAAATCGTTTGTACTATTGCTAGGGTTTTGCCACTCAGTGCCAAAGGGGCGTAGACAACTCAGGACCAACGGCTTTGAAACAATAGGGGGAGAAAGTCAGAAGGAGTGACTCATTTACATATGAGGGAAGGAACATGCATGCTAAATATTGTATAAGAGAAGTGTACTGAGGCTGGGAGAACAGGATGCTCTGCAGACCACCCTCAGACTATATTTCTTCTGTAAATAAAGTCTATATTACTTTTACAAACTCTGAACGTGCCTTACTTTAAAGAAAAGAAAGGAAGATTTTCCACAACAATATCATACATGAAACATCCACCATCTCACTAATCAATGATCATCCAATTAAAAAACCTCCATGAGGTGAGGTGACACACAAATAATTAGGGACTATCTTCAACAATTCAGCCCATATCTCAAATTTTAGCCTGGACCTGGTGTATTTCCTGTCTTCCTAACCTATTTCCTCTACTGAGGCTAGATACCAACATGTTGAGCCTGGACCTGGTCCATTTCCTGTCTTCCTAACCTCTCCTCTACTGAGGCTAGAGACCAATGTGTTCTATGGCTTTCTCTAAATTGTTGTCAAGACAGGATGATTTGACATTTTGCAATGCTTTCTCTGTCTAAGCAACATTGTTTTGTTTTTTTCTCTCAAATATGTTTTTCAAACTAATCGAACAATTTGTTCTACCCCCTGATACAACAAAGAACCAGAATCCAATAACTTTTTCTAATGGAGAAACTTGAAAATGCTGTGATTTCATTGGGCCTGTTTGTCTTTAGTGTTTCAATCGCCACCTCCGTTTTTAGGATCTTTGAAGGATATGGGGACGGGGAATGGATGGATGAGGAGTGTTTTTGTTTATTCACAAAGCGTTCTGGAGTCAAAGAGAAGGCGATGTCGTGCAGCTGTGTAAAATCAACAACAATGCCTGACTAAAAGACTTCTTCCCCTGCACTTCATCAAACCACACACACACACACACACACACACACACACAGAGTCCCCCACCCACCCACACACACTCCTAATCTGTATGTAGAAACTATACCCAAAGTCTGAGTATGACTGAAAGCAAACACACACCCTTCAGTCCTACTCAGACAATCAAGGTAGCGTCTCAACAGGTGGAAAACTAGGACTAGGGATGGAATGCTCTCTGACTTGAGAGAGAGAGACAGACAGCCAGAGGGCAAGAAAGACAGTAGAGGGAGAGAGGGTAAGTAGAGAGAAAAAGAGGTAAAAGGAAAAAGAAAGTAGTGGGGGAAGAGAGAAGTATAAGAGGACATGGATAAGAAAAACTGTGGTGATTAGAAGCCAGTTGATCCACTGCTCTCTCTGTCCATCCCCTACCTCATCATCACATGGCACCATATTCCCTATATAAACAAGAACAGGAAAAGATTTTGACAGGAAGAATTGAAAAGACAGACAGACAAAGGAAGAGAGGGCGAGAATGAAGACAGGAAAATATGACAGAGAGAGTTGAGAAAGTGATAAAGGTGTGAGTGCTGTCACAAGCCTTCCATTCTCACACAATGGAGAGTGGAACTTCCATGTAGTAGTTAAACCACTTCTAACACCAGCCAAACACAATCACTTTCTTCCTTCCCCATGAAAGCATCACACCCTTGAGACTGACGATAACAAAGTGTTCAGGTGTAATGTGACTGTCAGTGTTAATCAAGTGGTTGGCATTTACTTTACTGTAAAGACTAATAGTTAGTGTGATGATACTCGTCTACATCTATTCAACAGAGACATATACAGTTTCTTCTGAAAGTATTCACACCCCTTGACTTTTTACACATTTTGTGGGATTAAAATGGATTTAATTGTAATTTTTTGTCAGTGATCTAAACAAAATACCCTGTAATGTCAAAGTGGAAGAATTCTAACATTTAAAAAATAATAATGGAAAATAAGCCCGATTTATATCTTGATAAGATAAGTACTCAACCCCCTGAGTCAATAGATGTTAGAATTACCGTTGGCAGCGTTTAAAGCTCTTTCAGCTCTCAGTCTTTCTGGGTAAGTCTCTAAGAGCTTTGCACACTTGGATTGTAAAATATTTGCATGTTATTCTTTAAAGAATTCTTCAAGCTCTGTCATGTAGGTTGTTGATCCTTGCTAGACAGCCATTTTCAAGTCTTGTCATAGATTTTCATTACGATTTAAGTCAAAACTGTAACTAGAAAACTCAGGAGCATTCAATGTCATCTTGTTAAGCAACTTCATTGTACAGAAATATAAACACAACAATATTTCATTTAAGGAAATCAGTCCATTGAAATTAATTAATTAGGCCCTAATCTATGGATTCCACATTACTGGGAATACAGATATGCATATGTTGGTCACAGATGCCTTGAAAAAAAGTTAGGGACTTGGATCAGAACCAGTCAGTATCTAGTGGGACCACCATTTGCCTCATGTAGCGCGACACATCTCCTTCGCATAGAGTTGATCAGGCTGTTGATTGTGGCCTGTGGAATGTTGTCCCACTCCTCTTCAATGGCTGTGCGAAAGTTGCTGGATATTGGCAGGAACTGGAACATGCTGTCATACACGCCGATCCAGAGCATCCCACACATGCTCAATGGGTGACATGTCTGGTGAGTATGCAGGCCATGGAAGAACTGGGATATTTTCAACTTCCAGGAATTGTGTACAGATCCTTGCGACATGGGGCCGAGCATTATCATGCTGAAACATGAGGTGATGGCGTACCTCAGGATCTCGTCACGGTATCTCAGTGCATTCAAATTTCCATTTATAAAATTAAATTGTGTTCGTTGTCCGTAGCGTGTGCCTGCCCATACCATAACCCCACCGCCATCATGTTCAAAACTTTCACATCAACAAACCGCTCGCCCACACGACACCATACACACTGTCTGTCATCTGCCCGGTACAGATGGAACCGAGATTCATCCGCAAAGAGCACACTTCTCCAGCGTGCCTGTGGCTATTGAAGGTGAGCATTTGTCACAATTTCATCACAATCTCTGACCACCCCGCAGGTGAAGAAGCTGGATGTGGAGGTCCTGGGCTGGCGTGGTTACACATGGTCTGCGGTTGTGAGGCCCATTGGACGTATTGCCAAATTCTCTAAAACGACGTTGGAAGTGGCTTATGGTAGAGCATTCAATTCTCTGGCAAACAGCTCTTGTGGACATTCCTGCAGTCAGCATGCCAATTGCACGCTCCCTAAAAACATCTGTGGCATTGTGTTGTGTGACAAAATTGCACATTTTAGAGTGGCCTTTTATTGTCCCCAGCATAAGGTGCACCTGTGTTATGAAAATGCTGTTTAATCAGCGTCTTGATATAGATAGATTGATTGATTGATAGATTAGATAGATAGATAGATAGATAGATAGATAGATAGATAGATAGATAGATAGATAGATAGATAGATAGATAGATAGATAGATAGATAGATAGATAGATAGATAGGTACTTTATTGATCCCAGAGGGGGACATTTCTTTGTCAAGCAGCTACAACAAAACACAGGGCAGGTGCAAAATGGCAGAACTAAAATACACAAAAGACAGATACACGATACATGATACATAGAGCGGCAGTATGAAAAAGTATAGAAATACAAGATATCTGGAGTGTAAAAAAGCTATAAAAAGACATTGCATAGTATGGTTAGTTGGCTGAATATGTACACTATACATTGGTGGATGTTGGATGGTTAACTATACTATACAGGTCGATGGCAGAGAAATACTTCAATAGCTAAAAATGCATATCATATGAGTGAGGTTAATAATAGTTTACTTAATAGACAGACTGGTTAAATGAACAGGTAAGTGAATATTTTGCATGGTTAAATTAGCTGTACAGGTAAATATACAGTTATATTTACAGGTAAGTAAATACTTGCATGGTTACATAAACTGTACAGGTAAATGACAGGAAGAGATACTTAAATAGCTAAATGTGTGTATGATATAATTTGGGGTAATAATAGTAATTCCCTTAAAATACAGTCTTTAGTGCGCAGGGTTTAATTACATTATATAGTCTAATGGCCGCCGGCAGGAAGGAAGGACCTCCTCCAACATACTCCTGAACTTATTTAGGCTTGCCATAACAAAAGGGTTGAATACTTATTGACATTTCAGCTTTTCATTTTTTATTTCTAAAAACATAATTCCACTTTGACATTATGGGGTATTGTGTGTAGATCAGTGACACAAAACCTGTAGGTGGGAATATTCACACACACACAACATACACACACACAAACACACACACAATCCCTGCATACATCAACTTCCAAACCCCTCTAGACAGTGTGTGTCTCACTGGCAGGAATATGGGTCAGATGCATCTCAATGTTTTATTGGTCCTCCATGGTTGAATGATGTTCAATGATTCAAGTGACTTTTCCTTAGATCGCTCGGTATCAGTGGTTCTGACAGCTATGACCCCTGACACATGAGGTCACAGCTGTGCTGGACACAGGTGTCACATCATCGTCAGCATCCTCCATATTTGTCATGATCTGTCAGTCAAAATGTTCTGTTTTGCAGGTTGCCATGATGGTGCCTATTATTTGTAAGGTCCTCATCCAGATCTTATGAAAATGTTCTGCTCTCAAAAACAATAACAGAAGACTTGCAAACGGTCATATATAGAAACATGGATAAGCATAGATAAACACACATACGCACACTTAAAAGAGAGTTTTACACACGCAAAATGTTCTAATAATTATCATGGTATAAACAGCACAATGGAAGAGAATTACAAAATACATTACTTTTTGGTTATTGCCTCAACTTTAAATAAAGCTGCTAGAACATTGTAATTTCAAAAACATGATTTTTTTCCTACATAATTGGCCTCAAATACTGTTGTTTACCTTTTCAATCAATTCAAGGAGAAAGTAAGGATAAAGTCTGAAATGTCTATCACAAGTTGTACGGTTACCCATTAGAACATTAATGTAACACTATGTAACAATAGTACAGTTACAGTACGTTACATTGTCATTACAGTTGTTCCTGGTAGTGTTCGTAGACGTGTAGGGTGTGGTAATAGTAACAGAAGTATCAGTAGTAGTAGGAGTAAGAGGATACTGTGTTCTCTGTTCTCTCTCCCTAGCACACATGGAGTATAAGCAGGAAGTATAAGCCGCCACTGCATCAGACGCAAAGAAAGAAGAGATATTGAGAGACCGACACTCAATTTTCTGCTCGTCTAAATACGGCTCCAATGAGAAAAATGCTGCAATTCACAACACGGCAAAGCTATTTCAAAGCAATTTCAGTTCAACAAAGAAATGGTTTTATCTGTGAAGAATTATTCTGACTACAATACAACTTGAAGTGATAGAGAAAACATTTTGGGAAAAAGGAGAGAAAGCAAGTAAACATAACATGCTACAAAAGGTTCATGCACTACAAACGTTTAAAGTTACATCTCTTGCATTTGGTGAAAGACCGCCTTTTGATAAATGTGACTTTGAAGCTATCCCTTTTCCCCAAGGACACACCCTTTTTTTTTGTCTGTTGTTGGGTTAAATTGGTCTGTCTGTCTGTCTCTCTCTCCTCCCACCCACTCCCTCTCCTCCTCCTCACTCTCTACATCTTTCTTCTTTCTTTTTCTCATAGTGTTGAAGGAGAGATGGTAGAGGGTCCAATGCCCACTGACCTGTCTCAGCCTATAACAATGTAGGCTTCTGATCCGGACCCTCCACTGACTGTGATGCAGGTTGCATACACACACACACACACACACACACACACACACACACACACACACACACACACACACACACACACACACACACACACACACACACACACACACACACACACACACACACTAACAGATTTCCTTTGGAACATGTTGTTTACAGCTTCAGCCAAAGACCCCTCAGGGTATAAGATAAAACATGAGTGAAG
The DNA here is from genome assembly GCA_023634145.1 of Thymallus thymallus. Taxonomy (NCBI): domain Eukaryota; kingdom Metazoa; phylum Chordata; class Actinopteri; order Salmoniformes; family Salmonidae; genus Thymallus; species Thymallus thymallus. Next base: position 22,086,529 of record CM042395.1, on the reverse strand, counting down.
TGGAGTGTTCTGATTGTTCTAAATTTGGTTCTGATTTGGCTTCTTTGAATAAATAGGAGGAAAGTAAAATATGAGTTAACGAACCATGTCAGTGGTGTATTTACTCCTTGGGGACAGATGTGTTGTTCCACCACGAAGGGGGCCTTCTTCAACACAAACCTGTCGATGTGCCCTTGAGCAAGGCACTTAACCCTAATTTGCTCCAGGGGCGCCGTACTACTATGGCTGACCCTCTATAACAACACATTTCCTTGCACCTATCCAGGTGTATGTGACAGTATATTCTCCTCATCATTGTGTAGCCTGTGACCCTGCTGTGTCTGAGAGACATACAGTCGTGGTCAAAGGATTTGAGAATGACACAAGTATTGGTCTCCACAAAGTTTGCTGCTTCAGTATCCTTAGATCTTTATGTCAGTAGTTACTATGGTACACTGAAGTGTAATCACAAGTATTCCATAAGTGTCAAAGGCTTTCATTGACAATGACATTCAGTTTATGCAAAGAGTCAATATTTGCAGTGTTGACCCTTCTTTTTCAAGACCTCTGCAATCCATCCTGGCATGCTGTCAATTTACTTCTGGGCCACATCCTGACTGATGGCAGGCCATTCTTGCATAATCAATGCTTGGAGTTTGTCAGAAGTTGTGGGTTTTCGTTTGTCCACCCGCCTCTTGAGGATCGACCACAAGTTCTCAATGGGATTAAGGTCTGGGGAGTTTCCTGGCCATGGACCCAAAATGTTGATGTTTTGTTCCCCGAGCCACTTAGTTATCACTTCTGCCTTATGGCAAGGTGCTCCATCATGCTGGAAAAGGCATTGGTCTTCACCAAACTGTTCTTGGATGGTTGGGAGAAGTTGCTCTCGGAGGATGTGTTGGTACCATTCTTTATTCATGGCTCTGTTCTTAGGCAAAATTGTGAGTGAGCCCACTCCCTTGGCTGAGAAGCAACCCCACACATGAATGGTCTCAGGATGCTTTACTGTTGGCATGACACAGGACTGATGGTAGCGCTCATCTTGTCTTCTCCAGACAAGGTGTTTTCCGGATGGCCCAAACAATCGGAAAGGGGATTAATCAGAGAAAATGACTCTACCCCCGTCCTCAGCAGTCCAATCCCTGTAACCTTTGCAGAATATCAGTCTGTCCCTGATGTTTTTCCTTGAGAGAAGTGGCTTCTCTGCTGCCCTTCTTGACACCAGGCCATCCTCCAAAAGTCTTAGCCTCACTGTGCGTGCAGATGCACTCACACCTGCCTGCTGCCATTCCTGAGCAAGCTCTGCACTGGTGGTGCCCCGATCCCGCAGCTGAATCAACTTTAGGAGACGGTCCTGGCGCTTGCTGGACTTTCTTGGGCGCCCTAACGCCTTCTTCACAACAATTTAACCTCTCTCCTTGAAGTTCTTGATGATCCGATAAACGGTTGATTTAGGTGCAATCTTACTAGCAGCAATATCCTTACCTGTGAAGCCCTTTTTGTGGAAAGCAATGATGAGGCACGTGCTTCCTTGCAGGTAACCATGGTTGACAGAGGAAGAACAATGATTTGCAATTTATTGCAATTCATCTGATCACTCTTCATGACATTCTGGAGTATATGCAAATTGCCATCATCAACACTGAGGCAGCAAACTTTGTGGAGACCAATACTTGTGTCATTCTCAAAACTTTTGACCACGACTGCAGGGTCTGTAATTGTAATAATATGTCTGACATGTGTTAGTGTTTCACTCTCCACCAACCCTGGACCAATACATACAGATATGAGTTCAATGTACTGTCACTGCAGTTCATACAGGTCACATAGACACACACGTACACGCACACACACACACACCGAAAGTGCACACACACAGACACGCCCATGTACGCTGTGATGTGAGTTTCATTGAATTGCAGCTTTCATAGCCTTCGTATTCCTCCACATCAGACAGAAAAGAGAACACCGTTACAACAAAAGACCTTAACTCAAGTGTGATATGATAGCTTGGCACGTCATCCAAGCATCCACCCAGCTGACGCACTATCTGCACAAACCTCTTACTGTAATAGCACTTTAAATAGCATTCAAGAAAAGTTCATCTACAATTTGAGAGCGTCATTCAATATCCACTCATAATTCCTTTAACTCTGCATCAGACTCAATGGTAGCTTTTCTGTAGAATTATCTGGGATTCGGTGCTCTGAAGTGCTGCCCACCCTAAAGTTAGAATCAGGAGGATGTGTTTTGTGCTGTCATGACGTGGGATGCATTGGAGGGCGTAGGATGGGGATGATGCTCAGGCTATCAAGGAAAATCGGAGCAAGAAGCATGACCGTATTCAGTTTTCACATCTGAATAATAATTATCTTCAGTTGAGGGCCTAATAAGGATAGTGTTACAACACATTTCACTGCACCTATCCAGTGTATGTGACAATGAAACATACTGTATATACTGAACAAAAATATAAATGCAACATATAAAGTGTTGGTCCCATATTTCATGAGCTGCAATTAAAGATCCCAGAAATGTTCCATACTCACAAAAAGCGTATTTCTCTCAAATTTTGTGCACACATTTGTTTACATCCCTGTTGGTGAGCATTTCTCCTTTGCCAAGATAATCTATCCACCTGTGCTGGGGAAAATAAAAGGACACTCTAAAATGTGCAGTTTTGTCACACAACACAATAACACTGATTTCTTAGGGAGTTTTGACGGAGCATGCAATTCGCATGCTGACTGCAGGAATGGCCAACAGAGCTGTTGGCATAGAATTTAATGATACTTTCTCTACCATAAGCTGCCTGTCGTTTTAGAGAATTTGGCATTATGTCCAACCGGCCTCACAACCGCACACCACATCCGGCTTCTTCATCTACAAGAACGTCTGAGACCAGCCACCCGGACAGCTGATAAAACTGTGGGTTTGCACAACCAAGGAATTCCTGCACAGACTGTCAGAAACCATGCTCGTCGTCCTCACCAGAGTCTTGACCTGACTGTAGTTCGACGTCGTAACCGACTTCAGTGGGCAAATGCTCACCTTCGATGGCCACTGGCACGCTGGAGAAGTGTGCTTATTAAGGATGAATCCCGGTTTCAACTGTACCGGGCAAATGGCAGACAGCGTGTATTGCGTTGTGTGGACGTGCGGTTTGCTGATGTCAACGTTGTGAACAGAGTGCCCCATGGTGGCGGTGGGGTTATGTTATGGGCAGGCATAAGCTGTGGACAACAAACACAATTGCATTTTATCGATGGCAATTTGAATGCACAGAGATACCGTGACGAGATCCTGAGGCCCATTGTCATGCCATTCATCCGCCACCATCACCTCATGTTTCAGCATGATAATGCACGGCCCCATGTCACAAGGATCTGTACACAGTTCCTGGAAGCTGAAAATGTTCCAGCTCTTCCATGGTCTGAATACTCACCCGACATGTTATGGATTGACGTGTACGACAGTGGGTTCCAGGTCCCGCCAATATCCAGCAACTTCGCACAGCCATTGAAGAGGAGTGGGACAACACTTTTGTTATATTTTTGTTCAGTATGTATGTATATACAGTTGAAGTCTACATACACTTAGGTTGAAGTCATTAAAACTCATTTTTCAACCACTCCACAGATGTTAACAAACTATAGTTTTGGCAAGTCGGTTAGGACATCTACTTTGTGCCTGACACAAGTAATTCTTCCAACAATTGTTTACAGACAGATTATTTCACTTATAATTCACTATATCACAATTTCAGTGGGTCAGACGTTTAAATACATAAAGTTGACTGTGCCTTTAAACAGCTTGGAAAATTCCAGAAAATTATGTCATGGCTTCAGACGCTTCTGATGGTCTAATTGACATAATTTGAGTCAATTGAAGGTGTACCTGTGTATGTATTTCAAGGCCTACCTTCAAACTCAGTGCCTCTTTGCTTGACATCATGGGAAAATCTAAATAAATCAGCCAATTTTTCTTTTGAGTCTGGATCTTCTATACAAAATAGTACGCAAGTATAAACACCATGGGACCACGCAGCCATTATACCGCTCAGGAAGGAGACGCGTTCTCTCCTAGAGATGAACGTACTTTGGTGCGAAAAGTGCAAATCAATCCCAGAACAACAGCAAAGGACCTTGTGAAGATGCTGGAGGAAACAGGTACAAAAGTATCTATTTCGACATAACCTGAAAGGCCGCTCAGCAAGGAAGAAGCCACTGCTCCAAAACCGCCATAAAAAAGCCAGACTAAGGTTTGCAACTGCACATAGGGACAAACCTCATACTTTTTGGAGAAATGTCTTCTGGTCTGATAGAACTGTTTTTTATTTATTTAACCAGGCAAGTCAGTTAAGAACAAATTCCTAGGAACAGTGGGTTAACTGCCTTGTTCAGGGGCAGAACAACAGATTTTCACCTTGTCAGCTCGGTGATTCAATCCAGCAACCTTTCAATTACGGGCCCAACACTCTAACCACTAGGCTACCTGACGACCTGTCCTAGATAGTTTGCCAGTGGGCTGGAATTTTTATCGGACAGTGGAATGATGTACTTCGAATTGCTTGGAAATGGAAGGATGTACTTCGAATTGCTTGGAAATGGATTTGTAAACCTCACAGACTCATGGACATCAATAATCTTTCTTCTGAGGGCCTCGGGTAGGTCTTTTGAACACTGATGTGGTTAAGTCCAAACCAGACCAATTTTCATATCTTTATGGAAGGCTGGACCCTTTCTTTCTAATGTTTTCTATTCATTTGCACATGTTTTGGTACTCCTAATTCAAATTTTAGCAATTTTAATGTGATGTTAAAGGTAGGGGTGTACTAACTTTATCCCCATAAGGAAAAGGCATTTTTGTTTATTTTAATTGCATAACATTTTCAACGTTTTTTGTTTTTTGTGTGTGATTTGTTAAATTGGGTAACCTTTATCTGTCAATAGCGTTGAAGTGAAGATTACATATCAATCTGTCCAAATATGTAAAATAAAAGAGAACTTTCTAGGGGGTGAACTTACTTTTTCACAGGACTGTATATTACTTTTTTTACACATTCTGAAAAGAAAACTCCCAACAACTATAAAAAAAAACTCAAGGAGAGAAAGAATGGAAGCTAATGAGATCCAATCAAATCCTATCACATTTATTTGGGTGATAGAAATAATATCCCATTTGATTGTCAGTACAACATTAAAGAGAGGAGGTCAAAAAAGGGATGTGGGGAAGAAAATAGATGTGTGTGCTGCATTTAATTGAGGTTTTTGAAACAATAAACATATGTCCCTAAGTGAGACAATTCTGTCGATATTGACAAACCAGAAGGAAAAAAATAACAACTTTTCATGAGATCAGATGAAAGATCTCTAAAATAACTCAAGAGTAAATTATCATTTCAAACGTTTCTTTATTTTAACTATTTTCTACATTGTACTGTAGATTAATAGTGAAGACATCAACACTACAGTTTCATCATTCATCATACCATTTCTTCAAGAACTTGAAGAAATGTTCAAAGTTCTTGACATTTTCCGTATTGACTGACCTTCATGTCTTAAAGTAAGGATGGACTGTTGTTTCTCTTTGCTTATTTGAGCTGTTCTTGCCACAATATAGACTTGGTCTTTTACCAAATAGGGGCTATCTTCTGTATACCAACCCTACCTTGCCACAACACAACTGATTGTCTAAAACACATTAAGAAGGAAAGAAATTCCACAAATTAACTTTTAACAAGGCACACCTGTTAATTGAAATGTATTCCAGGTGACTACCTCATGAAGCTGGTTGAGAGAATGCCAAGAGTGTGCAAAGCTGTGATCAAGGCAAAGGGTGGCTACTTTGAATAATTTGTTTATTTTTGCATACTACATGATTCCATAAGTGTTATTTCATAGTTTTGATGTCTTCACTATTATTATACAATGTAGAAAATAGTAAAACTAAAGAAAAACCCTTGAATGAGTCGGTGTGTTCAAACTTTTGACTGGTACTGTCCCATCTCTTGTTGAGGGTGCACATCTCATTGTCCTGTCATCAAACTCCTAGTGCATCCTAATCTTCACGTCATAAATTGGTCTTGGATATGTGCCATGTCACTTCAGCCCAGTTTATTCCACTCAAGAGTGATGTTGTTTATTCGTTGGAGATAAAAAAAAAACTAAATTAAATGCCACTGCTATTGTGATTTTTTTCAAGCAATCATAAATATTGTTTAAAATGGGCGATGACAGCTTATAGTGACGTGTCTGTCCGTGCGCATTTCCAGAATGGTGATTTGGAGACTTTTGTGACTCGCCCTGCCCATCCTTGTACGCCGCGTTATAAAAATCGCGCCCATTAGAAGGTACCCTCCAGGACGCACAGGAGCAGAAAACGCCAGCGGACAACTTCTATCTAAACCATCCTTTAACCCTCAACTCAATGTAAGTACTGCTATTACATCTATAGGCATCATTTAAACAAGATTAGTTTAGGATCTTTTTTTTTTCAACCAATTTCATTTTCTTCACTGAAACTGACATTTTTAAACAATGAATCTGAGGATGTCAAAGAAATATAAATGACATTTTAAACAACAACAAGAGATCATTATATGGTATCCTCCAGTTAAGTTTTTCCTGGTATACATTTGATAAGATGTCATACCCTGAGCAATTCAGAGTCTTGGCAATGAAATGGTAATATGGTACAAATTAGTTTTCTATTTTGATTCCTCAATGTTAAAGATGCATCCTAACTTGGGTACCTTGCTGGGCGCACTGACGCTCCTCGTCTGGACCTTTATATGCATCGGGACGCTCGCGGAAGGCTACCCGGTCAAACCAGAAAACCCCGGCGAAGATGCGCCGGCGGAGGAACTTGACAAGTATTACTCCACTCTCAGACATTACATCAACCTCATCACAAGGCAGAGGTGAGTGCTTTGGTGTTCTAAATGAATAAATTATAGGGCTGAAAGTTTTGTTTGTGAATACCCTTATTCTTTTATGAGTAAGCCAAAGGCCTAATTTATTAAACATTAGCGCCTTTCATATAAACAAATAACAGCCCAAACCCGAAAGTGCTGTAGGCCTACAAATGAGCACATCAAAGAAACAGCAAATACATGGAAGTGAAGTAATCAAATGATTAATATCAAACTATATATCAGACTACTGTACATCTAAAACTCAGAAACTCAATAACTAACTATCTTGGGGTGTAAATATGTGGGACCCCTTTAAAGTGAATTAACCCATGTGTAGCTAAAATTGAACTCTGGTTTGTAGGCCTAATAATGGTGTTATTACTTGCTCTAGTCCAAATATCAACTAATCCAATCATGAATTCAGGAGAATAAAATAATAAAGATCAGTGACATAAAACAGAGGTAAACTTGTCGTTAAGTATGCTGTGTGTTGTCTGTATAAAACATCTTTAACTCCACAGCAGTACCCCATTGATGCTTAATTAGCGACATACCACAGATAAGGCTATTCACCCTCCGTTCAGTCACACTCTATTCACAAATCTCAGTGTGAAATTAGTCTTATTTTATGTATTTATTACCAGGTAAATTGACAGAGAACACATTCTCATTTACAGCAACAACCTGGGGAATAGTTACAGGGGAGAGGAGGGGGGATGAAATGAGCCAATTGGAAGCTTGGGTTGATTAAGTGGCCGTGATGGTATGAGGGCCAGATTGGGAATTTAGCCAAGAAACCGGAGTTAACACCCCTACTCTTACGATAAGTGCCACAGGATCTTTAGTGATCACAGAGAGTCAGTACACCAATCACTGCCCTGGGGAAATAGGATATATACAGTATATATTTTGTATTATTTTTTACCAGGGAAAGAGTGCCTCCTACTGGCCCTACAAAACCACTTCCAGCAGCATCTGTTCTAGCATCCAGGGACCGACCATGACGAACACTGCTTAGCTTTAGAGGCTACAATCATTACAATCTTCAGCTTTTATTGTGAATGTGTTTCTTCTGTTAGAGTCTTGCTGTTATGAGTGGGAAAGGGACATTACAAATTCCAATAGGACTTATTTTCAGAAGAGCAGAGTTGACAACAAACAAAACAATTGTTTCTTGTTATACAGAAGGGCTCTAAGGACAGGTCTTTGTAACCAGACATACATTCATATTGGCTCTAGAACATTTATAGTGGGGTAAGTTATCTTATGGGGGTAGTACAGAAGGTCTAGTTCCTGAAGTTTAGTTAATGAGAAGTATGAAATTCCTGTCTCACCATCTCCTGTTTCTCTCTCATGACATCTTTATGTCTCTCTCTCTCTCTCTCTCTCTCTCTCTCTCTCTTTCTCTGAATTCAATTCAATTCAAGGGCTTTATTGGCATGGGAAACATATGTTAACATTGTCAAAGCAAGTGAAGTAGATAATAAACAAAAGTGAAATAAACAATAAAAAATTTACAGTAAACATTACACTCACAGAAGTTCCAAAACAATAAAGACATTTCAAATGTCATATTATGTATATTTACAGTGTTGTAACGATGTGCAAATAGTTAAAGTACAAAGGGAAAATAAATAAACATAAATATGGGATGTATTTACAATGGTGTTTGTTCTTCACTGGTTGCCATTTTCTTGTGGCAACAGGTCACAAATCTTGCTGCTGTGATTGCACACTGTGGTATTTCACCCAATAGATATGGGAGTTTATCAAAATTGTGTTTGTTTTCAATTCTTTGTGGATCTGTGTAATCTGAGGGAAATATGTGTCTCTAATATGGTCATACATTTGGCATGAGGTTAGGAAGTGATGCTCAGTTTCCACCTCATTTTATGGGCAGTGTGCATATAGCCAGTCTGTACATAGTCAAAGCTTTCTTTATGTTTGGGTCAGTCAAAGTGTTCAGGTATTCTGCCCCTGTGTACTCTCTGTTTAGGACCAAATAGTATTCTAGTTGACTCTGTTTTTTTGTTAATTCTTTCCAATGTGTCAAGTAATTATCTTTTTGTTTTCTCATGATTTGGTTGGGTCTAATTGTGTTTCTGTCCTGGGGCTCTGTGGGCCCCAGGACCAGTTTGCTTAGGGGACTCTTCTCCAGGTTCATCTCTCTGTGGGTGATGGTTTTGTTATGGAAGGTTTGGGAATCTCTCTCTCTCTCTCTCTCTCTCTCTTTCTCTATCTCAGGTATGGAAAGAGGTCCAGCCCTGACACACTGGATTCACTGATCTCAGAATTGCTGCTGAAGGAGAGCACAGATACGCTCCCACAGTCCAGGTACTGTCACTTTGTGTGTGTGTGTGTGTTTACATCTGTGTGTAACTAATATTTTGTAGCGAGTAAAGTGTATATTTGTGAGTGATCCAATTGTTTTAGCAGTGCATTGCATGCATGTGCCTAAATATTGATGTTCTTAGACAAAACACTATTTGAATGGATCTGTTCCTCTGGTCTAATGGCAGTTTGCACATAATCGTTATTTGACACTTGATATGATTTGTTCCTCCCCAGATATGATGAACCATCATTGTGGTAACCGTGTCACTGTCCCCGCCCAGCACCCTACCATTGCCACGACAATATAATGACCTCACCACCATGGCCACCTCACCATGGCCGATGCCCCATCCTAACAACCCCATCTAGCACCCCCCATCCTCCATCCAGAGGCTACTCCTGTGCCAGATAACTAACTGCACATATACAGAGTCTTATTTAGTCACCTGTACATTGGTAAGTCAGGGGAGAGAATTGTTGATTGTATGATAAAACTGTGCTATTAAATATTCATTATGTAACGGATCTACTTCTTTGCTGTTATTGTAAACTTATTTTAAATGAATCTTTAGCCAAGATAGGAAATTAAGGTTCCTCCTGGCTTTGTCCATTATACTGAATAGATAGTGCGTCTTTAAATATATGTGCAACTCACACTCACAACACGCATCTTTGCAATCCCTGGAGAGGTACTAGAAACCAGTTCGTACTCAACTCTTTTCAGGACAATGGCAATTTGGTGGCTAAGGGCGCACTCTTGTGGTTGATATGTTTTACTGCATTTAACACGACGAAGGTGTTAACTATCCTGAAGTCAGAGTAGCTACTGGCCAGCCAGGTAGCCTCTCTCACATAGTGTTGATGAAAAAAGTGATACAAAATATTATACTATAATTGGGAAATTTGTAATGAACTGTTCCTTGGAATGGAATAACCTTGCAGTGGAGGCTGCTGAGTGGAGGATGGCTCATAAAAAAGTCTGGAACGGAGCAAATGGAATGGCATCAAACACATGGAATCCTCGTGATTGATGTATTTGATACCATTCAACCTATTCCACTCCAGCCATTACCACGAGCCCGTCCTCCCCAAATAAGGTGCCACCAGCCTCCGGTGTTGGTAAACTTTTGTCATATTACCCAACATCAAGTCAACATTGAATCATTGTCATACCAACAAATGCAGAATGAGTAGACTGCTATTGGAGGGGAATATAGACATATTTAAGACAGAAAAGAAAGTCAAGGTGAGGGAAATGTTGTGAATTTTGACTGACTATTTCTGACTGATATGATTTTTGTTATGATGAATTCTGAACTAAAACTAGCTACCTATTTTGAAATCTCAGTTCAAGTGCAAATTAATGTCTACTAGGAAATAGGACCTTGTGATTTCAGCCTGTCATATTTGGTAAACAATGTACATTCAGCACTGCAGGCTATTACTACAGCTAGTCCGAAATTGTACATAGAAACCACATTCCTAATCATGTCCTCTAATTCCTAGTTAATCCCATTTTATAATTCCCACCCAATTTAATTCCATTAACTAAGCACGCCATTGTCTACTAATGTAATGATCCACAGTACATAACATTGTAGCCTATTCCATAGCCTACTTCACACATGTAGACTGATAGGCAAGGCTATTACATATATTCCCATGACTGAAGAGTTGAGAATGAAACAATCACAATGTTTAACATTCAATTCTATCATCGTTCACATTCTGAATGGTTACACTGTATCCATCGTTGCATGTGGGGGATGGACTTGACTATGATTCCGACGTACGTCACCAGTAGGGGCGCGGTCTAATGGTTTGATTGACATCGTTGATTCACGGATAGTTAGCTGTGGGACCACGACAGCTGAGGGGGTTTGAATTTCCAACCGGGACAGCCACAGAGGATCACCGCTAACTTACACACAATTACAGGTAAGTCACGTCCTATAGATATGGTCTAAATGGGCGATTAAAGTTAATTCTGGAAATAAACTTTATGTGGATGGAAAAGGGGACTTTTTCGCCTCAAAGATGGATTTAGCGCATAAGGAAGTGCAGCCCTGTGTGCTTCCCCTGCTGTGTGGCTGTGGGAGCTTTATAGGGAAGGGCTTATCGCTCGTCCAATGTGATTGCCTTGCTCATGCTTTGAGTGCTTATTCTATGCCTTTTCTCCACAGTATCTTGACTCTGTGAAAGCCTATATAATAATACTCTACAAATGTGCCGGCTACAATGCCCTGGATGGGTAACAAAAATGGCCGCACGTGTGTGAAGAGATCACTGCAATCTCGAACAATTGACAGCAAAAACGGCCCGGTAATTTGGCACGCCTGTGGACCACTTGTAGGCCCAATCGTTATTTCCCGGATATCGATCTATTTCTATGTGCTGCAACTGGATCTGTGCGTGTATTTCTCGCGCCGCTGATAGGACCAGCAGAGAAAAGGGGCTGTATTGAGAAGAGGAGCGTGGCGTACAGCGATTAGATAGGCTATAGACACGCCCGTGCCAGGCAGGGAATGAGGCAACCTTGTTTGTTTGTTGACAATCAGGCATTGTTTATTTGTGCTGAGCTGGCGAATGGACGTGGGTCGGGTCGGGTATAGCTGTGGCTTGGCAGAGTTTGGCCTGAGGCAGAGGGCAGTAGACTCATCCTAATGATTTTTCTCTCCTCCGATTGTTCTGAGTGTGTGGAGTGTAGAATACTGTATGTCACTACTTAGATGACCTCTTAATCCTGACCATCTGAATTTGATGAGGATATCATTCATTATAAAAAATCTTTAGGTGAATGAACCTTTTACCTGTAAGCAATTGTATTTTTTTTGTCATGGTGTCACTGGGTTGTTTTTATACTCTGGGCCATTTGGGTCTTTTTCTGTCTGGGCTGGGCCTAGAGGTGGAGGAGGGGAAACTCCTGTTAAATAATCAACATCCTGGGGGATCATTCTGCGAGGGGCTGGAGTAGCCCCATGATGTTAATGTAGGCCTATGGCACTATACCAATAAATGCATATTTATTTTCTTCCTTGGGTGATTATAATAGCCTATAACACGACTGGATAGTTTAAAGCTAATCACCAAAGGAATGAGGGTTGCAATCAGTCTGTCTCAAAGATCCAATGCAGCTGTTTTTATCTCTATAATTTCTGGGTAACAATTAAGTACCTTACTGTGATTGTTTTTATGGTCAAGAAGTAACAGCTTCTTAGCAAATACCAATTTCCCAAGCAAACATTTTTGTGGGGAGGGGAACACTGAAAACTAGCTGTTATTGCCAGAGAGGTTTGGAGTGTGTGTGTGTGTGTGTGTGTGTGTGTGTGATATATATATATATATATATATATATATATATATATATATATATACATACATACAGTGGGGAGAACAAGTATTTGATACACTGCCGATTTTGCAGGTTTTCCTACTTACAAAGCATGTAGAGGTCTGTAATTTTTATCATAGGTACAGGTCTGTGAGAGCTGAAATTCTTACTGGTTGGTAGGTGATCAAATACTTATGTCATGCAATAAAATGCAAATTAATTATTAAAAAATCATACAATGTGATTTTCTGGATTTTTGTTTTAGATTCTGTCTCGCACAGTTGAAGTGTACCTATGATAAAAATTACAGACCTCTACATGCTTTGTAAGTAAGAAAACCTGCAAAATCGGCAGTGTATCAAATACCTGTTCTCCCCACTGTATATAGTTGAAGTCGGAAGTTTATACACCTTAGCCAAATACATTTAAACTCAGTTTTTCACAATTCCTGACATTTAATCCTAGTAAAAATTCCCTGTCTTAGGTCAGTTAGGATCACCACTTTATTTTAAGAATGTGAAATGTCAGAATAATAGCAGAGAGAATGATTTATTTCAGCTTTTATTTCTTTCATCACATTCCCAGTGGGTCAGAAGTTTACATACACTTAATTAGTATTTGGTAGCGTTGCCTTTAAATAGTTTAACTTGGGTCAAACATTTCGGGTAGCCTTCCACAAGCTTCCCACAATAAGTTGGGTGAATTTTGTTGTGTAACTGAGTAAGGTTTGTAGGCCTTCTTGCTCAGACGCTTTTTCAGTTCTGCCCACAAATGTTCTATAGGATTGAGGTCAGGGATTTGTGATGGCCACTCCAATACCTTGACTTTGTTGTCCTTAAGCCATTTTGCCACAACTTTGGAAGTATGCTTGGGGTCATTGTCTATTTGGAAAACCCATTTGCGACCAAGCTTTAACTTCCTGACTGATGTCTTGAGATGTTGCTTCAATATATACACATAATTTTCCTTCCTCTTGATGCCATCTATTTTGTGAAGTGCACCAGTCCCTCCTGCAGCAAAGCACCCCCACAACACTTCCTTAGCGGTATGACGGCTGCGTGGTCCCATGCTGTTTATGCTTGCGTACCATTGTTTCTACAGATGAACGTGGTACCTTCAGGCATTTGGACATTTCTCCCAAGGATGAACCAGACTTGTGGAGGTCTACAATTTTTTTTCTGAGGTCTTTACTGATTTCTTTTGGGTTTCCCATGATGTCGAGCAAAGACTCACTGAGTTTGAAGGTAGGCCTTGAAATACATCCACAGATACACCTCAAATTGACTCAAATGATGTCAATTAGCCTATCAGAAGCTTCTAAAGCAATGACATAATTTTCTGGAATTTTCCAAGCTGTTTAAAGGCACAGTCAACTTAGTGTATGTAAACTTCTGACCCACTGGAATTGTGATATAGTCAATTATAAGTGAAATAATCTGTCTGTAAACAATTGTTGGAAGAATTACTTGTGTCAAGCACAAAGTAGATGTCTTAACCGACTTGCCAAAACTATAGTTTGTTAACATGAAATCTGTGGAGTGGTTGAAAAATGAGTTTTAATGACTTCAACCTAAGTGTATGTAAACTTCCGACTTCAATGTAAAATGTTGTTTTCATGAGCTGAAATAAAATTACATATGCACATTTCTCCTTTGCCAAGATCATCCATCTACCTGACAGATGTGGCATATCAAGTAGCTGATTAAACAGTAGCTGCTCCTTGTGCTGTGGACAATATAAGGCCACTCTAAAATGTGCAGTTTTGTCACACAACACAATGCCACAGATGTCTCAAGTTTTGAGGGAGTGCGCAATTGGCATGCTGACTGCAGGAATATTCCCCAGAGCTGTTGAATGTTAATTTCTCTACCATAAACTGCCCCCAATGTCATTTTAGAGAATTTTAGAGAATAAATACAAATACAAAGGGACTTTTGTGCTTCTATTTTAGAGTGGTCTTTTCAATGCAATCTTTGTAAGTCACATGTAAGTGTCAAGTGTAGGCACAACCTCTCACACCCACAGAGGCATAGGGCCGTCTCAAATGGCACCATATTCCCTATATACTGCACTACTTTTGACCAGAGCTGTATGGCCCCTCTTCAAAAGTAGTGCATAATATAGGGAATAGGGTGCATTTGGGATTCATAAACAGTCTGGAGCTGGACTTGGTAACTGTATATGTGGATGTTATGACATCTGTTAGAATATAGCAGATATTAGCTGTTAACAACCTAGCTTTCCTAATTCCATTCAGCCTGAGAAGAGAGACACACACACACACACACACACACACACACACTTTACCCCCTCATTTTGTGGGCAGTGTGCACATAGCCTGTCTTCTCTTGAGAGCCAGGTCTGCCTATGGTGGGCTTTATCAATAGCAAGGCTATGCTCACTGAGTCTGTACATAGTCAAAGATTTCCTTAATTTTGGGTCAGTCACAGTGGTCAGGTATACTCTCTGTTTAGAGCCAAATAGCATGCTAGTTTGCGCAGTTTTTTTGTAAATTCTTTCCAATGTGTCAAGTAATTTTCTCATAATTTGGTTGGGTCTAATTGTGTTGCTGTCTTGGGGCTCTGTGGGGTCTGTTTGTGAACAAAGCCCCAGGACCAGCTTGCTGAGGGGACTCTTCTCCAGGTTCATCTCTCTGTAGGTGATGGCTTTGTTATGGAAGGTTTGGGAATCGCTTCCTTCTCGCTCGCTTGCTCTCTCTCTCTCTCTCTCTCGCTCTCTTTCTATCTCTCTCGAGCAAGTCTCCTTTAATTATTTAAAACACATGTATTTCGGATATCAGAAAAATATCATGATATTATTTGAATAGTGAAATAATTTCAAACAGGGGCGGCCCTGGATGTTCTGTCGCCCTAGGCAACACAATAACCTGCCGCCCTCCGGAACCCCTGATCGGCTACTACACCGGAGGGCGGCAGCCAATTGTCAAAATTCCGCCCCAAATTCAAGTGCCGCCCTAAGCGATCGCCGAATCTTGCCTAATGGGTGGGCCTGCCCTGATTTCAAATGCCCATCCATAGAAGTTGGTAGGAGCCCTTAGAGGAGAGAGGCTGGAGGAAGACAGTAGCTGGTAGGAGCCCTTAGAGGAGAGAGGCTGGAGGAAGACAGTAGCTGGTAGGAGCCCTTAGAGGAGAGAGGCTGGAGGAAGACAGTAGCTGGTAGGAGCCCTTAGAGGAGAGAGGCTGGAGGAAGACAGTAGCTGGTAGGAGCCCTTAGAGGAGAGAGGCTGGAGGAAGACAGTAGCTGTTAGGAGCCCTTAGAGGAGAGAGGCTGGAGGAAGACAGTAGCTGGTAGGAGCCCTTAGAGGAGAGAGGCTGGAGGAAGACAGTAGCTGGTAGGAGCCCTTAGAGGAGAGAGACTGGAGGAAGACAGTAGCTGGTAGGAGCCCTTAGAGGAGAGAGACTGGAGGAAGACAGTAGCTGGTAGGAGCCCTTAGAGGAGAGAGGCTGGAGGGAGACAGTAGCTGGTAGGAGCCCTTAGAGGAGAGAGACTGGAGGAAGACAGTAGCTGGTAGGAGCCCTTAGAGGAGAGAGACTGGAGGAAGACAGTAGCTGGTAGGAGCCCTTAGAGGAGAGAGGCTGGAGGAAGACAGTAGCTGGTAGGAGCCCTTAGAGGAGAGAGACTGGAGGAAGACAGTAGCTGGTAGGAGCCCTTAGAGGAGAGAGACTGGAGGAAGACAGTAGCTGGTAGGAGCCCTTAGAGGAGAGAGGCTGGAGGAAGACAGTAGCTGGTAGGAGCCCTTAGAGGAGAGAGGCTGGAGGAAGACAGTAGCTGGTAGGAGCCCATAGAGGAGAGAGGCTGGAGGAAGACAGTAGCTGTGACACCATGAGTTATGTCATAAGATGTTGCTGGTTAAGGGCTGGGGGTTTTGATGAGCGGTGTGTGTGTGTGTGTGCTGGGGGTTGTGATGAGCGGTGTATGCAGGGGATTGTGAACTTGTGATGACCTGTGGTCAGGATGTAACTGTGTCACAAGCAGATCAAACAATGAGCATTAAATGACAGCGCATTGATTTTGCATATAAAAATAATTTTGCATACATTTTCGTACAAATTATCTTGGGGATAGTTCGTCCAACCCTTACACACACACAGTCAACGCTGCTGTTCTATTTCTATACTATATATTCAACTGTGCTACCAAGACACAGTCCACTTTATATTGTAAATACAGTCACACTTGCACATTCATCATTGATACTATATATCCTATTGTGTACATACCAGTTGTATTACTATGTATACAACCTTCTTACTTACTTGTTATTTTTGATTATTATTGATATTTGTACTGCCTTGTTGAGGGCGCTTGCAAGTAAGCATTTCACGGCACCGTTTATACCTGATGTCAACTGTGTACGTGACAAATAAATTTGATTTGACTCTGGATAAGAACGTCTTCTTAAAATGACTCAAATATAAATGTAATGGGGATGGTATTGATACATATGATTATTGTTGTATGTAATGGTTATGGGATTGACACCTATGACTTGTTGTTTTAAGATGGCAGTGTACTCTTCTAGAGGCACACCGTCTGACCTACTGGGGCTGGTGGTAGTGAGTTCTCTCTGTCTCTGTGTGTGTTTGGTTGTAGAGAAGTCATTTGGGATTGGATAAACAGGCAGCGGGGAACAAAACATCGACATTTTGGGTCCATGGCCAGGAAACTTCCTAGACCTTAATCCCATTGAGAACTTGTGGTCGATCCTCGAGGCGGTTGGACAAACAAACCCACAACTTCTGACAAACTCCAAGCATTGATTATGCAAGAATGGCCTGCCATCAGTCAGGATGTGGCCCAGAAGTTAATTGACAGCATGCCAGGGCAGATTACAAAGGTCTTGAAAAAGAAGGGTCAACACTGCAAAGATTGACTCTTTGCATAAACTGAATGTCGTTGTCAATGAAAGCCTTTGACACTTATGGAATACTTGTAATTATACTTCAGTGTAACATTGTTGCTACTGACATAAAGATCTAAGAACACTGAAGCAGCAATCTTTGTGGAGACAAATACTTCTCAAATAAGTCTCAAAACTTTTGACCACGACTGTACAGGCTATAGTAGCAATGTTGCAATAAAGTTCACTAATTGCTTTGCGCTACCCCAGGAGTCCTAGCAGCCAGCCCTGCTCGGGAGGACTATGTGGCTCCAAGGCAATCTGGATTACTGGCCTCCTTTGTGATTCTTAATTGACTGAGAGAAACCCAGAGTCCTCTCTGGCTCTGCGTCCTTGTGCTGGGGAGATGGAGAGAGAGCGAGAAAAGGGTCATCCTCAGTAGCTTGTGTGTGCATGAATGGACATTGCCGTAAGATGCAGATTATGTGTGTTTCATTTGACATTTGAAGATGTAACATGGTAAAGTGCAGTTAAATAAATCGAGCATTCACAGAGACTGAGTATCAAGAAACTTGAGGATGAGGATTACAATTTCTAACATTTCGATGAGGATTACAATTTCTAACATTTCGATGAGGATTACAATTTCTAACATTTCGATGAGGATTACAATTTCTAACATTTTGATTTAGATCTCAGTCTAGTATTTGTCCTCCCATAAGGATCACCAGAATGAACGTCTGTGTTGCATGCTATTTCTGAATGATTCCCTATGCTTTTAATGCTGTGTGTGGAGACACACACACACACACACACACACACTTGCACGTGTAACAGAGATGATCTGCGATGGCGTTTTGCACAAAAACAGACACTGATCCTTCATAATCCCTCCATCACGAGCTGTCCGTCAGCAAGGGGAGGGCTCTGGTTGGTTGTTGGTTCACACCCGTCCCTGACCAGCCAATGGCTTTGTGCTGGTGACCACTTCCTTCTGCTGCTTTCTGTACTCTCTGTGCTCAAAATGAATGATTTTGTATGTTTGTGTATGCAGAGGCTGCCTCTATCCTTCTCTGTAGGCTACGCGTTCGCTCCCACCTTCTTCTCTCCTTCTCAGGGGTGCACCCACTCTGTCCTCTCTACAAAGGCCCTTCTCTCTCCCTGAAGTGTGTCCTCTCAACCCTGTCCTCTCAACTTGTTCACTCTTTTCCTCTCCTCCCCTCTCCTAAGACCTTAGTGGCTCCTCATCTCGTATCCTCCTCTCCTCCTCTAAGAGCTTACTCTGTGCCCTTTCCTCTCCTCTCCTAAGACCTTAGTCTCCTCCTCTCGTCTCGTCTCGTCTCGTCTACTCTCCTCTTCTCGTCTCCTCCTCTGCTCTCCTAAGACCTTAGTGTCTCCTCGTCTCCTCGTCTAAGAGCTTACTCTGCCCTCGCCTCCTCTTTTAAGACCAACAACATTTGCCATCTCTCTATCCTCTCCACTTCTCTAAGTCTACTCTTCCTCTTCTCATTCTCTCTTTCCCTTCCACTTCTTTGTGTCCTCTATCCCCCTCTCTCTCCCTCCTATTTTCTCCTTCTTTAAGTGTCCTCTCTCTCCTCTCCACTTCTTTAAGTGTCCTCTCTTCAATTCAATTCAATTGGCATAGGAAACATGTGTACATTTCCAAAACAAGTGAAATAGATATTAAACAAGGAAAATGAAAAATGTATGTTCTGGTGCAATTTGAAGATCAGAAAATCAGACAGCCCCACAGTAGAATTGCTTATCTATTTATCTAGTCGGCTCGTGTGTTCTATGCAATAGAAATATTACTCTCGGCCTCCGGAGTGGCGCAGCGGTATCGTCATGGTTAAACATGTTACTGTTCAGCAATTCACCATGAGTGCATAGGGGAGTGGGGCTAAATGTAACACAGGTCAGTTGTAGGTAAAATGCCACCCTACCTCAAATGTTTTGGCGGAGTGACTTAAAGAATTGTGATGAGTAGTGGCAATCAGGGAAAGTGTTGGGGGAAAAATTGGTGTTGAAGTGGTTTTTGTGAACCGGGTGGCGGTTTACCTCCAAGTTACCCTAACAGGGAGGCCTACATTATATTAACTGTGTTTATGCAAGTTTTTGGGGGGCATCAAATTCTTCAATAGGATGCTAACTAGTTAAAAGGTTACATTTGGGTGGTTAGCTAATGGTTAGCCCAGTAGGGTAAATGCAGGTAGGCTTCAGACTATTTATTTATAGCCACTATGCTACATCACATGGGCTACAGAGACCATGCATAGGCTATATGGCATCTATATTTATAGACTCAGTCCTCCATTTCAACCCCCCATCCCCCCACGCTAACATTCCCCCCACTGCTACACATATTTTCAGAGGAAACACTGCACTGTGGTGTCTCACTTAATAGATATGGGAGTCTATCAAGATTGGATTTGTTTTCAAATTCTTTGTGGGTCTGTGTAATCTGAGGGAAGTATGTGTCTCTTATATGGTCATACATTTGGCACATCTCTCGCTTTCAATTTCAATTCAACTCTCTCGCTCTCTCTCTACTGTAATGGGCCAATTAGCACCAACACGATGGATGGGCCACAAATGAGCAAATCCAATGGAGAGAAAGACTGATATGAAGGAGGTGTGTGGTGAAATAAAGTGCTGGCCATTAAAACCAGGAAGTGGGGTTGAAATGAACTGGTCTGTAATGTCCTGTGATCTGCTTGCATTGCCAGTCAGAGACTGAAGGTGCGTTCGTATATTTGCTGATGAATTTACGAACGAATAACACCCGTTAAATATTGCAAAAGTAGTACTCTATATAGAGAGTAGGGTGCCTTTTGGGACACAAAGATTATATATTTTTATTTTAATTTAACTAGGCAAGTCAGTTAAGAACAAATTCTTATTTACAATGACGACCTACGTGCAGGATCAGCCATAGTAGTACGGCGCCCCTGGAGCAAATTAGTGTTAAGTGCCATTCTCAAGAGCACATTGACAGGTTTTTCACCTTGTCGGCTCGGGTATTCGAACCATCGACCTTTTGGTTACTGGCCCAACGCTCTAACCGCTAGGCTACTTGCCCACGTATTTATCGCTATTCTATGGTGGCCGTACTTGTTATCATATTGAGACACAGTGGAGTTGTGAGCTGAGGGTCAAAGTTCATCAGTGGGGTTTGACCTCCTTGGTCATCTAAGATAGGGTTTCAGAATTCTGGTATCTTTCCCAAAGTTCCACAGGTTTACAGAAATCCTTGTTGGAAGATTCCTGGAATCAAGGTGAACTGAGCAGGAAATCCGGGAATCCTCCAACCATTATTTTTGGAAGACCTTAAAAAGTTACTGGAATGTTGCAACCCTAATCTCAGATTAAGGAGCAAGACCTGTTGCCATGGCTAAGACCAAAGCAGACCACAGCAGACCTGTTGCCAGGGCTAAGCCCAAAGCAGACCACAGCAGACCTGTTGCCAGGGCTAAGCCCAAAGCAGACCACAGCAGACCTGTTGCCATGGCTAATACCAAAGCAGACCACAGCAGTGGGCGGTTATTTCTGCTAGTTCTAATCAAAACATTTCTTCTAACCCATTTCATTAGAGTTATTCAGAGTTTAATGCTGCTGAGTGTTTATTAAAAAGCTACTGTTTACCACAGTCAATGGACCTGGGATGGAGGGAGGAGGTTAGAGAGGGAGGATGATCGAGAGCAGGAATGGAAGAAGAGAAATGGAGAGAGGAAATACTAAATGCATAACCTTCCCTGTCATTCTCACATAATGGAGGACAATGACATTTGGATTGAATGACATTTATACTGTCTGGGACTATATGGCACATGATGATGATGATGATGATGATGATGATGATGATGATTTAATCGACGTCCTGAGTGGCTGTGGACACAATGACCTCCATCAGTGTTGTGCTGGAGGAACAATGGACCCCATCAGTGTTGTGCTGGAGGAACAATGGACCCCATCAGTGTTGTGCTGGAGGAACAATGGACCCCATCAGTGTTGTGCTGGAGGAACAATGGACCCCATCAGTGTTGTGCTGGAGGAACAATGGACCCCATCAGTGTTGTGCTGGAGGAACAATGGACCCCATCAGTGTTGTGCTGGAGGAACAATGGCCCTGATCAGTGCCTGGGATCCCTGTCCTAGTCTGTCCTCCTCGGGACAAGAAAGATATGACCCGTCAGAGAGAGGGATTGAGTGTGAGATACAGATTGTGTAAACTGGTCATAAGCATTGTCTGATGTGTTCTCTCTCCCCCCCTTCTCTCTCTCTTTCCCCTAAACTCTCCGCCTCTCTCTCCCTCCCTCTCCCCCTCTCCAGGGTTGACGGATGAGTATACTGTAGAAGACCAGGGAGGGTTTGGGTTAACCGTCAGACACAGGTAAAATCACCACCTGTTCTCTTGTTTATCCCTACAGGTGTCATTATACTGTAGGTCCTGAGAGTGTATTATCTGTCTGTCTGAGAGTGTATTATCTGTCTTTCTGAGGGTTATGGGTATTTGTACTGCAATTATTTGGGTTTGTGTGTCACTGTTTATGCTATATGGTTTGTGTGTGTGTTTATAAGCATCTGTGTGCTTGCATGCGTGTGTGTGTGTGTGTTTGAAAAAGAGAGAGAGAGAAGTATGTCTGTTTGTATATGAACAAGTGTTTGTGTGGGTGTGATGCACTGAATGTGCCAAGAGTGTTAAGCCGGTCTCAAGGCTGGTCCTTGAAGGTAATCTCTCTCCCTGGTCTAGACTGATGTTATCAAAGCAGAGTGGTGTTGCCATTGCTACTACCACTATATGACTGTAGCATTGTGTTGCCCCTGGCTATTACCACTATCTGCCTTGTCTCTACAGTTCGACCTGACAACCCAGTCACGACCATGATCGCAGGTAGAGGAAGACATCCCCTGTATCTCCAGCCGTTAAACACCTGTATAACGCTAATATAATGCTGATGTGAGAACGCAGGCTAATGTTACCTCATCACTGTTCCATATCGCTAACCAGTGTTAAACACTCACCAAACATCCAAACCCTGGAGCCTTCAGTTTAATGGCCCCCCTTTTTCAATCAACTGCTTTTCATGACACTATTATTCATCCCATGATGCTTTGCTCACATTATCTTCTTCAGGGCTCTATCTTTACAGTCAATCTGTGCTTTGATTTGTTTATTAAGGTTTTTTAAACGTGAAATTAAATTGAGTGCATGTATCAGATATAATGTCTTCTAGAGATCTACCGCATTGATAGAGAATCACACATTGAGAGAGAATTCAGAGCAGATTCCGTAATACTGTGTTTTTGCGGTCAGATTAAAGTCCTGCTCAGATTTACTGTGGATGGCGGTGGGGTTTACTGGGTAGAGGGAGGGGGTGGGGCTTACTGGGAAGCGAGAGGGGGGTGGGGCTTACTGGGAAGCGAGAGGGGGGTGGGGCTTACTGGGAAGCGAGAGGGGGGTGGGGCTTACTGGGAAGCGAGAGGGGGGTGGGGCTTACTGGGAAGCGAGAGGGGGGTGGGGCTTACTGGGAAGCGAGAGGGGGGTGGGGCTTACTGGGAAGCGAGAGGGGGGTGGGGCTTACTGGGAAGAGAGGGGGGTGGAGCTTACTGGGAAGAGAGGGGTGTGGGTCTGACTGGGAAGATAGATAGGTAGGTAGGTACTTACTTTATTGATCCGAGATGGGGGTGGGTCTGACTGGGAATAGGGAGGGAGGGAGGTAGCTAGCTACATTTGCTCTGATTCTAAGCACTTTTAGCTAGCTAGCCAACTAACTAGCGATTAGCATTAGCAGCTAACACATTTTATTTTAGCCACAACTTGCTAAGAAAAGACAAACTAGCTGTTTGCAGACAGTAAGATGCACAATTATAGGACGCTTGGGGATTTATACACTACTCAAAAAAATTAAGGGAACACTTAAACAACACAATGTAACTCCAAGTCAATCACACTTCTGTGAAATCAAACTGTCCACTTAGGAAGCAACACTGATTGACAATAAATTTCACATGCTGTTGTGCAAATGGAATAGACAACAGGTGGAAATAATAGGCAATTAGCAAGACACCCCCAATAAAGGAGTGGTTCTGCAGGTGGTGACCACAGACCACTTCTCAGTTCCTATGCTTCCTGGCTGATGGTTTGGTCACTTTTGAATGCTGGTGGTGTTTTCACTCTAGTGGTAGCATGAGACGGAGTCTACAACCCACACAAGTGGCTCAGGTAGTGCAGCTCATCCAGGATGGCACATCAATGCGAGCTGTGGCAAGAAGGTTTGCTGTGTCTGTCAGCGTAGTGTCCAGAGCATGGAGGCGCTACCAGGAGTCAGGCCAGTACATCAGGAGACGTGGAGGAGGCCGTAGGAGGGCAACAACCCAGCAGCAGGACCGCTACCTCCGCCTTTGTGCAAGGAGGAGCAGGAGGAGCCAGAGCCCTGCAAAATGACCTCCAGCAGGCCACAAATGTGCATGTGTCTGCTCAAACGGTCAGAAACAGACTCCCATGAGGGCCCGACGTCCACAGGTGGGGATTGTGCTTACAGCCCAACACCGTGCAGGATGTTTGGCATTTGACAGAGAACACCAAGATTGGCAAATTCGCCACTGGCGCCCTGTGCTCTTCACAGATGAAAGCAGGTTCACACTGAGCACGTGACAGACGTGACAGAGTCTGGAGACACCGTGGAGAACGTTCTGCTGCCTGCAACATCCTCCAGCATGACCGGTTTGGCGGTGGGTCAGTCATGGTGTGGGGTGGCATTTATTTGGGGGGCCGCACAGCCCTCCATGTGCTCGCCAGAGGTAGCTTGACTGCCATTAGGTACAGAGATGAGATCCTCAGACCCCTTGTGAGACCATATGCTGGTGCGGTTGGCCCTGGGTTCCTCCTAATGCAAGACAATGCTAGACCTCACGTGGCTGGAGTGTGTCAGCAGTTCAGCAGAGGAAGGCATTGATGCTATGGACTGGCCCACCCGTTCCCCAGACCTGAATCCAATTGAGCACATCTGGGACATCATGTCTCGCTCCATCCACCAACGCCACGTTGCACCACAGACTGTCCAGGAGTTGGCGGATGCTTTAGTCCAGGTCTGGGAGGAGATCCCTCAGGAGACCATCCGCCACCTCATCAGGAGCATGCCCAGGCGTTGTAGGGAGGTCATACAGGCACGTGGAGGCCACACACACTACTGAGCCTCATTTTGACTTGTTTTACATCAAAGTTGGATCAGCCTGTAGTGTGGTTTTCCACATTAATTTTGAGTGTGACTCCAAATCCAGACTCCATGGGTTGATACATTTGATTTCCATTGATCATTTTTGTGATTTTGTTGTCAGCACATTCAACTATGTAAAGAAAAAAGTATTTAATAAGATTATTTCATTCATTCAGATCTAGGATGTGTTATTTTAGTGTTCCCTTAATTTTTTTGAGCAGTGTATTAAGAAGCAAAGTGGAAATTCACATTGTTGTCACCAACATCTTGTTGCATCTGACTATGCAGACAGAGTGAACAGCACAGCAAGTGCTCGTCACATGGGAAGTGGCATGGCGAGGGAGGGGAATGTATGTTTATTTATTTTCCCTTTTGTACTTTAACTATTTGCACATCGTTACAACAATGTATATAGACATAATAGGACATTTTTGTATGTTTTTTTATTATTTTGGAACTTTTGTGAGTAATGTTTTCTGCACATTTAGTTTTTTTGTTTATTTAACTTTTGTTTATCTATTTCACTTGCTTTGGCAACGTAAACATATGTTTCCCATGTCAATAAATCCCCTTAAATTGAAATTGAATTGAAATTGAGAAACGACTTAAGTAGCAAACAGAGTAAATTATAAGAGCGAACATTACTGTCGCCTGAGTGGCGTATCATATTTAACAAACCGAACATTGAGATAACGGTATAGAAGGTAAAGTAAAAACGGTATAGATAGATAGATAGATAGATAGGCAGGTACTTTATTGATCCCCGGCGTGTGTGACTGAAGGGGGGCTGATCGAGGTGGTCACTGGTTGAAGGGAGGGGGATATGGGCCGGTGGAATTGTGAGGGTAGTGGGGTGTGGGGGCAGACTCAAACGAACCCTCAACAGCAGGAGAGGATTTTGGGATTAGGTGTGAGGTGGGGCTAGGAGTGTGTGTGGTGGGGGCGAGGTATTAAAGGGAGTGTTGAGGGAGGGGATTGACAGTTACTGAATATGTGTCCACATCTGTGTGAGCCAGCTATCTGTCTCCATCTCATTGTCTCCGTTTGACTCCTCCCTTTCTCCTCTTTATTTCCTCCTACTTCTATTTTTTTCTCCTCTTTTATCGCCTGTCTTTCATTTCCTATCTCCTATCTCTCTCGCTCATCTCTCATCTATCTCTCGCTCATCTCTCATCTCCTATCTATTTTCTCCGTTAAATTGTTTCTCTGTCTTTCTGTCTCTCTTTCTCTGTCCTCTGTATCATTCTCTCTGTGTTTAGAGACTTGCTCATTGTGTAGTGGAGGGAGGGAGGGAGGGAGGGAGGGAGGGAGAGACTTTCAATATACATTCCTAATTTACTCAAGTGTTTCCTTTATTTTGGAAATTCTTGTGTGTGTGTGTGTGTGTGTGTGGGCGCACTCACACAAGTACTAAGAATACCTCTTTAGATCATGGTTTAAATTAGAGTTGGTAGAAGGAGAGAGAGACGGTCGGTAATTCGACCATGATTACTACAAGTTTAGACAGCTGGCCACTAGACTAACTTACCAATCTAATTGAGTGATTGTCAGTGACTGACATAATGACAAGAGGAAAACTGCTGATGCACAACCACATTTTGAAATCGCACCTTGTACTATTCCAACTCAACAGTAAGTTGAGACCTTGACTGAGTTCCTAAACATTTGTAATTTTGTGGGAAATTGATCCGCGGGCCTACAGAAGGGGGGCGGGGCCTGCAGTTGTTCATCTCTGATCTACAGTATGTGTGGCTTTCTCACTCCCATCTCTGTATTCCATATCTACATTAACTAACCCATCTCTCTCTTTCCCTTCCTCTCTCCCCACAGCGATGCAGCAGGTGTTGGATAACCTGGGGGAGCTGCCCACCTCCACGGGGGCCAAAGACATCGACCTCATCTTCCTCAGGGGCATCATGGAAAGTCCTATTGTACGGTCACTCACCAAGGTAGCATACACACATAGGTAACACAGAGACTGACTCACACACTGACCACAGGCTGGCAGGCAGCAGCGTGCTCCTCGCTAAGGTACTAATCTATCAGTGTGCTAATATGTAACACAACATCCCCCCCCCCCCCCCCGATGGCGCGCGCACACACACACAAGCTCATTCCAACCCTTAAAAGTGCACTGATTTGACATTCATATTCAGCCCTTGGTGGGGTCTGTTAGTCACTGCTTGACAAGATTATGTCAGCAGCTCTCCCAGTCCCGTCATAGACTGATACTCTGACTACTGGGGTGATCTCCTGCCCCGAGTTAGTCAGCATTGGCGTGCCGCCATAATGTTCATTCTGGGCAAGTGGGAGAGTGTTTGTCATTCCACTGACAGAAAGAGAGAGGGGGGAGAGAGCGAGAATGAGCCAGAGAGATGAGTTTGACTTCCTCATCACAATACAACCACTGAACCCTCACTCAACAACTCAATTTACTGACACCAACGCCACACAAGTCTACACAATGGTGAGGGAACCCAACCACACACAACAATGACTACAACCCTTCTATATACCATTGTACAACTTCCTCCTATGTCTGTACAGTATGTGACCCCTATAACCTTTCACCTCTGACCCCTGCAGGCCCACGAGCGATTGGAGGACTTGAGGCTGGAGGCGGTGCAGGACAACAACATGGAGCTGGTCACAGACATCTTGGGTGACATCACCGCCCTCAGCGTCCGTGATGACAGCGCAGCGGAACTCTCCCGAATCCTCCAGGAGCCCCACTTCCAGGTGCGTAACCCAGTCACTAAAGTTAAAGGTTATAGTTGATGCTAATGGCCTACATTCTAAACTGACCCCATAGCCTTTGTTTATTCCTTGGTTTTTCTTGTGAATCTGAAAGTATTGCCTATGAGCAATATAGATATACCCCCCCTCTATTCATCGTGTGCATGAACTCTACACGGTGTTGAAAACATTCCACAAGGATGCACAAACCGGTGCTCCTACTACCATACCACAAATCTTTTGTCTTGCCCATTTACCCTCTGAATGGCACACATACACAATCCATGTCTCAATTGGGTCAAGGCTTAAAAATGCTTCTTTAACCTGTATCCTCACCTTCATCTACACTGATTGTGACATCAATAAGGGATCATAGCTTTTTTGACTACCCTTAGTAGGGCTGACACGAGTTAGTCGTTTTGTCGATTATTTGGTCGATAGGCTTTTGGTTGACCAAGATTTTTTTTTTTTTGTCAAGCAGTAGCAAATGTATATATATTTTCTTATGGCACACGAGACACCTGTCTGATTTGCGCTCATCCCAATGAATCCATTGCGGAGGCCGAGACTTATCCATTGGGGAGGCCGAGACTTATCCATTGGGGAGGCCGAGACTTATCCATTGGGGAGGCCGAGACTTATCCATTGGGGAGGCCGAGACTTATCCATTGGGGAGGCCGAGACTTATCCATTGGGGAGGCCGCGGGGATGGCACAGTCCATTAAAAAGGGTAGTGTGGCTAAAATGCGCAATGCATGTCTATCTCCAGAATGCGCTCTCCCTCCCGCCAATTTGTGCACATTCATTGTTTCATAACTTCTTTGTGTGAATTGTTTGTGTTTGATTGTTAGTGTCTATCAATTACCCATTGCATATATCACCAATAGTACATTTACCTTTAATTCCTATAATTTCTAATCTACATTTGTTTGGTTACGGTCGTTTATGTTAATGCATTCAATATATTATTATTCCAGTCTTACTGTTCTCATTGTCGGAGTGGGCATGTTGTTTGCAGAGCGCACAGCCTATCCTTGGTTTATTTTATTCCATTTACGGGTTTTGTCAAATTAGTAATTGTCTTTTGTTTGGAGCGCTCCTGTCAATATTGAGTAAGGGCGCGCACCTGATTACGCATAAAAGTAGGTCTATAGGCTACCTGGCCTGCGTGCAAATTTAGGCATATAAATGTGCCCATTTGGGGATCTGATAGTATTTCTGATTGGCTTAACGCACCACCACTTATGAGCTGTGGAGCTTCTTAAAAATAATGTTTTCTTCACCTCAAATAGCAAGCAAACAAAGTCTGTTTTTACATCCATTGAGATTGACAATAGTTCCTCAATGTATATATATTTCCAGCTCTCTCACTTTTCGAAACCACTCAGCATGAAAGAGAAAAATATCATGCTCTGATTCAGTGGAAACATCATAAAATAGGCCTACCTGATGACCTCTTATCCCTTGGCAAATAGCCTACAGCGGTGTCTGTCCCGGGCTCACTGGTGCAGGAATCTCTGAGGACCCAGAATATTTTATACAATGTTGCAAGTTTACTAGCTCAAGCTTCATCCTGACCTAAGTTGATTGTTGATATAATGTTTCAAGTTCGTTGCAGACAGGAGCGATAGGAGGATGGTCAGGTTAAGGATTTTTTCTTCTGGTCATCTAGATCTCTGGCTCCCTCTTAAGTCATTTGTGTGTTATTTCATAAAACAGTATGCTTAAAGCATCAGACAAGCTCAATGCATATAGTTGATTTTATTAAAACATATAAGGTGTGTCTATATATGGAAAATACACTTTTTTTTTATTTTAATTTCTACCAATCAATTGGTCAGACCACCACAGTTTTTTGTTTTTTGTTGGGGACAGCCATAACCCTTGGGCAAAAGATGTGCTGAACATTGTATGATGTTATTAAATGCTGGTTCTATTTTAGTACATAAATGGTTCTATACATGTATGCATCTCAACCCTTATTATGAAAGGATAAAATCCCTCCCCTAGAATACTGACCTCCATCCATGGACTAAGAGGGATTTTCAGAGTGTGGACCAATAAGATTTATATCTTTTAGCAGGGAATATCTCTGCTTCAATCAGAAGCATGCATGCTATCAGCTCAAAGATAAGACTTTGATGACCTACTGAGAGAGAAGCTGGAGAGCCAGAGAGAGTGTGACAGGGAGATGGGGAAAGTGATTAATTGACAGTGATCTTAAATCTGGAATCCTTAATCAGGGATCCAAACCCTTCGTTTTTCGACGATATTCGCCTATTTGATCTCAATAGGCCATCCATGTGAATCGTGTAGATCCGAAGAAGAAAAAATGTGTGGCTGGGGAGGGGGATCTGTTTCTCATATCGAAATCATTGACTGCGAACAGAATGCACCACTACACGTTATATCCTCCTGCTTACAAGCAAGAACTCAAAACAGGAATTACCAATACGGAAATGGTCCGATGAAGTGGATGCTAAACTACAGGACTGTTTCGCTAGCACAGATTGGAATATGTTCCGAGATTATGTTACAGCCTTATTCTAAAATAGATTTTTTTTTATTCTCATCAATCTACACACAATACCTCATAATGACAAAGCAAAAGAATGTATAACCCCCCCCGCACTGCTATTTTCAGTTTTCTCCAGAGATGTTCGATCGGGTTCAAGTCCGGGCTCTGGCTGGGCCAGTGAAGGACATTCAGAGACTTGTCACGAAGCCATTCCTGCATTGTCTTGGCTGTGTGCTTAGACTTGTTGTCCTGTTGGAAGGTGAACCTTCGTCCCAGTCTGAGGTCCTGAGCGCTCTGGAGCAGGTTTTCATCAAGGGTCTCTCTGTACTTTGTGCCATTAATCTTTCCCTCGATCCTGAATAGTCTCTCAGTCCCTTCTGCTAAAGAACTACCCACAGCATGATGCTGCCATCACCATGCTTCAGCGTAGGGATGGTGCCAGGTTTCCTCCAGACATGACGATTGGCATTCAGGCGTTAGGTGCCTTTTGGCAAATTCCAAGCAGGCTGTCATGTGGCTTCCATCTGGCCACTACCATAAAGGCCTGAATGGTGGAGTACTGCAGAGATGGTTGCCCTTCTGTAAGGTTCTCCCATCTCCACAGAGGAACTCTGTCAGAGTGACTTTCAGGTTCTTGGTCACCTGCCTGATCAATGACCTTCTCCCCTGATTGCTCAGTTTGGCCGGGCGACAAGCTCTAGCAAGAGTCTTTGTGGTTCCAAACTTCTTCCATTTAAGAATGATGGAGGTCACTGTGTTCTTGGTGAACTTCAATGCTGCAGAAATATATTGGTACCCTTCCCCAGATCTGTGCCTTGACACAATCCTGTCTCGGAGCTCTACTGACAATTCCTTCAACCTCATGGCTTGGTTTTTGCTCTGACATGCACTGTCAACTGTGGGACCTTTATATAGACAAGTGTGTGCCCTTCCAAATCATGTCCAATCAATTGAATTTACCACAGGTTTACTCCAATCAAGTTGTAGAAACATCTCAAGGATGATCAATGGAAACAGGATGCACCTGATCTCAATTTCGAGTCTCATAGCAAAGGGTCTGAATACTTATGAAAATAAGTAAATCTAAAAAATAAATACATTTTGAACGCAATGTTCATAACCCAACCAGAAGCTAAAGGCTAGAGCTGCTGCTTTCAAGGAGTGGGACACTAATCCGGACGCTAATAAGACCGTTACGCCCTCAGACAAACCATCAAACAGGAAAAGAATACAGGACTAAGATCGAATTCCACCAACTGGCTCTGAAGCTTGTCGAATGTGTCAGCGCTTACAAACAATCATGTAGTAGAAAGGGAAACCCAGCCGCGAGCTGCCCAATGACGTCAGCCTACCAGACAGGCTAAATGCCTTCTGTGCTCGCATCGATTCAAGCAAAACTGAACCATGCATGAGAGCACCAGCTGTTCCGGATGACTGTGTGATCACACTCTCCATAGCCTATGTCAGTAAGACCTTTTAAATAGATTAACATTCACAAGGCTAGACAGATTTCCAGGATGCGTACTCCGAGCATACCAGGCAGTGTCAGAGGAAGGCCCTAAAAGTTGTCAAACTCCAGCCACCCATGTCTGGAACCGAAAGGACCATGAACAGCTTCTACCCCCAAGCCATAAGACTGCTAAATAGTTAGTCCGGTTAACTATTTCACTATCTGCATTGACTCTTTTTGCACTAACTTTTTTGACACATACGCTTCTGCTACTGTTTATTATCTGTCACTTTATTCCAAATTATATGTACATATCTACCTCAGTGACCTGGTACCCCTGCACACTGACTCGGTACTGGTACACCCTGTATATAGCCAAGTTATAGTTACGCATTGTGCTTTTTATTATTACGCATTTTACTTTATTTCACTATTTTCTTTCTCTCTGTTTTGTTGGGAAGGCCCGTAATTAAGCATTTCACTGTTAGTCTACACCTGCTGTTTATGAAGCATGTGCCAAATAACATTTTATTTGATATCAAACAGAGTTCAGAGTGTCAGATATGTCATATCAGAATGAGTGCTTCATCTAATATCACGTGTGACAGCTGCGATCAGCCAGCCGCATCCCCTACCAGCCGCCACCTGCTTCTCTCCATCTGCTTTTTCTGTGCATCTCCATCAGTTTCACATTTAATTTAGCCGTGATGGTGAGCTGGGGTCTGAAGACACTTATTGGTAATTTTGTTTCTAATTATTGGAGCAGCTCGCAGCTTGTTAGAACCAAGAGCACAGGACAGTTTGACTAGGCTTTGTTGTCACGCAGCCTCTGAGGAAAGGGAAAATGGGATACCTAGTCAGTTGTACAACTGAATGCATTCAACTGAGATGTCTTTTGTATTTAAGCTAACCCCTCAATCAGTTCCATAACAGAGCACAGTGACAGTCATGCTTGCACCTTTACATCACTGAAAATCGCGTATCTCTAGCCTAAAAACATTCAAAGGTTGTGCCCACTATTACCGCTGGTACCTTTCCTTTCCCCTTTCTACCACAATTCACACACATTTTATATACCATAAACCTTGCGTACCGCTAATTGTTGGTTTGATATTAAACAACCTTGTTTAGTCATGTTACCTAGCTAGCTAACAACCTGCTAACAACCTGGTAACTTGACCAATAGGCTATGCACAAATTTGGATGGCACAGGAAGAACAGAAAAGAGATTGATAGCCCACTCAGAGAGATGTGCTTCAAAGGTAGGATGCATATGCCATATCTTAAGCAAAAATCTATTTATTTTTCTGGTGTTCCTTAAATTCTGTTTGGTGCTTAACTTTTCTATGTTGGGAGCAGTGTGAAGTTAAATTCAATGTGTTGTATTAAATATAGTATCAGGGACAGGTTTTTATGTAACACACATGCAGAACGTATAGAAAACAGGAACAGACGTCCTGGGGGCGGGGAAAACAGGGTGCTACATCATTTTGTATAAAACATTTGTGGTATCACAATTTAGGCCTACTACTTCAGTATCGTGATCCTTGGCCTGGTATCGCCTCCTTAGTCAAATGTTGGTATTGTGAAAATAAGCACATATTTGGGCCCTCATAAGTTTGCATCCCTGTTAATGGTCAAACTGCAAACAAGGAACACTGTTTTTTCCCTCTGACATCATTGCATGTGTGATAGAACAGCAGCATATGTACTGCTCCGCTTCATCAACAAAACAATAACAACCTGTTTCCCGTACTGCAAATTCCATCTTTAAGAGAAAACACAATTGATAACCTTAATGTTTCTCTTCTCTTCCCTTTCCCTCTCTCTATCTCTCCTCCTCTCTCCATCTCTCCGTCCCCCTCTCTCCAACTCTCCACCTCTCCGTCCCCCTCTCTCCAACTCCCCCTCTCTCTATCTCTCCATCTCTCTCCCTCTCAGTCGCTCCTTGAGGCCCACGACATGGTAGCATCTAAGTGCTATGAGGCCGTGCCCCAAGCTGAGTTGTCTAATGAGGCGTTGGTGAACAGTTCCCTGATGCAGGCCGATGCTGTACGCATGATCGGCATCCGCAAGAAGGCTGGAGAACCACTGGTGAGAGAGTGAGGGATGGAAAGTTTGTGTGCATTTTGTTCCTGGTTGCATTTGTGTATGCGTTTCTATATCTTTGCAATTATTTCGTTAACCATCTGTTCCTTCCCTCTCTCAGGGAGTGACGTTCAGAGTGGAGAAGGAGGAGCTAGTCATCGCTAGGATCCTCCACGGAGGAATGATTGACAGGCAGGGTCTGCTGCACGTGGGTGACATCATAAAGGAAGTGAATGGGCGGGACGTAGGGAACAACCCCACTGAGCTGCAGGAGATGCTGAAGGACTGCAGCGGAGGAATCACTCTGAAGATACTGCCTAGTTATAGAGATGCACCCGCCCCACCACAGGTACACACGCTCATACAAACACAGCACATAAAGGAACACACTCATGGCACACTCTCACACTCAAGCATTCATTCTCTGTCTCTCCTTCTTTCTCACCCGTCACACATACTCCATCACTTAAGCAGCCACCTGGATGCTTTCAATCATGCAGGTCCACAAACACACACACTCACAGACATTAGAGGCTGCTGCCTATAGACATTAGAAATCACTGGCTACTTTAAGAAATGGAACACTAGCCACTTTAATAATGTTTCTGTATCTTGCATTACTCATCTCATATGTATATACTGTATTCTATACTATTTTACTGTATCTTAGTCCAATGCCGCTCGTCCATATATGTATATATTCTTAATCCATTCCTTACTTAGATTTATGTGTATTTGGGTATATGTTGTGAAACTGTTAGATATTTTTGAATTGTCGGAGCTAGAAGAACAAGCATTTCGCTTCACCCGCAATAACATCTGCTGAACACGTGTATGTGACCAATAACATTTGATTTGATTTGAGACTGCTCCTATTTGGCTGTGTAACAGCTGCAGATGTTTGGTGGTGGTGGTGGGGGACTGGTGGTGAAGTGAGTCTTGGGGCTGTCCCAGAATGCCCTGCTCTGGATTCTGAACCCTGGCTGAGAGCCCTATTAATAACACTATACATGATATCTGGGCCAGGGAGAGACCCACACGTAGACATGTACACCCACACACGCGTGCACATAGACCCAGACACACAGAAAAACACACACACATACCAACTGACACACACACACGCATGCATGCATGCTCTTACTGAACAGACACACACACACACCAACACTGTACATGCTCACACACACTATCTCAAATGTCACACACACATCCAGTCCGGATCTTGTTTTAGTGTTTCTGTCTGGCTGCCAGTGTAAGCTGACAGTGCCCAAACCACGCACCTCTCTTGGCAAATACCTCTGTTGGCATGATGTGAACGCCTGTGGTCTGTCCTGCACTAGATATCTCATCTTGTGTGTGTGCATGAGTGCGCACTATAAACATGCACTTTAAACCCAAACTTCATTCTTATCTCTAACACTTCAAAACACCAATCCTTCCACTAACCTTGTCTACCTAGCTGTTGTGTATAGATATTGACTGTATGTAGTTAGTTTGGTTGTAGAAGCACCATTGATTTAACATCAAACCTCCCTTTTCTCAGGTGTACGTGCAACCACACTTTGACTACGATCCAGCCAATGACCATCTGATCCCGTGCAGAGAGGCGGGGATTGGCTTCAAGAGGGGGGACCTCCTTCAGATCGTCAACAGGGAGGACCCCAACTGGTGGCAGGTGATGATGGTGGTTATCCTCAACAACAACAATAAATCGTTTTTTTCTACTGGTTTTATATTGGTTTGCAACTTCTACTGGTTTTCTACTAGTTGTTTACTGGTTGGGTGAGACCGTTGTTCTGATGTCTGGTGTGCTCTCCTGTGCTAGGCGTGTCATGTGGTTGGTGGAGCCACTGGACTGATCCCCAGTCAGTTCCTGGAGGAGAAGAGGAAAGCCTTCGTCCCACGAGACTTTGACGGCTCAGGTACGGCTTGACTTTGCCTGCTAGCTCCATTCTCAGCTAGATGAGCAAAACTGAGCTGACTGGCAACTTTGAGTGGACCTTTTACATAATGTAGCCAATGACTGCTTGGATTTGAATCAGTGTAGAGCACTTACTTTGAATTGTTTAGTTGGTCTGCCACTGTGAGGTAGCTTGCCTGCCAGGCTGAGGTCAATGAGGTCATGAGATAATTAGGCAGTAGTGCTCCATAGAATGGGTTATGGTGCCCCCTTCTGGCCTTCAGATGCAAAGACCGATGGGGAAGATGCTTTCTCCTATATTGATGTGTGAATATGTGTGTGCTACAGGGATCCTGTGCGGTACGATAACTGGAAAGAAGAAGAAAAAGATGATGTACCTAACAGCCATGAATGCAGGTGAGCATTCATACTCGTCTCTCATTGGCTGATTCTGTCATGACTCATTCTTCTAATTGGTTTTGTGCTGGGCTTCCAGACTGTAGTTCCCCATTTACTAATCAGCATTTTACGTCCCCATTCCCTTCTTTTATTGACTGACAACCGTACATTCTCCTCTGTGATTGGCTGATGGCAGAGTTTGACAGGCACGAGCTGCAGATCTATGAGGAGGTGGCGAAGATGCCCCCGTTCCAGAGGAAGACTCTGGTTCTAATTGGAGCCCAGGGGGTGGGCCGCCGCAGCCTCAAGAACCGACTGGTGGTCCTCAACCCAACATGTTTCGGAACCACCATCCCTTGTGAGTTTAGAACCCATACCGTTCTAATTCTATTTCTAATCCCTCTACAGAACCTAATAGACCACAGTACTCTCAGGACACTGTCAGAACAGACAGAAACCCTGGAGAACGTTTAAATTGCCTGCTTTATGTCAGCATGTCTCGTGATCTTCCCCGTTGCGCCACTGTTCTTCTCGCATTCATGTTCATTCTCTCTCCCACCTCCCTTTCTCTTCTGTTTTTCTCTTCTTGCCCCCACACATCCTTCCTCCTTCTCTCTCTCTTCTTGTCTCTCCCTCCCCTGCTCCTCCCTCAGTCACCTCCCGGCGTCCCCGTGACGATGAGCTGGATGGTAAGTCGTACCGGTTTGTGACGAGGACGGAGATGGAGGCGGACGTGAAGGCGGGCGGCTACCTGGAGCATGGCGAGTACGACGGGAACCTCTACGGAACCAAGATGGATTCCATCCACGAGGTGGTAGACACGGGGCGCACCTGCATCCTGGACGTCAACCCACAGGTCACAATGAAATAAAATAAAACTTTTATTTAAAGTGCATTTAAAAAGCGCAAAATATATATATACTGTATATATATATATATTTTTTAAAAGACTCTAGAATCCTAGTATGAGATACTGTACATGGTCTGGCTGTCTCTATCTGT
Organism: Thymallus thymallus; assembly: GCA_023634145.1. Lineage (NCBI taxonomy): Eukaryota > Metazoa > Chordata > Actinopteri > Salmoniformes > Salmonidae > Thymallus > Thymallus thymallus. The sequence goes on along the minus strand of CM042395.1, from coordinate 22,049,795 downwards.
ATGTCTGTGGATGTCTTTATCATCTTTAGCTGGTTCACTGACCCTCTCTGTCTGGACTGTAGGCTCTGAAGGTACTAAAGACGGCAGAGTTCATGCCGTATGTGGTGTTCATCGCAGCACCAGAGTTTGAGACACTCAAGGCCATGCACAACGCTACGGTGGACGCTGGAATCACCACCAAACAACTCACGGTCAGGACCTTTTCCTGTGCATAGACACTGAGCCACTTATTCCCAGAGTATTTTCACATGTTGCTTTCTGGTATCCTTCCATTGTTATGTGATTGTTGTTTTTTTATGAACATTGTCTCGCGAGTGTACTGTGCTTGTTATCCACTGCTTCTCAGGAAGATGCACACACAGAGTGGGAGAGAGAGCGACAGACACACACACTCACCCTCTGTCTCTGTCTCTGTCAGGATGTGGATTTGAGGAAGACTGTTGATGAGAGTGCTCGTATCCAGAGGGCCTACAACCACTACTTCGACTTATCCATCACCAATGATAACCTGGACCGCGCCTTTGAGATGCTACAGGCTGCCGTCGACAAACTCCGCTCCGAACCACAGTGGGTCCCCGTCAACTGGGTCTACTGAACCGCAACTGGACACAGTCTGACTGGTCTACTTGACCGTGCATGTGTTCGACCACAGAGACAGGGGAAAGGAAAGGAGAAAGGGACTTTGACCAACTGCCTCGTCCCTCCTCTCTCCCTTCGCCCTGCACACAATGCAACATTTTTCTACTTGAACCTCAAAGGGAAATAGTTCTTATTTATTTTAATATTTGTAACTTTTTACGAAATCTCTTTCTATTCATACCAAAGTGGAATGAAAAAAGAAAAAGGCCCAACATCAAGGTCATATTTATTTATGTTTTTTTCTAGTTGGTCCTCTGAGAATGAATTGTTTTTCTTCTTCTCCGAGGACTGCTCTAGAAAGAGTTTTTATTATTGTTATATCAACACAGTTCAAGAATGAAGATGAGAAACTATGGAATATTCCAGAACTAGCTCTGTGTTGCCAAGGAAACCTGTTTACGGCTTTCGTCATTGCCATGACCACTAGCGTGTCTCAGTCCAAATCCTGTGAAACCCCCTCTTGTGATTGTCGTAGGACCTCCCACCCCCCCCTCCAAAGAAAATCCCCTACAGTTACCTGTAGTATGTACTGTAGTTGGCTACCCCTTGATCTGTTTCTTTACCTCTTTAGAATTGAATTGAGCAAAAATGTACTTGTCTGAATATCTATCCCTCACACAAAGAGAATGAAGCAAAAAAGCTTTACACTTTACATTGTAGTATTGAATATAAGGATCAAAACACTGTGTTTCACTCAAGTCTGAGTTGTCTGTACTTGTATTTTATTACTGTAAGATTCACTGTCTTTTGTTGCTATTATCTTTTTAGCTTAGTGACATTTGTCTTCCATGATCCTTTGCTTTGTGTTTTCTAATATTGAACAAATACTACATCCTGTTTTGAAACGTTCTGTGTTGTGTCGACAGCATGAACATCAGAATACCACTCACCATCTACCCTAATCTGTATGTAAGGTGCTTATTCTTGTTTTTTTAATCTGTTGCTATCCCACAGTCCTCTCCTCCACTATCACAAAGCCCTCCGGTGCCGTAACCTAAATACTACATTCTGAAAGATGTCCCAACTCGTGACCAATAACAGACATCTCTAATAGTAATACATTGTTACAATAAATTAACTGAAATTCAGCTGGAAGGTTGTTGTCCTTTTGTTTTGGGTGATGGCTTAGTTTATATTTAATGTGGTAATATTTAAAGCCATGCAGAGACAATGGATGGGTCATAAATATACCGTATATTTTATTAATAACACACAGAATGCAAAGTTTTGTAGAATTTTGAAATGACAAATGCACCATATTGATAAACTACCGAAGAGCATGATTATCTAACAAATAGCAATATTTGTGATGAAAGAAATAAAAGCTAAAATAAATAATTCTCTCTACTATTATGACATTTCACAATCTTAAAATAAAGTGGTGATCCTAACTGACCTAAGACAGGGAATTTTTACTACGATTAAATGTCAGCAATTGTGAAAAACTGAGTTTAAATGTATTTGGCTAAGGTGTATGTAAACTTCCGACTTCAACTATACTTGTCTGTCGATAGTGGTGTATATACATAAACTTAATAAACATTTTGTTTATATGCTGTAGGTTACATATAGCTTAAAAATGTAAGCAACATTATATATTAAAATAAGCATATACATTTCTCTTTTGGAATAAAAAAAAAAACTTCTGTATACACGTTTTATCTGTATGAGCATGCAGAAAGAATGTAAAGTTTATGTGAAATATTAGGGTGTAAGAGCAACATTTTAGTGCATTGAGATTGAGAAGTTTCTTTCCAAACACATTAAGGTAAAGGCTGCTTGTCCAGCTTTTGAAAGTCTTACTTCATATTCTGGAGTGGATTGTTTTATGGCTTTTCAAAAAAGGTATATGTTTACATTGAGAATTAGTGCCACCAAAAATACATAATTGAGTTCATATAGGGAAAACACTGGATTTTCACACAAAATGTCATATTTTAAACACCCATCATGCACACACACCCTACCCCTTCCCAGTGTACAGAGATGTAAGTCCTTGCACAGCGATGCACATGACCAATGGAAAAACTCCTGGCTTTTTTCCAGTCTCCGCCCACAGCCTGTCAGTCTCTCTCCACAGTGTGACATTGGAGGAGAGGAGGAGCTGCTCTGCCAAATGGAATGCCCCCTCTTCCTGCAAGGGGAGGGGCAGGGACTCAAGGGGGAGGGACTTACCATTTACCCTTAGCTTGATCACCTGTGGGACAGACAAGTAAAGTATAGGTCAGTAGAATTCATCATGACTACTGTCTGGGTATAACATAGTTATGAACTAATAATGGATCAGAGTATTCCTATCAAAGTATGGATAGATAAGTACTTTATTGATCCCTGAGGGGAAATTTCTTTGTCAAGCAGCTACAACAAAACACAGGGCCGGTGCAAAATGCCAAAACGAAAAATACACAAAAGACAGATACATGATACATAGAGCGGCAGTATGAAAAAGTATAGAAATACAAGAAGTCTGGAGTGCAAAAAAGCTATAAAAAGACATTGCATAGTATGGGTGGTTGGCTGAATATGTACACTATACATTGGTGGATGGTTAACTATACTATACAGGTCGACGGCAGAGAAATACTTCAATAGCTAAAAATGCGTTTGATATGAGAGGGTTTACTTAATAGACATACTTACCATACAGGTAAATGAATATTTTGCATGGTTAAATTAACTGTACAGGTAAATATACAGTTACATTTACAGGTAAGTGAATATTAGCATGGTTACATTAACTGTACAGGTAAATGACAGGAAGAGATACTTAAATAGCTAAATGTGCGTATGATATAATTTGGGGTAATAATAGTAATTCCTTTAAAATACAGTCCTTAGTGCGCAGGGTTTAATTACAGATAACTGCACGTATTGCACATTCGATATACTAAAAGCAATGAAAAAAGATACTGACAGGATACTAATATGCATTCCTGAGTGAATGACTACGTAAGTTAAGTCCAAGAATTACTTGCAATATTGCACGTGATATGATATAACAACTGTACATGAGTATGTATATACAGACCTGAATGAATAAATAAGTCCTGAGTGAATGAGTGATTACGGACCAGAGTTACTCACGGATGGATGCACAATTGTTAAACTAGGTCCTAACACCCCAACAGTTCCAGGTCTGTGTTGCCGACGGCACGGCACCCCGGTGAGGCATTAAATAGTCTAATAGCCGCCTGCAGGAAGGACCTCCTGTAGCGCTCTCTGGCACACCGTGGTGGGATCAGTCTGTGACTGAAGGTGCTCCTCTGCGTCATAACCATGGCATGCACATTTCTCACCACTATGGCCTATTTATTGTCCTACCTTCCTAACCTTACTGCATTTTGCACTACATTTGCACTCTGTATATAGATCTTCTTTTGTGTTATTGACTGTACGTTTGTTTACTGTGTAACTCTGTGTTGTTTTTGTCGCACTGCTTTGCTTTGTCTTGGCCAGGTCGCAGTTGTAAATGAGAACTTGTTCTCAACTGACCTACCTGGTTAAATAAAGGTGAAAAAAAAAAAAAAATGCAGAGGGTGGGTGACGTTGCCCATGATGGCCTGCAGTTTGGCCAGGATCCGTCTCTCCGCCACCTCCTCTAGAGTGTCCAGGCTCATCCTCAGGACAGAGCTAGCCTTCCTGATCAGCTTATTTACCGGAGAAGCATCACCGGCTTTTAAGTTGGCTCCCCATCACACCACTGCAAAAAAGATGGCACTGGCCACCACAGACTGGTAGAAGGTATGCAGTAGTTTACTGCACACGCTGAAGGACCTGAGCCTCCTCAGAAAGTAGAGTCGGCTCTGGCCCTTTTTGTACAGGGCCCCGGTGTTACCAGCCCATTCCAGCCTGTTGTACATATGGACTCCCAGGAACGTGTATGGCCCAACCATTTCCACATCCATCCCCTGTATAGGGACTGCAGTCAGTTGTGCCTTGGTTCTCCTGAAGTCCACCACCATCTCCTTTGTTTTGCTGATGTTGAGCTGAAGGTGGTTCTGCTCACACCACAACACAAAGTCACTGATTGTGCTCCTGCCCACCCCTGATGCACCCTACAATTGCGGAGTCATCCGAGAACTTCTGTAGGTGGCATGTTTCAGAGTTATATCTGAAGTCTGAGGTGTAGAGGGTGAACAAGAAGGGGGACAGGACCGATCCCTGGGGGGCTCCTGTGTTGCTCACTGCCCGTTCTGACACACAGCTCTGTAGTCGCACAAATTGTGGCCTACCGGTCAGGTAGTCCATGACCCAGGAGACTAAGGGTGCTTCCACTTTCATCCTCTTCATCTTCACACCCAGTAGCAGGGGCTGAATGGTGTTGAAGGCACTGGAGAAGTAAAAAAACATAACCCTCACAGTGCAACCTGCGTTGTCCAGGTGAGAGTAGGCCCTCTGCAGAAGGTAGATGATAGCATCATCCACCCCGATTTTGCGCTGGTTTGCAAACTGCAGGGGTTCCAGTGATGTACACACCAGAGGTCTGAGGTAAGCGAGGACTAACCTTTCCATGGTCTTCATGATGTGGGATGTTGATGCTACAGGTCTGAAGTCATTCAGGACAGTGGGGTGTGCCTTCTTGGGCACTGGGACAAGCAGGATGTTTTCCACAGCACAGGGACCCTTTCTAGGCTCAGGCTAAGGTTGAAGAGACGCTGGAGTATTCCACACAGTTGGTCAGCACAGACCCTAAGCACCCTTGGGCTGATGCCGTCAGGGCCCACCGCTTTCCACTGATGTAGTCTCTCCAGCTCTCTCTTCACTTGGTTAGTGGTGAAAGCCAGCCCAGGTGGGGAGGTGGGGGGTGTTGAGGATCAGTCCAGAGGGAGCAGGGGTGGAGGTGGGGTCGCTGATTGTCTCAACAGAGGTGTTGTGAGCAAAGTGGGGGTGGGACAGCCATTAGGGTGTGTGGCCTGGGGAGCTGGAAGGGAGGTGGACAGGGCCAGTATCGAACCTGTTAAAAAATTGGTTCAGCTCATTGGCTCTGTCCTGGGTCCCCTCCGTCTGCCCACTGTTTGACTTTTTGAAGCCAGTGATATTTCTCATACCCTTCCACACCTCTCTCACCTGGCTCTGCCTCAGCTTGTCCTCCATCTTCTCCTTATACCCTCTCTTCCCCTCAGCAATCCGCAACTTCAGCTCCCTCTGGACGCATTTCAATTTGTCCTTGTCCCCCTCCTTGAAGGCCCTCTTCTTCTCATTCAGCAGGGCCTTCAGGTCGCTGGTGACCCAGGGTTTATTATTTGGAAAACAGCGTACCTTCCTGGTGGGTACAGTGTTGTCTACACAAAAATGTATATAGTCTGTTATGCAGTCAGTAAGTCCATCGATGTCCTCCCCATGAGCCTCACAGAACACATCCCAGTCTGTTGTTTCAAAGCAGACCTGTAGGGCCTCATTCGCCTCCGGGGACCATCTCCTAATGGTCCTAGTGGTCGCAGGCTGCTGTTGGACCAAAGGCCTGTAGAGTGGAGTGAGGTGGACAAGGTTGTGATCCGATCTACTGAGGGGAGGGAGTGCAGTGGAGTTGTATGCATCCTTCACATTATCATATAACAAGTCCAGAGTTTTATTATTCCTGGTTGGGCACTTCACAAACTGTTTGAACGTGGGCAGCGTTGCAGAGAGAGCATGGTTAAAATCCCCCGAAATGGCAAAGAAAGCACTGGGATGCGCTGTCTGTAACCTCGCGGTAACAGAGTGGATGACGTCACATGCTGTGTTTGCGTCAGCGGAGGGCGGGATGTAAACAATAAAAGCAATGGCCGCAATAGACGTTCAGCTGCAAGAAAAATTTAAAGTCCCTCAGTGATAAAAAGGACCGTTAAAACCTTCGTAAAACTGTAGCACTCCATAATCCTGAACTATTATAGTTCAACTGTTGCAAAACAAACCTAAAGAAACTCAAGAAAAACAGACGAAAACAACAATTTTTGCACAAACAACGGGAGCTGCTTAACAGGCGACCATGCAGGGTGGTGCCAACATATAGTGAATTGAATCAGACTGACCAGAGTGTTGAGGGCTTCCAGGACATCAGGGCTAGATTCTCCCAGCAGAGTCAGAGCAGCATCAGGCAACGCTACAGAAACAAAAAACACAGGGGTTAGAGAATGCAACACACACACATAAATACATATATATACACACACACACACTCTCACCCTCCAAGGCGCTGACCAGCAGGTGAGTGGCAGTCAGATGGAGGGGGGTGGAGGTTCCGTCAGCCTGTATCTGATTTGTTGGTCCTTTCTGGACCAGGTCCGATAGGGCGGAGACTGATTTGTTCTGAGAAACAGACAACTCCTTTACCTCTGTAGGGTCAAGGTCCTCACCTCTACACAACCCCTCCAACTGAGTGAGAGTGAGAGAGAGAGAGAGAGAGAGAGAGCGAGATGTAATGTTCACTGTACATTTTTTATTGTTTATTATCTATTTCACTAGCTTTGGCAATGCAAACATGTTTCCCATGCCAATAAAGCCCTTTGAACTTAATTTAATTGAGAGAGAGAGAGAGTGCCACTAACCGTGTGTTCCAGAACCGTGAGTGTGGTTCTGTCCACTAGAACCTCACGGAGTCTCTGGAACAGAGTGGACCGGGTCGACTCTGGGAGAACCGCTAACTGACGTAGATAGACCTCCAAGTCCTGCAGGTCTGTAGGGGAGAGGGAGATGAATAACCAATCAGAGCTTGCCTCTTAGGCTCCCTTTTCTGATGACACATCATTGACGATATGACGAATATATGATGCCTCTCGGTCTGTTTGTGTGTGAATTTCACGTGAAAACGATTACGTTAAATGTTTTTATCCAAAGTAAGGCAAACTCAGCACTGCACTTCCTCTCTCAGTATCATTAATTTGATGAAAAGAGGAAGACTCAATCCTCGATTTCTTCTGTAGAATAGCTGTCTACAGATTTCAATTCCTGTTTTACATATAGGGCATATTGACACACTATCACACACAAACATGTTGGTCAAATCAACAAAAAAAGGAACTAAATGATCAACTGACATAACTGGATCAACAATAAATGAATGAATGAATGGATGAAACACACACAAACACACATACCTTTCTGCAGTGCACTGAGTGGTGCTCTTTCAGGAATCTCCTTCTCCGTCCACTCCAGCCCGTCCACAACACACAGAGTATCAAAGGAATCTTGGGATGGCGAGGTCCTCCCAGAGTCTGCCTCGAATCCTCCGAGAGTACCATGCTGTAGACACAGCTCTGAGAGAGATAAAGAGAGAGAGAAAGAGAGAGAGCGAGAAAGAGAGAGCGAGAAAGAGCGAGAGTGAGAGCAAGAAAGAGAGAGAAAGAGTGAGAGAGCGAGAAAGAGCGAAAGAGCGAGAAAGATAGAGAGCGAGAAAGATAGAGAGCGAGAAAGAGTGAGAAAGAGCGAGAGAGAGCGTGAAAGAGAAAGGAGGAGAGAGTGAGAATAAGTAATTCACTTTGTAAAATTACAACGTAATAGTACCTGGAGTGGGTGACACACTCACCAAAGTGTCCGTCTTTCCTGACCTCTAGCTCTATGAGGCTGTAGGCGATGACAGTGAGAGGTGGAATCTCCAACGAAACGTCACTGTCCATCTCTATACTGCTAGTCTCCTGCACACACACCTGATATACACACGTGTAATAACATGTATTAACACACACCTGGCGTGATACACAAACAAAACAAATTTGTACTCAATAACACATAGAAAACACATGTAATAACACAACACACACCTGATACAATTAACAACATGTTAAAACATGTAATAACACAACTCACACTTCCCCATCTCTCTCTCCCTCTCTCTCTCTCCCCGTCTCCCTCTTCCTCTCTCAGTCCCCTGCGCCCCCCCAACCCACCTTTACAGAGTGTGTCCCCAGTTTGCCCAGTAGTCCCAGAACCCCCTGGCAGGTGCCCTGCTCCTGGACCTGTTCTGAGATGGAGCATGGGGTGGTGGTCAGGATCATCTCCTTCACCACAGCAAACACCTCCGCACGCTTCTGAATTTGCTGCACCAGCACATGCTGCATGTCCACCATCCTACACACAGAGATGGGGGGGAAGGAGATTGAAGAGGTGCAGAAGGATGAGGGGAGGTTTGGAGACAACCTGAGTGGGAAGCTGGATGACAAGCCTGGGAACGTCAGTGTCAATGTGGAGAGAAGGAGAGAGCGAGAAAGAGCGAGATCGGTGTCCTGTATACGGGACGGTTGCTGATCAATATGCAATATGTAACTAGAATGGTGTTGTAAACAACAGCCAACTTTCCGGGACATAGACATGTCTTATATGGGTATAAAGCTTAAATTCTACAGCTAAAAAATATCATGCAATTGTTTGAGGATAGTGCACAACAACAAAACACTTATCACAGCAATTGGTACATTCACCTCTGAAGGTAAATAATGTACTTGCTTTCAGTAATCTTGCTCTGATTTGTCATCCTGAGGGTCCCAAAGATAAAATGTAGTGTAGGTTTGTTTGAAAAATAAATTGTTATATTCAAACGTAGGAACTGGGTTCTACAGTTTGACCTCTGGCTCCACACCCACCCCGCCCGGCCATCTAGATGTGTGAAGGTTAGTGTATTTTCTGTAGGGAAGATGTAAATCTGCTAGTTAGCTCGTATTTTTTTTAATTAAATTCTCTGGCAACAGCTCTGGTGGACATTCCTGCAGTCAGCATGCCAATTGCACGCTCTCTCAAAACTTGAGGCATCTGTGGCATTATGTTGTGTGACAAAACTGCACATTCTATATGGCCTTTTATTGTCCCCAGCACAAGGTGCACCTCTGTAATGACCTGCTGTTTAATCAGCGTCTTGGCAAAGGAGAAATGCTCACTAACAGGGATGTAAACAAATTTGTGCACAATTTTAGAGAAATAAGCTTTTTGCGCTTATTATTTCCATCTCATGAAATATGGGTCCAACACTTTACATGTTGCATTTAAATTTTTGTTCAGTGTATTCATTCTATACAGTCTTTTTTGTTCTTTATCAAGGGTGTCAATAATCTGGGACCAGACTGTACATAACCAAAACTGGAGAGACTGGGTATGGTGAGAAGGAAACAGAGATGGAGACAGAGAAAGAACTGCGGATGCTTGACCAGAATGTATGAATGAGTGTGTGTGTGTGTGTGTGTGTGTGTGTGTGTCTGTGTATTACTATATGTGTATGTCTATTTACAGTACAGTACCTGTCATTGGAGGCCAGCAGTAGCTTCTGTACGTCAACATCCTGCTTCTTCAGCTTACCGAATGATAATTGGAGCTTGGAGGAGCCTCGCCCCTCCACATTGACACTGATGTTCCCAGCCTTGGCGTCCAGCTTCCCACTCAGGTTGTCTCCAAACCTCCCCTCATAAGACAGAAAGTCTGATTCAGACACGTCTGAGAGAGTACAGAGACAGAGACAAATGTTGTACGAAGACAGACAGAGTAGAAGTGAGTCTGTATGTGAGGTATGAATGGCTATATGTTTTAGACAGTTGTGTGTGGGCAAAATATGAGATGTACAGTTTGTGAGATGTACAGTATATGAGGAGTAACCATGGCTCTACTTTACCTGGAGTGAGTTCTTTGTCCCCTAGCAACAGGTGACTGAGTGTGAAGTCAGAGGGCAGGTATTTGGGCCGTTGCCAGAACCAGAAACGGTTGCGCTTGATGACCAGCGCCATGGGAACCAACTTGTCTGAGTCGTTAAGGCGGCAGACTGAGATCAGGGTTCCATCTGGGTCGATCTGACGAACAAAGTTTGCAGTTGCCTTGGCGAACATCACCTGTGAGGGGGCGGGGCCAACACCTGGAGGAAAGACTAGTCACAGTTACCCACAAACGCCTCTAACACTGGAGTATGGTGATGAATTTCCCCTGGCAAAATTCTATAGATCCAGCCTGCGTGCTTATTCCCTACCAAAATGAATTATACAAAGTTTTTTTTACAGCTGCTCTGTTTATCCCACTTCAGATGTGCATTTGTCTTGTCCTTCTATGTCAATGTCACCCAACAGTGTGTTTAACCATAGGTCATAGTACTGTATGACTCACTGACAAGAGGGAAGTCCCCTGTGCTTTGTGAGTGTTAACCGCATTAACACGCCACCCCCCTAATGCCATCCCTCGCCCTCCACATTCTAGCAGCTCAGTTTTCATAGCATAAATATTTAAAGCAATCTAGCGGGAGAGCAAGGGAGAGAGAGGAAGAAAGAGAAAGACAGAGAGAAAGAGAAAGAGAAGAGAAGGAGGAGAAAGAGAGTGAGAAGAGCTTAATACATCTCTCAGTGTGGAATGTTTTAAAATAAACAAGGAAAAAAACATGCAGGATAAGAGTTAATGAATAATTAATAGAGAGGAAAAGACAGAGACAGAGACTAACACACATCTTCAGTTCAGGGAGAGAGATCGAGAGAGAGATTAGGTATGGAACCATGTGTCATCCCAACACTGCCCTTCTTTCAGCCTCCCTCAAACTAGTGACTATAACTATACCCTGAATGCAGCCTGAATTACAGGTTCTTTCAGTGTATTGGCTCATATAGTGGGCAGGAAAATCCCAATTAGGTAAATGGAGGACCTCCTCCCCATCTCTTATAGTGCCCACCCACTACTGTAAGTGACTTGAGCCATGAGGTCATCATCACTAGCACGCGCTTCAAATAATGAATTCCAGTAAATCCTTGCTGCTACTGACAGAAAGCCCAATCACTAACAGCAGTAAATATCATGTATATAAAAGCAATGTGAATTTGGAGGTTAAAAGGAGGACATGTGGCACCAGGGGGAAAATAAATACATGATGACGTTTTATTTCATATGCTGCCAGGTTCCAATAATGTGGGAAGAGAAGTCTAAACCACAAACACTATAAAACATTTGTTTTAAAGGTTGTCATTGGGCAGGCTATTTAACACCAACAAAAACGATGGTACATTATTAGCCTACCTTGTTGTAGTCTGGATTGATAACCGGGATCGCGTGCAGCGCCTCAAAAAGCGAAACGGTCCCGTGGCCTGTCACTTCTGGAATGTCGGTTCTGGCACCCGTAAAAGTAACCGGGGGCACTTTAACAGCACAAGAAAATGTAAAACTATCCAAATTCCCTGTTCTTAGCACTTTAAACTGTTATAGTCCGTTATACAATTAGCAGACAGAGAGTTCACCACAGCATTGATAATAACCCTGTAACTTTATGGATTATTTTACTTTTTGTTGAAATGAGTGCCGCTACACACCCACAACGATACGATAGGCTGTCCAATGATTTTTATGGTATCGATTGGAGCAGAGAGTTGTCAGTGAGGCGGAGTGGGTAGGGTCCTACTTCTGTACAAGCGAGAGAGCGGACTTTGGGCCTCTGCTGCCACCACGCCCCCACATTTTGGGGTTTGTACCGAGATAATTGCTATCATATGAGCAGTGTGTGTGCCTGTGTGTACTTGTCAGACAAACGCGGACTTGCCCCTGTTCATTGATTCATTCCATATATTTTAACCGGTATAAAGATAGAGAATAAAATGCCTTATTAAACAAGCTGGATAAGAGGTAGGGTATTCGATTAATCAGTGGTCGTACCAGACTTTTAGAGGGCAGTAGTGGTTGAAACTAGTTTAGTGTGAGAGAATGTAGACCTACTCTGAGCTGTAAGTGCTATAGCCTAATATTTTAGGAAGTGAGGCTATTGTGCCCATGTCAATGTGACATTGCCAAAATAGAGTTTTCTGCCAACAAATATGCACACAAACAGTCCTGACTTAACACACATCATGTCAACTGAATTCCACAGGGTGTTTCTCAAATCAGGGTTTGTCCGTTACATAATGGGAACCAAGCATAACTTCTTCTTTGTATTGTGACAAATATGAGGGAAGTCAAGCCTTATCATTCTGTTTTCAGCACTGGAAGGACACTTTTTACAAGTGTCATAACATCAACAATAAAATGTATATTTTACAGTTATATTGACCGTGTGAACGTTAGAGAACAGTGTGTTATTGTGATAGTGTGTGTGCGCCTGTTTTGCACAGAAAGCTCTAGATCTCAGTGACCCCACCCTTTCCCCTCCCCTCCCTGACCCAATCATCCCCAAGAACCACTTATCACCAACAAACATACAGTGCATTCGGAAAGTATTTAGACCCCTTGACTTTTATCACATTTTGTTACGTTACAGCCTTATTCTAAAATTGATTCAATTGTTTTCCCCCCCTCATCAATCTATGCACAATACCCCACAATGACAAAGCAAAAAAAGGGTTTTAGAAATGTTTGCAAATGTATAATAATAATAAAAAAAATATATTACATTTACATAAGTATTCAGACCCTTTACTCAGTACTTTGTTGAAGCACCTTTGGCAGCGATTACAGCTTCTTGGGTATGACGCTACAAGCTTGGCACACCTGTATTTGGGGAGTTTCTCCCATTATTCTCTGCAGATCCTCAAGCTGTCAGGATGGATGGGGAGTGTCGCTGCACAGTTATTTTCAGGTCTCTGTAGAGATGTTCGATCGGGTTAAAGTCCGAGCTTTGCCTGGGCCCCTCAAGGACATTCAGAGACTTGTCCCAAAGCCACTCCTGCGTTATATTGGCTGTGTAAATTATAGTGCAACGCTGGAGGGATGAGTTGCAGGCTCGTCTATCAGAGCAGAGGGAGAGAGATCTTAGAAAGTTAATCTAATTCTATGTGAGAGATACAGGCGTACTTCTCACACAGCTATGGTCACTTGGTCTCACACAGTAGGTTACAATGTTGCGCAAACCATAAACTCGGGCCGGCCCAACCCCAATCAGCTCTTAGAATATAGGCCCAGGCTGAAAATCTACTTTTTCACATTACGTTATGTGGGGAGAGGAGAATTAACAAAGAGGCTTACTTTCATCACTTTTAGTAGAATTTGTACATTGCAAAAAATTTAAAATAATTGTTCATGCCATGAGAGTTACCGGATCTGACCAAATAGGTTCTGGAACAAAAGAGTCCAAAAAGGAGAGGTGCCGAATCCTGTTCCGGCAGGATCCGGCCACAAACTAACACACGACCACACACACACAAAGTGGTAATTAGGACTATAGTAGAACAGTTCCACTGTTTTATTGTTCATTTTATATATTGTTCTATTCTTTACTGATATACAGTATATATAATTTTATCACAGGGCATCACACAGGCTTTAACACTCAGTCTTAGGAAGTTCCATGTCGCCTTATTTCATACGTTTGGTCAGCCAATGGTTGAGGAGTTAAGACAGTCTGTATTGTGATTGGACAGAATCATACAGTAGAGTGTTTGACCTTTAGAAAAAATGCAATCCCCTAGTTACAGGACTCCATCAGTGTGCTTCTTTAGACTACATTAATAAGTGGCATCACAACAATGACAAAAGTGCAATGAGGCACTTTAACTCACCAATAGTGAGTGAGGATTTGCATAATCATCTAGAGACAGGTTTTCCTGAGTAGGAAATCATTCCATATTAAACTGGGTAGTTTGAGCCCTGAATGCTGATTGGCTGAAAACTGTGGTATATCAGACCGTATACCAAGGGTATGACAAAAATGACATTGGTAAGCAGTTTATAATAGCAATAAGGTACCTTGGGGGTTTGCGGTATGTGGCAAATATACCACGGCTAATGGCTGTATCCAGGCACTCTGCATAGCAGTGGTACATTGACCATATACCCCACCTCCTCGGACCTTATTGCTTAATTAAGACACTTTGGTGGCTGGGTTGCTTACGAACTACAGTGACTGCATAAAATATACTTTTGACAAATATACAGAGAAAAGGAAAACATTGAAAGAAGATACCCTGTAACTGATAGAGTAAAATAATGACAAAAACAAAACAAAATAGGAAGCTCTTTCCTTTTAAACACAGAGCCAAGTGAAAGCTCTGTCTAAGGTTAGCTCCGTCTCCACCTGCAGAAGCAGGAAGTCCATATTTGTCTCTAATGTTGTCTCCGAGTGCTGACCTAAGTTCAGTTTTCCCTGTATTGGTTACTGTTTGTTGTGGGCGAGAATAATCTGACCCTAGATCTGTGCTCCCGTGGGGTCACAGGGTTTTAGGTAAGGTCAGAGGTCACCACAGAACAGGGAAGTCCTCTTTGCTGAACCCGGGGTTCTTCCGCTGCTCCCAGTATATATTAGAGCTCAGCCACGTGTCATTCTTTGATTTCCTGATAAATAAACAAAACAATAGTCACATAACACATATTTCATACTGCACCCGGGGAGGCAGGTAGCCTAGCGGTTAAGAACATTGGGCCAATAACCGAAAGGTTGTTGGTTCGATGTGCCCTTGAGCAAAGCACTTAACTGTAATTGCTCTTGTAAGTCGCTCTGGATAAGAGCGACTTACAACTGTATAAACTTACAACTGTATAACCCTGACCCCCAGTACAACCTAAAAAAGTACAACTGAGATCATGAATCCACTCAGAAAAACTGTTAATGGTGTTGTTTTGACCAGTCAGACACGGAGGCTAATAGAATGTTATGCACATGACCGACCAGTGAGAGTGTGGTAAGTTATAGAGACAGACAGGTGCCATTCCGTTAGACCCTTATCGATACTGTGCAGCTAAGAAGCAAGTCTAGACTTGTTCTGTGTTCGAGGCTAAATGTGTGAGCAATGAACTCCCTTGTCTGCTAAAGTCAGACAAACACACACGGTTGCTTACTTAAAGAAGCGTGGTTTGTGTGTCACGTTGTTCTCCTCCAGGACTTTCCTCCTCTCTCTCTGGAGCTGCTCTATCCTCTGTTTGTGCTGCTCAGCCCCCTCAATGTTCCCTTCTTCCAAACACCTGAGAGAAAGAGAGAGAGAAAGAGAGAGAGAGAAAGAGAGAGAGCGTGAGCGTGAGCGTGTGAGAGAAGGAAAGGGGTGTATCGTACCTCTGGTCGAGACGGAAGCGTGTGTCTGTGGGGGGTAGGAGGGGCTTCAGGGCAGCGTCAAGCTCATTCAGCTCCACAGCAAACTGAGTGAAGCCATAGTACTGGTCCTGGTCCACAGGCATGGGGTCTACACACACACACACACACACACACACACTTTTATTATAAAAAATTACACACACACATTTTTACTACTCTTATGGCGAAGGACAACATATCAAGCTGTAGGCTTGAGTTTTGACGGACAGTCTAAACAGCCAGTCACTCACTTGCTCTCCAAATGCAGATAGCAGAAGGTGGGTCTCCTTGGTACACGCCCTCGTGCCATTTGCCAAAGAAGGAGTGGATGACGCGCCCCCCTGTGTCTGTGACCACTCCCTCTATCTCGTTAACCGTTGAGCTCCACGATCTTACCTGGGGATAAAATACGCAAAACGTATTAATAAAGAAATTCATTAACAAACCAAGGACACAAAAACAATGTCAGGTCACAATCGAAAATACATCAAACCCTGTTAATCATGTTATAAATGATTTAATAAAAATTCCATACAATTCTATACCCAACACATGAATCCATCCACCACTCATCAGCTTTCCAAGAAAATAGTCTCCAGCATGTTGTTCCTCCTATTCCCCAGCAGATGGTGCTGTTACAATTGATAATACTCTCAGATAAACCTAAACCAAGTGCCTAGGGGTTCATATGTTAGGTTGCGTCTCAAATAACACCCAATTTCCTATATAGTGCACTGGTTTTGGCCAGATCCCTATAGTTAGTAGTGCTTTATATAAGAATTAGGGTTCCATTTGGGACACAAAGGTGTGGTCTTCACTGTATATAGTCCCTCTCCTTACCTTGACGAAGGTCACTTTACACTGGCAGGTGTCACTGCTGGTGTTTTTGATTGACATCTCTCCATAGTGTTCTATCCAGCGCTGGCCACTCAGGATGTTGTGGATGCAGGAAGTTACCTTGTTCCACTCATAGTGGTCCCTGAACCTGAGGATGACAAACACACCTGTCACATGACACCAGACCTGTCACACACCATTTCCACATGACACCAGACCTGTCACATACCCCTTTCACATGACATCAGACCTGTCACATACCCCTTTCACATGACACGAGAACTGTCACACACACCCCCCCTCACTCTCTTTTGCATGAAAGCAGTTCTTTGATGCACACACACGTCCGCACCAGTGGAGGCTGCTGAGGGGAGGACGGCTCATAATAATGGCTGGAATGGAGTCAATGGAGTGATATCAACCACATATTTAATACCATTCCATTGACTCCATTCCAGAGTTATTATGAGCCGTCCTCTCGTCAGCATCCTCCACTGGTGCGGACACAGCCCACACACATACCAATTCTATAGATGAAAGAGACTCACGCTGGCAGGGTCACATGAGTGGTTCCCACGCGAACAATCTCCATGGATTTCCCCCAGAACTTATTCTTCCACTGGACATCTGAGAGACAGAGACAGAGAGGAGGCAGACAGAGAGGCAGACAGACAGGTGTAAGTAGGTCGGTGGGGCAGTTAACCCTCACAATAACAATCCCAAATAGAGAGAAGGTGGTGATATGTTTACCTTGCCAAACAGTGAAGTTCTTAGAGTCACAGTGACACGCTGACACAGGTGGGTGATGGCTCACCTGAGAAGGACAGGGACTACAAAGTTACTGACAATGTTATGAGAGTTCAGTCATCCTACACAATGGTTGTCCTAAATAGCACCCCGTATAGTGTATACATTTTGACCAGAGCATTATGGGCCCTGGTCAAAGGTTGTAGACTGAATGGGAATAGGGTGTAATTTGGAACACAGAAAATAAATTAGCCCAGTGATTCTTGGTTTACTGTATGCGACTGACGTTAACTTGTTCCTGTTTACCTGTTCTGCTATGAACCGGAAGCCCTTGTCAGGTCTGTCACACTCGTAGGTCTCTCCCAGGACGGGGTTAAAGGGTTTACTTCCTGCCCGGTGGTAACTGGAGGCGTACGCAGACACAGCAAATGTTGCCACATATACCTACACAGGAGACACAGTGAAAGTGAGTGAGTGAGTGAGTGAGTGAGTGTGAGAGAGAGTGAGTGAGGTGTGTTACTCACCATGTGTAGATAGAGGTTGCGAGGGTTCTCACAATGCATCATAATAATCATGGTGCGAGTAGGTTTCGAATTCTCTCACCAAGCGCTGCTAGGGACTGTGCGCGTGCGTGTGTGCGTGTGTGTACTTGCATCCTATACTCTCACCATTCTCTGGTACGGGTCCTGTGTGTTGTTCGCTGTATCAAGCAGCTCTGAGTACTCCATCTCCTCACACAGCCTCTGGAGTGTGTTGAGAGGCTCATTGAGCTGAACAGGCATGGCTACCTTGGACAGGTCCTTCCCTATGTTATTCTTGAGGATGTTCCACAGACTGACACTGCTGCTGCTGGGCTGGGGGGAGGGGAGGGTAGTCCGCCTGCGGGCCACCTGAACACTACTTCCTCCTGGGGGAGAGAGAGGGGGTAGAGGTGCTGGTCTTAAAATGGATGTACCTAGGAAACTGGACAGACATTTGCCTCACTCATGCAAATCGTTATGCTCGTCATACAAACACTCATACAAACCCGCGCGCGCACACACACACACGGGATACCTGAGTCATGTCTCTCGCTTCCTCCCTCGTTGCTGTAGCCGTTGTCCATGGAAATGCTGTCGCTGACGTCGCTGATATAAGAGTCATCATCGGAGGCCTGGAGACAGAAAATGTATGTAAATTGATTCAGGGTCAGATTATTGTTAATCTCCCTAATGGTTATGTTTAGCATTGGGGTTGGGTAATCTGCTTCCAGATCTGTGGTTAGGGCTCACCTCGTTCTCAGAGGAGCTGGAGGTCAGCTGGTACTCCTGAGCATCAAAGAACTCGGACATGGACTCAGGGATGGACGCTCGACTCTCATTGGACATCTGGTGGACAAGGGGGCGGGATCCATCTGGGAGATCCTGATTGGTAGAAGACGTTGATTGGCAGCAGAGGTTTAGGTCAGTCTCAACAGCATGTCTGGTATATATACACAATTTCTTGAAATCAACTTGACAATACAATGATATGTGCATAATTGTGGAAAACAGCACACCTTACTCACCGAGCCAGGGCCAGTCTTGAGGCCAATGACCTGTGCTGGAGGAGGGGCCTTCAGGTCAATAGTGTGTTTCACTCGGTCTCTCTCTGCTGATAGAGAATTGTAGACTGACCGTAAAGTGGAGTGAACTAGAGAGGGAGACAGAGAGGAAGAGAGAGGGTTGTGTGGAAGGAGGGATGGAGAGGGTTGTGTGTGGGATGGAGAGGGTTGTGGGTGTGAGTGTGAGTGAGATAATATTAACCACCATTCCCAGCCTTCCTCTGGGAACTGTAAAATACCTATATTGAACCAGGGAGCCGATCTGAAACCAGGGACTCACTGTTGTTAGCCAGCCTGCAGAAGTCCTCCTGGAGGCGGTTGGCATCAGTAGGTGAGTCTGGGGTTTCCAGGAAAGCAAAGGCCTCCTGGATGTTGGCTTCAGCAGTAGAGAGGTTTGGGTGGGAGGTATGACAATGAGGAGAGGCAGGTGGTGAGACACAGCCAGGAACCTGGTGGAAGAAAAGAGAGATCAGGGTTAAAGACAATTACAGGATTAATGGCGTAACACTGTACACAGAATAATCCTCTAAAACAGTTGACATGTACATACCCCTACGTATTTGTAGTCAACATGTACATACAATTGCAGGCCTATGTAACACGCTAAGAATACACAAACTACATGACCAAAGGTATGTGGACACCTGCTCGTTAAACATCTAATTCCAAAATCATGGGCATTAGTATGGCGTTGGTCCCCCTTTTGCTGCTATACAGTCGTATGCAAATGTTTGGGCACCCCTCTGAGGCTGCATAATAATTTACTCTGTCGTCACAGAAAATGATCACAGTGGTATGCCATTCATTTTCTAATAAAAGCTGAGTACTGGGGTATTGTCCAAGACAAAGATTTTTAGTGTAGCAATATTAAGTTGTATGAAATTAAATCAGATGTGAAAAATAGGCTATGCAAAACTTTGGGCATTCCGTTGATTTGAATACCTGTAACTACTTAGCACTGATTAATTGGAACACACAATTGGTTTGGTGAGCTCATTAAGCCTTGAACTTCATAGACAAGTGCATCCAATCATGAGAAAAGGTATTTAAGGTGGCCAATTGCAAGTTGTTGTTCTCTTTGACTCTCCTCTGAAGAGTGGCAACATGGGGGCCTCAAAACAAATCTCAAATGACCTGAAAACAAAGATTGTTCAACATTATGGTTCAGGGGAAGGCTACAAAAAGCTATTGCAGAGATGTAAGCTGTCAGTGTCCACTGCGAGGAACATAGTGAGGAAATAGAAGACCACAGGCACAGTTCTTGTTAAGGCCAGAAGCCAGCTTAATTTTGGAATAAGGTGCTGTGGACTGATGAAACAAAGATTGAGTTATTTGGTCATAACAAGGGGCGTTATGCATGGCGGCAAAAGAACACAGCGTTCCAAGAAAAACACTTGCTACCCACAGTAAAATTTGGTGGGGGTTCCATCATGCTGTGGGGCTGTGTGGCCAGTGCCGGTACTGGGAATCTTGTTAAAGTTGAGGGTCGCATGGATTCCACTCAATATCAGCAGATTCTTGGGAATAATGTTGAAGAATCAGTCACAAAGTTGAAGTTACGCCGGGGCTGGATATTTCAACAAGACAACGACCCAAAACACTGGCCAAAATCTACCCGGGCATTTATGCAGAGGAACAAGTACAATGTTCTGGAATGGCCATCCCAGTCCCCAGACCTGAATATCATTGAGAATCTGTGGGATGATTTGAAGCGGGCTGTCCATGCTCGGCAACCATCAAACCTAACTGAACTGTAGATGTTTTGTAAGGAGGAATGGTCCAAAATACCTTCATCCAGAATCCAGACACTCATTAGAGGCTATAGGAAGCATCTAGAGGCTGTTATTTTAGCAAAAGGAGGCTCTACTAAATATTGATGTGATTTTTCTGTTGGGGTGCCCAAATTTATGCACCTGTCTAATTTATTTTTGATGCATATTGCACATTTTCTGTTAATCCAATAAACCTCATTTCACTACTGAAATATTACTGTGTCCATCAGTTATTTGATAGATCAAAATGAAATTGCTGATCCAAAAACCCAATTATTTATAAATGGAAATCATGGAAATTGTCAGGGGTGCCCAAACTTTTGCATACGACTGTAAAAGCCTCCACTCTTCTATGAAGGCTTCTAGAAGATGTTGGAACATTTCTGCGGGGATTTGCTTCCATTCAGCCACAAGAGCATTAGTGAGGTCGGGCACTGATGTTGGGCGATTAGGCCCGGCTCGCAGTCGGCATTCCAATTCATCCCAAAGGTGTTCGATGGGGTTGAGGTCAGGACTCTGTGCAGGCCAGTCAAGTTCTTCCACACCGATCTCAACAAACCATTTCTGTATGGACCTCGCTTTGTGCATGGGGGTGTCATGCTGAAACAGGAAAGGGTTTTTCCAAAACTGTTGCCACAAAGTTGGAAGCACAGGATCGTCTAGAACGTAATTGTATGCTGTAGCGTTAAGATTTCCCTTCACTGGAACTAAGGGGCCTACCCCGAACCATGAAAAACAGCCCCAGACCATTATTCCTCCTCCACCAAACTTTACAGTTGACACTATGCAATGGGGTAGGTAGCGTTCTCCTGGCATCCGCCAAACCTAGATTTGTCCGTCGGACTGCCAGATGGTGAAGCGTGATTCATCACTCCAGAGAACGCGTTTCCACTGCTCCAGGGTCCAATGGTGGAGAGATTTACACCACTCCAGCAGACGCTTGACATTGCGCATGGCGATCTCAGGCTTGCAACGGAAACCAATTTCATGAAGCTCCAGACATTCTTGTGCTGGCATTGCTTCAAGAGGCAGTTTGGAACTTGGTAGTGAGTGTTGCAACCGAGGACAGACTATTTTTACGCTCTACGCACTTCAGCAGTCCCGTTCTGTGAGCTTGTGTGGCCTACCACTTCACGGCCGAGCCGTTATTGCTCCTAGATGTTTGACAATAACAACACTTACAGTTGACCGGGCAGCTCTAGCAGGGCAGAAATTTGACGAACTGACTTGTTGGAAAGGTGAACGTTGAAAGACACTGAGCTATTCAGTAAGGCTATTCTACTGTGAATGTTTGTCTATGGAGATTGCATGGCGGTGTACTCGATTTTATACACCTGTCAATAACGGGTGTGGCTGAAATGGCCAAATCCACTAATTTGAAGGTGTGTCCACATACTTTTGCCCATATAGTGTATATCCTGCCACAGTATTAAAAACTCTACAGTAGTAGTAGTAGTAGTAGTAGTAGTAGTAGTAGTATTCATCAAAGCAACACTTCTCTCAAGTGGTCGTAGGTGTGACATGGATCGGTATCAGGTATTGCTTTGAGAAAGTAAAACAGTGTGTACCTGTAGTATGGCTATGGTATCTTTTTTAGCATCTTTGTTGTAATTTTTTGAACGCCACTTCCTGGGACCCTTCTTCTCCTTCTTGGGAATGTCGTACGTTGAGGCCTGGGGTGTCCCAGATAGAGAGAACGAGAGAGGGAAGGGACAGACGATTACTATAGAGAGGTTAGGGTTAAAGTCTTGGGGTTAGTTGAGGTGTGCATACCTGCAGTGTACTGATAGCAGGGGCATAGTAAGAGTAAGTGTAGTGTAGGTCATAGTTAAAGGTTATGCGTTACCATGAGGCTGATGGCAGGGGCAGAGTAAGTGCGGTGGAGAACCTCCATACTCTTCAGCAACAGGTTGAGTTCCAACAGGTAAGACTCACACTCCTCTAAATCTGAGAGAGGATGGCAGATGTATGAATGGCAGAAGTTGAGGGAGGACAGTTTCCCAGTCAAAACAGTTTGGAAGAGTTTGTGCATATATTATGATGACATTTTGTGATGTTTTTGTTCGCTTTGTAATTTGGTAACTTATCGGTTAATGATAAGATTGATTTTGACGTTTCTGCAGAGGCAATGACAGATTTCTTGAGTTAGATTAATTCGGACTATTTTGAAGAAGTGTATACAGACTACGGCGTTTCAAAATGGACAAACAGTACTATTGCTGCTTTTTTCAATTCTTTTAAGCGAATGTCTTAGCACACTCGTTCGGTTTGCCTAGCCAACTTCGGCTAGCCGCCCGACGAAATGAAGCATGCTGACACCTTAAGGCTTAAGAGTGCCAGTTGGGACACAGCCAGCAAGTAAGGCGAGATCCATCAGAAAAAGTACAGCACAGACAGACAGGTGAGAGGTTTCACCTCCATACCTCTGCAGCACCTGTCCATGTCTTCTGAGGAGTGGAGCCAGGCACAGACCTTTGCCTGCTGGACAACTGACGCCTGCTTAGCCATACTGGAGTGGCGCTAAGAGATGGAGGGGGAGAGATAGAGAGAGTGAACTCCCATATCTATTGGGCGAAATAACACAGTGTGCAATCACAGCTGATTTGGGACCTGTTGCAACAAGAAAAGGGCAGTGAAGAACAAACACCATTGTAAATACAACCCATAATTATGTTCACATCGTTACAACACTGGACATAGACATTTGAAATGTCTATTATTTTGGAACTTGTTTGAATGTAATATTTACTGTTCATTTGTTTATTTAACTTGTGTTTACCCATTTCACTTGCTTTGGCAATGTAAACATGTTTCCCATGACAATAAAGCCCCTTGAATTGAATAGAGGGAGATAGAGAAAAGAGTGGAGAGAAGGATATCGAGAGAAAGACACGGAGATGGAATATGAAGACAGATTCCTATCAAATACGCTATACAGTACAATAATGAAATTATGATTGATCAGTTAAGAAGCTCCAGGAAGAGGTTGCGCTTAGGCACAGATCTAAGATCAGCCTACCATCCCCCTACCATCCCCCAAATCAGTGTCTAATGAACACTGTACCCGTCTCATGGATTCGTTGAGTTTGGGAGAAAGGTGTGAGGAGGGGTGGAACAGAAGCCTCTCGTGGGGGTACATTGCAATTTCGTTCTGACGGAAGACGCGGTGATGTCGCAGCTTCGACACCCAATCATCAAACAGCTGCTGTGACTTCACTTCCTGAGACTTGTCAGCCTTCACCTATAGAACAGAGAGATGTGATGTCATTCAAGTAGAAGAGAAACGAGAGAGCGAGAATACGAGAGAGGGAGAAAGAAACGAGAGAAGCGACACACCTTGAGGTGATAAATGTTGTTGTTGGTGTCCAGATCGATGGCCTTGGTTTTCTTCTTGATTGACATGACAGACAGCCCCACATCAATGCAGCCATGAAGCTTGCCCTTCTTCAACTGGAAACAAAAGCAAAAGGTCAGTGTGTGTGTGTGTTTAATTGACTAAATGAGCAAATGCTTGCACCTTTAATGACACACACTGTACATTAACTAAATTATGTGTGTTGCATCTGCCTGACACTTTTGAATAGGTACTTACATCAGCTCCATGTTTTGAGTACTTCAGAATGCCTTTCTCCAGCAAGAAGTATCTCTGTATAACAAGAGACAGAATCGCAACTGTTTCAGCCACCCGTCACATTCAAACTGTCTGCTTTGGGCCAAGGAAATATCTTCACACATTACTGCTGCGGACAAAAGCTTTTTACATTAATAACATATTATCCATTCAAACGCTCCATTCAAATGTCACTTCCAGCTTAACATAACAAGTGTCTTATCAGCGCTTTAGATAAACACCAGGTAAGTGTAGGGTAGCACACTTCTCTCATTTCCTCCCCCATTTCCATGTGCCAGCCTGGTGCCAGCCCTTCAGGTAATGGGGGGAGGGCAGGTTGTATTTCAAGTGTCTTTCCTTGATTCCTCACGTCCTCTCCTCATCTCTTCATCTCCTTTAGTTCATAAGAGGAGAAGGTCTGAAAAGAACCTCTGGAAAGACACTTGAGATTCATCTGCAGTGATGGGTAAGGAGTTAAAAGTCGGCTGACGTAGCTAGTTCATTAGCTAAGCTAGCCACTGTAGCTTGCCAGTCACTCTTCCAGTATGTGTTGATGCCATTTCACAGGATTTGTTTTTGGACGGAAGCTGTCGAGATCAGTAAGAAATTGGAATTCTGTAGACAAATATCAATAAATTAAGCATTAAATGGCCTGGTATGATGATGTATTAATCAATTATACAGTTTAACACTTATTTTAGTTTGTGCCCAAAGTCAACCTTTAAGAGAAGTGCCTACCTTGAGCCATCCATTCATGGGTGAGAAGGTGGTCAGGGATAAAGCAGGTAATACCCACCTTTTGCCATCCTTTCATGGGCCATTTCCTCCTCTTGAGCAGGAAGCCCTCCTGTTTCTCTGGCTCTTGGATGTTGCCAGGGTTACCCTTCAGGCCCTCGATGATCTCCCAGCTGTCCTGTAGACAGAGACTCATGGGGTCACACACACACACACACACACACACACACACACACACACACACACACACACACACACACACACACACACACACACACACACACACACACACACACCTACCTGATGGCTGTCATGTTTGGACGAGCTGGCGCTGCTGTCACTGTGGGTAGGGGACATTGATGTCATCTTCCTGTGACTTGGCAGTTCTGCTCACAATTGTCTAGTCTCCGTGGAAATCACAGAGGTTATCACTTAGCATTCCGACATCAAGAGACTGTCACCATGACTACCACTGTAGAGGAAGGGAAAGAGAGAAACAGAAGAGTAGGAGCCGTGTGGCATTGCTTTAGTGAAGCAACAGGACATAACAATAGGTATGACTTCTGAGAGAACAGAAACTATTCTATGGGTTGAATTAGGAGTGCTTTTAGGTTAGGCATGAACTCTGCAGGAAGTGTACTCCGTACTGTGTGTGTCAGCATACACCCTGCGTATGGGGAAATGCCAGTGTCTGTATTTGAACTATGGAATAGCGCAGTGAGACAGCAGCAGCAGCACTGTAAAACCCACATGACCCCCAGCACAGTCAGTCATTGCTGCTGTGCTGACTAGCAGAGTCCACAACAAACGAGTCATCAATACTGGGTTACACAATCAGTTCCTGCAAAGTCCTTCAAATCACAGCAGAGGACTAAGCTAGCCGGTAGCCACACAGCCACACAGCCACACACACAATGGGAGGGACATGGAACTCTCCTGCTTGGTAGTTGCTAGTAGCATACACAGTATTGGCACAGTAGTCTGATGTGAATAAAATCTTCACATTCTGTGATACTAGGGCTGGCACAATGACTGTATAATCGTAACCGATGAATGTGGATGAAGACAGTCATGAAAATAAAATAAACAACAGCTGACTTAAGACAAGACGGCTGGGCATTCGTGCGATTGAGTGCGTTTCCGCAGTTACACATTGACTCTTTACGTGATGAGACTTTGTTGCTCCTTGCTGAAACAAACAGGTCTTTGGTTGCCTAGGCAACATCCCATTCCTGCAGCACCAGCACATGAGAAAATGTGCATAAAACAAGCTATTCAATCGATTATAACGGTGACCGCGGTCATTTGGCTGACCAATAACCGTCATGCAAAATTCCAGGACAGTCACAGCCCTACGTGATACCCTAGACCAGGGGTCATTCAGCCATGGGAAGACTTTTTCTTGAGCGGAGGGTTGGGGGCCGAAACATAATTATAAATAATTTGTACTCTGCAAATTGACGCAATAAACTCAAACAGATAATCTAACCTTGATTACATTGGTACACAAACACATGTCTATTTATGAGTGGAAATACTTGGGAATAGATTACCTAAATTCAAATCATTGAGGTTATAAAATAAAAATAAAATAATCCGTGGGCAGTCAGTTGACGATCCCTGCCCTAGACTATTAAGTCTACTACATATGTAGACAAGGCATACTTGGTAAGTTCTAGCGGTGCAAAGTAGTGTGGTGTGAGCTCAATGTTCACATTCTGTACCACACCACAAAGTTTCTACTGCTTGAGCTACTGTTCCTCACAGAATATTAGCTCAAAAGTATTGTGGAGCTCCTGCACCTAAATAAACAGCACCCAAAATGAGTACCGGAAACTATTTCAGTCCAAATCAAGCACGGATAAGAAGTAAATCAGGTAGGCCTATTTTATGACGTTTGCACTGGATCAGAGCATGACATTTTTCCCTGAGTGGTTATCGGAAGGGCAAGAGCTGGAAAGATTTTTTTTAAATACATGGAGTTTTTTTTTTTTTTCACCTTTATTTAACCAGGTAGGTCAGTTGAGAACAAGTTCTCATTTACAACTGCAACCTGGCCAAGACAAAGCAAAGCAGTGCGACAAAAACAACAACACAGAGTTACACATGAGAATAAAACAAACGTACAGTCAATAACACAATAGAAAATCTATATACAAAGTGCAAATGTAGTGCAAAATGCAGTAAGGTTAGGAAGACAATAAATAGGCCATAGTGGCGAAATAAATTACAGATTAGCATAATCACTGGAATGATGGAATGTGCAAATTATGATGTGCAAATAGAGATACTGGAGTGCAAAATGAGCGGAAGTAAAAAATAAATATGGGAATGAGGTAGTAGGGTGGGCTATTTACTGAAGGGCTATATACAGGTGCAGTGATCGATAAGCAGCTTTGACAGCTGATGCTTAAAGTTAGTGAGGGAGATCGGAACCTCTAGCTTCAAGTATTTTTTCAGTTCGTTCCAGTCATTGGCAGCAGAGAACTGGAAGGAATGGCGGCCAAAGGATGTGTTGGCTTTGGGGGTGGCCAGTGAAATATACCTGCTGGACCGCATGCTACGGGTGGGTGTTGCTATGGTGACCAGCGAGCTGAGATAAGGCGGGGATTTACCTAATAAAGACTTATAGATGACCTGGAGCCAGTGGGTTTGGCGACGAATATGTAGTGAGGGCCAGTCAACGAGAGAATACAGGTCGCAGTGGTGGGTAGTATATGGGGCTTTGGTAACAAAACGGATGGCACTGTGATAGGCTACATCCAATTTGCTGAGTAGAGTGTTGGAGGCTATTGTAAAACAGACTGTTTGCTTGCCATTTGAGGTGAAGAGAACATTACTTTGAGAAGCTCCACAGCTTATTAGTGGTGGTACGTTAAGCCAAATCAGAATTATTATCAGATCCCCAAATGGACACATTTATATGCCTAAATTTGCGCGCAGGCTAGGTAGTCTACAGGCCTACGGAAAGTACTCAGATCCCTTCCCCTTTTCTACATTTTGTTACGTTACAGACTTATTCTAAAATGGATTAAATAAAAACAAAATCCTCAAATCTACACACAATACCCCATAATGACAAAGCGAAAACAGGTTTAGAAATGATCGCAAATGTAAACACTGGGGGCCAAAAGTTTGGAATATTACTCATTCAAGAGTTCCTTTATTTGCACAATGTTTTACAGTCGTATGCAAAAGTTTGGGCACCCCTCTGAGGCTGCATAATAATTTACTCTGTCGTCACAGAAAATGATCACAGTGGCATGCCATTCATTTTCTAATAAAAGCTGAGTACTGGGGTATTGTCCAAGATTTTTAGTGTAGCAATAGTAAGTTGTATGAAATTAAATCAGATGTGAAAAATAGGCTATGCAACAATTTGGGCACCCTTGTCATTCTGTTGATTTGAATACCTGTAACTACTTAGCACTCATTAATTGGAACACACAATTGGTTTGGTGAGCTCATTAAGCCTTGAACTTCATAGACAAGTGTATGCAATCATGAGAAAAGGTATTTAAGGTGGCCAATTGCAATTTGTTGTTCTCTTTGACTCTCCTCTGAAGTGGCAACATGGGGGCCTCAAAACAACTCTCAAATGACCTGAAAACAAAGATTGTTCAACATTATGGTTTAGGGGAAGGCTACAAAAAGCTAATCGCAGAGATGTAAGCTGTGAGGAAATGGAAGACAACAGGCACAGTTCTTGTTAAGGCCAGAAGTGGCAGGCCAAGTAAAATAACGGAGGCAAAGGCGAAGGATGGTGAGAACGGTCAAAAACAGCCCACAGACCACCTCCAAAGACCTACAACATCATCTTGCTGCAGATGGTGTCACTGTGCATCGTTCAACAATTCAGCGCACTTTGCACAAGGAGAAGCTGTACGGGAGAGTGATGCGGAAGAAGCCTTTTCTGCACACACGCCACAAACGCACATTTGGACAAGCAAGCTTCATTTTGGAATAAGGTGCTGTGGACTGATGAAACAAAGATTGAGTTATTTGGTCATAACAAGGGGCGTTATGCATGGCGGCAAAAGAACACAGCGTTCCAAGAAAAACACTTGCTACCCACAGTAAAAGTTGGTGGGGGTTCAATCATGCTGTGGGGCTGTGTGGCCAGTGCCGGTACTGGGAATCTTGTTAAAGTTGAGGGTCGCATGGATTCCACTCAATATCAGCAGATTCTTGGGAATAATGTTGAAGAATCAGTCACAAAGTTGAAGTTACGCCGGGGCTGGATATTTCAACAAGACAACGACCCAAAACACTGCCCAAAATCTACCCGGGCATTTACGCAGAGGAACAAGTACAATGTTCTGGAATGGCCATCCCAGTCCCCAGACCTGAATATCATTGAGAATCTGTGGGATGATTTGAAGCGGGCTGTCCATGCTCGGCAACCATCAAACCTAACTGAACTGGAGATGTTTTGTAAGAAGGAATGGTCCAAAATACCTTCATCCAGAATCCAGACACTCATTAGAGGCTATAGGAAGCGTCTAGAGGCTGTTATTTTAGCAAAAGGAGGCTCTACTAAATATTGATGTGATTTTTCTGTTGGGGTGCCCAAATTTATGCACCTGTCTAATTTCGTTTTGATGCATATTGCACATTTTCTGTTAATCCAATAAACCTAATTTCACTACTGAAATATTACTGTGTCCATCAGTTATTTGATAGATCAAAATGAAATTGCTGATCCAAACACCCAATTATTTATAAATGGAAATCATGGAAATTTTCAGGGGTGCCCAAACTTTTGCATACGACTGTACATTATAGAATAAAAGTGAAGACATCAAAACTAGGACATAACACATATGGAATCACTTAGTAAGCAAAAATGTGTTAATCAAATCAAAATATATTTTATATTAGATTCTTCAAAGTAGTCACCCTTTGTCTTGATGACAGCTCTGCACACTCATGGCATTCTCTCAACCAGCTTCATGAGGACCACTACAGGAATGAAAGACCCAGAAATACCTCTGCTGCAGAGGATAAGTTCATTAGTTACCAGCCTCAGATTGCAGCCCAAATAAATGCTTCAGCGTTCAAGTAACAGACACATCTCAACATCAACTGTTCAGAGGAGACTGAGTGAATCAGGCCTTCATGGTCAAATTGCTGCAAAGAAAACACTACTAAAAGGACACCAATAAGAAGAAGAGACTTGCTTGGGTCAAGAAAAACGAGCAATGGACATACGACCGGTGGAAATCTGTCCTTTGGTCTGGAGTCCAAATTTGAGATTTTTGGTTCCAACCTCAACCAAATTTAGATGGTTTGGGATGAGTCGGATCGCAGTGAAGGAAAAGCCAACAAGTGCTCAGCATATGTGGGAACTCCTTCAAGACTGATGGAAAAGCCTGGAATGCCAAGAGTGTGCAAAGCTGTAATCAAAGCAAAGGGTGGCTATTTGAAGTTTGTTTAACACTTTTTGGGTGATTTTAAATGATTCCATTTAAGAAATTTCCCCTCGGGGATCAATAAAGTACCAACATATGTGTTATGTCACATTTATTCTACAATGTAAATATAGTGCAAATAAAGCAAAACCCTTGAATGAGTAATATTCAAAACTTTTGGCCGTGTGTGTGTGTGTTAACAAACTATAGTTTTGGCAAGTCGGTTAGGACATCTACTTTGTGCATGACAAGTAATTCTCCCAACAATTGTTTAGAGTCAGATTAGAAGTTTCTGATAGGCTAATTGACATAATTTGAGTCAATTGCAGGTGTACCTGTGAATGTATTTCAAGGCCTACCTTCAAACTCAGTGCCTCTTTGCTTGACATCATGGGAAAATAAAAATAAAATCAGCCAAGACCTCAAACAAAAAATTGTAGACTTCCACAAGTCTGGTTCATCCTTGGGAGAAATTTCCAAACACCACGTTCATCTGTACAAACAATAGTACGCAAGTATAAACACCATGGGACCACGCAGCAGTCATACCGCTCAGGAAGGAGACGCGCTCTGT
Source organism: Thymallus thymallus (assembly GCA_023634145.1). Lineage (NCBI taxonomy): Eukaryota > Metazoa > Chordata > Actinopteri > Salmoniformes > Salmonidae > Thymallus > Thymallus thymallus. Next base: position 22,018,968 of record CM042395.1, on the reverse strand, counting down.
CTCCTAGAGATGAACGTACTTTGATGCGAAAAGTGCAAATCAATCCCAGAACAACAGCAAAGGGCCTTGTGAAAATGCTGGAGGAAACGGGTACAAGCTGAAGAACACCAGAACTGAAAAAACGTGTGCGAGCACGAAGGCCTACAAACCTGACTCAGTTACAACCGTTCTGTCAGGTGGAATGGGACAAAATTCACCCAACTTATTGTGGGAACCTTGTGGAAGGCTACCCGAAACGTTTGACCCAAGTTAAACAATTTGAAAGGCAATACTACCAAATACTAATTAAAGCTGAAATTAAATCATTCTCTCTACTATTATTCTGACATTTCACATTCTTAAAATAAAAAAAGTGGTGATCCTAACTGACCTAAGACTTTTTACTAGGATTAAATGTCAGGAATTGTGAAAAACTGAGTTTAAATGTATTTGGCTATGATGTACAGTGGGGAGAACAAGTATTTGATACACTGCTAATTTTGCAGGTTTTCCCACTTACAAAGCATGTAGAAGTCTGTAATTTTTATCATAGGTACTCTTCAACTGTGAGTGATGGAATCTAAAACAAAAATCCAGAAAATCACATTGTATGATTTTTAAGTAATTAATTTGCATTTTATTGCATGACATAAGTATTTGATACATCAGAAAAGCAGAACTTAATATTAGGTACAGAAACCTTTGTTTGCAATTACAGAGATCATACGTTTCCTGTAGTTCTTGACCAGGTTTGCACACACTGCAGCAGGGATTTTGGCCCACTCCTCCATAAAGATCCTTCAGGTTTCGGAGCTGTCGCTGGGCAATACAGACTTTCAGCTCCCTCCAAAGATCTTCTATTGGGTTCAGGTCTGGAGACTGGCTAGGCCACTCCAGGACCTTGAGATGCTTCTTACGGAGCCACTCCTTAGTTGCCCTGGCTGTGTGTTTCGGGTCGTTGTCATGCTGGAAGACCCAGCCACGACCCATCTTCAATGCTCTTACTGAGGGAAGGAGGTTGTTGGCCAAGATCTCGCGATACATGGCCCCATCCATCCTCCCCTCAATACGGTGCAGTCGTCCTGTCCCCTTTGCAGAAAAGCATCCCCAAAGAATGATGTTTCCACCTCCATGCTTCACGGTTGGGATGGTGTTCTTGGGGTTGTACTCATCCTTCTTATTCCTCCAAACATGACGAGTGGAGTTTAGACCAAAAAGCTCTATTTTTGTCTCATCAGACCACATGACCTTCTCCCATTCCTCATCTGGATCATCCAGATGGTCATTGAAAACTTCAGACGGGCCTGGACATGCGCTGGCTTGAGCAGGGGGACCTTGCGTGTGCTGCAGGATTTTAATCCATGACGGCGTAGTGCGTTACTAATGGTTTTCTTTGAGACTGTGGTCCCAGCTCTCTTCAGGTCATTGACCAGGTCCTGCCGTGTAGTTCTGGGCTGAGCCCTCACCTTCCTCATGATCACTGATGCCCCACGAGGTGAGATCTTGCATGGTGCCCCAGACCGAGGGAGATTGACCTTCATCTTGAACTTCTTCCATTTTCTAATAATTGCGCCAACAGTTGTTGCCTTCTCACCAAACTGCTTGCCTATTGTCCTGTAGCCCATCCCAGCCTTTTGCAGGTCTACAATTTTATCCCTGATGTCCTTACACAGCTCTCTGGTCTTGGCCATTGTGGAGAGGTTGGAGTCTGTTTGATTGAGTGTGTGGACAGGTGTCTTTTATACAGGTAACGATTTCAAACAGGTGCAGTTAATACAGGTAATGAGTGGAGAACAGGAGGGCTTCTTAAAGAAAAACTAACAGGTCTGTGAGAGCCGGAATTCTTACTGATTGGTAGGTGATCAAATACTTATGTCATGCAATAAAATGCAAATTAATTATTTAAAAATCATACAATGTGATTTTCTGGATTTTTGTTTTAGATTCCGTCTCTCACAGTTGAAGTGTACCTATGATAAAAATTACAGACCTCTACATGCTTTGTAAGTAGGAAAACCTGCAAAATCGGCAGTGTATCAAATACTTGTTCTCCCCACTGTATGTAAACTTACGACTTCAACTGTGTGTGTGTGTGTGTGTGTGTGTGTGTTAATACACCCACATGCACATTTACATAAGTATTCAGACCCTTTGCTACGAGACTCGAAATTGAGCTCAGGTGCATCCTGTTTCCATTGATCATCTTTGAGATGTTTCTACAACTTGGAGTCCATCTGTGGTAAATTCAATTGACTGGACATGGTTTGGAAAGGCACAGACCTGTCTATATTAAGTCCCACAGTTGACAGAGCAAAAACCAAGCCATGAGGTCGAAGGAATTGTCCGTAGAGCTTAGAGACAGGATTGTGTCGAGGCACAGATCTGGGGAAGGGTACCAACAAATGTCTGCAGCATTGATGGTCCCCAAGAACAAAGTGGCCTCCATCATTCTTAAATGGAAGAAGTTTGGAACCACCAAGACTCTTCCTAGAGTTAGCCACCCGGCCAAACTGAGCAATCGGGGGAGAAGGGCCTTAATCAGGGAGGTGACCAAGAACCCGATAGTCACTGACAGAGCTCCAGAGTTCTCTGCAGCACTCCACCAATCAGGCCTTTATGGTAGAGTGGCCAGACGGAAACCACTGCTCAGTAAAAGGCACGACAGACCGCTTGGCCTTTGCTAAAAAGCACCTAAAGGACTCTAAGACCATGAGAAACAAGATTCTCTGGTCTGACGAAACCAAGATTGAACTCTTTGGCCTGAATGCCAAGTGTCATGTCTGGATGACACCTCGCACCATCCCTACGGTGAGGCATGGTGGTGTGGGGATATTGTTCAGCGGCAGGGACTGGGAGACTAGTCAGGTTTGACGGAAAGATGGAACGGAACAAAGTACAGACCTCAGATTGGGGCAAAGGTTCACCTTCCAACAGGATAAGCACACAGCCAAGACAACGCAAGAGTGGCTTCAGGACAAGTCTGTGAACGTCCTTGAGTGGCCCAGCCAGAGCCCGGACTTCAACCTGATCGAGATGGATATAGATAGATATATACAGCGGGTGAAATAAATATTGAACACGTCACCATTTTTCTCAGTAAATATATTTACAAAGGTGCTATTGACATGACATCTTCACCAAATGTTGGTAACAACCCAGGCAAATTTATGGTGAAACGATTGTCTTTCCACTTCCGTATTATGGCCCCAACAGTGCTCACTGGAACATTCAGAAGCTTAGAAATGCGCCTATAACCAATGCCATCATTATGTTTTGCAACAATTAGGTTGCGAATGTCTTGAGACAGCTCTTTGCTTTTACCCATCATGAGATGTGTCTTGTGTGACACCTTGGCAATGAGACCTTTTTGTAGGCCATCAGTTGGGACTGAACCAGCTGATATTAATTTGCACTGACAGGGGGCTGGATTGCTTTTTAATTACTGATAGTTTTCAGCTGTTGTCTTGGCTTTCCATGCCTTTTTGAACCTCCCTTTCTTCATGTGTTCAATACTTTTTACCTGTGTCATTTCACATTATTACATATAACTTAATTTCTGAACTTATTTGTTTTTGGTTTCTTTGTATGTATCGATTACTTGGGTTGTTACCAACATCTGGTGAAACTTTCATGTCAATAGCACCTTTGGAAATATATAAATAAAGAGAGTTCACACCTGATAGGCATCTCCAAAGAGTAGAAGGGGTTCTTGAGGGCATAGTCTGAATAGATCTCGTAAATCTTCCTCAGGAGTGCATCAATGCCAGACTCTGTGTGTGTGTGTGTGTGTGTGTGTGTGTGTGTGTGTGTGTGTGTGTGTGTGTATACATAAATAATCAAATAAACACACTAAGGCCACAAGATTTTGTATGTATGTACACACACTTTTTTTTGTACTGGTCCCCTGTAGGAATCAAACCCACAATGTTGCAAGCGCCATGCCCTACCAACTGAGCCACATATGCTACTGTTCAACAGCCTACCGACCAAACAATCGACCAGTCAACTAATTGGGGCCAGCCCTAATTAGTTGACAAGTAGAATCAGGTGTGCTCGTCTGGGCCGCAACAGAAATATGTACTGTTGAGGTTACTGGAGGACTGGAGTTGAGAACCACTGATATAGAGAGTGTATACTTAAGCAGTATGGCACGAGGAGGTGTGATATATGGCCAATATACCACGGCTAAGGGCTGTTCCTATGCACAATGCAACGTGAAGTGCCTGGATAGAGCCCTTAGCCGTGGTATATTAACTATATACCACAAACCCCAGAGGTTCCTTATTGCTATTATAAACTGGTTACCAACGTAATTAGAGCACTAAAAATACATATTTTGTCATACCCGTGGTATACCACGGCTGTCAGCCAATCAGCAGTCAAGGCTCAAACAACCCAGTTTATAATATGAAATGTTACACTGTTTGAGTGCCTATGGGTAGGTGTGTGTGTGTGCGTGCGTGTGTGTAGCTGGATTTTCCCCAACATGCTGTCTAGTTCCTCCAAAAGCTCTCTAGAGTGTGTGCGCGTGTGTGTGTCAGTGTATACAGACTGGTTCCCCATGGCCTTTCAACAGTCAGAGCCATGCTTAGAACATGACTCAACAGTAGGAAGGAATGTTCCCCATCCAAGACCCAACACTATAACACCAACAACATATGTCCCGAATGACACCCTAATTCCCATTTTGAGTTGTGCACTAATAAATAAATAAATAAACAAACAAACAAACACACACACACACAATAATTTGTGGATTCAGCAATTTCAGCCACACCAGTTACTGACAGGTGTATAAAATCGAGCACACAGTCATGCAATCTCTCTCTATATAGATAAGTGTGCCATTTGGGAGGTAACCACTGAGATTAGATATCATATCAACACTTGCTGTAGATTCTTACACTACATTGCATGGATACCCTTTACTATGGCAGAAAACTCTGCTGAACAGAAACACTATCACAACACTTCCCATTAAAAAGCTGTCAGTGTACACACCTTCTACACAAGAAACCCTTGTTACCTTCCAACTGGTTACATAGTTACTAACTAAATAAACACTGAGTCAGACAGAGGGTGGGTGAGAGTAGGAGGAAGGGGAACACCAAAACACTGTACCACATTATATAACACCAATACCACCACAAAACCAAAATGCTGCTTTCAGTTTTGCTGCAGGCTTAAATGCAACTTGCAACTCAAAATTACAGGCATTCAAGTACCTGGAAATTCTGACTATTCTTCATACTAGTCTTCATTGTGCTCTACAGAACGTTGACAACAGGCACATCAGTTAACTTATTTACCTCAGCTAGGTAAAGTACTGTACACCCCTTGAGGCGTGTCTGGTTCGACACTAAGTTCTAGGGTGGCCTTGTGTCTTATGTAACCAAGTCAATGATTAAAGCCATTACACCTTGTAAATGACCTTGTTAAAAGTTATGACAAAGTCAACGCTACCGTATTGTCACGAGAAACATTATGAGGATATATAAAAAGTTATTTTATTGTTGTAAAAGCAGCTATTCAAACTTTGAATGGGCTTCAAGATGCTGATGCTTTCACAAAAATACATTTAAAAAAACAAATCTCCATAGTGTTTCTTGTGACAGTACAGTAGCATTGACCCAAACGCGTCAACCTGAGTGAAAGAAGTTAGCCTAGGTAGCTCAGGACCATACAAGGACACTTCCATTTACACAGCAATCTCCCTGATTAAGATGGGAAAGGGCGTGTTTATTTGGCAATCCTAAAATGCTTCAGATCGAAATAGAATGAACAGAGCAAACCAGTCGAGCATTGTAGTGTAGACGTGTCAGTTCTGTACACCAAATGTCTTGGATTCTGGAGCGCTTGGAGAATCTGAGGTGTGACACTCTATAGATAGAAGTGCTGCCCTTGGCACTGATCCAGCAGCAACCGGCTACTACTCGCTCTGCCCCCTGGGATAGCGACCGTCCTCCGAGGCAGCTGCCTGCTACCATCCATCGCTAGCTTTAACGTTAAAATGCTCTACTAAGTTCCAAGAGGACATGCACTAAGCCAATGCAACAACTTATCACACAATGACAAACTGTTACTATGACAGCGAGGGTTTCCAGACTAGAACCTTGGATGGTCTATCTCTAGTTAGATGATGGTCTTCAATAGATGCATTAGACTAGAATAAAAGCTCAACCATCTCTGTTAATGATCGAGAGAATGGCTGCGTTTACACAGGCACCCAATTCTGATTTTCTCTTACTAATTGGTCTTTTGACCATTCACATCAGATCTTTTTCAGAGCCAAAGTGGATCATCTAACTTTTCCTCCAATCAGCATATATCCTTGACATCATCTGTAGTCCTGCCACCAACAGATTTGATCAGCTTTGATCATCTGGCAAAGAGCTCTGGTTCACAGAATTATAATTGCAGTGCTATAACCATTCTACGCCATTAATTCCAACTCCAAGGGCTGACAGGTGGGGTTGTTGACCCTGCTTTGACCCCATGACCTTGGCTCTGATTGGCTGAGCTGGCCTTTACTGTAGTACAGTAATTAACTATTTAACGGATGACTCCTGCTAGCTACTTAAGTGCAGTTCACCAGTGTCACTTCAAATCCATTATGCTTACATTGCTCTACATATCAGCATGTTCTAGAACTGGTTGAGAGCATACATTCAAAACAGTTCCAAGTCGTCAGACTGTAGCCTATGTGTATAGCTACCTGTCTGAGCAGTCTAGCCTGACCAGTCATTCTGCTGTCATTCCAATGCACCACAAATATGCTATGCCTGTTAGAAAGCAGGCCACATTATCGCTCTCTCTCCCTCCCTCTCACACACACACCTGAGGGACAGTCTTATGAACCCATAATTTGAGGGGCCAAATTTAAACCAAGCCATGTTATGAAACTCAATGAATAACCACTCTAGTGTATTACACTATCGGCTAAAGCTTTGACATACTGAAGCCAACCCTGACTCCATACAGAGTTGCCATGGAGACGACCGACGGCATGGGAGGGGGATGTATTCTGTTTGTTTGGGCTTCAAGGAAAATCTGAGGGCATAAAACTTGGGTCTATTTATAGTACCAGGGCTGTTACCGACTGAAACAGGATTTTTCTCAGTGTAGCCTACGGGCTGGACTTAAACTGTCCAGTGTTTCCAGATCTCTATGAAATATGACCTATAATTAAAATAAGTGAAATAGTTCTCCTTCCAAAACATGTTTTATTAAGTACGTTAAAAAGTAGTGGTATGAACAATCAAACAACATTGGGATCTTTAATGTTTAGAAAAAGATTCCCAACCAAAACGTTTTCCAAATTTTTACAAAATGAAAATCACAGTGTATTTATAACAAAACTACCACTAACAGGTCCCAATCATCATCATCATAAAAGGAAAATGTTTTTTATTAACAAATACCTAAAACGCAACAATTCAGTAACGTTAGTAGGAAGAGATATGCACCATTAAAACTATTTGCCTAAAAAAAGCGCTGCGCACATCATTGGCGTTAACAATTGGAAAAATGACAGAGTGAGACTGGTAAGCGACAGCAACAAAGTCCTGTATGGCAATACTTTGAGAAGTTATGTGAGAAGGTGGTGATATAAATAACTAATATATAATAACTTTTAATGGTGGAATTGAGCTACAGAGGCAGTACAGATGCAATGCTTAACCATATGAAAGGAGAGTCCCAACCCATTGCTGACAGCAGTGCGATAAGGGACAGTGAGAAAATCACAGAGCTGATAACAGAAATTATCGCAGTTGATATGCAGCCATTGTCAATGGTAGAGGATGTCGGCTTCACTGCCCTGATGGCATGTCTACAACTCAAGACCACAAGATACCAGGTCGAAAAACAGTGAATGCCTGGATGGAGAAACTGTCTAATGATTCTTCTGCAAGAACAAAGCGCGAGCTCTCAAAACACCATACGTAGTGTTAAGAAATCGTTGGACGTCTATGAACACACCGGCATACATCACTGCAACGAGCCTTCACTTAGATGAAAAGTAGGACATGAAGTCCCATGTACTTACAACATGGAGGAGAGGGACACAGCAGAGAACCTAAAAACAGCATTAAGTACCGTTGTTGCTGACTGGATGGTGGACTGCCATATGTGAGCACCGTCTGTTAGGTAGCCAGGACCGCGGTATACTGAACGGCATTGCCCTCATACCAATGGTTAGACACCATTGGGTCATTTTATGATTTTATTCTTATCCTTTAAAATGAAAATAATAAAAATGGCAGTCTAAACATTAAGAACAATTGTCACATCCAGCCACGGGAAGTAGGGCTGCTGAGTGTGCTGCAGCACCCCATGCAAAACTGCTATTTTTTTGTTGTTGTTGATAAAAACAAAATTTAATTTTTTTCTTCAAAAGTAGTGCACTGGGCCTTTACTAGTCCTGTATTAGTGGACTGATATAGTATGCAGCAGCCCCATCCTCAAACATCTGCCCGCAGCTATCCCGATTAAAAATAAGCTTTTCTGTGTTTGAATGGTGTGGGCATACCCCAACAACAGAACGGTGTGGGCGTATGCCTGTCATTAAACATATTAATGAAAGTAAACGGTTGATTGGCCAGCTCATTCAATGAGCCATCCTGATGTCATCTTATATTATACAGTGCCTTCAGAAAGTATTCATACCCCTTGATTTATTCCACATGTTGTTGTGTTACAGCCTGAATTAAACATTTATTAAAATATATTTTTCCCCCTCACACATCTACCCACAATACCCCATAATGGCAAAGTGAAGTTTAGAATTTTTGGCTAATTTGTGACCGACCGACTCGATCTTATGTAGCAACATTTTAAAGTATTTTTTACATTGGATAAAAGTAGAGACTCAGAGCTAGAATATGTTATATCATACACTACAGTTGAAGAACAAATGGGAAAGTAATTCTGCTTTGAAAGTTGATAAACTTGTAACCCCACTTTTGAGAAAATGGCCCATTCAGCATCGTTCACACCCTCCTAACCTTAGTCTCACCAATCTCTTTAAGGATTCACATTAGGCCATGTGCTAAACAGAGTGAGTATGGTAGTGTACTAAACAACCAAAGATAAAGACTAAAGGCTGGTTTATACTACGTCTATCGACATGTCTGTAGACAGTTGTTGCAGTGGCATCATGAACATTCTATAGTCGTCCGACAAACGTACCATTATGAAAATGTTAAAAACACAAAAACGACTGGCTGCATGACATCAGCCTGGTGGTCCAAAATAGCATAACTGGTGTATTTTAAGATCAATAAACCCATCCATTTAAACATGAATTTAGTTTATGTCAATCTAGCAAACCAGGTAACTAAAAGCAACTTTCTAAACAATGTTTTGGTTAGTTTCTAGCTTGTAAAGTTAGCTGGCTAGCCAGTTCAAATAATGACCATATCGTAGCTGACAACGTCTTAACTTTAGATAATTTGTATTCATTATTACAGTAAAATAAACCCACAACAAGATCAATATTTACAAGTTAATGGTGAGCTAATTACAGAAAATAGCTTATGTTTGGGAGTGTGACGAAATAAAAGCAGGGCATTCTATCTGAGAATTTTGGACACTCATTGGCCTAACGTTATATCCTATTTTGACTTGTTCTTGTCATGTTCTTCACATTAGTCTCTGGTAAACACACACTATATCAAATAAAATCTAAGTGTATTTGTCACATAAAAGGATACAGTAGGTGTAAACGGTACAGTGAAATAGATACTTGCATACTGAAGTATTTTGTTTATAGATGTAGCTAGCTAGATAGGCAAACAATTAACAATAATCCCAACTCATAACGTTACTACCCAGCATGAATGTGAATGTAGCTAAAGCTAACCATCTAGAGTCAATGTTACCTAGATAGCTAACATTAGGCTATAACTAGCAAAGCAAATGGCTCTGAGATACATCTGCGTGCTCGTCGTCCTCACCAGGGTCTTGACCTGACTGCAGTTCAGCGTTGTAACAGACTTCAGTGGGCAAATTGTCACCTTCGATGGCCACTGGCACGCTGAAGAAGTGTGCCCTTCACGGAATCCAGGTTTCAACTGTACCGGGCAGATGGCAGAGAGTGTGTATGGCGTTGTGTGGGCGAGCGGTTTGATGATGTCAACGTTGTGAACAGAGTTCCCCATGGTGGCGGTGGGGTTATGGTATGGGCAGGCATAAGCTACGGACAACGAACACAACTGCATTTTATCTATGGCAATTTGAATGCACAGAGATACCGTGACAGGATCCTGAGGCCCATTGTCGTGCTATTAATCCGCCAATGCACCGCTCGATGTCGCAAGCATTTGTACACAATTCCTGGAAGCTGAAAATGGCCTGCATACTCAGACATGTCACCCATTGAGCATGTTTGTGATGTTCTGGATCGTTCTAGTTTCCGCCAATATTCCACAGGCCACAATCAACAGCCTGATGCGAAGGAGATGTGTTGCGCTGCATGAGGGAAATGGTGGTCACACCAGATACTGACTGGTGCTGATCAATGCCCCTACCTTTTTTTTTGGGGGGGGGTATCTTTGACCAAGAGATGCATATCTGTAATCCCATTCATGTGAAATCCATTGATTAGGGCCAAATACATGTATTTCAATTGACTGGTTTCCTTATACGAACTGTAACTCTGTAAAATCTTTGAAATAGTTGCGTTTACATTTTTGTTCAGTGTACAGTTGTGGCCAAAAGTTGAGAATGACACAAGTATTGGTCTCCACAAAGTTTCCTGCCTCAGTATTGATGATGGCAATTTGCATATACTCCAGAATGTCATGAGTGATCAGATGAATTGCAAAGTCCCTCTTTGCCAAGAAAATGAACTTAATCCCAAAACAACATTTCCACTGCATTTCAGCCCTGCCACAAAAGGACCAGCTGCCATCATGTCAGTGATTGTCTCGTTAACACAGGTTAGAGTGTTGACGAGGACAAGGCTGGAGATCACTCTGTCATGCTGATTGAGTCAGAATAACAGACTGGAAGCTTTAAAAGGAGGGTGGTGCTTGAAATCATTGTTCTTCCTCTGTCAACCATGGTTACCTGCAAGGAAACATGTGCCGTCATCATTGCTTTGCACAAAATGGGCTTCACAGGCAAGGATATTGCTGCTGGTAAGATTGCACCTAAATCAACAATTTATCGGATCATCAAGAACTTCAAGGAGAGAGGTTCAATTGTTGTGAAGGCAGCGTCAGGGCGCCCAAGAAAGCAAGCGCCAAAAGTTGATTCAGCTGCGGGATCGGGGTACCACCAGTGCAGAGCTTGCTCAGGAATGGCAGCAGGCAGGTGTGAGTGCATCTGCACGCACAGTGAGGCGAAGACTTTTGGAGGATGGCCTGGTGTCAAGAAGGGCAGCAAAGAAGCCACTTCTCTCCAGGAAAAACATCAGGGACAGACTGATATTCTGCAAAAGGTACAGGGATTGGACTGCTGAGGACTGGGGTAGAGACATTTTCTCTGATGAATCCCCTTTCCGATTGTTTGGGCCATCCGGAAAACACCGGAGAAGACAAGGTGAGCGCTACCATCAGTCCTGTGTCATGCCAACAGTAAAGCATCCTGAGACCATTCATGTGTGGGGTTGCTTCTCAGCCAAGGGAGTGGGCTCACTCACAATTTTGCCTAAGAACACAGCCATGAATTAAGAATGGTACAAACACATCCTCCGAGAGCAACTTCTCCCAACCATCCAAGAACAGTTTGGTGACGACCGATGCCTTTTCCAGCATGATGGAGCACCTTGCCATAAGGCAAAAGTGATAACTAAATGACTCGAGGAACAAAACATCGACATTTTGGGTCCATGGCCAGGAAAGTACCCAGACCAGAATCCCATTGAGAACTTCTGGTCGATCCTCAAGAGGCGGGTGGACAAACAAAAACCCACAGCTTCTGACAAACTCCAAGCATTGATTATGCAAGAATGGCCCGCCATCAGTCAGGATGTGGCCCAGAAGTTAATTGACAGCATGCCAGGATGGATTGCAGAGGTTGTGAAAAAGAAGGGTCAACACTGCAAATATTTACTCTTTGCATAAATTGAATGTCATTAAAAATGAAAGCCTCTGACACTTATGGAATACTTGTAATTATTGTAACTACTGACAAAGATCTAAAAACACTGAAGCAGCAAACTTTGTGGAGACCAATACTTGTGTCATTCTCAAAACTTCTGGCCACAACTGTATATTTAAGTCAAAACTAACTCCACTACTCAGGAACATTCCGTTTTCTTGGTAAGCAACTCCAGTGTAAATGTGGCTTTTGTTTTAGGTTATTGTCCTGCTGAAGGGTAAACTGAACCAGGTTTTCCTCAGGGAGTTTGCCTGTGCTTAGCTCCATTCCATTTATATTATATCATGGAAAACTCCCCAGTCCTTAATGATTACAAGCATACCCATAACATGATGCAGCCACCACTTTACTCAGTAATGTGTTGTATTTGCCCCAAACATACAGTTGAAGTCAGAAGTTTACATACACCTTAGCCAAATACATTTAAACTCAGTTTCACAATTCCTGACATTTAAGCCTAGTGACAATGCCCTGTTTTAGGTCAGTTAGGATCACCACTTTATTTTAAGAATGTCAAATGTAAGAATAATAGTAGAGAGACTATTTAATTCATCACATTCCCAGGGAGTCAGAAATGTACATACACTCAATTAGTATTTGGTAGCACTGCCTTTAAAATTGTTTAACTTGGGTCAAACATGTCAGGTAGCCTTCCACAAGCTTCCCACAATAAGTTGGGTGAATTTTGTCCCATTCCTCCTGACAGAACTGGTGTAACTGATTCAGGTTTGTAGGCTTCTTTGCTCGCACACGCCTTTTCAGTTCTGCCCACAAATGTTCTATAGGATTGAGGTCACGGCTTTGTGATGGCCACTCCAATACCTTGAGTTTGTTGTCCTTAAGCCATTTTGCCACAACTTTGGAAGTATGCTTGGGGTCATTGTCCATTTGGAAGCCCCATTTGCGACCAAGCTTTAACTTCCTGACTGATGACTTGAGATGTTGCTTCAATATATCTAAATTTTTCCTTCCTCATGATGCCATCTATGTTGTGAAGTGCACCAGTCCCTCCTGCAGCAAAGCACCCCCACAATATGATGCTGCCACCCACGTGCTTCACGGTTGGGATGGTGTTCTTCGGCTTGCAAGCCTTCCCCTTTTTCCTCCAAACATACCGATGGTCATTATGGCCAAACAGTTCTATTTTTGTTTCATCAGACCAGAGGACATTTCTCCAAAAAGTATGATCTTTGTCCCCATGTGCAGTTGCATACTGTAGTCTGGCTATTTTATGGCGGTTTTGGAGCAGTGGCTTCTTCCTTGCTGAGCGGCCTTTCAGGATATGTCGATATAGGATTCATTTTACTGTGGATACCACTTAAGGTCCCTAGGATCGGGTTTGGGAAAGGCTGCATAACAGTCTCTGCATGGTAAATATGACTTCTGCAGTGGCCATACAACATTTACTGTGATACGGCCTCTGCACAAGTCAGGGCACTCATACTTCTTGTGCTTAGCAGAGCAGAGCTGTTGCGAAGGAAGTTGTCAAGGAAGTGAGTGTGTGTTTATACTGGACCTCCCGCCCCCACCTACCATCAACCAATCAGATTAATGCAGAGCTTTATGGAGCCCTCGGCATTGTTACAACATTTGGGAGGCGCACTGCGATGTGGTACAAAGCTCAATTTGGCCTCTGTATACCTCAAATTGCGTCACACTCCATACAGAGCCTACGATCACATTTTCAGATCAAGCATAAATTGGCTTTTAGGCTATTTGGCATATATCCGACAAACATCAAAAAGTACAGTCACAGAGTATCTAAACCCAGAGGCGCAACATTGCGAGACTTCCTGCCGAGGGGTTTGTGCTGATCGTACAGAGATTGTGGCAGCCGGTTAAATGGTGTCCCTTGAGAAGGCAAGAACACGATGTATGTCAGGAGAAGTGCAGTATTATCATAAGGAGATGTATACTTGGAATACGGAGGAGGAAAAAAGAGAGGCAGAAGTCTAAGAGAGAGAGGAGGAAGAGGGTGAGCTTGAGTCGGTTAAAAATTGCAGAAATAAAGAGAATGGTTGTTAAAGAAGAATGGTAGAAAGTGTAAGCAGAGTGAGCTGAAGACAGGAGGAGAAATTGAAGTGAAGAAGGGTGAAGTATTGGAGGTGGTAGGTGTGGTGAAGGTAGGTAGGTGTGGTGAAGATATCGGAGCCCGAGGCTTGCACCAAGGGTCAGGATAAAGTTGAGTCTGATGGTAGTTTTGGGAAAAAGTGGACCCTTGCCTTTTGGCTGATCCACTTGTGGTTTCAGGGTGGGTGAACGTTGTGTGCTGTGGAACCGGTGAGGGTAACCAGAAGTGGTATTTTGTTTGTTTCTGTGGGGTCAATGGGAGCAGGCGCTCCGTGTTAAACTAAATGGGGGCAAGAGATGTGAATGGTTTTGCTCAAGAAAAGGGCACCATTGAAAGGAGTGATTACTGGGGTAGAGGTAAATGTGAAAGTTGACCAACTGAAGGGGAAGATTCCCAGTGTTTGTGATGCTTGTCGTTTGGTGCGACCAGACAGGGTGGCGTGAGTGGAGAAACAGAAGAGTCGTTGTCTGTTCTTTTGAGTTTTGATGTTGAGTCTTTGCCCGACAAAGTGATGTTAGGATATCAGTTATCCTGTACGAGCTTTTGTGCCAATTACATTACGTTGTTACAGGTGTCAAGCTTATGGGCATGTGGCAGCAGTGTGTAGGAGGGAGGTTTCCTAGGTGTGAGAAATGTGCAAAAGGGCATGAGACAAAGGAATGTGTAGCATTGGGGAAACTAGTGGAATGTGTTAATTGTAGGGGTCCCATGGGGCTGAGGCAGCGTAGACAGTAGAGGAAGATGGGTCAAGGATCCTGAGAGGAGTAGATCTGTTCCAGTACAGAGGGATAAACCAACAAGTGATATCAGATTCAGTAAAATTTGATTTTTAGCATTTATAGCAATGGTTATCAACTATACTGCAGGGATGGAACGTAAGTCACAGAAAATTGAAGTTGTGGTGGCAGCTGCAGAAAGGTTTTTGGGTGTGCATGACTTGATGTCAGAAGAGTTATAGGGTGTGTTTTTTTTTTTTTTCACCTTTATTTAACCAGGTAGGCCAGTTGAGAACAAGTTCTCATTTACAACTGCGACCTGGCCAAGACAAAGCAAAGCAGTGCAACAAAAAAACAACAGAGTTACACATGGGATAAACTGTGTTAAGTGGTGGTGTCCCATCCTTTCAGGCTGTTGGCCTGAAGTAAGACTAAATATATTTCAACAGTAGAGTAGGGTGATTTGTTGTTGTTGTTGTGAGTGTAGTGTTAGATGGTAGTGTATTTTGTTTATTTATGTATTTTTTCAAGCAAAGACTAAGGGAGTTATACTCCAGTCTAGTAGTTTTACATTTATTGGATGCCAACAGCGGTTAAACCTAATCGAAGAAGTGAGATATTTCCGCACTAGATAAGACGAGGCTCAATAACATTTCCATGAAGTGACTGATTTAAGACAGACCTATGCTGCATTCATTTGCTAGTCTGAACTAGTAAACACATAAATGTATTCTGATTAGTTGAACGCTGCGCTGGTATAACTACAACCAGTCTAGCATGTGAACTAGGTCTAACCAAAAACCAACAGAAGTGTAATCTGACAGGCTAATTAACTAGTTCCGTGACTAATGCAGCATTCATGTGCTAGTCGGAACTAGGGAACTAGATCAAGTCAGTTTCCTAGTTCCGAATAGGACATGAACGCGGGAACTGACAGCAAAGGTCACCCTTTACCGCCACGACTGCTCGTCTTTTTTCTATCTGACCAATTCCCGACCTTGGTTCTTCAGGATGCAAGCCTAGTCCTTTTTCCTCCAAACATAATGATGGTCATGATAGAAGGGACAGCGCGCACCATTTGGTCAAAATTTCTTGTTGGAATGTGCGTTTTACAAGTTTAGGCTACCACCATCATTTATCTTTAGAATAAGCTTCCTACAATTTAGAATATAAATAATAGAAGACATGCCTAATAAATTACAAAGTAGTAGGCCTAGGTCATAACATTTTTAAATTAATTCTGATGAAGGTGCCACCTTGAGTCGTTCCAAATAGTCAGCTCAAAGACAATGTTCCGATAAACATTCCATGTTTGGAAATACTCCATGCAAATAGAACAGATTAATCATCTACAGAAATGTAGCTCCGTCCTTTGGACTTGTTTGAAAGATGATCATAGCAGTTAGTCCCTCCCATTAGTAATTATATCGAAAGGGATATGTTAGCAATTAATTGACACCGCGACCAAAAGCAAGAGACAACTCTGTCGCTGCAATTCAGAAAGCAAAACATGGTAGCCTACTGCGAAAGTAAACAATATCTGGAGACGCCTAATTGGTAAATTGAACACAACAATCACTTACACTTTTGAGGTGAAAACTGCAGCGAACGAAATCCAGCACAAGTTGAATAAAAACATAACTCCGTGCTTGCTGTGTGAGTGAATGAATGCCAGTGGGGAGGCTGGGATGCCTTTTGGTCCAATGACTCGCGAGTAAAAATATCAAACGTCACTCAACCGGCAGTGACGAACTAAAAAAAACATAGAAATGCCCCGGTGGTATGGCCACGCTTTTTCAGTTCTGCGCACAAATGTTCTATAGGGCTTTGTGATGGCCACGCCAATACCTTAAACTTGTTGTCCTTAAGCTATTTTGCCACAACTTTGGAAGTATGCTTGGGGTCATTGTCCATTTGGAAGACTCATTTGCGACCAAGCTTTAACTTCCTGACTGATGTCTTGAGATGTTGCTTCAATATATCCACACCAATGCCGAGGGCTCCATAAAGCTCTGATGCTGCCACCCACATGCTTCACAGTTGGGATGGTGTTCTTCAGGATGCAAGCCTAGTCCTTTTTCCTCCAAACATAATGATGGTCATGATAGATAGATAGATAGATAGATAGATAGATAGATAGATAGATAGATAGATAGATAGATAGATAGATAGATAGATAGATAGATAGATAGATAGATAGATAGATAGATAGATTATTGATCCCCGAGGGGGAAATTTCTTTGTCAAGCAGCTACAACAACAAAACACAGGGCAGGTGCAAAATGCCACAACGAAAGTACACAAAAGACAGATACACGGTACATGATACATAGAGCGGCAGTATGAAAAAGTAAAAAAAGCTATACAAATACATAGATAGTATGGGTGGTTGGCTGAATATGTACACTATACATTGGTGGATGTTGGATGGTTAACTATACTATACAGATCGATGGCAGAGAAATACTTCAGTAGCTAAAAATGCATATGATATGAGCAAGGGTAATAATAGTTTACTTAATAGACAGACTGGCTAAATGAACAGGTAAGTGAATATTTTGCATGGTTAAATTAGCTGTACAGGTAAAAATACAGTTATATTTACAGATAAGTGAATACTTGCATGGTCACATAAACTGTACAGGTAAATGACAGGAAGAGATATTTAAATAGCTAAATGTGTGTATGATATAATTTGGGGTAATAATAGTAATTCCCTTAAAATACAGTCCTTAGTGCGCAGGGTTTAATTACAGACAACTGCACGTATTGCACATTCGATATACTAAAAGCAATGAGAAAAGGTACAACTGACAGGATACTAATATGCATTCCTGTGTGAATGACTACGTAAGTTAGGTCCAAGAATTACTTGCAATATTGCACGTGATATGATATAACAACTGAACATGAGTATGTATATACACAGACCTGCATGAATAAATAGGTCCTGAGTGAATGAGTGATGACGGACCAGAGTTACTCACGGATGGATGCATAATTGTTAAACTAGGTCCTAGCACCCCAACAGTTCCAGATCTATGTTGCCGACGGCACGGCACCCCGGTGAGGCATTATATAGTCTAATAGCCGCCGGCAGGAAGGACCTCCTGTAGCGCTCTCTGGCACACCGTGGTGGGATCAGTCTGACTGAATGTGCTCCTCTGCGTCATAACCATGGCGTGCAGAGGGTGGGTGACGTTGTCCATGATGGCCAGCAGTTTGGCCAGGATCCGTCTCTCCGCCACCTCCTCTAGAGTGTCAAGGCTCATCTCCAGGACAGAGCTAGCCTTCCTGATCAGCTTATTTACCCGAGAAGCATCACCGGCTTTTATGTTGGCTCCCCAGCACACCACTGCAAAAAAGATGGCACTGGCCGCCACAGACTGGTAGAAGGTATGCAGTAGTTTACTGCACACGTTGAAGGACCTGAGCCTCCTCAGAAAGTAGAGTCGGCTCTGGCCCTTTTTGTACAGGGTCCCGGTGTTACCAGCCCATTCCAGCCTGTTGTCCATATGGACTCCCAGGAACTTGTATGACCCAACCATTTCCACATC
This sequence comes from Thymallus thymallus, assembly GCA_023634145.1. Lineage (NCBI taxonomy): Eukaryota > Metazoa > Chordata > Actinopteri > Salmoniformes > Salmonidae > Thymallus > Thymallus thymallus. Next base: position 22,000,540 of record CM042395.1, on the reverse strand, counting down.
CATCCCCTGTATAGTGACTGCAGTCAGTTGTGCCTTGGTTCTCCTGAAGTCCACCACCATCTCCTTTGTTTTGCTGATGTTGAGCTGAAGGTGGTTCTGCTCACACCCCAACACAAAGTCACTGATTGTGCTCCTGTACTCCTCCTCCTGCCCACCCCTGATGCACCCTACAATTGCGGAGTCATCCGAGAACTTCTGTAGGTTGCATGTTTCAGAGTTATATCTGAAGTCCGAGGTGTAGAGGGTGAACAGGAAGGGGGACCGGACCGTTCCCTGGGGGGCCCCTGTGTTGCTCACTGCCCGTTCTGACACACAGGGCCAGATGTACGTACATTTGCGAACACAGCGTTAATAGCGCCATGGCCAAGACGCAGAAAGCGCTTGATGTGAAACCAGTGTGCATGTTATGTACCAAACCTGCAGTTCAAGAGGTAATCAGCGCCTGTGAATGGGCCTCCTCCTCTCTTTCCATCATGGATCAGCGATATTCCCACTGCTGATGCTATGACTGTTTGAAATGATCCTGATGCCATTAATTGTAATGTAGCGAGGAGTTTAACAACTGCTGGAATGGAATGTGAACGCTGAGTCGGAGATTCGATGTCATCTTTGATTTCTTCCAGTAACTGTAATATTGCGTAGCTGCTTAATCTGTAACGCTTAATGATTTCGTTTTCACTCAACTGAAAAAGTGTGATTCTTGTGGCAAAAATCTTTTCAGCTTGTCTCCTTAGCCTATGTCTTCGTCTTGCTCGGATTACTGCTGCCATTTCACCAGGAGGCATATGCCAGGAAACCCGCTTCCTAAGTTACACCTGCTTTTAAGAGGCGGAGAATTTTCAGCGCAAAATAGAGGCGCGCTTTCACCGGCTTTTTCTGTACATAACTCGGAATACATAATTAGGCGCAGTTTACGCTTCCCCTCCAATCTCTTTATGTGACAGTCCCACTTTCCCCTTGACCATCCCATGAATGCATATGCATGACACGAAAAGCGCATTTTGCCATTTTCAGTTCCCGCGACAGGTAGTCTGCGCTTTCATCTCGGTGCGTTCCGTTCGTACATACCTCGCCATGGTTTTAGGCGCACTTTGCGAAACAAATACGCCTGAAGTGGGCGCAAAAGCGTTAGTACATCTGGCCACCAGCTCTGTAGTCGCACAAATTTTGGCCTACCGGTCAGGTAGTCCGTGACCCAGGAGACTAAGGGTTCTTCCACCCTCCTCATTTTCTCACCCAGTAGCAGGGGCTCAATGGTGTTGAAGGCACTGGAGAAGTAAAAAAACATAACCCTCACAGTGCAACCTGCGTTGTCCAGGTGAGAGTAGGCCCTCTGCAGAAGGTAGATGATTGCATCATCCACCCCGATGTTGCGCATTATGGCCAAACAGTTCTATTTTTGTTTCATCAGACCAGAGGACATTTCTCCAAAAAGTATGATCTTTGTCCCCATGCACAGTTGCAAAACGTCTGGCTTTTTTAATGGAAGTTTTGGAGCAGTGTTCCTTGCTGAGCGGCCTTTCAGGATATGGCGATGTAGGAGTTGTTGTACTGTGGATATAGATACTTTTGTACCCGTTTCCTCCAGCATCTTCACAAGGTCCTTTTCTGTTGTTCTGGGATTTATTTGCACTTTTCCCACCAAAGTATGTTTATCTCTAGAAGACAGAACACGTCTCCTTCCTGAGCGGTATGACGGCTGCGTGGTCCCATGGTGTTTATACTCGCGTACTATTGTTTGTACAGATGAATGTGGTACCTTCAGGCATTTGGAAATTGCTCTCAAGGATGAACCAGACTTGTGGAGGTCTACCATTTTTTTTCTGAGGTCTTGGCTGATTTCTTTTGATTTTCCCATTATGTCGAGCAAAGAGGCACTGAGTTTGAAGGTAGGCCTCGAAAAACATCCACAGGTACACCTCCAATTGACTCAAATGATGTCAATTAGCCTATCAGAAGCTTCTAAAGCCATGACATCATTTTCTGGAATTTTCCAAGCTGTTTAAAGGCACGGTCCACTTAGTGTATTTAAACTTCTGACCCACTGAAATTTTGATATAGAAATTATAAGTGAAATAATCTGTCTGTAAACAATTGTTGTAAGACTTACTTGTAACTATAGTGGAGTGGTTGAAAAATGTGTTTTAATGACTTCAACCTAAGTGTATGTAAACTTCCGACTTCAACTGTATATGGACCAACATCACGTGCACTGGTTCCGTTGTTGCCATGGCACAGCGAGGAAGACTAGAAAGAGGGCTTCTGTACATTTGTACATATTTTGTTTTAAGTATTTTCATTGCATTTTTAAGCAACTCTTTGTTTTTGTGACTTCTTGAATGTTTCTGAGTATTGGGTGGTTTTGACCAATGGAGTTGCTGGATTAATGGCAAGACAGTTTGTTTTTGGCTTGGCTAGGTAGTTAGGTAGCTGGCTATTGAATCATTTGAATGATTCATAAATATGTCTTTGAGATTCTCTTTAATGAAAAGCAACATATAAAATACATGTATTACTATTATTAGCACTCAGTGCGCACATCCAAAAACATGACAGACATTGGTTGGATGAATATAAAATGTTAATATCTTCGTTGTGAGTGATGAAAAAAAAAAATTGTCCTCAGCGACAATTATTTGAATAATTTAATGTGTTTTGTGCACAAAGGTGATGACTAAAGTGTCTTATTAGGACTTTTCAAATCTGACTTCTCTATGTGGCTGTCAATGGAAATTGTCTTTCTGGGCCGGCCATCAGTACTGAAGCAAAACTGTAGGAGCAGTAGAAACTGTGCTTCTAGACCGTAACCCTGGCCCCTAGGAGCCAGCTCGGCAAGGTATCAAGCGGTCTAAGCTCAACAAATGTCATTAAAACCTTGAATTTCCGGTAAGACATATGTTGGTGTGTGGAAGTTTAGATATTCATAATGGGGATTCAACTGAAATTCAAAAGATATCTTTATTAACCCCAAGGGCAATTCTTGTGATTGTAGCGATTCCCATCTTGTACAGGCTGAGAACAGTTCATGACGTGTCAACATAGAAATGGTTTTCTAGACACAAGTCTTTGGTTGGGTGATGTTCCCATTCAGGCCTATTGCAGAGTATAAAATACAGAGTTCCAATGGGCCAACATTTGATTACAGTACAAACGCGATAAAGAGCATTCTAGTGAGACTGTAAGAACCGCATGCTCTCTCCTCTCACCTGTGCTAACACTTCCTGATCACCGGTTTGTGTAACATGTGGCCTATAACCCCATGTGAAAGTGCCCCTACAGGGATTGTCAGAGGAAGAGGTGACGCGAGAGGGTCCGCTCCCGGTAAAATCTGTCCACATCGGAATACATCTCGTCATTAAATACAGTATCTCTGGGATTGTCCATCAGTCATCTATATACTCAAAGTGTCTGTGTCTGTGAGAAGAGAGAACCTGTACTACTTGTGCAACATGTTGTGCTGTGCACACATACTTTATGCTCTTGACAAGCAGTTTCTTTGGGACTTTCTCTTTTGGGAAGGAACACACACTGTTCAAATTAGTGTTTTTCCCTAGCACAGAGATTTCCCTACAGTGGTTTAGTGTGCTTTAGTCAGCCTCAATCCTAGATTTGTTTACTCAACAAAACAAATGTCCTCCTTTGCATGGCATGAATGACACTTCCTGCCCTAGCCTATTGCTATGACAACACAGGCAGGGAAAACAAAACACAGAAAAAAGATTGTCTGAAAGGCTAGCCGCTGTTGGGTGGGGCCTCTGCCCTAGCCTACTCTTGGCTTGGTCTAATGGTGGATTTGATCTCCCTGTGTGCATTATCGTGTGTGTATGTGAACGCGCAAATCAGAGATCACTCTCCAGTCTCATCGTGGTTAATCTCCACATACCTGACCAGAATGATTGTCCCCATTGTAACTACACAGCCTAATGCAGAGTAGACCCACCCTCAGCTACAGCAGTCTACAGACACACACATAGTGAACTAAGTTATGTAGTGCTTGTGCTTGCTGAAGTGATTTGGCGATGAAGTGGACATACAATGTTATCTATCTATCTATCTATCTATCTATCTATCTATCTATCTATCTATCTATCTATCTATCTATCTATCTATCTATCTATCTATCTATCTATCTATCTATCTATCTATCTATCTATCTATCTATCTATCTATCTATCTATCTATCTATCTATCTATCTATCTATCTATCTATCTATCTATCATCTATCTATCTATCTATACTCCTGTGACTGTTGACTCCAATGCTTCCTACAGTTGTGTCAAGTTGGCTGGATATCCTTTGTGTGGTGGACCCTTATTGATACACACAGGAAACTGTTGAGTGTGAAAAATCCAGCAGTTCCATACCCTGTTCCATACCCTGTTCAAAGGCATACCCTGTTCAAAGGCAATTCAATCTTTGTCTTGCCCATTTACCCTCTGAATGGCACACATACACAATACATGTCTCATTTGTCTCAAGGCTTAAAAGTCCTTCTTTAATCAGTCTCATCCCCTTCATCTACACTGATTGAAGTGGATTTAACCAGTGACATCAATAAGAGATCATAGCTTTCACCTGTTCAGTCTGTTATGGAAAGAGACAGATACTCAGTGTATATTGAGGAAAGGGTGCTGTCTACAGGTTTATTGCAGTCACTGCAGTCTAAATACAATTCTGCACCACTTCCCCATAGTGTTTCTCACAGAGTCAGTGGAGGGTGCTGTTGTACCAGGCCATTCCTTGTGTATTAGTCTTGCTTGTCAGGCTTGTAGCAGTGAAAGCAGAGATCATTCACAGCTGCACTTCAGATGTTATGGTCCCTAACTAAAAAACACAATGACAAGGCTAAATACTCCTCTCTCTGTAATAAACCACAACTGGTCTATTACAGCTTGTACTTGAGTAATTTTTTATTTAACCTTTATTTAACTAGGCAAGTCAGTTAAGAACAAATTCTTATTTACAATGATGGCCTACTCCAGCCAAACTGTGCACCACCCTATGGAACTCCCAATCACAGCCTGATGTGATACAGCCTGGATTTGAACTAGGGATTGTAGTGACACCTCTATGCACTGAGATGCAGTGCCTTAGACCACTGCGCCACTCGGGAGCCTTTATGAGGGTGTGAATGCATGAATGTGCAAGTGTGTTTAGGATGTCTTCTCTTTCAGTATTTATAAGTACGTGTGTGCGTGTGTGTGTGTGTGTCACACAACAATGGAATGGAGTCTAGAGTTTATAGACATAATGTGCCTTTAGTGTAATGATGTGATTGAACTCCATTAGGTGTGCAGACGTTATATCAAACGAGTGAAATGTTTGCAAAGCCCTCTCTTTCATTCTCCCCCCGTCTCTCCCTTTCTTTAACCCCTGCTCTCTCTCTCTCATTGTACACACACTCTCTCTCTCTCTCTCTCTCTCTCTCTCTCTCTCACTGTACTCTCTCTTCCCCTCATTTCTCTATCACTCCCCACATTTTCTCTGTACTGTATCGCTTTCTCCTTTTCAACTGAGAAATAGTGTTCTCCATAATGTGTTCCAGATGTCTACCCCTCCCTTCTCTGTGTTCTCAGAAGGCTGACTGAAGTCCTGATAGGTTTGCCAGCGCATACCCCCCCCCCTTACCCCCAGTATCCCTCAGCCCCCTTCCCCTCCTGTATATGTGAGGTGGTACCAAAAATGTCAAGGATGACTGGAGTTCCTCCAAAAGAGTATTGAGAGACTAGTAAATGCATATTCCATATGGGTGATACCCATGAAACCAGTTTGAAAATGTCTGTAGCAAATTGAGTTACAATACCATGATTCATTTACATTTATATTTCTGGCCTACATTTTGTGGAATAAAATGTAGGCCAATAAAGTATTGTGGAAAAACTAACTTATTTGAATAAAATACAAAATATGTTGATGTCCATAAATCATAAAAATCGTATACTAGTTGGTGTTTACATTAAACTATAATATTTATTACGTACAAATACATACATCACATTACCATAACACTATTTCAAGTTCCTGTAAAAACTCCAATCAGTTTTTTAAATAAAGTTTTATCCACCCATGATGCATCATCCAGAGGAGTCTTCTTTAGATGAGAATAAGTGAATTTATTAGTTTATATGCCTTCAGAATACCCCCTTTTCCCCACTTGGCATTCTCATTACCGAAGTCGCTAAAGAGCTCAAATTGAGAAAAGTCTGATTAATATGTTTATTTTCAGTGTTATGTTTAACTCAGGCATTTTCATTAGGGGAGCAATGTTAAAAATATATATTATAAATATTGATTTGTTTAATACAACATTTGCATAATATCTGATAAAAAAACATTTGAATAATTATGAAATGATCTCTGCTTTCACTGCTACAAGCCTGAAATAGATAAGTACAGATTTGTGTTGCAGTAATTTTAAGTCGGAGTGTTGCATGTGAGATGAGACTGATAGTCCAGCAAAGTCTTCCTCACCCTATCCTCCTCTCTCGCTCCCTGCTCTCTCGCTCCCTGCTTCTCTCGCTCCCCCCTCTCCTCATCCCTTCCCCTGCTTCCCTCCCTCGATGGGAACCAGCTGCGCCGAACTGGGGGCTGTGTGGTGGGATGGAGAGAGAGAGGGGGATGGGGGAGAACAGACATGGGGCCCAGGTTCTCCCTGCACTCTCATAATACAGGTCTAACGCAGACACACACACTATCATGCAGGTTTAGACACTCCCTTGTTTACAGTAACACATACACGCAAACACAAATACATACACACAAACACGCTCACTGAGCCAGTGGGACCAGAGAGATCTGTAATATCTGGCTTGGGTTAAAGCACTTAACGATCCAAACAGCTGCTGCTCATGTAAACTCTCCAACCCTCTCTCCCTCCATCTCTCTCGGTGTGTCTCACTCTCTCGCTAATCCTGTCCCTCTCTTTCTCCAACTACCTCTCCCCCTCTCTCTCCCTCTAAATCTCTGTAACTTCCTTCCCCCAAAATCTTTTGCTCTCTCCATTTTCTCAAGCTGGTTAGACGTACACACATGCACCCTGTAGATTTGGAGAATCTGTTATTTGTTGAGTTTACTCTGTTGATTAGTCTGCCTGCTGAAAATGAACCATAAGCATAAAGGGGGATTATCTATCCACTTCCTGTACTATCATCTCTGTTGATTGTCATAAGCCCAAAGAGATCAGCCTGGTCTCAGTGGTTGATGTCCTTTAGGATCTTTTTGGCCTTCCTGTGACATCAGGGGCTGTAGGTGTCCTGGAGGGAGTGTAGTTTGCCCCCGGTAATGCGTTGGGCAGACCGCACCACCCTCTGGAGAGCCTTGCGGTTGTGGGCGGTGCAGTTGCCATACCAGGCGGTGATACAGCCCGACAGGATGCTTTCCATTGTGCATCTGTACAAGTTTGTGAGTGTTTTAGGTGTCAAGCCACATTTCTTTAGCCTCCTGAAGTAACCTTCTGTCTTGTAACTCAGCCTAGCTCAGTGCTTTCTGTGGTGGTGGGGCGGGCCAGCAGAAAAAAAGAACATTGCACTGTGATTGGCTCAGTGTTCTGTCACTCAAGGGGACCTTGTGCAATCACCAATTTTAAGTCCATAGTAATGGTGGACATCCAACATTTCAGCCTTTTTTTTTTTGTACTAGTCCCCCATGGGAATCAAACCCACAACCCTGGCATTGCTCTGTTATCGTGAGGTTACAGACAGCGCATCCCAGTGCTTTCTTTGCCATTTCGGGGGATTTTAACCATGCATCTCTCTCTTCAACGCTGCCCACGTTCAAAGAGTTTGTGAAGTGCCCAACCAGGAATAATACAACTCTGGACTTGTTATATGCTAATGTGATAGCATATAACTCCACTGCACTCCCTCCCCTCTGTAGATCAGATCACAACCTTGTCCACCTAACTCCACTCTACAGGCCTTTGGTCCAACAGCAGCCTGCGACCACTAGGACCATTAGGAGATGGTCCCCGGAGGCGAATGAGGAGGACATCGATGGACTTACTGACTGCATAACGGACTATATTAATTTTTGTGTAGACAACACTGTACCCACCAGGAAGGTACGATGTTTTCCAAATAATAACCCTGGGTCACCAGTGACCTGAAGGCCCTGCTGAATGAGAACAAGAGGGCCTTCAAGGAGGGGGACAAGGACAAATTGAAATGCGTCCAGAGGGAGCTGAAGTTGCGGATTGCTGAGGGGAAGAGAGGGTATAAGGAGAAGATGGAGGACAAGCTGAGGCAGAGCCAGGTGAGAGAGGTGTGGAAGGGTATGAGAAATATCACTGGCTTCAAAAAGTCAAACAGTGGGCAGACGGAGGGGACCCAGGCCAGAGCCAATGAGCTGAACCAATTTTTTAACAGGTTTGATACTGGCCCTGTCCACCTCCCTTCCAGCTCCCCAGGACACACACCCTCACGGCTGTCCCACCCCCACTTTGCTCACAACACCTCTGCTGAGACAATCAGCGACCCCACCTCCACTCCTGCTCCCCCTGGACTGATCCTCAACACGCCCCTTCCCCCCACCTCCCCACCTGGGCTGGTTTTCACCACCAACCAAGTGAAGAGAGAGCTGGAGAGACTACATCAGTGGAAAGCGGCGGGCCCTGATGGCATCAGCCCAAGGGTGCTTAGGGTCTGTGCTGACCAACTGTGTGGAATACTCCAGCGTCTCTTCAACCTTAGCCTGAGCCTAGAAAGGGTCCCTGTGCTGTGGAAAACATCCTGCCTCGTCCCAGCGCCCAAGAAGGCACACCCCACTGTCCTGAATGACTTCAGACCTGTAGCGCTAACATCCCACATCATGAAGACCCTGGAAAGGTTAGTCCTCGCTCACCTCAGACCTCTGGTGTGTACATCACTGGACCCCCTGCAGTTTGCATACCAACGCAACACCGGGGTGGATGATGCAATCATCTACCTTCTGCAGAGGGCCTACTCTCACCTGGACAATGCAGGTTGCATTGTGAGGTTTATGTTTTTTGACTTCTCCAGTGCCTTCAATACCATTCAGCCCCTGCTACTGGGTGAAAAGATGAAGAGGATGAAAGTGGAAGCACCCTTAGTCTCCTGGGTCACGGACTACCTGACCGGTAGGCCACAATTTGTGCGACTACAGAGCTGTGTGTCAGAACGGGCAGTGAGCAACACAGGGGCCCCCCAGGTAACGGTCCGGTCCCCCTTCCTGTTCACCCTCTACACCTCAGACTTCAGATATAACTCTGAAACATGCCACCTACAGAAGTTCTCGGATGACTCCACAATTGTAGGGTTTATCAGGGGTGGGCAAGAGGAGGAGTACAGGAGAACAATCAGTACCTTTGTGTTGTGGTGTGAGCAGAACCAGAACCAACTTCAGCTCAACATCAGCAAAACAAAGGAGATGGTGGTGGACTTCAGGAGAACCAAGGCACAACTGACTGCAGTCACTATACAGGGGATGGATGTGGAAATGGTTGGGTCATACAAGTTCCTGGGAGTCCATATGGACAACAGGCTGGAATGGGCTGGTAACACCGGGACCCTGTACAAAAAGGGCCAGAGCCGACTCTACTTTCTGAGGAGGCTCAGGTCCTTCAACGTGTGCAGTAAACTACTGCATACCTTCTACCAGTCTGTGGTGTGCTGGGGAGCCAACATTAAAGCCTGTGATGCTTCTCGGGTAAATAAGCTGATCAGGAAGGCTAACTCTGTCCTGGGGATGAGCCTTGACTCTCTAGAGGAGGTGGCGGAGAGACGGATCCTGGCCAAACTGCAGGCCATCATGGACAACGTCACCCACCCTATGCATACCATGGTTATGACGCAGAGGAGCACCTTCAGTCACAGAGTGATCCCACCAAGGTGTGCCAGAAAGCGCTACAGGAGGTCCTTCCTGCCGGAGGCTATTAGACTATATAATGCCTCACGGGGTGCCGTGCCGTCGGCAACATAGATCTGGAACTGTTGGGGTGCTAGGACATAGTTTAACAATTATGCATCTATCCGTGAGTAACTCTGGTCTGTAATCACTCATTCACTGCCGATTTTGCAGGTTTTCCTACTTACAAAGCATGTAGAAGTCTGTAATTTTTATCATAGGTACTCTTCAACTGTGAGTGACGGAATCTAAAACAAAAATCAAGAAAATCACATTGTATGATTTTTAAGTAATTAATTTGCATTTTATTGCATGACATAAGTATTTGATACATCAGAAAAGCAGAACTTAATATTTGGTACAGAAACCTTTGTTTGCAATTACAGAGATCATACGTTTCCTGTAGTTCTTGACCAGGTTTGCACACACTGCAGCAGGGATTTTGGCCCACTCCTCCATCCAGATTCTTCAGGTTTCGGGGCTGTCGCTGGGCAATACGGACTTTGAGCTCCCTCCAAAGATTTTCTATTGGGTTCAGGTCTGGAGACTGGCTAGGCCACTCCAGGATCTTGAGATGCTTCTTACGGAGCCACTCCTTAGTTGCCCTGGCTGTGTGTTTCGGGTCGTTGTCATGCTGGAAGACCCAGCCACGACCCATCTTCAATGCTCTTACTGAGGGAAGGAGGTTGTTGGCCAAGATCTCGCGATACATGGACCCATCCATCCTCCCCTCAATATGGTGCTGTCGTCCTGTCCCCTTTGCAGAAAAGCATCCCCAAAGAATGATGTTTCCACCTCCATGCTTCACGGTTGGGATGGTGTTCTTGGGGTTGTACTCATCCTTCTTCTTCCTCCAAACACGGCGAGTGGAGTTTAGACCAAAAAGCTCTATTTTTGTCTCATCAGACCACATGACCTTCTCCCATTCCTCCTCTGGATCATACAGATGGTCATTGGCAAACTTCAGACGGGCCTGGACATGCGCTGGCTTGAGCAGGGGGACCTTGCGTGCGCTGCAGGATTTTAATCCATGACGGCGTAGTGTGTTACTAATGGTTTTCTTTGAGACTGTGGTCCCAGCTCTCTTCAGGTCATTGACCAGGTCCTGCCGTGTAGTTCTGGGCTGATCCCTCACCTTCCTCATGATCATTGATGCCCCACAAGGTGAGATCTTGCATGGCGCCCCAGACCGAGGGAGATTGACCGCCATCTTGAACTTCTTCCATTTTCTAATAATTGCGCCAACAGCCCATCCCAGCCTTGTGCAGGTCTACAATTTTATCCCTGATGTCCTTACACAGCTCTCTGGTCTTGGCCATTGTGGAGAGGTTGGAGTCTGTTTGATTGAGTGTGTGGACAGGTGTCTTTTATACAGGTAACGAGTTCAAACAGGTGCAGTTAATACAGGTAATGAGTGGAGAACAGGAGGGCTTCTTAAAGAAAAACTAACAGGTCTGTGAGAGCCGGAATTCTTACTGGTTGGTAGGTGATCAAATACTTATGTCATGCAATAAAATGCAAATTAATTATTTAAAAATCATACAATGTGATTTTCTGGATTTTTGTTTTAGATTCCGTCTCTCACAGTTGAAGTGTACCTATGATAAAAATTACAGACCTCTACATGCTTTGTAAGAAGGAAAACCTGCAAAATCGGCAGTGTATCAAATACTTGTTCTCCCCACTGTATATACATGCTCATGTACAGTTGTTATATCATATCACGTGCAATATTGCAAGTAATTCTTGGACTTAACTTACGTAGTCATTCACTCAGGAATGCATATTAGTATCCTGTCAGTTGCATCTTTTCTCATTGCTTTTAGTATATCGAATGTGCAATACGTGCATTTATCTGTAATTAACCCTGTTCTAAGGACTGTATTTTAAGGTAATTAGTATTATTACCCTAAATTATATCATACACACGTTTAGCTATTTAAGTATCTCTTCCTGTCATTTACCTGTACAGTTAATTTAACCATGCAAATATTAATTTACCTTAACATTTAACCAGACTGTATATTAAGTAAACTATTATTACCATCACTTATATCATACACGCTTTTAGCTATTTAAGTATCTTTCTCTGCCATCTGCCTGTATAGTTAACCATACAAATATTTTTTTATTTATATAAACGTGCAATAATTGTATTGTTTTTTAACCTAACACTATAACAATGTATAGTGTACATATTCACTCATACTATGCAATGCGTTTTTGTAGCTTTTTTTACTCCAGACTTTGTGTATTTTTATACCATATATCGTGTATCTGTATTTTGTGTATTTCGTTCTGGCATTTTGCACCTGCCCTGTGTTTTTTGTAGCTGCTTGTTAAAGTAATTTCCCCATGGGATCAATAAGGTATCTATCTATCTATCTATCTATCTATCTATCTATCTATCTATCTATCTATCTATCTATCTATCTATCTATCTATCTATCTATCTATCTATCTATCTATCTATCTATCTATCTATCTATCTATCTATCTATCTATCTATCTATCTATCTATCTATCTATCTATCTATCTATCTATCTATCTATCTATCTATCTATCTATCTATCTATCTATCTATCTATCTATCTATCTATCTATCTATCATCTATCTATCTATCTTAAACAAAATTACGGATTGCCTCTTATCCACTTGTTGTCCCCTTATGCCATAGTTTGTACATCTCAATTGTCAGTAGAAACCACATTTGTTTAAGTAAGTCAGCCATATCAGCTATGTTTTTTTAAAGGCAGCAAATGAGGCTGAATGATTTCTTTCGCTGCCAGACAAGGCTCCGCTGATAGCCAGGTGTAGCAGTGGTAAGGTGTTGGGACAGCTTTATGTAGGCCCTAACAGTTTCTGGGCACCATTTGTCACCGTTATAGTCAATCAATGTATTGTTTAGTGTTTTGTAGTGCATCTAAAAAAATAATATTTTGTTTGCCCACCAAGATTTACATGCTAAAACCATCACTGATATTAGCTAACCCTAACCTTATCCCCTAGCCTAGCTAACGTTAGCCGCAAACACACACACATACAACAGATCCAGCTGAATCACTCAACACAGGTAAACATACCCACGGATCCTGCAGAACCACTCAACACAGGTAAACATACCCACAGATACTGCAGAACCACTCAACACAGGTAAACATACCCACAGATCCTGCAGAATCACTCAACACAGGTACACACATACATACTGCTAGGAAGAGTGCTGGCTGAGGTAGGCTTTTTCAAACCTGAGCTGTAAAGCCGGGAAACCCAACACTTAGACGGCCTATATATTGCACTGTCTCATTCAAATATACACACCAACACACACACACACACACACACACACACACACACACCCTCATGACCTAAACATCGGCACACATGCACTCGCACACGAATATTAAATAACCTAGATATCATCTCACTTACACACTTACTGCCACATTCACAGAAACAACTTTCCTTTCTCTTGCTCTCTCTCTTTCTGACACAATGAGGGCTCTCTGTGTGTTGAGGGAGTGAAATGTCGAAATGTCATCTGCGCTGGTGTTGATTGGACGGTCCAAGACTGTGGGGAATAGAGGGGTGATGGGAGAGAAGGGCTGATGAAACCAGACTGTGTCTGTCTTTGTGCTCAGGCACACTGATGGACAACTCTGTCCGGGGTCCTGAATGGACCTCTTTGTGAAAGCCTGGAATTGAGTCAACACCAGAAGACTATAGCTCACTGACAAGAGGGTCTCTGTCTACAAGTTTAATAGTCTCTTTTCTCTCTTTCACTCCTTATCCCTTTCTCTATCTCTGAGTTTATCTCTCTTCTCTCTTTTTTACTCCTTCTCCCTCTCTCTATCTCTGAGTTTATCTGTCTCTTCTTTCTCCCTCTCTCTATCTCTGAGTTTATCTGTCTCTTCTTTCTCTTTCACTCCTTCTCCCTCTCTCTATCTCTGAGTTTATCTGTCTCTTCTCTCTCTTTCACTCCTTCTCCATCTCTCTTGATCTCTTTACTGATTATCTGTTTACCCTCATAACTAACATTGACTGACTGCATTACGAAGAGACTTTCATATACGACTACTACACCAATTTGTGTGTAATTTACAAAACCATGCAATTACATTGGATCTGTGCAAAGCTGTGATTAAAAATGAGTGAAATATCCAATTCTATTGCATGTCACTACATAGATCTGACTGACAGTGTAACTCAGTGAGTGTTCACGTACAGTGTGTGTGTGTGTGTGTGTGTGTCTGTCTCTCCACTGATCCAGGGCTTTATCTGAGCTCTCAGACAGAGCTCTGGGCTTACACAAATGCATCCTGAGAGAGAGATATTCCTCCCATCAGTCTTTCAGACTGAGAGAGAAATTCATGTGAAGGGCTAGACAGGAAATAACCTCGCTGGGGCAGGGGGGTTCCCAGATGGGCTGCATTTCACACACACACACACACACACACACACACACACACACACACACACACACACACACACACACACACACACACACACACACACACACACACACACACACACACACACACACACACACACACACACACACTTTCATTACTCACTCATAACAGAGCACCCCTGATCCTAGTTATGTGGAGAGCCATAACACACTGTGATCTCTAACAATAGAAATGCATGAGAATGGGGATAATGCTCTTCTGTAATCCTAGGAGTTTGCCGCTACAATAGTCAGAGAAAATTGTCCTGGAAAAATTGCATCACTTGCTTTTCTATAATCTGCCATTAAAAAGATCAGAAGAAAGGTCCTAACAAAATGCTTCTCTGTGACATCACAGGATGGGAATAAAAAGTGTCAGTGATGATGACATCACGTATAACTTTTTAACTTTGTATATTTCTACAAAACGTAGAAATGCGCCGTTTTCACACATGTTTACACTGGTAATGTGCTGGATGTTATGAAAATTAGGCTGAAAGTGGAGTGTTGGAGTTGTCCTAACTGTAAGTCACTCTGGATAAGAGTGTCTGCTAAATCACTCAAATCTGAAAGTGTAAATGTGTGTGGTTCATGTGCACAACTGGCTGGGTGGGCAGGCACTATTCTAGGACAAATCTGCAACCTGGTCTCCAGAGTCAGTGCTCTTGTAGGATTTATTGAATGTTGCTGTAAAACATTCTTACTCCACTACTTATTTCACTCTGGTCTTCTACAAGATGTGGAGGTTGTGGTTAGTTTGCAAGTGCACCACCTCTTGTGCCATAAAGATCCAGACCTCTGTATACCAGCTGTGGGGCACTAGAGTCTGCATTTACACAGGCAGTCTAATTCTGATCGGTTGCCCAACTATTAGCAAAAGATCTGATCTAATTGGTCAAAAGATCAGAAGTCTGCCTGTGTAAACGCAGCCTATTGGTGAAGCTATGCTTGTAGGGCTCTTACACACAGTAGGCAGCATTACACAGTCAGCCTGGTCTCATAGACTAGATATAAAATAGTACATTTAAATCCAGGACTCTCAAATTAGTATATGCAACATCCACCAATGTGTTGTGTTTGGTATGGTTACAGAAGGCGGGCATATAACGCAAAATGTCTAGCAACCCGACGGTTGCATGTTCAAATCTCATCATAGTCAACTTTAACATTTTAGCACTACTTACTACTTTTTAGCTACTTAGCATGTTAGCTAACCTTACCATTTAACCTAACTCTTAACCTTAACCCTAACCTCAACCCTTTAATCTCTCGTAAACATGGATTAGCTAACACAACGTGCCATTGGAACACAGGAGTGATGGTTGCTGATAATGGGCCTCTGTACGCCTATGTAGATATTCCATAAAAAATCTGCCGTTTCCAGCTACAATAGTCATTTACAAAATGAACAATGTCTACACTGTATTTCTGATCACTTTGATGTTATTTTAATGGACAGAAAATTTGCTTTTCTTTAAAAAACAAGGACATTTCTAAGTGACCCCAAACTTTTGAACGGTAGTGTCACTCTTAACCTTAACCCTAACCTTAACCCTTTAATCCAACTCCTAACCTTAACCCTTTAACCTAATTATTAACCTTAACCCCTAACCCGTTGGCCACAACAAATTGGAATTCGTAACATATTATAAGTTTAGAAAATTCGTCACATATTGTACGAATTTCAATTCGTAACATATCATACAAATCGTAATTCATTACATCATACGAAACGGAGTAGGCAGCATTATACAGTCAGCCTGGTCTCATAGACTAGACATAACATAGTAAATGTAAATCCGGGACTCTCAAATTAGTATGATATGTTGCGTTTGGTATGGTTACAGAAGACAGAAAGTAGGGTGGTTCAGTGGGCATATAACGGACAACTTTAACATTTTAACTAATTAGCAACTTTACAATGTCTTACTACTTTTTAGCTACTTAGCATGTTAGCTAACCCTAACCTTTACCTAACTCCTAACCTTAACCTTTAGACTAGCAAATGTTAGCGTTAGCCACCTAGCTAACGTTGGCCACAACAAATTGGAATTCGTAACATATCATTCGTTTAGCAACTTCGCAACATATTGTACAAATTTCAATTTGTAACATATCATACGAATTGTAATTCATAACAATATACGAAATGGATGATGGACATCCACAAATTAATACATACCATACGGAATGTAACATATCATACTAATTGGAGTGTTCTGTATTTACTATGTTACGTCTATCCCTGAGTCCAGGTTGACAGTATACAGACTGGACTAACCTACATCCTACAGTCCACTACATGGCTCACTGCACTGAACCCTCACTACATACACCATGCTTTGTACCCAGTCTTTCAAGTAGAGATCCTAAACAAAGATTTGGCACCCTGCCTCTGTAGTCTTAACACAGGCACCATGGTCTGAATTTCTCTTGCATTAATGTGAACCATGTGTGTTTGAGCCACAACACTCCCTAAAGTACCACCGACCAGCCATCTTAAATTAGCTGGTGTTCATTGATGAGTGCATGGGGGTAAATGACTGCCTGCAAACAATTTGAATGCTAGCAGTAAAGCACAGAATTAACTGTTTCTCTTCAGTGCAAAATTTGAAATCCTGTGGAATGACAACGTTTTCTTTTACTGTCTTTCCTCTGGTGCTAGGTTTATGCTGCCTGGACAGATCCATTATACACTTTGAAACGTGTGCGAGGAGGGAGTCCAAGACTGAGTCACTCAGTCCGCGGTCCCCCGTGTAACCTCATGGCCCGGTGGACCCTCGTGGGAAGGAAGGCTTTCCGACTGCTTTCTCCATACCGAGTATCGAATCCCACCTCGCCAGACGCGGGGGCACGCGGAAAACTCGGCCAAAGGGCTCGGAAACGTATCTCTCTCTCTTCCTGCCTCGAATACAAGAATATACAGTATATGCGTGCCTTTCTCCCATGAATGTTATTAGTTTTATAGGACTTGTGTATGTGTGTGTGTGTTCATGCGCGCGCAGATCTGGATCCTGTGCGCCAGGCGCTGTACATATCTGGTGGTGGAGGGGACGGGAGTTGCGGGGGAGGGGCTGAGCGTATATATGTGTGTGTGTGTGTGTGTGTGTGTGTGTGTGTGCTCTGCGCGTGAACCCTGCGTTTTGCAGAGGTCTGTAATTTGCTCCAGATGACCACTTGGGGCCGGATATGGATCATTCTGGGGAGGTGAGCGTTTCCTCACACGGCATGACAGCGCAGCGCACAAATTAATATATTCTATGGACAGCACTGTTTAGCCATGGATCCAGACATTTTTCACATTAAACTAAGTGCAGGACAACTTTCCTCCACAATGACGGAGAAACAACTCGATAATGGACATACTGTATATATATATGAGACGCCAAAGTGAGAGTGGAGAGTCGGAGTAACTGCACTTGAACACAAAGGGGGAATGCCGCATCAGACGCTTGTGCCAACTGCTGTTTGGGAATGGATACAGGTAATTTCTTGGGTGTCATCTGCTTTCTCCTTCTCTCTTGTGACGGGTTCCTCTCGCCTTCACCCGCCAGCGTCTTCTGTCCTGAGCGCTGCAACTGCCAGCAAACGCAGTACATCCTCTGCACAAACCGGGGGCTGCGCGCGGTGCCTAAGGTGCACTCCTCGCGGGTCCCAGAGGACGTGCTTGTCTTCAGCCTCGGGGGAAACTTCATTGGTAACATCTCCGCCTTCGACTTCACACGGTATGGACATCTTATAAGGTTGAACTTACAGTATAATCAAATACAGACCATTCACCCTAAAGCATTTGAAAAGCTCTCCAAATTGGAGGAGCTGTATTTGGGCAACAATCTGATATCAACAATACCCCCAGGAACTTTACAGTCACTGAGAAAACTGACAACTTTGTATGGCAATAACAATGACATTAAGAAGATCACTCCAGAGCTGTTTGGTAACTTGGAGAGCGTTGTGAAGCTGAGGTTGGATGGGAACGCCATAGAACTGTTACAGGACTCGGTGTTCAAGAGCTTGACTAATCTACATTATCTCCATCTAGAATCGAACCAGCTGAGTCACATTCACAGAAATGCCTTTTCCAAGCTCCCCAAACTGCGCTTTCTCAACCTGGCGCAGAACAAACTGACAGCCGTGCGTAATGTGTTTACGTTCTCCCAGCTCAGGTCACTGAATACCTTGCTGCTCTCTGAAAATGAAATACAACACGTCGGAAACCACATCTTTCAGAATCTGAAAAAGCTTTCCAAACTATCCCTCAGCAATAACAAAATCTACCATTTGGAAAGCGAGGCTTTGAAAGGACTGTCGAGCTTGACAAAATTTCTGATTGATGGGAACGAGCTGGAGGATCTTCCCGCAGGACTTCTCGACCCGCTGGAGAGAGTCGAGGAGCTGGACTTTAGTCGCAACCAAATTTCCACCGTGGACCCCTCGGCTTTTGAACAACTGAAGCACCTGAGTGTTTTAAAACTCAAAGACAACCGGCTCACGAGCCTCTCCGGTGACATATTCGCCCTCAACAGTGGCCTTTACGAATTGGATCTCCATGGCAACAACTGGACGTGTGACTGTCGCCTGGTCGAGCTGAAGCAGTGGATGAAGTCAGCGCACTCTCAAGGGAAGCTGCTGACCGTTTTCGTGCAGTGTCATCACCCGGTGACACTGAGGGGGAAGTATCTAGATTTTATCAACAGCTCCCAGCTACAGCCCCAGGGGAACTGGAGCCACTTGTGTGAGACCCAAACTGGGCCTGAGGAGAGCACAGGAGGGGGTGTCCTGGAGAAGGAGCTGGAGGACAGGATAATGAGAGAGGGAGAGGAGAGGGAGAAAGGGCAGGGAGAGGTGAGGAAGGAGATAGAGGGGGAGAGGAGAGGAATAGAGGCAGAGGAAAGGAAGGATGGAGAAGAGCAAAGGGAGATTGGTAGTAGAGAGGGAGTGGAGATGAAGGCAATAGAGAAGGTGAGCAGGGGTAGAGAGGGAGAGGATAGGAAGGAGGGAGAGGAGGAGGTGGGTATCCAAGGGGACCAGGGGGACAAATCCCTGTCGTCGGAAAGGAGGAGAAGGAAGAAAACATCGGCCAGCACCGGGTCGCAACCTTCTGCTGAGGCTTCTGGGAAGCTTGAGAAAGGGAGGTGGGATTCCGTTCCGGGCCGCAGCGTTCCTCAAACACAAGCCCCTCCCCTCAACAACCCCACGCCCCCAACCACAACCTGGCCTCAGACAGTTGACAACCAAAATAGCCATGGTAACAATCTCAGTGGGCCAATCACAGAGCTCCTCACCACCTCTCCTCCTACCCCTCGAAAAGAGGAGCGGTTTGACCTGCTCAGAGGTGGTCAGGAGGACGGTATACCTGCAGTGACCGACCCCTGTGTGTTCAACCACCACTTCATCACCAACGTGTCCGTCGACCAGGTCGCCTCCAGTACGGCCACGGTCCACTGGACAACACGCGACCACAACCGCTTCACACCAGGAGCCAGACCGGGACTAGAAGAGGTCCACTACCGAGTGCTGTTTGACCGCTTTGGGTCATCTGACCGTTTTCCTCGGTACGTGTACGCCCGTGGCGGGGCGCGGTCGGTGATGTTACGAGAACTCAGCCCATACGTCACCTACATGGTTTGTGTTGAGGGGGTGGTGGGAGGGTCCGTGTGTCAGGTGGCGCCCAGGGATCACTGCGCCGGATTGGTCACTCTCCCAGAAGAGGCTCCTCACCAAGAGACACTGACCTCTGAACTCCAGCTGGTGACCGTGGCAACACTGGCCAGCAACGCCGTCCTCCTTCTGGTGATTGGAGGAGCCTGGCTGGGGAGGAGTTTGAGGCGGAAGCTGAAAAGGAGGAAGTCAGCGGTGCACGTGCGTCACATGTACTCTACGCGGCGACCGTTCCGCAGCTCCATGACAACAACGGCGGCAGTGTCAACAGACTTCACAAGCTTCCAGAGCAGCCGGCCACCACGGCTCGGAACCCTGGAGGAAGGGGGCGACCTTATAGAGTTCCCCTGCGACCGTTTCCTTGACAACAGCCCCACCCGTAGAGACAACAGTGACATGCAGAGGTTCTCAGATTAATAGAACCCCAGAGACCTAGAACTTGAAAACATGTTTGCACTGTGACCCACTTAAGCTCTAGACTATAAAATGTTATTGTGAGCCATTAGATAATCCAACAGTAGAACCCATATTTAGAACCTGAGAACACCAAGACGCCATCACAAGGAAGGAACATCCTTAGGAGATGTAGAGACAGAAGTGGACTGGTATTTAACCTGCACTCTAGAGCACTTCATGACCATAGCAGGACCACAGCCAGGGTTGTGTTATGACCATAGAACCACAAGGTTATATTCATGACCACAGAACCACAGTAAGGTTGTGTTCAGGCAATATGACCATATGGCCACAGTTATAGTTCTGTTTATGGGTTATGACCATATGAGCAGTTATAGTTCTGTTCATGGGTTATGACCATATGACCACAGTTATAGTTCTGTTCATGGGTTATGACCATATGACCACAGTTATAGTTCTGTTCATGGGTTATGACCATAGTTATAGATGTGTTATGACCACAGCAGAACAACAGTTATAGTTGTGTTATGACCAAAGTTGTCTTTATGGGCGACCAAAAATCTGAGCTCATCAGGGCTGATTCAGACACTACAGGAATCCCACTAACTTCCTCTAAGCCTCATGCATTTCCTGTTCCATTGCCTTGCACCTGTGTGTGTGTGTGTGTGTGTGTGTGTGTGTGTGTGTGTGTGTGTGTGTGTGTGTGTGTGTGTGTTAGAGAGAGTGTGAATATTACCGGATTTCATCTGGTGCTAATATTAGGCTAATAGATATTCATTTTTGTACAATTGTGTAAACAATGTCATTTCAAATGTGCCTGAAAATGCAAAAGGATAGCTTCTGGTTGTCAGAAATAATTATTTGGTTTATATGTTGTTATTATACTTTTATACTCAACTATGTATTGAGCACAAGTAAGTAACCATGCATTTCCTGACTGTGTGACTGTTGGACACATGGTCCATTTCCTGACTGTGTGACTGTTGGACACATGGTCCATTTGTTTGTATGAAAAGAAAGGCAGATGCATTTGCAAATAACCGTGTAAGTCTTTGTTCATATGGCTCCGATACAAATAACCGTGTAAGTCTTTGTTCATATGGCTCTGATACAAATAACCGTGTAAGTCTTTGTTCATATGGCTCCGATACAAATAACTGTGTAAGTCTTTGTTCATATGGCTCCGATACAAATAACCATGTAAGTCTTTGTTCATATGGCTCTGATACAAATAACCGTGTAAGTCTTTGTTCATATGGCTCTGATACAAATAACCATGTAAGTCTTTGTTCATATGGCTCTGATACAAATAACGTGTAAGTCTTTGTTCATATGGCTCTGATACAAATAACCATGTAAGTCTTTGTTCATATGGCTCTGATACAAATAATCATGTAAGTCTTTGTTCATATGGCTCTGATACAAATAACGTGTAAGTCTTTGTTCATATGGCTCCGATACAAATAACCGTGTAAGTCTTTGTTCATATGGCTCTGATACAAATAAAGAAACAGATATTACAGTTGTGGTATTTTTACAGAAAGGCAGTAAGTTTACATATAATGTATAAATCCTGTATATTAATTCATTAGAGAACATGCTTGTTTGTGTGTGTAATGTATTCCTGCGTTCGTGCAAGTGTGTGTGTTTCATCATGTACTTTAAGCATGAGTGTGTGATTGTGTGTTTTTCAAGACAGAAAGTCTGGAAATAGTTAGTTGTTTGTTTGGGTAGACCGGGTGGAATATCTCCAACACTCAGGCCTGATCAGCTCTACACTCCAAGCCTGTCAACAGTGTGTTACCATAACAATAGCAGACACAGCCAGACACAGAAACATAGCATAATCCACTTCAATGGCCTAGTCATATTTGGTTAAGACTGTTGCATCTTAAGTTTTTGTTAAACTATAGTGGATTGGTAAATAAATCCTAATCTGTGATCGCTGACCTTTGACTCATTCAATCAGGGTGGCTCAAACTGTCTTCAGTTCCACACAATATCGCTAGGGGGCAGGCTAGACCATTGAGGCCCATTATGTCAAAATACATTTTCACCTCAGATCACCTGATGGAGGAGGCAACTGAACTTGAGTAAAAATCACAATAAGATACCAGAGAATAAGTGCTTTTATTTTCGTATTAGGTTTGTAGCGATTGTCAGTATCTGAACAAAAAAAACCCTGAAACAAAACACAAATCACAATACAGACACAGAAGGATACATACAGTTGAAATCGGAAGTTGACATACACTTAGGTTGAAGTCATTAAAACTCATTTTTCAACCACTCCACAGATTTCATGTTAACAAACTATAGTTTTGGAAAGTGGGTTAGGACATCTACTTTGTGCATGACACAAGTAGTTATTCCAACAATTGTTTACAGACAGACTATTTCAATTATAATTCACTATATCACAATTCCAGTGGGTCAGAAGTTTACATACACTAAGTTGACTGTGCCTTTAAACAGCTTGGAAAATTCCAGAAAATGATGTCATGGCTTTAGAAGCTTCTGATAGGCTAATTGACATCATTTGAGTCAATTGGAGGTGTACCTGTGGGTGTATTTCAAGGCCTACCTTCAAACTCAGTGCCTCTTTGCTCGACATCATGGGAAAATCAAAAGAAATCAGCCCCAAAAAATTGGAAACCTCCACAAGTCTGGTTCATCCTTGGGAGAAATTTCCAAACGCCTGAAGGTACCACGTTCATCAGTACAAACAATAGTACGCAAGTATATACACCATGGGACCACGCAGCCGTCATACCGCTCAGGAAGGAGATGCGTTCTGTCTCCTAGAGATGAACGTACTTTGGTGCGAAAAGTGCAAATCAATCCCAGAACAACAGCAAAGGACCTTGTGAAGATGCTGGAGGAAACCGGTACAAACGTATCTATATCCACAGTAAAATGAGTCCTATATCAACAACTCAGCAAGGAAGAAGCCACTGCTCCAAAACCACCATAAAAAAGCCAAACTACGGTTTGCAACTGCACATGGGGACAAACCTTTTGGAGAAATGTCTTCTCGTCTGATGAAACAAAAATAGAAGTGTTTGGCCATAATGACCATCATTATGTTTGGAGGAAAAAGGGGGAGGCTTGCAAGCTGAAGAACACCATCCAAACCGTGAAGCACAGGGGTGGCAGCATCATGTTGTGGGGGTGCTTTGTTGCAGGAGGTACTGGTGCACTTCACAACATAGATGGCATCATGAGGAAGGACAATTATGTGGAAGTTAGGAAGTTAAAGCTTGGTCGCAAATGGGTCTTCCAAATGGACAATGACCCAAAGCATACTTCCAAAGTTGTGGCAAAATGGCTTAAGGACAACAAAGTCAAGGTATTGGAGTGGCCATCACAAAGCCCTGGCCTCAATCCCATAGAACATTTGTGGGCAGAACTGAGAAAGTGTGTGCAAGCAAGGAGACCTGACTCAGTTACACCAGTTGTGTCAGGAGGAATGGGCCAAAATTCACCAAACTTATTGTGGGAAGCTTGTGGAAGGCTACCTGAAACGTTTGACCTAAGTTAAACAATTTAAAGGCAATGCTACCAAATACTAATTGAGTGGATGTAAACTTCTGACTGGGAATGGAATGAATCATTGTCTCTACTATTATTCTGACATTTCACATTCTTAAAATAAAGTGGCGATCCTAACTGACCTAAGGCAGGGAATTTTTACTAGGATTAAATGTCAGGAATTGTAAAAAACTAAGGTGTATGTAAACATCTGACTTCAACTGTAGATACAGGTAACAAGTTATAGGCCAACATACTGTGTGAGCCTAGTTTACATGATACATACACTGTAGGAAACTAGTAAGTGCTTTACAGAGGTTAAGCAAAGGGCCAGGAGTTATCTTGGTCAAGTGACATGGTCAAGGAAAACTCTGGGCCCAACTTAATGTATGTACAAACATTGTAATACTTTCAAAGAGAAAAGAGGCTCTGCATTACATTGTTACAAAACAAGGACATCCTATTCATAGGACTTGATATAAATTTGTATAAAATGTACATTTGTATTAGTTTTCGTTCACGTTCTGCATTTCAGAGAGGCCTGTGTTACACATACAAACACACACACACATACTGTAGCATACACAAACTCATACGCAATGAAGTAACATTATTTAGTCATGGTTAGAGCCAGGAGTTTAAAATTCTCGCCCCTGGTAACAGGCTATTTTTAAGCCCCAGAGTTGTTTCTGGAGAAACACCTGGTCCTAGTCATGGTGTAAGTTACAAGATCTAACTCTGACACATTCAGAAAAAAAAAATGCCACTAAGAAAAAGGTGATTTGATAACAAGTATGTTTGCAGACACACCGCCATGGAGCAGCCCTGGAATAGATAGCACAGTACTTGGATGTCTGATTTCCTAGTAACTGAGACATATTGATCGACTGATTCAGCCAGACACAATACGATCCATTTCACAGGTGACTATCATCAGGAGGCAATAAGCCGGAAATCCGGGAATACTCCCACAGGGATTTATGGAAAACCGCAGAATTCTGGGAAAGTTCACGGAATTTTGCAAACCTACCAGAGACGTAAGGCTTATGGAGACCAGTCCAGTTCTGCCATACATGTGTCCATAGAGGCTAGGAGACCAGGAGAGGGAGCCATTTAAGACTACAGAGATGCAACCACCCAAGGTTTAATCCCTGATTCCAGGTAGAAGTTGCCTCTAACCACAGATCAAGGATCAGCTCACCCTTCCCCATCCTAACCTTAACCATTAGGGCAAAAACAGATAACCGACCTTATCTTAGTGTTTAGGAGCAACTGCATCCTGTACTCAATTGGAGGGGGGTTGATTCTGAACCATAGAGATGTACTCGAGAGATTGTCTCCTGGTACATTATTGGAAGCTCTCTATTCAACTCTATGTTCCGAACCACAGACGCACCCACCCGCGCTTTAATTTTTAATTCCTGTGCGCTCCATCGCCCCCTCCAGCTGAGGAGGTGGAGATGCTGTTGGATTGGATGGCCTGCTGCTGCGACCCGGGACACAGGGGGGAGGGACTTCCTGTCGAACTCCCTGGACCTGGGGCACAGAGACAGCTGTCAATCAAATTGACCTGGCTAGTGTTTGATAGCTCCCTCTCTCTTTCTGTGTAAGATCTGGGTCCAGAGGAAAGTCTACAATAAAAACACTATATATGAAAAAATAACAAAATGTCACTAGAAATTAATGCAGTCATACGTTATATAACTAATGACAAGTCATGTACAGTTCATATAAAGAAAATAGCTATTTTATTTTGACCAATAAAGTACATCTGTCTGTATAACTCCCAAGAATGTGCTTACTTGTTACATCGATTATCATTCTTACAAGAATAGGCATCATAGACTCAATTCAGTCATCAAGGTGCAAAGGGGTTTTCAATCTCACTTTTCAACCATTGCGAGACTGTAGCCCTGTGTTTCTGAGATACCTGTATTTTTTACTCTGGATGTTTCTTGAATTAGGGAGAGCTACTCTGGGGCGTCAAGAAAACTTTAGGCTTTAAGTTGCTACCCTGGACGTGTAACCTTTTGCCGGCGTGCGCAGAGTGCGAGGCACTTCATCAAGTGTTCTTGGGCATGAGTCATGCCTTGAATTCATGAAAATATAACCAGAGCGGAATGTTTTGCAGAGCAGCACGTCTCTCACAGTGCCATCCCACTGGGCACAATTCAACGTCTATTCTACGCTGGTTCAGTGAAGGCTGCTGAGGGAAGGACGGCTCATAATAGTGGCTGAAACGGAGGGCATGGAATGGCATCAAACACCTGGAAACCATGGAAACCATGTATTTTATGTATTTGATACCATTCCACTTATTCCACTCCAGCCATTAGCACGAGCCCGTCCTCACCAATTAAGGTACCACCAACCTCCTGTGGGTTCAACGTAATTTCATTAAAATGATGTGGAAACAACATTGATTCAACCAGTGTTTACCCAGTGGGTTGCTGCTTACACCTAGGTTTCAAAAGTGTCCCATGTGGCAGGCCCATCACACTCACATGACCTCGTGTGTCAGGCGCATCACACTCACATGACCGTGTGTGGTAGGCCCATCAGACTTACATTACCGTGTGTAGCAGGTCCATCACACCCACATGACCGCGTGTAGACAGTGCAGATGGTACAGTATGTATCCTTGTGGGTTTTGGGCTAGGAGTAGGAATTTGTGTTTTGGGCTAGGAGTAGGAGTCTGTTTCGGGCTAGGAGTAGGAATCTGTGTTTTGGGCTAGGAGTAGGAATCTGTTTTGGTATAGGAGTAGGAGTCTGTGTTTTGGGATAGGAGTAGGAATCTGTGTTTTGGGCTAGGAGTAGGAATCTGTGTTTTGGGCTAGGAGTATTGAAGAGGGTAGGGGTATACCTCTGGGTGTTTTGGGGATGGGCAGGGTAGGGGTGTTACTCACTGAGGTACCCCTGTGATTCTCTCTGGCGGGCGGTGACAGGACAGTCTTTATGGGTCAACAGGATCTGCTTCAGCTGACCAACCTCTGACCTCAGAGTGGTCACCTCGTTCTGGAATGGCCAGAGGGACAGAAACGTTAGTGATAGTGTGACAATGTGTGAGTGTGTGTGTGTGTGTATGTGTGTGTGTGTGCATAAACCTGTGTGTGCATGTGCATGCGTGTGTGTATAAACTAGGGTTGTAACGACAACAGTATCGCAATACTCAGAGGTATCGTGGCAAGGAAACAAAACACAGTCTTAATGTTAGAAACAAACTAAACAAATGTCACCCAGAATCACGTTTTTATTTCCAAGCTATAGAACACAATATTTGCTTTGACTGGTTTTCCTTTTTGCCAGGGAAATCAAGTATGGTAGTATTGTGGTACTGGTATGGTGACAAGTTTAAACCTACCTGCAACTGCATGTTGTTGTGCGTGAGCTCCTCTGCCTTCTTCTCCAGAGCAGACACCCAGACCTTCCTCTTCTGTCTGCATCGCGTGGCCGCAGCTCGGTTGCGTTCCAGGAACTTCTGCCTGCGCTCGTCTGGGTCCTGGTCCACAGACCTCCTGCGACGTCCTCCAGTCACCTGGCCTGCATGCAGGGAATGTGTCTGCTGGGATGAATGCATCTGCTGCGCTGCTGGAGACAACTGCACAACAGACAAACACGGGTCATTAAACACTATTTACTAAGAACCTGTAAAACTTTGGATCCTCTGTGATAAGGGCTGTCTTCCAAATAGCACCCTAATTTCTATTTACTTTTGAGTGCACTACATAGGAAACGGGTTCATTTGGGATGCAAAAGGTCTATGCAATAGTGCCATAATGTTGATATGGCACTATTGCACGTTAAACTAACTAAAGTTGATACATGACAACACCTAGGTAATACTGTACCTGAGCAGCTATGGAGTGGAGGGGTAGGTGAGGCGAGGTCTGGTGGGTGTGGCTGGCCTGCAGGTGCGAGGGAGGTGATTGGTGATCCGGATGATGCGGAATGTTCCCTGATTGGTGGCCCTGGCTGTGGGTGTTTCCCAGGTGATGTGGAGGGGCGTGGCAATGCTGCTGGTAGGACATGGGCAGAGCCTGCTGCAGATGCTGATGAGGCTGCTGCAGGTGAGTGTGCCGTTGCCGCAGTGACATCTCCATCATGTGACCCATGGTGGGACCCATGTTGCCGTTGGCGACAGCTCCCGGGTGTGGGTGTTGGTGATGGTGTTGATGAGGGTGACCCATGGTTTTAGCTCTCTGAGGAATATAAACGTAATCAAAACATAATACCATCAAATTACAATTAAAACTGATGTCTACAGGTCTTTCTTACCAACTCCGATGTGATTTTTATCCAAAATCCGGACTTGGTCCAAAAAACAGACTTGGTATTAAATCATTTGCAACAAACATATCACCACTGAACTGAGCACAGAAATACAACTGAAGGTCGTCATTGCTTTTCCTATTAATTCTCTTCTTTCACAGCTGTGAAAACAGAGGTCAAGAAGTACCAATCATCAATGACACTTGAAATCTTAAGTTAAGTTAACAGTTTATCACTTGATATCTTAAGTTAAGTTAACAGTGTATCACTTGATATCTTAAGTTAAGTTAACAGTTTATCACTTGATATCTTAAGTTAAGTTAACAGTTTATCACTTGATATCTTAAGTTAAGTTAACAGTTTATCACTTGATATCTTAAGTTAAGTTAACAGTGTATCACTTGATATCTTAAGTTAAGTTAGCAGTGTATCACTTGATATCTTAAGTTAAGTTAGCAGTGTATCACCTGATATCCACAAATCTTTCACATTTGTGGTTTTCCATCAGAAAATATTGCATGTGTGTGTAAAATATTACTGTTCTCAGATTTGTAATTCATAGATTTTAGATGTGTATGAAAGTGTTTTATGGCAAAACGCAATACATTGAACAAAAATACTGTATAAACGCAACATGTAAAGTGTTGGACCCATGTTTCATGAGCTGAAATAAAAGATCCCAGAAATAACTATAAAAGGTCTGTCTAAAATGAGCAGTTTTATCGCACAACAAAATGCCACAGATGTCTCAAATTTTGAGGGAGTGTGCATTTGGCATGCTGACTACAGGAATGTCCACCAGAGCTGTTGCCCGAGAATGTAATATTAATTTCTCTACCATAAGCGTTGATTTAGAGAATTTGGCAGTACGTCCAACCGCATCTGAACCGCAGACCATGTGTAACCACACCAGCCCAGGACTTCCACATCTGGCTTCTTCACCTGCGGGATCGTCTGAGACCAGCCACCCGGACAGCTGATAAAACTGTGGGTTTGCACAACCGAAGAATTTCAGCACAAACTGTCAGAAAACGTCTCAAGGAAGCTCATCTGCATGCTTGTCGTCCTCACCAGAGTCTTGACCTGACTGCAGTTTGGCATCGTAACCGACTTCAGTGGGCAAATGCTCACCTTCGATGGCTACTGGAGAAGTGTGCTCTTCATGGATGAATCCCGGTTTGAACTGTATCAGTTAGATGGCAGACAGCGTGTATGGCGTCGTCTGGGCGAGCGGTTTGCTGATGTCAACGTTGTGAACAGAGTGCCCTACGGTGTCGGTGGGTTTATATGGGCAGGCATAAGCTACGGACAACGAACACGATTGAATTTTTTTGATGGCACTTTGAATGCACAAAGGTACCGTGACGAGATCATGAGGCCCATTGTCGTGCCATTCATCCGCCGCTATCACCTCATGTTTTAGCATGATAACGCAATGCCCTGTGATATTGCGAGGGGTTAAAGTGAGTGATGAGGCAAAAGATGAAAAGGAGATGAATAGTTGTAGCGAATGACACAATGAAATTGGAACAGCAACACACATAGACAATAACCCGCGAGGGTTGAAACTAAACACACAGGGTTAAATAGTGACCCTGATGACCAATATGAAACAGGTGTGGGTCATCAGGGTGTTGCTACCATCTTCCCCCGACCGCCGGTTTAGAACGCCGGTGAGGATGATCGTTGGAGAGGTGGAGGGCCCGTCGTTCTGCGCGGGGCATTTGTTACAGGCCCCATGTTGCAAGGATCTGTACAC
Source organism: Thymallus thymallus (assembly GCA_023634145.1). Lineage (NCBI taxonomy): Eukaryota > Metazoa > Chordata > Actinopteri > Salmoniformes > Salmonidae > Thymallus > Thymallus thymallus. Next base: position 21,970,589 of record CM042395.1, on the reverse strand, counting down.
AATTCCTGGAAGCTGAAAATGTCCCAGTTCCTCCATGGCCCGCATACTCACCAGACATGTTTGGGATGCTCTGGATCTACGTGTACAACAGCGAGTTCTAGTTCCAGCCAATATCCAGCCACTTTGCACTGCCATTGAAGAGAAGTGGGACAACATTCCACAGGCCACAATCAATACCCTGATCAACTCTATGCGAAGAAGATGTGTCGCGCTGCACGGCAAAGGGTGGAGTTTAACACTTTTTTGGTTACTACATGATTCCATGTGTGTTATTTCATAGTTTTGATGTCTTCACTTTTATTCTACAACGTAGAAAATAGTAAAAATAAAGAAAAACCCTTGAATGAGTAGGTGTTCAAAAACATTTGACCGGTAGTGTATGTGACATGTGGTTGTCTCACCTAGCTATCTTAAGATGAATGCACTTACTGTAAGTCACTCTGGATAATAATGTTTTAATTCTTTAAAAAAATATATATTGTCACAAATGTATAATTTGTACAGTTCTTTACAAAAAAATGTAGGTATTTGTTATATTTCGTGATATCCAACTGGTACAATACATCTCTGTCATTGAACAACCCAATACCATGATTAGAAGTGAAAAAACATACAATTCCATTAAACAATAAAAGCAGATTGACCAACATTTCTGAAAATTAATATATAGCGATTTGTAATTAAACTTTTTGCCAACAATCTACACAAAATACTTTATAATGTCAAAGTGGAAGATAAATATATATATTTCTATAGATAAATTAATAACTAAAATATAGTCATTGCATAAGTATTCAGCCCCTTTGTTTAGGCAACCCTAAATTAGTTCAGGATTAAAGTTTGGCTAAACAAATCACTTAAGAAGTTACATGGACACACAGTGTGTAAAATAATAGGGGTTGACATGATTTTTGAATTACTAACACTTCTTCTGTTCCCCATACATACAACATCTATAAGGTCCCTCAGTCAAGTATTCAATTTCAAGCACAGATTCAACTACAGAGACCAGGGAGCTTTCGAAAGCCTTATAAAGAAGGGCAGTGATTGGTAGATGGGTAACAATAACAAATCAGACATTGAATATCTCTTTAAGCATGGTTAATAATGATGCTGTGGATTATATATTAAACCACCCAGACACATCAAAGATAAAGTCGTTCTTCTGAACTGAGCTGCAGGACAGGAATGAAACTGTTCAGGGATGTTAACATGAGGCCATGAACAGAGTTCAATGTCTGTGATGGTAGAAAACTGAGGATGGATCAACAACATTGTCGTGACTCCACGATAATTACCTAAATGAAGTAAAATAATAAAATAATATATTCCCACTTTTTGGCCTAAATGCAAAGCCTTATGTTTGGGGCAAATCCAACACATCACTGAGTAACTGCCTCTTCATTTTCAAGCATGGTGTTGGCTGTATTATGTTATGGGTATGCTTGACATTGGCAAATACTGGGGAGTTTTTCAGGATAAAAAGAAACGGGGTGGCGCTAAGCAAGCACAGGCAAAATCCAAGAGGAAAACCTGTTTTAGTCTGCTTTACACCAGAGACTGGGCGTGGAATTCACCTTTCAGCAGGACTATAACCTACAAGGCCAAATCTACACTGGAGCTGCTTACCAGGAGGACACTGAATGTTCCTGAGTGGCCAAATTACAGTTTTTACTTAAATCTATGGCAAGACTTGAAAATTGCTGTCTAGCCATGATCCCCCAACATCTTGACAGAACTTGAAGAATTATTTGAAAAGAATAATAGACAAATATTGCACAATCCAGGTGTGAAAAGCTCTTGTAGATGTATCCAAGTAGACTCACAGCTGTAATCGATGCCAAAGGTGTTTCTAACATGTATTGACTCAGGGAGCTGAATAATTATGCAACAACTATTATTTTCTGTGGATTGTTGACCAAAAAACTATCTAAAATCAATCACACTTAGTAACACAATAAAATGTGAAGAAATGCAAGGGGTCTGAATACATTCCCGACTCTTCACAGCTCTAGCAGTGAGCTCTCACACTTAGCAAGAGAGGCCAGGCAGAAGATCCATCCCAAATGGCACCCTATTCTCTATATAGTGCACTACTTTTGTAGCGAATAGGGTTCCATTTGGGACACAAACAGAGAGTGTTTCTAGGGCATGACATCATCCAACATTACTATTGCTCTCGGTTACACAATATTTCTTTAAGAGAAGTAGTTTATTTTTTTCCGTTCCATTCACCAATGAAAAAAGGGAGTACATTTAGAGAGTGCCAACGATGAGGTCATGTATCTGTCTGTGCCAGTTTTGCCACACACACACACACACACACACACACACACACACACACACACACACACACACACACACACACACACACACTCTCTCTCTCTCTCTCTTTCCTCTCTCTCAGACACACACACACACACACACACACACACTCTCTCTCTCGCTCTCTCTCTCTCTCTCTTTCCTCTCTCTCAGACACACACACACACACACACACACACTCAGCAGTGACAGTGTAAGAGTCCTGGACCTCTGTTTACTACATAGAAACCCTGTAACACTGTGGAGTCTATGATTCCGTCACAGTTCTATACTGGTACATTACTCCAACAGGTTGATATTTATGTCTGGCTGATCACCCTGAAACCATGCCATACTGTACTCTACCTCATGTGACCGAGTCAAACAGATAACCATCACTGTTCCACACAGAAAATATGGCCCAAATGGCAAACTATTCCCTTTATAGTGCACTACTCTGGTCATACGCAGTGCACTTTATAGGGAATAAGGTGTCATGCATACATTCCCTCACTGAAGGCCTCACTATTTAACAGCAGAGTTATTGAATTCTAGAACGGAGCTAACTTGACCTGCTTTCAGTAAAGCTAACCTAGATTATATACAATGAATAACCCACACGTCTCATCTCTAATCTGCTGAGCCATTTGTCAAGCTAAACAATAAAAAGTGTAAAATAAATTAACTGTACAAAACACAATTTCTATACATTTTTCCCAATACAAAGTCCAGAAACTAGTCACTCGATTCATTATAAGATTCCAAGACAAGCAACATTTGTACGTTGGCCATGTCAAATTCCTCAAGTCAAAATAGGTATAGATATGAGTCAATAGAGAGAGCTGCTAGTCAGAGGAGAGGAGGAGAGTGTTACAATACAAAGACCAACCAACCCCAGGCTGTGGGTCACATGTCAGCCAGAGACCTTTTTGGTTCAGAAACATGACACCATATAGACCCCAAACACAGGGTCAGCACGTGAGGCCATTTCCTGTGTGTGCTGTGTGTGTGTGGGGCTGTGGAGTGTCTACTGCCTGTTTAAGGTTGTAGATTGTGAAGTGTTATGTGTGTGCTGGATTTTACTTAGAGCAAATTATTCAAGACAGCCTTTGGAAAAACAAAAAAGGTAAAGTAAAATGGATAATAAGAAAGTAATTATTGAGTGAATTACAGGGATACTGCGATAGAGGGAGAACATGTAAACTGTGACTTCCTCTGGTTGGGGATAGTGTGTGTAAAGGTGTAGAGTTACACTCCATTTCCTCTCTGTTCCAGCCTGGGAGGAATGAAAATAGCAAGAGGGTGAATGGGGCCCCACACACACACACAGAGAGAGAGAGAGAGAGAGAGAGAGAGAGAGAGAGAGAGAGAGAGAGAGAGAGAGAGAGAGAGAGAGAGAGAGAGAGAGAGAGAGAGAGAGAGAGAGAGAGAGAGAGAGAGAGAGAGAGAGAGAGAGAGAGAGAGAGAGAGAGAGAGAGAGAGAGAGAGAGAGAGAGAGAGAGAGAGAGAGAGAGAGAGAGAGACTATTTAGGTTTAAAAATAAGTTCGACTGGACACCTAAATAATGCAGTGAATGAACTGAGAGACAAAGCACGCAGGGCATTCTACGCCATTAAAAAACAAATCCAAATTACAAATCCAAATTGAAATACCTATTACAATTTGGCAAAAACTAATTAAATGCGTGATTGAACCAATCGCACTCTATGGCAGCGAGGTGTGGGGTCCACTTACAAAACAAGATTTTACCCACTGGGACAAACATCCCATTGAGACCTTGCACGCGTAACTTTGTAAGATTCTCCTACATGTCCAGAGGAAAACTACAAACAATGCATGCAGGGCAGAATTAGGCCGATATCCACTAATATTAAAAACTCAAAAAAGAGCAATGAAGTTTTGGAAACACCTAAAACACAGTGACCCCCTCTCATATCATTACCAAGCCCTGCAATACCAAGAGTTGAGCAAATATAAGAGTCCCTTCATCCAACTGGTCCGGGGGCTGAGTTCACAAACTTGTTCCACTAACACACTGAAGCCTCAGGACCAGAACATCCAATCAATCAGAATTAACCAAATTACAAAACATCTAAAACAAAACTACATTACCTATTGGAAAACAGAAACACAAGCACAAAGCAAAATGCAGTGCTATTTGTCCCTAAATCGACAGTACACCATGGCAAAATCTAACCATGGTGACTGATCAAAACCTCAGGAAAACCTTGACAAAGTACAGGCTCAGCGAGCCTATGTATGTATGTGTGTATATGTATGTATGTATGTATATATATGTATATATACAAAAAAAAAAAAAGATGTATGATACTTTGGCAATATGTACACTGTTGCGTCATGCCAATAAAGTGAATTGAATTGAGAGAGAGAGAGAGAGAGAGAGAGAGAGAAAGTGAGAGAGAGAGAGAGAGAGAGAGCGTACGTGTGTGTGTGTATGTGTGTGCGCGTGCATATCTGAGAAGGAAAAGGTGAGAGAGTGTGCCAGATCATAGGCACCATTAAAAGCACGACATACATAAGAGTTGTAATAATCCATGTTGTTATTGGAAGAAATAGTTCAGGATAACAAGCCCAAACAACAACTCCTCTAATCTCTATAGAGAACCATGCAGAAACATGAACATCATGTGAAACAAGAAAGAAGCGTCTGATTGGTCGGTACCATGAAAGAGTATTCTGATTGGTCAGTACCTGAGGTGAAGAGCAGGAAGGGTTGTGGGCGGGACCTTGGATGCTCATCATACTGGATCCCATAGACATCTGTCTTTCCATCTGAGGAAGATAACAAATTACTCATTATTTCTACACAATTTAACCTTGAAAACAAGTAAAATCTATTGAAATCTATACAGCCGGTAAATACTTCCCGTTTCAATCAGTTCCAAAGGATAGTTACTAGATAATTACAATGTAATATTAGGACTTGGTAATAGCAATGTAACAAGCATTAGGCTCATTAAAGAAGGCCAGTGTCAGTAACGTTGTATGTACTCACAGACATGTGCTGGGCAGATGCTCCCTGCATGGCTTGGTCTGGTAGGGTGCCAGGCACGGAGGCGGCCAGGGGCTGTCTCTGTCTGTTGTTCCTCAGGTGCAGTAGGGAGGAGAGGGGCCCAGGGTAAGGTCTGAGATTAGTGGGAGAAAGATATAGTCAGATGTCAGAGAACCCCAGTAACCAGCCTCTACACTGGTTTCAGATCAGGGACAGAGAAAAGAGAGAGAAACATGGGAGAACGGTAGAGTGGAGAGGATGAGGGAGAGACTGAGAGAAGAAAGAGATTGAGATGTAAAGGGAGAAAGTTTGATGTAGCTGAGAAAGAGATGGAAAGTACGGTGAGAAAGCGATAGAAAGAGAGATGGAGGTTAAATTAAAGTGATAGAGTGATAGAGTGAGAGAGAGACAGAAAGATGGAAAGTATAGGGGAAAGAAAAGAGAGGGGCAAAGTAATAGATTGAGCGGAGCGAGAGACATGCACCACAGAAGGGGCTGGGGTGCGATGTGATGATGTAATGCTTTTGGCCCTCAGCCAATCAGACTGCGTGGTCCTCCCTCGCTGCGCTGAGGTCATCCCTGGTGATGTCACCACTGACTCTGTAGCAAGCAGCGAGTTAAACGTGCAAAAATAAAAGAAAGAACCCAAACCAAAACAACGCCTCCTAACGTAACCATAAGAGTCTGCCCGGGCCAACAGCCAGACACTCGGAGATGGGGTCGTCGTGGAAACCAGTGGTAAACACAGGGAGAAACAGTCGGATCCCCGGAATCCAACACGGATCGCCTCATCGCTACAGCCAGCTCGGCCTGGGCTACAGAGGAAGACGTTGTTTGACTTTAACTGGCCATGTGATACGGTCCCTTCCCTAATCTTACTCAGTGTACTCTACTAGGCAGTACTATGCTGTAATCATCTGGACTGTACTACTCAACTGTACTTTGCTGTGTTGTGCTGTGCTGTAGCTAAACTCTAGGACCGTGTCCCAAATGGGACCTGGTTAAAGGGAATAGGGTGCCATTAGGGACTGAGAATAGATCTCTAGCAGCAGTGTCTTCACGTTCTGAAACATACTGTAGATTCTGAATCAATCAATGAACGTCACAGATTAGCCAGAGAGGGGATGTAAGGGTTCATAAAAGTATGTTAGAAGGTATCAATAACACACCATCTTTCCAGCACATGGACTGATTAGAGAGCTCAACTCTCTGCCTCACACACCAATGATTCATGTAGATACCTTTAGCTGTAGTTAGTAACTGTATGTGTGACAGGTTTCAGAAAGCAGGGCCAGATGTCTGGAGTTGAGAGGAAAGTCAGAGCCATGCCTAATCTCCATGCTCTGCAGTGTGATAACAACGGCCATGTAACCCATACCACCACCACACTGCCCTGGATTTGGGCTGGAGTTGGTCGAGGTTGGGGCCAGGGCTGGAGCCTGGGACCAGATGACTGGTTTGTGTCAACGGATGAGGGAGAGATGACGGGTGAGGGGAAATATGGGGAGAGATGGTGAGAAAGAGAGGCAAAGGGAAAGATAGAGTGTTAGAAAGGGGGCACCAATGGTCTCTCTCTCCCCCATCTCCCCCCCCCCCTCTCTCTCTCTCTCACTCTCTCTAATTAATTAAGACACCTGTCTGGGGAATGACAGCCTGCTTCAGAATGAGTTATGGTTATGACAGCAGAGGGGGAGGGGTGAGAGGTACATGGAGGGAGAATGAGAGAGGGGTGAGAGGTACAGGGAGGGAGGGAGAGAAAGAGGTGTGAGAGAGGGGTGAGAGGTAGAGGAAGCAGAACACAGTAACATGTTGAAGAGATGTGTGTGTTTGGTGTGTAATTGTGTGTGTGTGATTTGTGTATGTGTGTGTCTGAATCTTGGTCTCTGTGTACTTACCCTGAGTGTGTGAGCATGGAATGGGCCTGGGTGATGACTGAGTTGGACTGGGCAGAGGGCAGTGCTTGTTGTCCAGCCATGCTGCAGCTGAGACCCCTCATATGACCATGAGACTGTGTTTGGTGTTGAGAGTGGAGCTGGGGCTGGGGCTGGTTCGAACATGATGATCCATTCTGAGGGAGACTCTGAGTCTGAGAGAATAGGAAGAAAATACTAGTTTCAATATGTATTCTGTTTGAATTAACAGAATTCTGTCTGTCTGTCTGTCTGAATGATTCTTACTCATCTGTCACTCAATACTTCCCTGTCAGTCAAAATACCAGCCAGACCTGTCAATCAAAATAACTGCCAACCTGCCTGGTGAAGGACTCACATTTGTTTGTCTAGTTTCATACGAGAGCCTAGAAACCTGCTTGCTCTTTCTGGTTATATGTAGAGCACTTTGTGATAATTGCTGATGTAAAAGAGCTTTAGAAAATAAATGTGATTTGATTTTAAACCTAGCATGCAATCCATATGCTCTCTGGCTACGGTGTTTGTTTAATGTGCTAGTACAGTAATTACTGTCATGATAAATGTCCATAGAGATAGAAGACTATTGCTCAAAAACCTGTTTCAGCATGGGCAGCGCCATTGAGGACTTTCACCATTTTGAAGTAGGCTAGTCAACTGGGTGGAACTTCCTATGGGTTAAGGAAGGATCACGTAATTCCATCCAGGTCACCAGGAGGGATCAGCAATGAATTATACTCTTGAGCAAATATTCCATCACTGCAGGTGAGAGTAAATTACCAACCTTGGCTTTATACCTGTTCAGACAACACACTCTAGGTGGCAGTGTGAACCCTTTCAGTTTGTTTGCCAACTTATAGAAGTAGTAGAAGTGGAGATGGCCTTCAATGGTACTGCCCGTGCTCTCATAAATGCCATAATTAGACAGATACAATGATGCAATGTCTATCTAAGTCTATTGCCTCGTTCACATGCTAGTCGGAACTAGAAAACTGATGTCGGAAACATTTCCAACATGGTAACTGGTTGTAGTTATACACGTGTTGTAGTTATCAGAAAGTCTGATATTTTAGTTTCCTAGTTCTGACTAGAATATGAACGCGGCATATGTTCAAAGTCTCATCCGCTTGCAGTGTAGGTCTGAGATTTCATGGGAAATGTAGTATATTTTTATGTGTAACCTGTTTATTGTTCTGCTCCTCCTCTGCCTGGCAAAACTCTTGTTGGATTTCACTGAAGAGGCCCACCTCCTCACAGTTACGCAGGAAACGGGTCGGCGTTGGGGTCTGGTCTGATCACACAGCACAGAGAGAGCAAACAGACATTAAGGATCAAACTGATATCATAACAACCATGATATTGCTACATTTACATTGTAGTCATTTAGCTCTTATCCCCAGCGACTCATAGGAGAAATGAAGGTTGAGTGCCTTGCTCAAGGACACATCAACAGATATTTTGCCTAGTCGGCTCAGGGATTCAAACCAGCAACCTTTCGGTTACTGGCCCAATGCTCTTACCACTAGGTAAAACACCCATATCGAAGTACACAGGGAGGTTTTGCTTATGGCAGAGATAGATCTAAACCAGCACCTCAGGCAGCTTACAGCTAGCATGGTTTCAACATCACTAGAACTATGTTCAACCTGCTTTGTGTAGCCTTCCCTACACCACCATGACAGCCTTCCCAGCCACCAGCTCAGGAGCAGATCACCATGGTGCAGGGTGATGTTGCCCCTAGCCACTGTGGTCAGTTTTGCATCTTCCTCACTAATGGTTAAGGTTAGGATTGGGGCGAGGAAGCTGATCCTAGATCTGTACTTAGGAGAAACTTCACCCCAGAGCGATCACCATAGTAACCGAGATAAGATCAGACAGTTACTGATTCTCTCACCTGTAGTCTAAACTATCAGGGTTGAAAAGTCGCAAGGTCAGGAGTCAAGAGTCACAGGCTAGGCACTCCTGTTTTGACAGGAGAATTCCTCCACGAGGGCTGGGTGTTTACAGGCCCCTGCAAGATAGAACCTGACTGGTGGGGGTCAAAGGTCAACAGAGATGTTTAAGCCCAGAGAGACAGACAGCCGTTGCCACGGTAACAGACAGACAGTGTCTTCCCCTGGCCTGCACGATTGAGAGTGTGTTTTTGTCTGAGGCTTGGTCTACCAGTGCTCTAGTTTGTTGTGGACCGACCGTTATCTTCTCATCTCTGTGCTGCAAATAGTATAGTAACTTACTGTTACTTGTTATCACTACAAAAGCATTTACAAGTCATCAGTATACTGTACTGTTCTGTACGTCATGCTACTGTACATATGGGATCCAGTTCCACCTGTTTGTCAGATATACAGCTTATCTGGTTTCATACAGTATCCTCTCATCATAATTTTTTCATCAACCACTGAAGAGAGTTCACACATGCACATGCAAGCATATGCATGTGTGAAAGAGAGAACGAAAGAGTCCGGGGGAAACAGGGGGACAGAGAAAGAGAGAACGAAAGAGTCCGGGGGAAACAGGGGGACAGAGAAAGAGAGAACGAAAGAGTCCGGGGGAAACAGGAAAGAAAAAAGAGGGACCCAGTCTATGGTAGTGGAGGTTATCCTTGACTGGAAACAGAATAAACAGAATAGAAACAATCTTCATTACAAAGCTAATGCCCTCTCTATGCTGTCTATATCTATACATTGTATTCTCACCTGCAAGGGGATCAGCCTTGGTGCAGGAAAACTTGAGGGTCATCTCATGCTTGTGTCTGTGGATCATCAGGTGGTCTTCTGTTTGGAACCTCTATAGGGGGAGAATAGAGACAGAGAGATCAACTGAGCATGCTCACTAAAACATTGATTTATGGAATGATTTGTTAAGTGGCATAGATTTATTAAATCTGACTCATGATAAAATAAGTTATTAGATGTCAAATCCTCATGCGGTGAGGATATTGTTTACTAGACGTCACACACACACCTGCAAGCAGCCAGGAGCGCTGCATCCATAGGGCTGGTCCTGTTCATCATTCATCTCTATTACAAACCTACAGTGAGAAAGACGAGAGGAGAGACAAACCTAGTCAGAGAGACAAGAGGAGAGACAAACCTACAGTCAAAGAGACAAGAGGAGAGACAAACCTACAGTCAGAGAGACAAGAGGAGAGACAAACCTACAGTCAGAGAGACAAGAGGAGAGACAAACATACAGCCAGAGAGACAAGAGGAGAGACAAACATACAGTCAGAGAGACAAGAGGAGAGACAAACCTACAGTCAGAGAGACAAGAGGAGAGACAACCCTACAGTCAGAAAGACAGAGGAGAGACAAACCCACAGTCAGAGAGACAAGAGGAGAGACAAACCTACAGTCAGAGAGACAAGAGGAGAGACAAACCTACAGTCAGAGAGACAAGAGGAGAGACAAACATACAGTCAGAGAGACAAGGGGAGAGACAAACCTACAGTCAGAGAGAAGAGGAGAGAGAGACAAACCTACAGTCAGAAAGACAGAGGAGAGACAAACCCACAGTCAGAGAGACAAGAGGAGAGACAAACCTACAGGCAGAGAGACAAGAGGAGAGACAAACCTACAGTCAGAGAGACAAGAGGAGAGACAAACCTACAGTCAGAGAGACAAGAGGAGAGACAAACCTACAGTCAGAGAGACAAGAGGAGAGACAAACATACAGTCAAAGAGACAAGAGGAGAGACAAACCTACAGTCAGAGAGACAAGAGGAGAGACAAACCTACAGTCAGAAAAACAAGAGGAGAGACAAACCTACAGTCAGAGAGACAAGAGGAGAGACAAACCTACAATCAGAGAGACAAGAGGAGAGACAAACCTACAGTCAGAGAGACAAGAGGAGAGACAAACATACAGTCAGAGAGACAAGAGGAGAGACAAACATACAGTCAGAGAGACAAGAGGAGAGACGAACATACAGTCAGAGAGACAAGAGGAGAGACAAACACAAATGGTGAGCATTTTAAGAGTCAGCAAACATCTGGACATTATTTTGTTTTAAGATCAAGTCAAATGTAATCTGATAATCAAATCCCAATAACACTGACTGGCTTAAAACTTGAAACGAATCCAATTCTAGCAGTAGTGGCCTATACCCATGCAACATCCCAAACCACTGATGATGGATGACTGTTGGGACGGAACCTTATCTCAGAGACAATGATCCAGTCAGGGTGTGACACACCGTAGGGCCCTGAGTTTGTCCTAATCAGGATGTGATAGAGAAGATGCAACATTTTCATAGCGCAAAATTATTGTACAAACTGAAAAAAGGACCATAAACCTCATAATAATCTGTCAGCATGATTCAATTAGAAACTTTTCTTCAACAATGTGCGTTATAAACAGACACAAATGGCTGTTGATATGTCTGCTACATCAGACTGAATGACATTCTACTCTTAGGTAGAGGTAGGCGTTATGGTAAAAAATTGCTAACACTTTACTTGACACCCAGCGTCATAATGTATTGTGTTATTTTATGGCCGGTTATGACACCTACATTAGAGTGTCAAAACCCATATATATTCAAACGTATTTTTTCCCTGCCAAGAAGTTTGCCTTCGTTTGAAAGTGTGTTTCTTAATCCCTTTGTTGTGTTTGTAATGAATTCTTTACAGTCACGTTTTTTTCCCTCATTTTAAATAACTTGTAGAAAATACACTTTATGACACTGTCATGAAGCATTACGACCATCCTGTGTCACTTTACTTGGACTAAGAAAATACACTTTATGACACTGCCAAGAAGCATTATGACCATAATAATCATATAAGCCAGATAGGCCTATCACGCACATGTCCTTACATCAGTCATCAGTCAAAAAGAGGGTGTCATGTCCTGCTACTGAAATCTGCTCCTGCATTCATCCTGGTTATCAGAAACAGAGCATTAGGGTAGGAGCATGTCTGACATCAACGTGTGCGCAATTATAATGCTAATTTAATATGGTCAATTTCAGAAAATGTTATATAACATAAACATACTGTTGACAAGTAGGCTATGTAATGGAATGTTTTGCCTTGTGTGGTAGGTTTTGTGGGTTTTGACACTTATGTAGGTTTCATAACCAGCCATAAAATAACACAATATATGTCACAACAGGTCTAAATATGTGTCATGACAGTGTTATGACCATATTATGACAGGCTATGACAAGTTATGTCTGCTGTTATGACATTATGACATGGACCACCAAGTGTTACCCAAAAATCCATATTATGATAAATTGCCTGAATTGATGCGATAAAGATAAATAGAAGGATACGTTTATAACATTAAGGGGCACAACTGTTCTTTAAATGATCCTTTAAACTACTAGATTGATGGTTGTAGCCATCAATTGTCCCATTAACAATCACCCATATTAGCAAACGGATTTCTCTAGTACAGGCTACTTATTGTAATGATATGAACAAAATGCCTGTGATAAGTGATCAGTTTAGTCAGTTTATCATCCCAGCTCTACTCTTAGGCATAATCTTGACTATTGTAGGCCTGTGCTGGCATTCCCTTTGTTAGAGAGCACTCAATAAGTCCCATTTCTGAACAACACAAGCATTGAGACTTGAGAGAGACTTGAGAGAGCGGGACAGAGGGTTCATGCCAACCCCCAGCTGACCCCTACCACAGCAGTGAAATTAAGATGGAGGAGGAAGGAGGAGGGGAGTTGATGGGGGTAATTTTGACTTATTAGAAGAGTTAGCCCTTCATTTTCCACTGAGACCAGGACATAGTGAACTCTGACACCCCAGTCCCTAGCCTTAAAGATAGAGCAACTTGCTGCTATAACAGCCTCCACTCTTCTGGGAAGCCTTTCCACTAGATGTTGGAACATTGCTGCGGGGACTTGCTTCCATACAGCCACAAGAGCATTAGTGAGGTCGGGCACTGATGCTGGGCGATTAGGCCTGGCTCGCAGTCGGCGTTCAAATTCATCGCAAAGGTGTTCAATGGGGTTGAGGTCAGGGCTCTGTGCAGGCCAGTCAAGTTCTTCCACACCAATCTCGACAAACCATTTCTGTATGGACAGCCCCAGACCATTATTCCTCCTCCACCAAACTTTACAGTTGGCACTATGCATTCGGGCAGGTAGCATTCTCCTGGCATCCGCCAAACCCGGATTGGTCTGTAGTACTGCCAGATGGTGAAGCGTGATTCATCACTCCAGAGAACGTGTTTCCACTGCTCCAGAGTCCAATGGCGGCGAGCTTTACACCACTCCAGCCGGCGTTTAGAACTCGGTAGGGAGTGTGCAACCGAGGACAGACAAGTTTTACACGCTACGCGCTTCAGCGGTCCCGTTCTGTGAGCTTGTGTGGTCTACCACTGCGTCTAAGCTGTTGTTGCTCCTAGAAGTTTCCACTTAACAATAACAGCACTTACAGTTGACCGGGCCAGCTCTAGCAGGGCAGGAATTTGACGAACTGATTTGTTGGAAAGGTGGCATCCTATGTTGGTGCCACGTTGAGAGTCACTCAGCTCTTCAGTAAGGCCATTCTACTGCCAATGTTTGTCTATGGAGATTGCATGGCTGTGCGCTCGATTTTATACACCTGTCAGCAACAGGTGTGGCTGAAATAGCTGAATCTACTAATTTGAAGGGGTGTCCACATACTTTCAATCAATCAATCAAATGTATTTATAAAGCCCTTATTACATCGGCCAATGTCACAAAGTGCTATACAGAAACCCATCCTAAAACCCCAAACAGCAAGCAATGCAGATGTAGAAGCACGGTGGCTAGGAAAAACTCCCTAGAAAGGCAAAAACCTAGGAAGGAACCTAGAGAGGAATCAGGCTCTGAGGGGTGACCCCCTTATAACAATTCATGGCCATTGTTGGTTAAGGGCTACTAGGCTAGTAAAACTGTATTGTTGGTTAAGGGCTTGTAAGAAAGCATTTCACTGTAGGGTCTACACCTGTTGTATTCGGCGCATGTGACAAATACAAATTGAGTAGATTTTTTATTTGATCCAGTTGACCGCTATGATACTTTATTGATGTCACTTGTTAAATCCACTTCAATCAGCGTAGATGAAGGGAAGGAGACAGGTTAAAGAAGGATTTTTAAGGGTTTGTGTCTAGAACTACAACGCTACTAGGTTTTTCACGCTTAACAGTTTCTGTGTGTATCAAGAACGGTCCACCACCCAAAGGACATCCATCTTGACACAACTGTGGGAAGCACTGGAGTCAACATGGGCCAGCATCCCGAAGAGAGGCACAGCAGTATTAGAGAGAAAGAGAGAGAGAGAGAGAGAGAGAGAGAGAGAGAGAGAGAGAGAGAGAGAGAGAGAGAGAGAGAGAGAGAGAGAGACTAACACACTGATGCCTCAGGACCAGAACATCCAATCAATCAGAATTAACCAAATTACAAAAGATCTCAAACAAAACTACATTACCTATTGGAAAACACAAACACAAAGCAAAATGCAGTGCTATTTGGCCCTATAAATCGACAGTACACCATGGCAAACTATCTGACCATGGTGACTGATCAAAACCTCAGGAAAACCTTGACAAAGTACAGGCTCAGCGAGCACAGCCTTGCTATTGAGAAGGGGAGACACAGGAAAAACGGGCTCCCTGTAGAAGAAAGGCTGTGCAACCACTGCACCACAGCAGAACCAGAGACAGAGCTGCACTTCCCCACAAAATGTGAAAAATGTGGAACTATCAGAGAGAGTCACTTCCCCAAATTTGAACAAGTAGACCTCTCTGAAATAGAAAGGCTGCCAATCCTTTTGGGGGAAGACATGTACAGCTGTGTGCTGGCAGCATGCTATGTAGCATGCTGCCTACCACAAGTTGAGGCACAGTGCCTGACATATTTAATGCCTTAAAAAAAATGAATTTCCCTATGTTGTTATTTTGTTCTTTGTAATTGTAAAAATAAAAAAAAGGATGTATGATACTTTGGCAATATGTGCATTGTTGCGTCATGCCAATAAAGTGAATTGAATTGAATTGAATTGAGAGAGAGAGAGAGAGAGAGAGAGAGAGAGAGAGAGAGAGAGAGAGAGAGAGAGAGAGAGAGAGAGAGAGAGAGAGAGAGAGAGAGAGAGAGAGAGAGAGAGAGCAAAATAGGTTGTGGTAGAGAGAGGGTGGGAGGGAGATCGAGGGAGAGAGGGAGGGAGTGTGCCGGGTCCCCTATTCCCTAAGTGCACTGCTTTTGACCAAAATTAGTACACTATATAGGGAATAGCAGCCATTTGGGACACATACAGAGAAGTGTCAGAGTCAGGACACAGAGAGGGAGGGAAGGAGTGTGCTAGGGAACAGCTCCGGGCAGGCTGAAACCTGCTCTGAAGCAATCACCATATTCCACCCCTGACTTCATAGGTGTGTGTGTGTGTGTGTGTGTGTGTGTGTGTGTGTGTGTGTGTGTGTGTGTGTGTGTGTGTGTGTGTGTGTGTGTGTGTGTGTGTGTGTGTGTGTGTGTGTGTGTGTGTGTGTGTGTGCATATGTGTGTGTCACTGTTGAAAAGAAATCAACAACCCAAATTATCATCATCATCGTCACCCCCACCATCATCATCACTACAACCATGAAATATGAATACTAGTTTTGACTAGGTTACTAGGCTACTGAAATTGTATTACAAACTCAAACATGGGCTAGAGTATGATGTGTAATGTTTTAGTTTAACGAGAGTTTAGGGCTAAACAACGGTTGCACTAACGTAAAAGACAATTACGTTTAACAAATCACTCGGCATCATATGGAAACACACACGCGCACGCGCGCACGCACACACACAAACACTCTGAATTCACCTGTCAGTTAGATTGCCCAAAATGCTTGTCGTGCGCAAAAACAATCAACTTCCAACTTCCCCTTTTTCTGTAGTCTGTACCAAGTCCTCAATTAAACAAAATCAGCACGGATAAACTGCTAGTTCACGTACAGACAATCTGATAGCCTTCAGTCTAATGTGAAGAATATATCCCGCGTTATATGGATCAACCTGAGACCCTCATAAACAAGCCGACACGGCTGGGGATTGCGGTCACACCCCCCAAATAGATGTACAGCTCGTTGATGAACCAAAGCGGGACCAGCACCGCACACACCAAACTTTAAACAAGCAAAATAAAACATGTATCGAAATATCTACCAAACGCTGAATTCGTTCCAGTCTAAAAAATATTTGGAATCCAGCCGAACAGTTGTGGGCTATAGAAAGTTAGTTGTGATAAACTTACCTAACAAGTGGAGCGGACAAGCGGCACTGAGCTGAGAGGAACCACGTTGGACTGAGGCAGGATTACAATACATTCTATTTACAGAAGCATTACATCACCGCTAGGGTGACGTCACGTGGGATTCCTGAACTTCTAAATCATTGTGGTCCGGATTCAGAGGGGGCGTGGTTAACTACTACCGGGGCTCGGAGCGAGTGTGTGCGTATTATAGGCAACGGTAGGCTGGCATATCGCTCAAACCGCTACCGCCTTCAACAGTTGTATATCTTCCTGGGACTGGGTGCTCGGGACGCGACGGGACGCCAAACAGACCTTGGGGTCAGAGGCATCGAGGGAACTGGGAAGGAGATCAGGGGAGAAGAGCGAGGAAGATGGGAGGGGGAGGTCTGTTTGTCACTAGTCTTTGCGCAGAGCCGTAAAGGACGTCCCAGTGGGGTCTACCTCTGGACAGAATGTGTTGATTTGCTGTAGGCAAATGAGTAAGACATTGTATTTCGAGTTACTTTCGAGATTCCATAACGCCTTTTTATGTCAATAAACACATCAAACAAGCCCACATTGATTCAGGAGCCCAGTGGTAAAGTAGAGGACCCCATGTCTCTAAAACAAAATAAACAAAATTGATAGAATTTCAGACCAGGTTTCGAGCCACTCATGGCACACCGGGACAGTCACACCAGGACTCCATTAGGTGTAATGAGAGCTGCCTCAGATTGAGCTCCAAAAGTATTGGGACAGTGACAAATGTTTTATGGCTCTGTACACCATCATACTGTCAGCTTTAATTTGTGGGTATTTTCATCCATATCGGGTGAACAAATTCACTTATATGTGTATTAAAGTAGTAGAATATTAAGTATTTGGTCCTATATTCACAACACGCAATGACTACATCAAGCTTGTGACTCTACAAATTTGGAAACCGTGTGTTTGATGTGTTTGATACCATTCCATATATTCCTTTCCAGCCATTACTATGAGCCCTTCCTACCAACTGATTGATTGACCTTTTCGACAATAAAAAAAAAGTCCATGCTATATTCGCTGTGAAATAGCAGTGAAAACAAACTATACCCTCTGACTCTCTGACTCTGTGACTCACCTTCAAGCAAAATCAAATATGCTAATAGTCCTAGTGGTGACCAAGACAACCGTGAAAACAGGAAGAAGTGTTTGTGTTTGTGTGTGTGTGGGGGTGTGTGTGACTCAGATCGAGAGAGACCAAGATACACATGAGATGGAGATAGAAAGACAGAGAAAGTCAGACAGAGTGAAGAGAGACCAAGACATAAAGAGAGAAGAAAGAAACAGAGAAAATAAAAAGTTATCTTGCTGTAATAACTGTATTCAGACAGACAGGGAGACTCCTGTGGATGCCCGAGAGCAGACACTGGTTACACCACAAATGGCACCCTATTCCCCTTATAGTGCACTACTTTTGACCGGGGTCCATAGGGTTCTGGTCAAAAGTGGTGCAATGTATAGTGAAAAGGGTTCCATTTGGGACACTGTCACTTCCATTAGAACCACTGCCATAACTCAGCCATTATTATCAGCCATTACTATCTGCCATCTTCAGCCAGCCTGGGCTTTTAACAGACAAAATGGCATCTTTTTATTGCACCTAGACGCCTGCTGTGGGCCCTGCATCACCCTGCCTGTAGAAGTGTGAGAGAGATGGGACAAACAGAGACAGGTCATTGAACCTTATTCACCAGGGTCAGAGCTCAGGCCTCACTTACAGAACAGATTGACTGTACGTGTGTTTGTGTGAGTGTGTGTGTTTGTGTGTGTGTGTCTTCCCACATGCAAAAATACTATAGTATACTATGGTATAAATATAGTATTTACTTGAGTGTTTTTGCAGACTATACTGTAGTATTTACTGTAGTGTTTTGGAAATGACTGTAGTATACTATAGTATTGTGGCGAGCTCGGCCAGAAGAAGATGGCAAGAGACAGAGATTAATTTACCAGAGAGTTCCTGTGCCCCATACACCGCACGACTCCAGGAACGTCACATTTTATTCACCCTCCTTCAACTATTAACAATGAACACATCCTCCGGCCATGCAAGGCTCGGTCACGGTAGGCATTTTAACATTCCCCCCTACCCCCATAACCTGAACTAAGACAACTTAAGGAAACATAAACACATAACATTAGCTTAACTACTAAAACATAAAGACATAACACAACCATTTTAATCATAAAACAACAACTACCCACAATCCCCTTGCTCCCTTCAGTTACCACGCAACGTGTGGCTAGTGTATGCCGGCCAGATCGCTACAGTATTTACAGTTTACTATAGCATAAATCAGTGGAGGCTTCTGTGGGGAAGATGGCTCATAATAATGGCTGGAACAGAGTAAATGGAATGGCATCAAACACATGGAAACCATGTTTGATGTATTTGATACCATTCCACCTATTCCACTCCAGCCATTACAACAAGCCAGTCCTCCCCAATTAAGGTACCACCAACCTCCTGTGGTATAAATACTGTATTAAAAAAACGAGTTTATACTCTATTAATTACTGTAGTGTTTTTGCGGACTGTAGAGTTTTTCCGGACAATACTGTAGTATTTTCTGAAATGTTTTTACGGTCTTTAGCATACTGTAATATTTACTATGGTATTCTACAATATACTGTACTAAAGTTTACTACATAATTATATAGTAAGTACTGTAGTATTCTATATAAAACTGTAGTATATTCTCATGTGGGTTTGCTCCTCTAACTCTAACTTATCTGACTCCTCTGTCTGGTCTTTGGCCTCATTAAACAAGCCTTGAAATCTATCTGAGATAATCCAGATAATCCAACCTACCCGGTAATAATCTATCTAACTGTAATGTAATCTGGGCCACTAGCCTAGTAGCTCAGACACACTGCTGATATCATCGGCCATAAACAGAAACTGCCATCTCTTGCTCTCTCTTTACCTCTCTCTCTTACTGAGTTGTTCTCTCTCTTTTTCAATATATTCTCCCTCTTTTTTGTTCTCTTTCTCTCTCTTTTCTTCTCTGTCTCCCTCTCTCTCGGTCTCTCTCTCGCTCTCTCGGTCCCTCTCTCTCTCTTTGTGTCTCTCCCTCTTTCTCTCTCTCCCTCCAGAACAACAGATGCTAGCACGAAAAGGTGTTAAGGTTGGTGAGTCACTGACACAACTCTGATGTGCGCCATGTGTTGACTGTGTGTTATGTATCTGTCTCTGTGTCCCATGGAGCCTACAGGGAGGAGGTGAGGGCCCTGGCGGATGTCCCAGGAATAGCCTCTACCCCAACGTCAACAAAACAAAAGAGCTGATCGTGGACTTCAGGAGCATGCCCCCATCAATGGGGCCGCAGTGGAGAGTGTGAAAAGCTTCAAGTTCCTCTGCGTACACATCACTGACAATCTGAAATGGTCCTCCCATACAGACAGTGTGGTGAAGAAGGTGCAACAGCGCCTCTTCAACCTCAGGAGGCTGAAGAAAGTTGTCTTGGCCCCTGAGACCCTCACAAACTTTTACAGATGCACCATTGAGAGCGTCCTGTCGGGCTGCATTTACTAAATCTTTTGTTTAAATTGAACCTTTATTTAACTAGACAAGTCAGTTAAGAACAAATTCTTATTTACAATGACGGCCTACCTACAGGGTCAGACCTTGGTTACTGGCCAATGCTCTAACCACTAGGCTACCTCCACCCCACCACCTGGTACGGCAACTGCACAGTCTGTAACCGCAGGGCTCTCCAGAGGATGTTTCTGACGCATCCAGGACATCTACAGCACCCGGTGTCACAGGAAGGCCAAGAAGATCATCAAGGACTTCAGCCACCCGAGCCACGGCCTGTTCACCCTGCTAATATCCAGAAGACGAGGTCAGTACAGGTGCAGCAGCTTCTATCTCAAGGCCATCAGACTGTTAAATAGCCATCACTAGCCGGCCTCCACCCATTACCCTGCCCTGAACTTAGTCACTGTTACTAGCCGGCTACCACCCGGTTACTCAACCCTGCACCTTAGAGGCTGCTACCCTTTGTATATAGATATGGAACACTGGTCACTTTAATAATGGAACACTGGTCACTTTAATAATGTTTACATACTGTTTTACCCATTTCATATGTATATACTGTATTCTAAGTCCATCCTATTCAACTATTGATGTCCATATAGTATTCCATCCATGTATTCTTCAGATATACTATATATTCTATCCACATACATAGATATACATAGAATGCCATGAGTGTGCAAAGCTGTCATCAAGGCAAATGGTGGCTACTTTGAAGAATCTCAAATATAAAATATATTTTGATTTGTTTTACACTTTTTTAGTTACCATATGATTCCATATGTGTTATGTCATAGTTTTGATGCCTTCACTTTTATTCTACAATGTAAAAAATAGTGCAAATAAAGAAAAACCTTTGAATGAGTAATATTCCAAACTTTTGGCCCCCAGTGTATATATACAGTGGGCTCCAAAATTACTGGCACCCCTATATTGTTTATATTTTCTAAAGTATTGTTTGTGCATTGCCAGTCAGGGGTGCCAGTAATTTTGGAGCCCACTGTATATATATATACACACACACACACACACACACACACACACACACACACGCACGCACGCACGCACGCACGCACGCACGCATGCACGCACACACACACACACACCCATCTTAATCTTTTATTTTTATTGGCCAGTCTGAAATGTGGCTTATTATCGCCTCTTCACTTTGACGTTGAGACTGGTGTTTTGCGGGTACTAATTAATGAAGCTGCCAGTTGAGGACTTGTGAGGCGTCTGTTTCTCAAACTAGACACTCTAATGTACTTGTCCTCTTGCTCAGTTGTGCACCAGGGCCTTCCACTCCTCCTACTATTCTGGTTAGAGACAGTTTGCGCTGTTCTGTGAAGGGAGTAGTACACAGCGTTGTATGAGATCTTCAGTTTCTTGGCAATTTATCGAATGGAATAGCCTTCATTTCTCAGAACAAGAATAGTCTGACGAGTTTCAGAAGAAAGTATTTTGTTTCTGGCCATTTTGAGCCTGTAATCGAACCCACAAATTCTGATGCTCCAGATACTCAACTAGTCTAAAGAAGGCCAGTTTTATTGCTTCTTTAATCAGCACAATAGTTTCCAGCTGTGCTAACATAATTGCAAAATGGTTTTCTAATTATCAATTAGCCTTTTAAAATGATAAACCTTTTATTTTAATGTTTTAAACACAACACAAAAACAAAGGAGAGGTAGCGACCATGAACTGGTGTGAATAATAGAAAGAATAGACACACACAAGAATCCACACCCAGGTGACACACAGTGGAACTTAAAACACAAGACAGCTGCCTCTAATTGGGGATAAACCAAAACCCAACACCCACCCTGTGATTGTCAGGACCTGACTGTGGCCATCGCACTCCCCCTAGAGGGAGTCAGAGACCTGGCCTCAGTCAGGCCCTTACAGGGCCTCTGTACGCCTATGTAAAAATCAGCCGTTTCCATCTACAATAGTCATTTACAACATAAACAATGTCTACACTGTATTTCTGATCAATTTGATGTTATTTTAATGGACCAAAAATGTGTTTTTCTTTCAAAAACAATAACATTTCTAAGTGACCCCAAACTTTTGAACGGTAGTGTATATTTATACTCCGGACTATATTTCTTAATTCCATTCTTTCACTTTTAGATTTGTGTGTATTGTTGTGTATTGTTAGATATTACTGCACTGTTGGAGCTAGGAACACAAGCATTTCGCTACACCTGCAATAACATACAGTGATGTCATAGTCTGTGAGTGCCTGGGTGTTTTGTTATGTTTGTGCACGTTGTAGTGTGCTTGTGTGTGTGTGTGCTTGTGTGTGTGTGTTTTTTGTGTGTTTATGTGTATGTGTGTTTTTAAGTGTATTTGTGTGTGTGTGTGTGTTCACATGCTAGTTTGGTCAGAGAGCCGTCTGGAAAATGTCTGGCTGTGTTCATTGGTGCTGGGGGTGTTAACTGAAGTCTCTGCTCATTGGTTTATGACTTGCAGTTTAACGGTCGATTGACGGTCGATCACTGGCCTTGGTTGGTCAAGCTCTATGATTTAAGGTACACTCTCCCCTATCTCTAGCCAACACACACACACCAACAAGCTTTCACAGTCTCCTCCATTGCATTGAGGCTTATAATGGAGGAACATTAATCACTAAACTTTATGACTGTAATTGATACGTTAGTCAATAGCTGATGCTTTCATTACAGTGCAATATCCCTCTTTACTGCTGTTATACACACACACACACGCTATTGTGATGTATACCTGGTGGTTGTATTTGTGGTGACCTTCAGGCTCCACACTTAACCTTTAATCTAAGGTACATACCCCACTTTGAGAACCCCTAGTCTACATGGCAGAACAACAGGCACAACCAACCAATGGAAGGGCTGGGGGGTAGAAAACTTGACGATGTTACAATGACTTGCGGGCGACAAAAACTATATAAAAAGTATAATTTTACCACCACCCAAAAGGGCACTTGGCGAGTGGGAGTACATTCATCAAAAATGGACAGTTGTCTGTTTTTTTTATTGTAACCTTTATTTAACTAGACAAGTCAGTTAAGAACAAATTCTTATTTACAATGACTGCCTACACTGGCCAAACTCAGATGGCGCTGGGCCAATTGTGCGCTGCCCTATGGGACTCCCAATCACAGCCGGTTGTAATACAATCTGGATTCAAACCAGGTTGTCTGTTGTGATGCCTCAAGCACTGAGATGCAGTGTCTTAGACCACTGCGCCACTTGGGTGTGAGGGCTTGGTTGTGGTAAGGCCTCTTACTCCCACCTAGGGGAGGAGAGAGGCACACAACCAAGTCCTCACACTCCTATTAGGGAGATTATCATCCCCAATCAGAGACAGCTGTCTAGCGTTGTCTCTGATTGGGGAGAGTATTTAGGCTCCTCACATTTCCACCTGTGTGTGGATCATTGTTCCTGCTATGCTGCCTTGTGAGTCCATAGCAAAGTAAGTCACTGTGTTTTTGGTTATTAGTTATATTTTTTCACTCTCCTTTTTATTTGTTTTGCTTCGTGAGAACATCTCATTTCAAATAAAAAAGGATGACACTTCACCAGCGCTCCGTTTACCGTCCCATTAATGCGCACCGTGACAGAATGATCCACCACCCTGGGACGCAGCGTGAGCAGACACTGGTAGACATCCTCTATGATATGGGGAAATTATCTAGGGAGGATGTCTACCATTATCATGCGGTGGAGGAAGGCTGGGGTCCGGAGCAGCAGAGGCGCCGAAGACGGGGGAAACGTCACCGGGCTAAAGTTGAGGACCAGCCTGGAGCCCAGAAAAACCCCCAAACTGATTTTTGGGGGGGGCTATGGGGGTGGTCGGGGATCGAAGGAGAAGAGCCCCGACCACTGCACTCGTGGGGGTTCCAGGAGGAGCCCCTACAGCCGTGGGAGCAGGAGTACAGAGAGGAGTCGGAGGAAGACGACGACGATGTGCTTCTGTTCCCTCACTCGTGGGGGTTCCCGGAGGGACCCTCACAGGATGGGGATTGGCGGTGGAGTAGAGACGACAGGGACAGTCGTGCTCCAGCGCCAGTTCCCAGTCCGGTGCCTCCAGCGCCGGTCCAGAGTCGGAGGAAGAGGAGACCGACTCAGCGCACCAAACCATCGGTGCGCAACATTAGCCCGGTGCGACCCGTACCAGCTAAACGCACCAATCCAACGGTGCGTTTCCCCAGCCCGGTACGGCCCGCGCCTGCTCCGCGCACCAGCCCTATGGTGCGTGTCTCCAGCCCGGTGCGACCCGTGCCAGCTAAACGCACCAACACAACGGTGCGTTTCCCCAGCCCGGTACGGCCCGTACCTGCGCCTCGCATCAGACCAGTGGTGCGTTCCCCCAGTCCAGTACGCCCCGTGCCTACTCCTCGCACGGAGGCTACAGCGACGGTCGTCAGCGCAGCTCTGTGGTTGGAGACCATCTCTGCGTCGGTGCCCAGGGTGGGCACGACGTTCAGCCCCGCTGTGGAGCAGGAGCTCCATAGCGTGTCGGTGCCCAGTCTGGGGCCGACAGCCAGCCCAACCACAGGGCTGGAAACCATCTCGGCGTCGGTGCCCAGGGTGGGCATGACGTTCAGCCCCGCTGTGGAGCAGGAGCTCCATAGCGTGTCGGTGCCCAGTCTGGGGCCGACAGCCAGCCCCACCAGAGGGCTGGAAACCATCTCTGCGTCGGTGCCCAGGCTGGGCACGACGTTCAGTCCCGCTGTGGAGCAGGAGCTCCATAGCGCGTCGGTGCCCAGTCTGGGGCCGACAGCCAGCCCAACCACAGGGCTGGAAACCATCTCCGCGTCGGTGCCCAGGGTGGGCACGACGTTCAGTCCCGCTGTGGAGCAGGAGCTCCATAGCGCGTCGGTGCCCAGTCTGGGGCCGACAGCCAGCCCAACCAGAGGGCTGGAAACCATCTCTGCGTCGGTGCCCAGGGTGGGCACGACGTTCAGCCCCGCTGTGGAGCAGGAGCTCCATAGCGTGTCGGTGCCCAGTCTGGGGCCGACAGCCAGCCCCACCAGAGGGCTGGAAACCATCTCTGCGTCGGTGCCCAGGGTGGGCACGACGTTCAGTCCCGCTGTGGAGCAGGAGCTCCATAGCGTGTCGGCGCCCAGTCTGGGACAGACAGCCAGACCTACAGCAGTGCTGAAAACCACCTCTCCGTCTGTGCCCAGGGTGGGCCTGGCGTCCAGCCCGAGGTCTCCGGTGAAGGTCAGCAGCCCGAGACCTCCGGTGAGGGTCAGCAGCCCGAGGCCTCCTGTGACGGTCAGCAGCCTGAGGTCTCCTGTGAAGGTCAGCAGCCTGAGGCCTCCTGTGAAGGTCAGCAGCCCGAGACCTCCGGAGAAGATCAGCAGCCCGAGACCTCCGGAGAAGGTCAGCAGCCCGAGGCCTCCAGAGAAGGTCAGCAGCCCGAGGCCTCCTGTGAAGGTCAGCAGCCCGAGGCCTCCGGTGAAGGTCAGCAGCCCGAGACCTCCGGTGAAGGTCAGCAGCCCGAGACCTCCGGAGAAGGTCAGCAGCCCGAGACCTCCGGAGAAGGTCAGCAGCCCGAGACCTCCGGAGAAGGTCAGCAGCCCGAGACCTCCGGAGAAGGTCAGCAGCCCGAGACCTCCGGAGAAGGTCAGCAGCCCGATACCCCCGGTGAAGGTCAGCAGCCCGAAACCCCCGGCGAAGGTCAGCAGCCCGAGACCCCCGGCGAAGGTCAGCAGCCCGAGACCCCCGACGAAGGTCAGCAGCCCGAGACCTCCGGAGAAGGTCAGCAGCCCGATACCCCCGGTGAAGGTCAGCAGCCCGAAACCCCCGGCGAAGGTCAGCAGCCCGAGACCCCCGGCGAAGGTCAGCAGCCCGAGACCCCCGGCGAAGGTCAGCAGCCCGGGACCTCCGGGGAAGGTCAGCAGCCCGGGACCTCCGGGGAAGGTCCCGGGCTGGGAGAAGGCGGGAGTACTGAGGGGGGAACCATCGCGCCGGGGTCCGGACCGGACCGAGCGTGCAACGGAGAGGTAGGAGGGAAGCTACTCTCACAGCCTGTGCCACGCCCGGAACCGGAACCGGAGCCCCCACCAGCAACCACCTCAGTACCCCGCCATGTCCCCCCTAGAGTTTTGGACATTTTTTCTTTCAGGAGAGGGGGGATTTTTGTGTGTGCGATCGGGAGTCCGCACCTTGGGGGGGGGGGGGGGGTACTGTGAGGGCTTGGTTGTGGTAAGGCCTCTTACTCCCACCTAGGGGAGGAGAGAGGCACACAACCAAGTCCTCACACTCCTATTAGGGAGATTATCATCCCCAATCAGAGACAGCTGTCTAGCGTTGTCTCTGATTGGGGAGAGTATTTAGGCTCCTCACATTTCCACCTGTGTGTGGATCATTGTTCCTGCTATGCTGCCTTGTGAGTCCATAGCAAAGTAAGTCACTGTGTTTTTGGTTATTAGTTATATTTTTTCACTCTCCTTTTTATTTGTTTTGCTTCGTGAGAACATCTCATTTCAAATAAAAAAGGATGACACTTCACCAGCGCTCCGTTTACCGTCCCATTAATGCGCACCGTGACATTGGGAGCCCTTTGCTTAATTATTTTGTGAGTAAAACTAACAGTGAAATATGACTCCTCAGCATTACACAAATTGACTTAATGATTTATTTACTAGCTAAAGAATCCCACAGAACTACATATATATAGACAATAGATTATACATCAATTACTCAGTCACATGATGAAAAGTCCCTAGTGGACTAACCCGATATGACGGCTGGTTACACAAAGGAAAGGGGAGGGGGGATGAAAGTGTCAGGCTCTGGCCATAGGGAGGCCTTTTACTCACCTAGTTGGCCATGGTCAGAGCCTGACAGGATCTAGAATCTTAGTTCTATGTGTTTGTTTTTTGTGTTGAATCCCCAATTAGAGACAGCTGCGAGATGTTGTCTCTGATTGGGGATTCTATTTAAGTTGCTCAACCCCACACAAACCCCTCATTGCTTGAGATATCAGATATCTTCAGTGTCAGAGAAGTAAGTGTGTTTTCCGTTGTTATTGTATTCATTGTTATTTTTTATAGTTCATACCATTGAGTTTTAGTATAAAATAAAACTATGTCGAACTATCGCTGCGCTTCGCCTTGGTCTCTCTCTACACCCACTCGTGACAGAAAGAGCGGGAGATTGAAAGACAAAAGGAACGATTTTCTCTATGGGACCTGTGGAGATCTGCTCACATCTGCATCACTACATATGCACTTTAACAACTGCCCATTCAGAAAGAGTGAATGTAATTATAGATATTTACGAATGAGCTTGGTTTCGATAAATGGGTCGAAGCTGGAGAACTCTGGTTCAGCAGAGATCGCCCTCATCCAAAGGAGAGTCTTTCTGGTTGTGGTGTTGTAATACGTTGAAGTACCCTCAGTTCTTAGGAGATTGTCTGTCCTTTCCTAGGCCACGGACGTTTACAGCTGCAGCTGATAATGCAACGTCTAGGATGTAATCACTTCTTCTTTAGTGAAGGATAGTTCAAAGTTCATACCATTTTACCATACTCAGCTGGCTAGTCTAGTCGAAATTCACAATTTTAACTTGGCGATCATCATCTAATTCGCATGATAGAGTTGTAGTTCAATGTAGCCCTTTTTAAATGCATGGACAACAGTCCTAGCGTCATCAGGAACTGGGGTTGACTTTCGTCAACAGGCTTTTGTACTGGGGGAGAGAAGGGCGTGTTTCATAGTTCTCAATCAATGTCTGTTCACCTGGGTTTGGTCACTGAATGTCCAGCGCCTACTATGAAACAATTCTCTTATTTAGGAGGCTAAAATTTAATTTAATATTTTCACAAATAGTTTCATATTTAAACATAGAAATTGCACAACAATGCCATGTAAATCTAGAATGTGTAGACTTTCCAAGATACAATTTATGTCATCCTATCATCAGATATAATGTCCCAGACAGCAACTGATCTGACATCATATTCTTTAAATACCAACAAACACTTTCAACTGGTTGAGAAAGGGAAATGTTGTTCCATTCCCCAACCTTTTGATGTTACCATACTGTAGTAGAGGGTTTCTCCAAACTCCATTTGGGTAGAGTAGAGAGAGAAAGCGAAAGGTATTTATGGGGGAGGGCTCATAAACCTCCCACCACCAGGGCAACGTCATGACACTGCACTTTGCTCCGTTCATCTTTTCCTCTATCCTAAGTCTCCCAGTCTCTGCGGCAGAAAAACATCCCCATAGCATGATGCTGCCACCACCATGCTTCACCGTAGGTCTGGTGCCAGGTTTCCTCCAGACGTGACACTGGGCATTCAGGCCAAAGAGTTCAATCTTGGTTTCATCAGACCAGAGAATCTTGTCCTTTAGGTGCCTTTTGGCAAACTCCAAATGGACTGTCATGTGCCTTTTACTGAGGAGTGGCTTCCGTCTGGCCACTCCACCATAAAGGCCTGATTGGTGGAGTGCTGCAGAGATGGTTGTCCTTCTGGAAGGTTCTCCCATCTCCACAGAGGAACTATGGAGCTCTGTCAGAAGGACCATCGGGTTCTTGGTCACCTCCCTGACCAAGGCTCTTCTCCCCCGATTGCTCAGTTTGGCCGGGCGGCCAGCTCTAGGAGGAGTCTTAGTGGTTCCAAACTTCTTCCATTTAAGAATGATGGCGAGTGGCGCAGCGGCCTAAGGCACTGCATTGCAGTGCTACTTCTGTCACTACAGATCCTGGTTCAATCCCAGGCTGTGTCGCAGCTGGCCACGACTGGGAGACCCATGAAGCGGCGCACGTAGTCCGGGTTAGGAGAGTGTTTGGCCGGCCGGGATGTCCTTGTCCCATTGTGCTCTAGCGACTCCTGTGGCGGGCCAGGCATGTGCATTTGCAAAACATTCTAAAAACCTGTTTTTGCTTTGTCATTATGGGGTATTGTGTGTAGATTGCTGAGTTTTATTTAATCCATTTTAGAATAAGGCTGTAATGTAATTTTTTTGGGGAAAAGTCAAGGGGTCTGAGTACTTTCCGAAGGCACTGTATGTGTCATGGGTTCGAAAAAGCTGGGTCTGCCTTGGCAAACAAGGACTGTGTTAGTGGTGCATGTGACTTTGACCTACAAAGTTCACTCAGTCACAGTAGGCACTGTATCAGAGTAGGCTGGCTATTATGGATATTCTATTGATTCATTAAAGGGAAAATCCACTAAAGAAACTATATTTAGCTATTGTTTTCATTTCAGCAGTCAAGTTTTCAAGATATTGTGGCCTGCATTTTCCATCATCATGATGATGTGGCCAGTGATACTTCATAGTCCAATATCTTGAAAACTTGACTGCTGACACATTTTGGGACTGTATCAACCGTAGAAACAAATACCAAAATATCGTTTTTGAGTGCATTTTCCCTTTAATATATTATAGACCTATGTGTGTCATTACAGTTATACATTTAGTAATCAAGTAGACCTAGTCTAGTCTCGCTGACAGGACCATAGAGATTCCTAATACCTATGGACAGGACTTTGAGTTAAGTGTCTGCCGGACTAGGCCTAGTCTCCAAGGCCTACAACATATTAATAACTGTAATTGTAGCCTAATTAGCCTGGATCCAACAACTAGGCTATGCATTCCTACCATGCATTATTACAAATAATAGTACAAATAATATTTAGACTACAAATTGACCGCAAGAATCCCAAAAATATATAATATTTTAATAAAACATAATTTCAACCCTTGTTTACATCTCTCTATTATGAAATACTAAGTTAAAATCCATTGGAGCTGATTTCCTGGTGTTTTTACAGTCAAGGAAAATTCTACAAAAAAATTTAATTAAATAAATAAATATACAGTACCAGTCAAAAGTTTGGACACACCTACTCATTTCAGGGTTTTTCTTTATGTTTTTACTATTTTCTACATCATAGAATATTAGTGAAGACATCAAAACTATGAAATAACACATATAGAATCGTGTAGTAACCAAAGAAGTGTTAAACATATCAAAATATATTTTATTTAAAGTAGCCACCCTTTGCCTTGATGACAGCTTTGCACACTCTTGGCATTCTCTCAACCAGCTTCATAAGGTATTCACCTGGAATGCATTTCAATTAACAGGTGCGCCTTGTTAAAAGTTAATTTGTGGAATTACTTTCCTTCTTAATGCGTTTGAGCCAATCAGTTGTGTTGTGACAAGGTAGGGGTGGCATACAGAAGATAGCCCTATTTGGTAAAAGACCAAGTCTATATTGTGGCAAGAACAGCTCAAATAAGCAAAGAGAAACGACAGTCCATCATTACTTTAAGACATGAAGGTCAGTCAATCCGGAAAATGTCAAGTACATTCGCAAAAACCATCAAGCGCTATGATGTAACTGAGAGGATAAGTTCATTAGAGTTAACAGCCTCCGAAATTGCAGTCAAAATAAATGCTTCACAGAGTTCAAGTAACAGACACATCTCAACATCAACTGTTCAGAGGAGACTGTGTGAATCAGGCCTTCATTGTGGAATTGCTGCAAAGAACCCACTACTAAAGGACACCAATAAGAAGAAGAGACTTGCTTGGACCAAGAAACACGAGCAATGGACATTAGACCGGTGGAAATCTGTCCTTTGGTCTGATGAGTCAAAATTTGAGATTTTTGGTACCAACCACCGTGTTTTTGTGAGACGAAGCGTAGGTGAACGGATGATCTCTGCATGTGTGGGTACCACTGTGAAGCATGGAGGAGGAGGTGTGATGGTATGGGGGTGCTTTGCTGGTGACACTGTCTGTGATTTATTTCGAATTTAAGGCACACTTAACCAGCATGGCTACCACAGCATTCTGCAGTGATACACCATCCCATCTTGTTTGCGCCTAGTGAGACTATCATTTGGTTTTCAATAGGACAATGACCCAACACACCTCCAGGCTGTGTAAGGGCTATATGACCAAGAAGGAGAGTGATGGAATTCTGCATCAGATGACCTTGAGATGGTTTGGGATGAGTTAGACCGCAGAGTGAAGGAAAAGCAGTCAACAAGTGCTCAGCATATGTGGGAACTCCTTCAAGACTGTTGGAAAAGCATTCCAGGTGACTACCTCATGAAGCTGGTTGAGATAATGCCAACAGTGTGCAAAGTTCTCATCAAGGGAAACGGTGGCTACTTAGAAGAATCTAAAATATAAAATATATTTTGATTTGTTTAACACTTTTTGGGTTACTACATGATTCCAAATGTGTTATTTCATAGTTTTGATGTCTCCACTATTATTCTACAATGTAGAAAATAGCAAAAATAAAGAAAAACCCTTGAATGAGTAGGTGTGTCCAAACTTTTGACTTGTACTGTATATACAGTATATTTTATTTACATTTTTTTACTCAGAAAACCGGCAGTTGGGGAACCCTGACATCGGCTACTGCATGCAATTCGTTAGTGGGTCATCTCAACCTTTCGAATTTATTTTTAGAGAGGAACCCAAATGTCTGCCCCGGGGACAAATACATTCAAACAAGCAACAGGTAAACATGACATTAGGCCGTCGTCCTCTCCTTCTTCTACCTCCATCTCCATTGTTCTGCCTGCTCTCCCAGCTGCGGTCGTCACTAGTTACCACAGCCACAAAGTCAAAAAGGCTTTGAGGGGGTTCTACTAAGCTATATGGAATTGTTTTAAGAAAGTAATACCAAGGATCATTTAGCTATTTGATTTTGAATGTTAAGACCCCTTGAAGTATTACAAAACATATATTTTTAAAAATTATTAGCCCATACAAGTGCATTGAATAAAATATTCACTACAAAGAACAACAGATAGTCCCAAAAAAATATCAAAAGGAAGTTTGCTCTGAAGTATCTCTCCTAAATGTGAGATATATAAGAAAGATCATGTATTTAACCCTATATTTTTGGCAATGAACAGTCTTCCATTCATTTTTTCAACTGGTACTGGGGACCTTCAGATGAGTCTTGTGAGGCCTGTGGTCGTCTTAGAGCAAAACAACTGACATGTACTGTACATGTTCAAGATAGTCTCACCTTTGCACAGTTCAGATGCTACAGACAGAAATTGGCAGATCGCTGTACTGACTTCTCCTGACACTTGTGGAGGTCCGAGAACCCCATCTTTTTTGTGAGTCTCATCTTTCCATAGAGGGGTCATAATAGTTTGTAGGCCAAACTGTTCAGAAGCTACAGAATATTTTGTGAGAAGACAGCTTTTCGAAGCTACAGAAGCTTTTGTGAGAATACAGCTTTTCGGGATGCCTCATTGTGTGACAAACACTGCTCTAGCTCTGTCACCTTTCACAGCAGAAGTGCAACATAGGCGGATGCGGTGGATTGAGACACATCCAATGCAAAAAAAACAACGATATTTCTAATTTAAATTTACGGATATTTATGTTTAAAAAAAAAATGCTAATTAGATTTCCTCGGGGGCGCGGACATCGACCTTTCAAAGAAGAGACATTGTGGAAATAGGCGGGGTTTATGACTTTGTGTCTGTGGTAACTAGTGACCATTTCCAGCTGCGTCCGCCGCTGTCCTGCCTGGCCACCCGGTGTCTGCTACCCTGCTCCTTCCCTGGACCCGAAGCCCGCCTCGGCTACCGAACACCCAGTGAATGCACTAGCCAGCAACCATGACAGGCATCGCAGCCGCGTCTTTCTTCTCCAACTCCTGCAGGTTCGGGGGTTGTGGGCTCCAGTTCGAGTCTCTGACCGAGCTCATCGTCCACATCGAGGACAATCACATCGGTGAGTCGGGGTGGGAGAGAGGTAGCTAGTTAGCCTTATGCTAGGCTTGAAGAACACGGTTCCATTGCATTCCGCTATGTCTCCCTGCCAGCTTGCTACTCTTTCCAACTCGGCTTGCACCGTTCGCTGCAAATGCAGAATAAAACATGAGAAACCAAACTACCCCTCGGATTTAGCGGATGGGTTTAGTTTTGCATTATTATTATGCAGCAAGGGCGTACGTTTAGCTAATTTTATTTTTAAACTAATAACGTTGTCATAGGTGGCTAGGCTAGCATAGTCTAGCCAGGCAGAGGTTTTGCATTGGTCGCTGTGTTTACGTTTAGGCCCGTGTTAAAATGCAGCGGAGCACCTTTCGCTGATTAATACTATGTGTAAATTATAATTGATTTGACTCAGTCACAACTAGATGACACAATGCCGCTAGGTTAGTAGTAGACCTCTACCTATCAGCCTATGTTTTGTTTGTAAATCAGAGTTGATCTAATTATTTGGTCGTTGTCAGCTGAAATGTTTAGAATTTTGTGCCAGCAAAGTTGTTTCCCCGTTTTCTAGATATTGTTTCCAGTCTGCAGTCTCTCAGGTGCTTGATCTGCAACAATGTAACAGTACAATGTTTCAACTTGTTGCAGATTACCACCAGATAGGCGCTCATATAATTTGCTTGGTTGAAGACAATATGCTACAGTTCAAATTTACAGCAATTGTCAATCACATTTAGACTTATATGCCTATGTACCACTATCTTACAACGCAATATTTTCACCATAGGCTATTGCACATAGTTATAACTACGAGGCCTTAGAGGTTTAATATGCTACCACAAAACATTTGTCTGAGTCACTCATCACAAAAAAGCTGCGGCAATGAGCAAAATATTAGGTAATCTCGTAAAGAATAGGCCTAATTGGATGATCAATGCTATTTATGCATAAAAGATTGGCATTTGACCAGCCAGATCAGACAATAACATGGCAATTTACTCTAAAACATCACATGGTTCTCAGAAGAGGAAGCCAACAAATGTGTCATTTGGTCGGGTTGTCTCGGGACCACAGAGGCCACTAAATCAGATATTTTTATCTAATCTTGACAATTAGATAAAACAAATGAGTCCTTTCATAATGTGAGATAATCACATTTAGGGCTATGTATTTTGCTACATTAGTGCCAAGAGTATGCCCATCCCTTATGTCCATGTGTTTCGTACCAGTATGGACACTTGGAGGGGGCGGGCAAGGGATGCTCCACTGAGCCGGTCTCCATGGAGACAGGCTGTCACAGAGGGGGATGGGAGCATGCTATTGGCCGAGGGACAGCACACCTGCTGCCTCTCATACAAAGGAGGCTCCGCCCCAGCCAGCTGTGACCATGATGTTTAATTACAGGACAGGGGTGCAGTGGGAGTTTTGGTGGAGTGAGGGCAGAAGACCTATCATCACCATACATCATATACCCACTCACATCAGTTGATAAGTGAAAGGGTCAGCTATCTATTTCAGAGAGTGGGTTAGCTGAGAGCCTAGAAATATGATTATCTCTGTTAGGCTAGGCTTAGAGCAGTGAGCACGCATCCACATACTGTATACTATATATATGCACACATACATACACATACACACACGCACAGCATATTCTTCCTCCTGACTATCCTTGTGGGGACCTAGAATTGATTTCCATGCAAAATCCTATGTTCACTAACCCTAAACCTAACCCCTAAACCTAATTCTAACCCTAAACCTAATTCTAACCCTAGTTGTAACCCTTAACCTAATTCTAACTTTAGTTGTAACCCTAAACCTAACTCCTAAACCTAACTCTTAAGCCTTTTCCTTGTTTTACTATACTTGTGGGGACTTTTGGTGATTTCTGGTCCCCACGAGGATAGTAATTCAAACACACACACACACACGTTTGGTATTACTATCCTTGTGGGGACCTAAACACAATCACCATCTGGCTCCTGAGGCAGCTGAGCAGAACAGGGGTCACCAGTCTGATCAGTGGGGTCAATGAGTCGACCCTACAGCTGCATCGTTAAAATGACTGACACCGTTAATAACACATAATCAGGTCAATACTCTCATTAGATCTGTCCACCCAGCATGGAGTATGTGTGTTTGTTTGTTTTTGGTTCCACTTCTGCTCTATCACTGCAGTCCGTTCACCATTCAATTGTTACCACATAAATAATTACAATACATAAGATAATTCTCTGTACAGCTGAACAGACTCATTTGATTACTGATATGCCTGGTTGTCCAAGAGGGATGTTCAGCTGCAGAGATGCAGCGCTGCCCTCTAGTGTCAGATAATCTAATAGCATGCTGTTCATCATCCACTGGAACTCTAGTACTATTTATTCACACAATTGAACACATTTTTGACTATTTTACACTATTGTGGAGAGATGTTCTGCTTGGATTCTTTACCTACGATAGAAATGTTGAAACAATTTTATGTAAATAATTTCATTATTCTTTTGGCCACATTTCATATTCACAAATGTAAATATTCACATTTTCTTACCTTACTAAAAGAAATGGAACTATATTTAAGACAATTAAATACTCTACTAACAAAAAAACTGTTTTGAATTATAAGTGTGTGTATGTCCTGTAAGGTCCTGTGATATTGTACCCCCTAGCCCAATTGTCCTTTGTATATTCTTTATATATACTTGTGTTCCCCCATGTACTTTCTGTATAGATTTTTTGTTAATTAAAAAAAAAGCATCATGCTAGGTTTTCTTGCAGACTTAGCATCAATATTAATGGGACTTCCTCTAAAGAAGACTTGATATCAAAGAGTCATGCCACCACTGACATGAAATATACTGAACAAAAATATAAACTTAGCATGCAACAATTTCAACTATTCTTTTCTGAGTTCCAGTTTATATAAGGAAATCAGTCAACTGAAATTAATTAATTAGGCCCAGCCATGTGTTATGTCAGTTTTGATGTCTTCACTTTTATTCTACAATGTAAAAAATAGTGCAAATAAAGAAAAACCCTTGAATGAGTAATATTCCAAACTTTTGGCCCCCAGTGTAGGTCTCTCTCTCTCTCTCTCTCTCTCTCTCTCTCTCTCTCTCTCTCTCTCTCTCTCTCTCTCTCTCTCTCTCTCTCTCTCTCTCTCTCTCTCTCTCTCTCTCTCTCTCTCTCTCTCTCTCTCTCTCTCTCTCTCTCTCTCTCTCTCTCTCTCTCTCTCTCTCTCTCTCTCTCTCTCTCTCTCTCTCTCTCTCTCTCTCTCTCTCTCTCTCTCTCTCTGTCTGTCTGTCTGTCTGTCTGTCTGTCTGTCTGTCTGTGAGTGAAAATATGAATGTAGTGAGGTCATACCTGGCTAGCTGTGTGCCAGACTGCCAGTGTTCTGTTGTCTTTACCTGAACAAGAACATACTTGCCTCTCACCTAAAAACCTGAGAGAGAGGCGAAATAGAGGCAGAGACACCACACACAGTGCTTCCCAAATTGGTAAATGTTGCTAGTACAACTTGTCTCAGTTACTCCTGTATCCTGTTAGCTGTTAAATGTAACCTAGATCTAATATTGTTGTGTATATGAGCCTGCTAATATAATGATAGTACAGGCACTGTAAATCCGTCTGTGACCAGAAGGTGTCAGTGTAGCGCTGTGTCTTTTCACTGTTCTGTTGAGTTCTTACTATTGCTTACTGACTACTGTACCGTTGCTGTTCCAACCTTTGAGTGTATCTTTATAGTTGAAAGAAGCATCGTTTTCTGTGTTATAAGTTTGTCTTAACTCCATTTTTGGAGTAGGCCCGTGTGTTTCTTCTTGTGTAATTTACGTTATGTGTGTAGGTGATTCCACTACAACATATCTTACTAACCAAGTCATGTCAACTCAGTCATGTCAGATCAGTGATTTAATCCAGGACATGGTGGGAAGGAAGGGAGGGCGGGAGGGAAGGTACACTGTATAAGTATTTGAACAGGATCCATGTTTGTGTTTGTTGTTGATTCCTGGTGTGTTGGCTGCCATTTCCTCTCTCCCCCTCTGTACTCAATGCTGAGGTGTGACACGGAAGGTGTGTGTGTGTGTGTGTGTGTGTGTGTGTGTGTGTGTGCTCCAAATGACCTGTCTGGGCGTAACGAGGCAATTAGTGTTTCCCAGAATGGAAAATACACCTCCCCAACATGCGCACACCCTCAGAAGTCGCAGGGCCTGAAAGCCCCACCATGCACTGGGAAGTCTAATTACAGAGGGGTGTACCCTCCCTCTCTTTCCCCACTCTCCTCCCTTTTCTCTCTTCCCCCTCTCTCGCTCTCCATCCGGTGCCTGCTGCTTCAGAAACACATTAAAACACACTCTGGTTTAATTAGCAGTCTGGAAAACAAGACCCGCATTCTTGGCCTGCTGTGACACACACACACACACACACACAGTTTTGTATTGCTATCCTTGTGGGGACCAAATAATTGATTCCCATACAAAATCCTATTTTTCCTAAATCTAACCTTAACCCCAAATTCCTAACCCTAAAACTATACCTAACCGTAACCCCTAACCATAACCTTAATTCTAACCCTAAACCTAACACAGCATTTTTCCATGTGGGGACCTGCAAAATGTCCCCACTTGTCCGAATTTTCCTTGTTTTACTATCCTTGTGATGACTTTAGGTCCATACAAGTATAGTTAAACAAAAAAACACACACACAGACACACACAGGTGGGGCCTTATCTTTGACCAGTAGGAGGCAGTAGTAGACTGCCAGAAAAGCAATGTGTTGAAATGAGTAGAGTGCTGTTTGATGGGTAGCTGATTTAATGACAGGAATGCTAATTTGGACTATATTTATGACTCCCTTATGCCCCCAACTTTTACACACTCATACTGTCTTTAGGAGAGAACTGGACCAGTGTAATTTAGCAGACTCTCTTATCCAGAGCAACTTACAGTAGTGAGTGCATACATTTTTCATACTGGTCCCCCCTGGGTATCAAACCCACAACCCTGGTGTTGCAAGCACCATGCTCTACCAACTGAGCCACATGGGACCACTTCTCAGTCATGATAGAACTGTGTGTTGTGTGTGCGCGTGCTCTCTATGTGTGTGCCCCTTGTTACAGTGGTGGTATCAGGAGTGTACTGGCTTCCTGTCCTGCTAGGTGAACGGAAGCCATAAAGTCGGGGAACATTTATTGCTCTCCCTCTCTCTGCACCCGGTTTACTTAATCCCCCCCACCCCCCCCCCCGCCCCAACCCACTGGCTCCAGGTCATCTATAAGTCTTTGCTAGGTAAATCCCTGCCTTATCTTAGCTCACTGGTCACCATAGCAACACCCACCCGTAGCATGCGCTCCGGCATGCTACGGGTGGGTTGACCCCACTGTTCACGCCCAAAGCCAGCACCTCCTTTGGCCGCCATTCCTTCCAGTTCTCTGCTGCCAATGACTGGAAGGAATTTCAAAAATCATTGAAGCTGGAGACCACCATCTCCCTCAATAACTTTAAGCATCAGCTGTCAGAGCAGCTTACCGATCACTGCACCTGTAAATAGCCCACCCTACTATCTCATCCCCATATTTATTATTTTTGCTCATTTGCACCCAAGTATCTCTATTTGCACATCATCATCTGCACATCTATCAGTCCAGTGTTAATGCTAATCTGTAATTATTTCGCCACTATGGCCTGTTTATTGCCATACCTTCCTATCTTACTACATTTGCACACACTGTATATAGATTTTCTATTGTGTTATTGACTATGTTTGTTTATCCCATATGTAACTGTGTTGTTGTTTTGTCGCACTGCTTTGCTTTGTCTTGGCCAGGTCGCAGTTGTAAATGAGAACTAGTTCTCAACTGGCCTACCTGGTTAAATAAAAGTGAAATAAAAAAATAAACAATGAATATGACGTGATCTCCTCTGACGCTCAGGATCCTTCAATTCAGCTCTGCAAACTTTTTATAATGTAAAAATAAGTTTGTTACTCGCCAAAATATGGAGTTTCGCAAAGCAACTATAAGCACTACTGCACTGTACTGCTGCATGATCAGCCGACCTGTGAGTGGCAGTACGGAGTGATTTTATTGGAGGTTTCGAAGGTGGATGCACACTTGGTCAAAACCAATAGATCATTTTTATTTAGACTTTTTTTTAATCGTCTCAAGCCCAAGTACTGGTTCAGCTAGCTACATGCTAAGCATAACTAAACATGCTACAGTATGTGGTTAGCTTTGGGTAGCTTGATTAGGGCTGGGTAATATGGTCTAATATCATATCTCCATTTTCTTTTCAAACGTATGCGCGATTCACGCTATATATCTAAATGTTTTAAATATTTTCTCTAAGCGTTGTTGTACAATTTAAAGTTAAAATTCACTGCCTTTAAAACAGTCAACAATAATCTAACGAATTCAGGGCTTGTGAAGTTATTCCTAGGCTAAATATGAGCCCTCCACAACCATAAGACCCACTAATATTTAAATTATTTAATCAAAATAGTTTAACCTGTTTTTTTTTTTTGTTGCAATAATCACTGATCTGGCTTTCAAGTCTGTATATAAAAATGCAGTAGTCGTGCATTGGTAAAATCACTGAGGAAACCAAGAAAGACAGTAAAAAAGCCATATTACAACCTATGTTGTGATAATTGCTTTGTTTGCTCTATAACCCATTTGGTCATACGTCACCGCGATATAGAATAAGGCCGTGACAATATAAGAAAAAAAGACCGTCACACAGCGTCGGAATAAATTCAACTACACATATATTTTTGTTTAATCACTAAACTGGAGAGCAACATCTTTCCGGTGAAGTCCACAAATGAAATATTGTTAATGTTTTCCAGTTTACTAAACAACTACTGATTTAGAACCACGGAGTTATCATCATCAAATCAACAAGGCTATATATGGCTAGTTTAATACACTGAGAAAAAAACTTGACGATACCAAAAATAATTTAGTCCAATCAATGTTGCTAAATGTGGCTGTAGGCTACTGATGTGTGTGTGTGTGTGCGCGCGCGCAAGTTATGTTAGCAAAACGGTCTATGGCTCTGTCATATGGTACACTTTTAGTTTTTGTTGTTATAGGTTACCTACAGTCGTGGTCAAAAGTTTTGAGAATGACACAAGTATTGGTCTCCACAAAGTTTGCTTCCTCAGTGTTGATGATGGCAATTTGCATATACTCCAGAATGTCATGAAGAGTGATCAGATGAATTGCAATTAATTGCAAAGTCTCTCTTTGCCATGAAAATGAACTTATTCCCCAAAAAACATTTCCACTGCATTTCAGCCCTGCCACAAAAGGACCAGCTTCCATTATGTCAGTGATTGTCTCGTTAACACAGGTGAGAGTGTTGACGAGGACAAGGCTGGAGATCACTCTGTCATGCTGATTGAGTCAGAATAACAGACTGGAAGCTTTAAAAGGAGGGTGGTGCTTGAAATCATTGTTCTTCCTCTGTCAACCATGGTTACCTGCAAGAACAGTTTGGTGACGACCAATGCCTTTTCCAGCATGATGGAGCACCTTTTCATAAGGCAAAAGTGATAACTAAGTGGCTTGGGGAACAAAACATCAACATTTTGGGTCCATGGCCAGGAAACGGGACCCATAAATACACGCTACAATGAAAATGTCCTTTTTAGTTAAAAATTGAACTAGAACCATGCATAATACACATACACTAATAACGTCTTGTAGCAGGCACAGGTCTTATCAACAATCACGTGCTAGTGATTAGCCAGCTAATCTTTACATGTCAAGTTTAGCCAACTTGGATCTATTTGCTAGCTAACAAGGTTGAACAGTTGAATTGTTATGAACACACCCTTCTGTCTGCCTTCAACTGTTTGAAAAGCATGATAGCCTGTCCACTTTGTTCAGATGTTGAAAGATTTAGGGAAAAAAACTGCTTTCAATTCTTCGCACCTCACTTATGGAACAATCTTCAGAATACCTTACAGGCAATTCAGAATGTTGGTTGAGGACCTCGTCTGAGGAATGTGGTTGTTTTGCATGATTGTGTTTTGTAGGGTTAGCCCAGAATTTGTATTTTCTTGCTGTATTTCCTACGCTGCCGTAATTGTGAAATGCAGGGCTTCCTTGTAAATGAGACCTTGGTCACAATGGGACTCTCTGCTAAAATAAAGGTAAATTAAAAAAAGACATGCTAACCATATTTAATCATAATGCATGTGGTTAGCTTTGGGGAGCTTGACATTCTGTTGTATGCTAGCCAAAGGCACTGCTACAGCACTGTTCTCTTTCTCACACCGGGAGGATTGTGAAACGTTTGCCTGCCGACAGTACTTTGACTGCCGACACTCTGTTCAGTGGTGCTAAGTACTGTCGGCAGTCAATCTCTTTTGCGTTCACACAGCAAAGACCTTGGAAGTCGTCAGCCACTCAGCCCTGTTAAAATACTCCAAACCAGAAGGTGGCAGTAGCGTTGTTTGGCAATGAATGTCTGCGTATGTTGCTTTATGGTTTAGTCAATGTTAGCTAGCTTTATGGTCTAGTCAATGTTAGCTAGCCAACTGCGCTAATGATGGCCACAGCTAAATAACTACAAATAATTAAATTCTCTCTCCATTATTGCATATAGCTCATAGATACATTTTTAGCAAGTTGGCTAACATTAGCTAAATTGTTAGCATGATTTGCTAGCTGTTGTGTTAGCTAGGTAAAGTGAAGATACTGCATTGACTCTTGGTAGCCAGCTACAGGCAGTTACTTCATGTAAACAAATCCATTGTGATGTAATTATGTTATTAGCTACGGTGGCCACTTTAATATTTTCAGCGATATTGTTTTAGTTAGAACAATTCTGATGAAAAGGGTGCCCTCTTGTATTTATTATTATTATTATTATTATATATTTTTTGTTACTTCTCTCGGCTCTCCCACGTGGAGGTTCGTGCTCTCTGGTTGGCTCAAAGTCAAGTTGTCAGCCACTGCCGACAAGTAGAAATGGCAGGTACGTCTTTTGTTCTAGAAATATAAGGAATGGCCTCCTACTCTGATAAGTACCTATTGTCAGTCTATCGGTACTCAGTTTCCTGGTGTGTTTCATGCTTTACTCTTGCTCTCTTCACCCACCTATGTCCTCGGTCTCGCTCTCGGTCTCGCTCTTGCAGAGTGTATGTAGGCTAAGTTAAGTGTTCTGGTTTCTGGATCTCGGCAGCAGGTAGAATGATTAAAGCACGGCAGTAAAAACCTGCTTAAGACCACCTCAGTGGACCACCTCACACGTGTGTGCGAGAGATTCAGAAAGGAAAGAAAGAGAGAGAGAGAGAGCGACTGCTTTGAGCGTGTGTGTGTGTGTGTGTGTGTGTGTGTGTGTGTGTGTGTGTGCGCACACGTCTGTTTGTCAGGTTGTATGGGTGTTTGCTGGTCCCCTTGGTGTGCTCCTGCACTGTGGGAAGTCTGCATTCTTTCTTAATTATGAGGTGTGAATGTCTGAAGCCAAAGTACTGCTAAGGCCAAGACCAAACACACACACACACACACACACACACACACACACACACACACACACACACACACACACACACACACACACACACACACACACACACACACACACACACACACACACACAGAGAGAGAGAGACTGTTAAAAATGTCACAGAGATAATCTAGCTCTGGTCATCTGTGACCTGTTATACACACAACCATAATTGCATACATACACACACATTGTCTCCACTCACTCTCACACATGTATTGAGGCTCACCCCAAGGCTGAACTGATACTCAGAATCATAATATATTCTAAAAGTTAAACATATGTCATAGTATATACACTTAAGGATAGTATACATCAGATACTTGTAAACTCTGGCAAGTACAGTGCACTAAACTGCATAGTTGCAGAGCAAAAATATCAATTATACGCAGGATCACCAATTTGCTTTGCTAATTGTGTTCTTGCGTTGCGTATGTACGTAAGGTAGGCCTTATGAATTAAGCCATTGCATTCTATATGTTCAGATATTTACTCTTTTTTTTACTAAATGTAGTGGACTGTCACCCGGTTGACCACATGGTGGTAGTGTGCACTTGTGGCTTAGCACACATTCAACACATTGCGCACTCTCTCACACACACGCACACACTCACTCTCACATTTACACGCTCAGTTTTTTTTAAAAGTTTGGGCTGGTGGCCCCAGGCAGTGGAAGCTCCCTGCTGCGGTGTTATTGAGGTGTGTGTGTGTGTTTCTGTAATATTTCTAGTATATCCATCATAACCTCCACCTCCTTCCATCCCCTGTACATAGCACCATGTTACAGAGAGGGTTATGTAACAGTGTTCTTGGTTACATAACCCTCTCTGTAACATGGTGCTATGTACAGTGTTCTTGGTTACATAACCCTCTCTGTAACATGGTGCTATGTAACAGTGTTCTTGGTTACATAACCCTCTCTGTAACATGGTGCTATGTAACACTGTTCTTGGTTACATAACCCTCTCTGTAACATGGTGCTATGTACAGTGTTCTTGGTTACATAACCCTCTCTGTAACATGGTGCTATGTAACAGTGTTCTTGGTTACATAACCCTCTCTGTAACATGGTGCTATGTAACAGTGTTCTTGGTTACATAACCCTCTCTGTAACATGGTGCTATGTAACACTGTTCTTGGTTACATAACCCTCTCTGTAACATGGTGCTATGTACAGTGTTCTTGGTTACATAACCCTCTCTGTAACATGGTGCTATGTAACAGTGTTCTTGGTTACATAACCCTCTCTGTAACATGGTGCTATGTAACAGTGTTCTTGGTTACATAACCCTCTCTGTAACATGGTGCTATGTAACAGTGTTCTTGGTTACATAACCCTCTCTGTAACATGGTGCTATGTACAGTGTTCTTGGTTACATACCCCTCTCTGTAACATGGTGCTATGTACAGTGTTCTTGGTTACATAACCCTCTCTGTAACATGGTGCTATGTAACAGTGTTCTTGGTTACATAACCCTCTCTGTAACATGGTGCTATGTAACAGTGTTCTTGGTTACATAACCCTTTCTGTAACATGGTGAGGGAGCCGTACATATCCAACCGCCCTCCACACACACACACACACACACACACACACACACACA
The DNA here is from genome assembly GCA_023634145.1 of Thymallus thymallus. NCBI lineage: Eukaryota > Metazoa > Chordata > Actinopteri > Salmoniformes > Salmonidae > Thymallus > Thymallus thymallus. The sequence goes on along the minus strand of CM042395.1, from coordinate 21,926,774 downwards.
CACACACACACACACACACACACACACACACACACACACACACACACACACACACACACACACACACAGAGACTGAATTCCTCCATAAATCATACTTACCCCAAAACCCCCATATACAAGCACTTTCAGTAAAAACTGGTGTACTGTACTGGATGTTTGCTACCAGTTTGGGTCCCCTTGTGCTTCTCATGTACTGTGCTGATACATACTGAAAGATTTAAAGACTCAGAATTTATGTTTGTATTTAAGTAGTTTGTTATCTAAATATCCATATGAATCTATTTTACAGTAACTAACTACCCCTTTTCTCTCTCTCTCTCTCTCGCCCCTCTTTCTCTCTCTCCCCCCTCTTTCTCTCTCTCTCCCCCCTCTTTCTCTCTCTCGCCCCTCTTTCTCTCTTTCTCTCTCTCAGACACAGATCCTCGTGTTCTGGAGAAACAGGAGCAACAACAGCCCACCTACCTGGCCCTGAGCTACATCAACAGGTAACACGTAAATGCCACACACATGCACTCCATAGAGGGCAATGTTGCTGTACTGATGGAGCAGTTTTGACAAAGACTAGAATACAGGGACAGTTCCAACCTTCAGTTCTACCACATCCTTGTTTTTTTTCAGGCTTTTAAACACCAATATTGTTTGGATAATTTAATTATTTTTTAAATGTAACTTTTAGATAGATAGATAGATAGATAGATAGGTACTTTATTTCTCCCCCGGGGGGGAAATTTCATTGTCAAGCAGCTACAACAAAACACAGGGCAGGTGCAAAATGCCACAACGAAAAGTACACAAAAGACAGATACACGGTACATGATACATAGAGCGGCAGTATGAAAAAGTATAGAAATACAAGATATCTGGAGTGCAAAAAAAAAAAAGCTATAAAAGGACATTGCATAGTATGAGTGGTTGGCTGAATATGTACACTATACATTGGTGGATGTTGGATGGTTAACTATACTATACAGGTCGATGGCAGAGAAATACTTCAGTAGCTAAAAATGCGTATGATATGAGCGAGGGTAATAATAGTTTACTTAATAGACAGACTGGGTAAATTAACAGGTAAGTGAAAATTTTGCATGGTTAAATTAGTTAAATTAGCTGTACAGTTAGGTATACAGTTATATTTACAGATAAGTGAATACTTGCATGTTTACACAAACTGTACAGGTAAATGACAGGAAGAGATACTTTAATAGCTAAATGTGTGTATGATATCATTTGGGGTAATAATAGTAATTCCCTTAAAATACAGTCCTTAGTGCGCAGGGTTTAATTACAGACAACTGCACTTATTGCACATTCGATATACTAAAAGCAATGAGAAAAGGTGCAACTGGCAGGATACTAATATGCATTCCTGAGTGAATGCCTACGTCCAATAATTACTTACAATATTGCATGTGATATAATATAACAACTGTACATGAGTATGTATATACAGACCTGTATGAATAAATAGGTCCTGAGTGGATGAGTGCTGACGGACCAGAGTTACTCACGGATGGATGCATAATTGTTAAACTAGGTCCTAGCACCCCAACAGTTCCAGATCTATGTTGCCGACGGCACGGCACCCCGGTGAGGCATTATATAGTCTCATAGCCGCCGGCAGGAAGGACCTCCTGTAGCGCTCTCTGGCACACCGTGGTGGGATCAGTCTGTGACTGAAAGTGCTCCTCTGCGTCATAACCATAGTGTGCAGAGGGTGGGTGACGTTGTCCATGATGGCCAGCAGTTTGGCCAGGATCCGTCTCTCCGCCACCTCCTCTAGAGTGTCAAGGCTCATCCCCAGGACAGAGCTAGCCTTCCTGATCAGCTTATTTACCCGAGAAGCATCACCGGCTTTGATGTTTGCTCCCCAGCACACCACTGCAAAAAAGATGGCACTGGCCACCACAGACTGGTAGAAGGTATGCAGTAGTTTACTGCACACGTTAAAGGACCTGAGCCTCCTCAGAAAGTAGAGTCGGCTCTGGCCCTTTTTGTACAGGGCCCCGGTGTTACCAGCCCATTCCAGTCTGTTGTCCATATGGACACCCAGGAACTTGTATGACTCAACCATTTCCACATCCGTCCCCTTTATAGGGACTGCAGTCAGTTGTGCCTTGGTTCTCCTGAAGTCCACCACCATCTCCTTAGTTTTGCTGATGTTGAGCTGAAGGTGGTTCTGCTCACACCACAACACAAAGTCACTGATTGTGCTCCTGTACTCCTCCTCCTGCCCACCCCTGATGCACCCTACAATAGCAGAGTCATCCGAGAACTTCTGTAGGTGGCATGTCTCAGAGTTATATCTGAAGTCTGAGGTGTAGAGGGTGAACAGGAAGGGGGACAGGACCGTACCCTGGGGGGCCCCTGTGTTGCTAACAGCCCGTTCTGACACACAGCTCTGTAGTCGCACAAATTGTGGCCTACCGGTCAGGTAGTCCGTGACCCAGGAGACTAAGGGTGCTTCCACTTTCATCCTCCTCATCTTCTCACCCAGTAGCAGGGGCTGAATGGTATTGAAGGCACTGGAGAAGTAAAAAAACATGACCCTCACAGTGCAACCTGCGTTGTCCAGGTGAGAGTAGGCCCTCTGCAGAAGGTAGATGATTGCATCATCCACCCCGATTTTGCGCTGCGCTGGTATGCAAACTGCAGGGGGTCCATTGATGAACACACCAGGGGTCTGAGGTGAGCGAGGACTAACCTTTCCAGGGTCTTCATGATGTGAGATGTTAGCGCTACAGGTCTGAAGTCATTCAGGACAGTGGGGTGTGCCTTCTTGGGCACTGGGACGAGGCAGGATGTTTTCCACAGCACAGGGACCCTTTCTAGGCTCAGGCTAAGGTTGAAAAGACGCTGGAGTATTCCACACAGTTGGTCAGCACAGACCCTCAGCACCCTTGGGCTGATGCCATCAGGGCCCGCCGCTTTCCACTGGTGTAGTCTCTCCAGCTCTCTCTTCACTTGGTTGGTGGTGAAAGCCAGCCCAGGTGGGGAGGTGGGGGGAAGGGGGGTGTTGAGGATCAGTCCAGGGGGGGCAGGGGCAGAGGTGGGGTCACTGATTGTCTCAGCAGAGGTGCTGTGAGCAAAGTGGGGGTGGGATAGCCGTGAGGGTGTGTGGTCTGGGGAGCTGGAGGGGAGGTGGACAGGGCCAGTATCGAACCTGTTAAAAAATTGGTTCAGCTCATTGGCTCTGTCCTGGGTCCCCTCCGTCTGCCCACGGTTTGACTTTTTGAAGCCAGTGATATTTCTCATACCCTTCCACACCTCTCTCACCTGGCTCTGCCTCAGCTTGTCCTCCATCTTCTCCTTATACACTCTCTTCCCCTCAGCAATCCGCAACTTCAGCTCCCTCTGGACGCATTTCAATTTGTCCTTGTCCTTCTCCTTGAAGGCCCTCTTCTTCTCATTCAGCAGGGCCTTCAGGTCGCTGGTGACCCAGGGTTTATTGTTTGGGAAACAGCGTACCTTCCTGGTGGGTACAGTGTTGTCTACACAAAAATTAATATAGTCTGTTATGCAGTCAGTGAGTCCATCGATGTCCTCCCCATGAGCCTCACAGAGCACATCCCAGTCTGTTGTTTCAAAGCAGTCCTGTAGGGCCTCATTCGCCTCTGGGGACCATCTCCTAATAGTCCTGGTGGTTGCAGGCTGCTGTTGGACCATAGGCCTGTAGAGTGGGGTGAGGTGGACAAGGTTGTGATCCGATCTACCGAGGGGAGGGAGTGCAGTGGAGTTGTATGCATCCTTCACATTAGCATATAACAAGTCCAGAGTTTTATTATTCCTGGTTGGGCACTTCACGAACTGTTTGAACGTGGGCAGCGTTGAAGAGAGAGATGCATGGTTAAAATCCCCCGAAATGGCAAGGAAAGCACTGGGATGCGCTGTCTGTAACCTCGCGATAACAGAGTGGATGACGTCACACGCTGCGTTTGCGTCAGCAGAGGGCGGGATGTAAACAATAACAGCAATGGCCGCCGTTTAACTAGGCAAGTCAGTTAAGAACAAATTCTTATTTACAATGACAGCCTACCTACAGGGTCAGCTCCTGGAGCAAAGTAGGGTTAAGTGCCTTGCTCAAGGACACATCAATTTTTTTCACCTTGTCGGCTCAGGTATTCGAACCAGCGACCTTTCGGTTACTGGCCCAACGCTCTAACCGCTAGGCTACCAGCCGCCCTAAAGCAGGCGTCTGTCTAGCAACAAATCCATTTACGACTTCTTCTTCTGAGCCCTGTATCGGAAATGTGTCTCTCCATTGTTTCAGGTTTTGTTTCGTTTTTTTATTTGCATTTATTAAGGATCCCCATTGCCAAGGCAGCAGCTACTCTTCCTGGGGTCCAGCAACATTAAGGCAGTTATATACAATTAAAAATATTAAATTACATTAGATTTCATAGCACTTTTCACAACAAATTTAGTGTGTTCCCTCAGGCCACTACTCTACTACCACATATCTACAATACAAAATCCATGTGTACGTGTGTGTAGAGTGCGTGTCTTATCATGTGTGTCTGTGTGTGTGTGTGTGTGTGTGTGTGTGTCTCTTCACAGTCCTCGCTGTTCCATAAGGTGTATTTTTGTTATTTTAAATCAGATACTACTGCTTGCATCAGTTACCTGATGTGGAATAGAGTTCCATGTAGTCATGGCTCTATGTAGAACTGCGCGCCTTCCTGATGTCGTGTCTCAGACTTATCATTAAAGGTTAAGACTGTTATATTATCAAAATAGATTCTCTAGGCTTAATGATTATGTGATTAAACTAGCCATCTAAACATTAATTAACTAGGAAGTCGGGGGACTATGGAAGAACGTTTGTTTATAGAGTAATTTCTCCCGATAACAGTCGTTTATTAATGAATTTGACCTCTTATCGGTCTCATTCTGATTGTCGTAAAATCCTAGTCTGCATGAATCCAGCCTTTACGTTGAATCATCCATACACAAATTGGTGCAATTATTTATTTACTAACTAATTAAACAATTACAGAATATACAATACATACTACAGTAAATACCGTCCCTAGTGGACTAAACAAAGAATGACAGTTTGGAATGCAGCACGCGACTGAAGAAAGAAGTTATTACCAATTTTCTAGTTACAGTATACGGCTTTCTCTCTGGAAAGAGCGCACACTCTTGACAGCAGAGAGTAGAAAGGCAGTTTGACGGTTACCATGGAGACAGGGGTGAGAAGGTGATGAAGCGTGCTTAATGAGCTGTAACCGAGAAACAACTGGCATTTGGAAAGTTTGAGGTGAGGGAGAAGGTGTGGTGGAACAAGTATTATTAGCATTGTTAAATATCTTGCTAGCTGGATCGAATTCTCCGTTAGCTAGCCAGAGAAATGTTGAGCAACGTTAGCCAACTTAACGGATCAAATAATTGAGTTTATGGTGTGAAAATTAGCTGGCTAATAAAGTCAGACAGCTAACGTTAGCTAGCTAACATTACAACATCAGATGAGCTAATGTTAATAACCTAACCAATACGCTTTAGTATTAACTGGTAACTAACGTTATAAGACTCCTTGCCGTTCCTCAAGTTATAACGCATTAGTTGCTTAGTGGACCCTGGCAATCTGTGTGAAATGTTAACTAGCTAACGAACTAACTACTATCTGTGAACTGATGTTTTCCCTCTACAGTATGTGGTTAATTTTTTGAATGAGAGAATTAGGTGAAAATTAGGCGTTGCTTGTTTAACAAGTGGATTCAGGGATCAAGTGTAGCTGGAGCTGGGTCTGGCTTAAACTGGATGCCACTATAGAGGTGAAAGTAACACCACACACTTTCCCTCTTTCTCACTTTTTCAATACGGTGGATAAGAAGGGGTATGCCAGGTGTACTCTCTGCCTGAAAGAGATCAATTATGCAAACTGAAAAGATTTGGCATGGGTCCTCAGATCCTCCAAAGGTTCTACAGCTGCAATATTGAGAGCATCCTGACTGGTTGCATCACTGCCTGGTACGGCAACTGCTTGGCCTCCGACCGTAAGGCACTACAGAGGGTAGTGTGTATGGCCCAGTACATCACTGGAGCAAAGCTTTCTGCCATCCAGGACCTCTATACCAGGCGGTGTCAGAGGAAGGCCCTAAAAATTGTCACATACTCCAGCCACCCCAGTCATAGACTGTTCTCTCTGCTACCGCATGGCAATCGGTACCGGAGTGCCAAGTCTAGGTCCAAAAGGCTTCTCAACAGCTTTTACCCCCAAGCCATAAGACTCCTGAATATTTAATCAAATGGCTACCTGGACTATTTGCATTTTTTACCCAAGTGCAATATTTAGATGTGTGTGGTCACAAGTGTTCTATTATAAAGACTGTCATGGCTAACTGCAATATTAGTGTATTGTTTTTTTCTCAAGACTTGGGTGTCATTTGCCGTAAAGTCTAGGCGACAAATAACATTGGATTGCTTTCTTTACATTTTTTAGGTTCACATGAACCACTTTATTTTGTGTGCAAAAATAACCAGACCCCTCTTTTACACTTATCTATGCATAGTCACTTGAACTCTACCTACATGTACAGTTGAAGTCGGAAGTTTACATATACCTTAGCCAAATACATTTAAACTCAGTTTTTCACAATTCCCTAAGTTTAATCCTACAAAAAATTCCCTGTCTTAGGTCAGTTAGGATCACCACTTTTATTTTAAGAATGTCAAATGTCAGAATAATAGTAGAGAGAATTATTTATTTAATATTTTATTTCTTTCATCACATTCCCAGTGGGTCAGAAGTTGACATACACTCAATTAGTGTTTGGTAGCATTGCCTTTAAATTGTTTAACTTCGGTCAAATGTTTCGGGTAGCCTTCCACAAGCTTCCCACAATAAGTTGGGTGAATTTTGGCCCATTCCTCCTGACAGAACTGGTGTAACTGAGTCAGGTTTGTAGGCCTCCTTGCTCGCATACACTTTTTCAGTTCTGCCCACAAATGTTCTATAGGATTGAGGTCAGGGCTTTGTGATGGCCACTCCAATACCTTGACTTTGTTGTCCTTAAGCCATTTTGCCACAACTTTGGAAGTATGCTTGGGGTCATTGTCCATTTGGAAGACCCATTTGCGACCAAGCTTTAACTTCCTGACTGATGTTTTAAGATGTTGCTTCAATATATCCACATAATTTTCCTTCCTCATGATGCCATCTATTTTGTGAAGTGCACCAGTCCCCCCTGCAGCAAAGCACCCCCACAACATGATGCTGCCAGCCCCATGCTTCACGGTTGGGATGGTGTTCTTCAGCTTGCAAGCCTCCCCCTTTTTCCTCCAAACATAACGATGGTCATTATGTCCAAACAGTATGTAAACTTCTGACCCACTGGAATTGTGATATAGTGAATTATAAGTGAAATAATCTGTCTGTAAACAATTGTTGGAAGAATTACTTGTGTCATGCACAAAGTAGATGTCCTAACATGGGTGTCCGAGCCGTTTGCTAGTAGTTTAAACAGACACCTTGGTGCATTCCGCATGTCAACGCTTCTTACAAAAACAAGTAGTGATGAAGTCAATATCTCCTCCACTTTGAGCCATGAGAGATTTACACACACAAAATAAGAAACACACTCTACACATATGTACACATGGATTTTGTATTGTAGATACAGCGGGTGAAATAAGTACTGATATTTATTTAATACTTTGTACAAAAGCCTTTGTTGGTAATGACAGTTTCAAGACACCTCCTGTATGGAGAAACTAGTCGCATGCATTGCTCTGGTGTGATTTTGGCCCATTCTTCCACACAAACTGTCTTCAAATCTTGAAGGTTCCGTGGGCCTCTTCTATGAATCTTGATCTTCAGTTCTTTCCATAGATTTTCAATGGGATTTAAGTCAGGTGATTGGCTGGGCCATTCTAGCAGCTTTATGTTCTTTCTTTGAAACCAATTGAGAGTTTCCTTGGCTGTGTGTTTGGGATCATTGTCTTGCTGAAATGTCCACCCTCGTTTCATCTTCATAATCCTGGTAGATGACAGCAGATTTTTGTCGAGAATGTCTCTGTAAATTTTCCCATTCATCCTTCCTTCAATTATGTGAAGTTTGCCAGTACCATTTGCTGAAAAGCAGCCCCACACCATGATGTTCCCACCTCCAAACTACACTGTTGGTATGGTGTTTTTAGGGTGATGTGCAGTGCCATTTCTCCTCCAAACATGGTGTGTATTATGACATCCAAACAGTTCAATTTTGCTCTCATCTGACCACACTATATTCTCCCAGTATTTCACTGGCTTTTCCAAATGTTGTGCAGCAAACTTTAAACGAGCTTCAACATGCTTTTTTTTCAGCAATGGAGTCTTGCGTGGTGAGCGTGCATACAGGCCATGGCGGTGGAGTGCATGTTTTCTTTGAGACAACAGTACCTGCTAATTGCAGGTCTTTTTGAAGCTCTCCACGAATGGTCTTTGGCTCTTGGACAACTCTTCTGATTATTCTTTTCACTCCTCTGTCAGAAATCTTGCGAGGAGCACCTGGTCGAGGCACATTTATGGTGAAATTATTGTCTTTCCACTTCCGTATTATGGCCCCAACAGTGCTCACTGGAACATTCAGAAGCTTAGAAATGCGCCTATAACCAATACCATCATTATGTTTTGCAACAATTAGGTTGCGAAGGTCTTGAGACAGCTCTTTGCTTTTACCCATCATGAGATGTGTCTTGTGTGACACCTTGGCAATGAAACCTTTTTGTAGGCCATCAGTTGGGACTGAACCAGCTGATATTAATTTGCACTGACGGGGCTGGATTGCTTTTTAATTACTGATAGTTTTCAGCTGTTGTCTTGGCTTTCCATGCCTTTTTGAATCTCCCTTTCTTCATGTGTTCAATAGTTTTTCCCTGTGTCATTTCACATTATTACACAACTTAATTTCTGAACTTATTTGTTTTGGTTTCTTTGTATGTATGGATTACTTGGGTTGTTACTAACATCTGGTGAAAATGTCATGTCAATAGCACCTTTGGAAATATATTTACTGAGAAAAATGGTGACGTGTTCAATACTTATTTCACCCGCTGTATGTGGCAGTAGAGTAGTGGCCTGAGGGAACACAATGTGTTATGAAATGTAATGTAATTTTAATATTTAAAATTGTATATAACTGCCTTAATGTTGCTGGACCCCAGGAATAGTAGCTGCTGGTTTAGCTTCCCGTGTACATTTAAGGGCCAGCCGTGCTGCCATGTTCTGAGCCAATTGTAATTTTCCGAGGTAGTAGTCCAGGTGAGACAAAACTAGGGCCTGTAGGACCTGCCTTGTTTATAGTGTTGCTAAAAAGGCAGAGCAGTGCTTTATGGACAGACTTCTCCCCATCTTAGCTACTGTTGTATCAACATGTTTTGACCATGACAGTTTACAATCCAGGGTTACTCCAAGCAGTTTAGTCACCTCAACTTGCTCAATTTCCACATTATATATGATGTAGTTGAGGTTTATGGTTTAGTGAATGATTTGTACCAAATGCAATACTTTTAGTCTTTGAAATATTTAAGACTAACTTATTCCTTGCTACTATTTTGAAACTAACTGCAGCTCTTTAAGTGTGGCAGTGATTTCAGTGATTTCACTAGTAGCTGACGTATCTAGTGTTGAGTCATCCGTATACATAGACACACTGGCTTTCAAGGCCAGTGGTATGTCATTGGATTATGTTGGAGAGGCTTCCATTAAAGAACACCCTCTGTGTTCTGTTAGACAGTTAACTCTTTATCCACATTATAGCAGGGGGTTTAAAGCCATAACACAAGTTTTTCCATCAGCAGACTATGATCGATAATGTCATCATCAGTCATTTGTGTAAGTTCCGTGCTTGTTGAATGTCCTTCCCTATAAGTGTGCTGAAAGTCTACTAAGGATTGGCAACAGGCTGATTGGTCAGCTATTTTACTATTTACTATTCTTGGGTAGCGGAATGACTTTTGCTTCCCCCAGGCCTGAGGGCACACGTTGTAGTAGGCTTAGATTGAAGATGTGGCAATACCGTCTTCTATTATCCTCAGTAATTTTCCATCCAAGTTGTCAGACCCCGGTGGCTTGTCATTGTCACAACAATATTTACTTGATGGAATTAAAAATTACAATGCTTGTCTTTCATAATTTAATCAGTTATACTTACATGCGTTGTGTCAGCGTTTGTGCTGGCATGTCATGCCTAAATTTGCTAATCTTGCCAATTTGAAACTATATTTCTTTATTTAATTTATCTTTGTTTCATAGTATAGTTTCTTCTTCTTTTTATTCAGTTCAGTCACATGATTTCTCAATGTGCAGTACATTTGCCAATTGGTTGTGCAGCCAGACTTATTTGCCTTACCTTTTGCCTCATCCCTCTCAACCATACACTTTTTCCATTCCTCATCAATCCACGGGGAATTAACAGTTTTTACTGTCATTTTCTTAATGGGTGCATGTTTATTAGTAACTCGAATAAGCAATTTCATAAATGTGTCAAGTGCACCGTCTGGTCCGCTCCTCATTACACACCACAGACCAGCAAATATTATCTACAGTACATCAACAACATAGGATGTAGTGCATGACCTCTTGTACACTATATTAGGCCCAGCCTTTGGAACTTGGGAGGGAGGGAGGTGAGGGAGGGAGATGAGGGAGGGAGGGAGGGAGATGAGGGAGGGAGCGAGAGAGAAGAGGGGGAGATGCTACTTTATCATTGTTTAAGTGATCTTTATTTGTAGGAGTGTGCGTGTGTGTAACGTGTGTATTATGTGTGTAACGTGTGTATTATGTGTGTAACGTGTGTATTATGTGTGTAACGTGTAATATGTGGGTCCAGGTTCATGACGGACGCGGCACGTCGGGAGCAGGAGACCCTGAAGAAGAGGGCCACTCCCAAACTTTCCCTTTCAATCACAGGGGGCGTGTCTCGAAACAGCGTGGCCACGCCTCCACGCCACAGCAACGGCAACCTGACTCCTCCCGTGACTCCACCCATTACACCCTCCTCCTCTTTCCGTAGCAGCACACCCACAGGTAAGAGAAAGTGGACATTTAGGATTAAGGCCGGGACAATTTAATTTTTTATTTTTTATTTAACGTTTATTTAAGTCAGTTAAGAAAAAATTGTTATTTACAATGAAGGACTACCAAAAGGCAAAAGGCTGGGATTAAAAATATAAATAAATTAAATAAAAATATAGGACAAAACACAACACTACATAAAGAGAGACAAAACAACACTACATAAAGAGAGACCTAAGACAACAACATAGCATGGCAGCAACACATGACAACACATCATGGTAGCAACATGACAACAACATGTTAGCAGCACAAAACATGATACAAACATTACTGGGCACAGACAACAGCACAAAAGTCAAGAAGGTAGAGACAACAATACATCACGCAAAGCAGCCACAACTGTCAGTAAGAGTGTCCATGATTGAGTCTTTGAATGAAGAGATTAAGATAAAACTGTCCAGTTTGAGTGTTTGTTGCAGCTCGTTCCAGTCGCTAGCTGCAGCGAACTGAAAAGACGAGCGACTCAGGGATGTGTGTGCTTTGGGGACCTTTAACAGAATGTGACTGGCAGAACGGGTGTTGTATGTGGAGGATGAGGGCTGCAGTAGATATCTCAGATAGGGGAGAGAGGCCTAAGAGGGTTTTTATAAATAAGCATCAACCAGTGGGTCTTGTGACGGGTATACAGAGATGACCAGTTTACAGAGTATAGAGGGCAGTGATGTGTCCTATAAGGAGCATTGGTGGCAAATCTTATGGCCGAATGGTAAAGAACATCTAGCCACTCAAGAGCACCATTACCTGCCGATCTATAAATTGTGTTTCCGTAATCTAGCATGGGTAAGATGGTCATCTGAATCAGGGTTTGGCAGCTGGGGTGAAAGAGGAGTGATTACAATAGAGGAAACCAAGTCTAGATGTAACTTTAGCCTGCAGCTTTGATATGTGCTGAGAGAAGGACCGTGTACAGTCCAGCCATACTCCCAAGTACTTGTATGATGTGACTACCTCAAGCTCTAAACCTTCAGAGGTAGTAATCACACCTGTGGGGAGAGGGGTATTTTTCTTACAAAACCACATTACCTTTGTTTTGATACTAGTATCGTAGCAAGGAAACAAAACAAGAATCGTATTTGATTTTTTTTAGGAAGACAGCCATCCAGAATCACATTTATTTATTTTCCAAACTATGGCACACAATATTTTACATACAGCCAGTCTTTAAAGGACCAAAGAATTTAGTCTCCTTCAGGTTTTAATTTTTGCCTTGGAAAAAATCTTGCGATACTGATCACGTCTTGACCTTACTGAAGATATAGGGATCCTTGTGGTCCTGTGTAAAGCATGGTGATCGCAATGCCAGGGTTCGCTTACCACTGGGTTCACCCATAAGGAAATGTATGCACCCACTACTGTAAGTCCCTTGGATAAAAGTGTCTGCTAAATGGCTTTGCCTCTAGTATTCTAGACTGAAGGTCAATGGAACACTTCTATTATGAGTGTTGTAGACTACAGGCCAGTGCAACACGTGTGCTCAGTAGAGAGAGAGAGAGAGAGAGAGAGAGAGTGTTCCTGCAGTTGTGCAGTGATCCCAGTCAACACTGGTAATTACACGCCAGCTGTCGCACTGTGTTTTGTATGGGTGTGTGTGTGTGTGTTTCAGAACCCAAAAGCAGATGTGCAATTCCTGCCCAAATGTTTCCGAACGCAGCATTAGGTCTGCGCTTACACAACCGCGCACGCACGCACACACCCTTGTTGAAATCCTTTTAACATGTGCCAGGGTGCCATCCACTTCCTCCTGCTGAGGTGAATCATTTCCTGTGTAATGGTGGGGGGTACAGTGTGGGTGTACATTGGGGGATGGGGTTGTGATAGTCAGTATGTGAGTGGAAAAAGTTGTGCACTTTTTCCTGGCAAAGCAATGACGATACCTCCCACTTAATGATCTCTTTCAGGGAGCCAACCCCCTCCTCCTGGGTGCCCCTGACACACACTCACTCACACGTACACCAAACCCTCCTCTGTCCTAGTTTAATCAAGTTCCCCCCTCTCTGCTCCATGCCCCTCTCCTCAAGGGGCATGGAGCATTCCCACTGTTCTGTGTTTCCCCCTACAGTTATGCTTTCTCTCTCGCTCGCTCTCTCTCTCTGTGTGTGTGTGTGTGTGTGTGTGTGTGTGTGTGTGTGTGTGTGTGTGTGTGTTCCCACCTCCAGGTAGTGAGTATGATGATGAGGAGGTGGACTATGAGGAGTCAGACAGTGATGAGTCCTGGACCACAGAGAGTGCCATCAGCTCAGAGTCTATTCTCAGCTCCATGTGTATGAACGGAGGAGAGGAGAAACCCTTCGCCTGCCCTGTGCCTGGCTGCAAGAAGAGATACAAGGTGCCGTACACACACAGCCCCAGCTCACTTCACTGTATTTGATTCCTAGCTCTATTCTTCTGCTACACACTGGTACCGGTACACCCTATATATAGAATTGTTGTTATTTTATTGTGTTATTATTTTTTATTTTTTTACTTTAGTTTATTTAGTAAATAACTATGTTCTTAAAATTGCATTGTTGGTTAAGGGCTTGTAAGTAAACATTTCACAGTAAGGTCTACACCTGTTGTATTCGGCACATGTGACAAATACAATTTGATTTGATTAAGTATCAGTTCAGTACAGCCTTTGATCTGAGTACTGGAGGTTTTAAGGGGAGTTTCCTCCTAGCAATGTCAACATTTGCAATGTTGTTCCTGGATGTTGCATTTAGGGATCCTCATTAAGATAATGTAAAGGGAAATTATTATTTTTATTCCTTTTGTGTTTTTTTTCTTTATTACATAGTAAGACTGACAGGAAAGATGGGAGGAGAGGGTATGTTAGAATAGCAGTAGGTTGGATTCAAACCCACGCTTGCACAGGTACATGTATTCTAGAGGCAGCGGCTTAGACCTTTAAACCACCCCAGGCCAGGGTTCTCCTGCTAATGTCTCTCCCCGTCATTCAGAATGTGAACGGTATTAAATACCATGCCAAGAACGGCCACCGGACCCAGATCCGTGTGCGGAAGCCCTTCAAGTGCCGCTGTGGGAAGAGCTACAAGACGTCCCAGGGCCTGAGACACCACACCATCAACTTCCACCCGCCCGTCTCCGCCGACATCATCCGCAAGATGCAGGGCTAGAGACCCCAAAACCCCATCCCTTCTGGCCCAAACGTAGGGGTGACAACCCAAACCCCATCCCTTCTGGCCCAATCGTAGGGATGACAACCCAAAACCCATCCCTTCTGGCCCAACCGTAGGGGTGACAACCCAAAACCCATCCCTTCTGGCCCAACCGTAGGGGTGACAACCCAAAACCCATCCCTTCTGGCACAACCGTAGGGGTGACAACCCAAACCCCATCCCTTCTGGCCCAACCGTAGGGGTGACAACCCAAAACCCATCCCTTCTGGCCCAACCGTAGGGGTGACAACCCAAATCCCATCCCTTCTGGCCCAACCGTAGGGGTGACAACCCAACCCCCATCCCTTCTAGTCCAACCGTAGGGGTGACAACCCAACCCCCATCCCTTCTAGTCCAACCGTAGGGGTGACAACCCAACCCCCATCCCTTCTTGCCCACACACTAAAGGATCTACTGCATGCTTTAAGTTGTTTTGTCTTTAGCCTTTTTTAATTCTTGTTTTATGTTCTATGGTTTTCACATGCTATCTTGTTATTTTTTGAATGATATGTATCTTTATAGGCTTAGTTTTGTTGTTGTACATTTGCACATTCTTATGCTATCACAACAATTGTCGTTACTTTTTATATTGACATACGGTGCTAACTGTAAAAAAGAAAAAACTAAAAAGATGAAGAGTAATGTGAGAGAGAGATGAGGAAGGAGTGGATGGATGTTGTTGCGTTAAACAGTCTATATATATATATATATATATATATATATATATATATATATATATATATATATATATATAAACAAACAATAGATATGTGTATATACAAATATATAAGTATTCATAAGCATATACAAAATACTTACTTTATTTTCAAGCTTTATTTTATACTTTATTTTTCAATATATTTTCTTTGATATTTTATCGATAAGTGTTTAATTCCTCGACCCCCTGAGACAACCTTCTTTAGTGTCATAGTTCAAAGTTGAAACAGCTAGGTGACCTCAGTTCTAGATATTCCCAGCAGCAAAAAACAAACTGACTAGGACTTAAATTCTAACTTGAGATCTGCGTCCAAAATCAATTTAAGTTTTTCCTATTGCTATTTAATGCTCAATTTACGCTGAAGTTACACGTTATCATTCGGCCCATATATAGAAACAGGGAAAGTATTGAATCCCTTCATTCCCACTGTTCTAGAACAGTTTTAGGACTGATCCCCAATTATTCCGGAATGGATTGTGCATCCTGTATTCTAGAAGGTTATTCCAGACTGTAGTGTGAGCAGACCAGTTGAGGCATCATGCTGTATTCTATTCCAGTTGCCAAGTGTTGTTTCTGGTTTCTTTTCCATGATCATTGCCAACAGCTCTCTACTGCCAAACATTGACCATACTATGTGCCTGAGAGGGGAAGAGAGACTGTCATAAGGTTTCATCTAAGAGGTGCGCAAAAGTGTCAAGGGAATACTGTCTCATTGCGCCTCGTGTGACTGTGTGTGTGATGGTACGTTTTTGTGCATGCTTTTGTCTTAAAATGTTGTGTGTGTGTGTGTGTGTGTGTGTGTGTGTCGAGAGATCACACCTACAACCTTTGATTGCCTTGCGTTGTAGACCACAGCATTCCAGTAGTCAGTGTGAGTTGCTTCTTAGCCAAGTCTTTCTACAGTATCTAAGCTTTTCAGCTTCAAGTGTTATTCTTCTGCTTTCTCTGTTAGTCCTCTATAGTGTTACAATGTATGGCTGAGGCGCAACTGTCATAGAACCATATGTGTTAGTGCCAGGACACTGGATGTGTTAGTGCCAGGACACTGGATGCGAGTCCCAAATTGCACCCTATTCCTATGGGTCCTGGTCAAAAGTAGTGCACTATATAGGCAATAGAGTGCCATTTGGGTCGTAGATAGTGTCATACCAAGGCCTTGCCCATTGCTCCTGTAGAGCATGAGACTGTCTGGTGTGCAGTCAAATAGCGTCAAGGTGGGTATGTTGAGATATCATGCTTTCAGAGTACAGCGAAGTGGTGGAATGTCAAAAAGCCCTAAAACATTTCTAACCTGTCATTCAGTTCTGTGATGGTCCCCCACCACACCACACACACACAACCCCATTTGACTTGGGTGTGGTAAAGTGCCGATAAAGGTCAGGGCCCCTATACACAAAGCATTTCAGAGTAGGACTGCTTTCCTTTTAAATCATGAGTAGGAGGGGGGGAACCTGATCCTAGAACAGCACTCCTACTCTGAGACGCGTTGTGAATACAGGCCCAGGATACAAGACAGAAAGAACATGTTAGTGAAAGAGGAAGGTAGAAGTGTTGGGGTAGTAAAAGGTAGTGTGTGTGTGTGTGCCATACAGAACTCGTTACGGACTCTGCCGGGAAGCCTTGGCTCCGTAGCAGCGTTCAGAGACTAAGTTAGACGGAGACCCCTCCCCACGGAGGCACAAGTCGCCATGGTTACAGTTTAAATACACTGTTTAAAAGGGCGACTAACAGTATTACAGAGCAAGGATGGGAGAACAGTTGCGTGTGTGGGACTATTTCGATATACTGTACAGTGAATGTATTGTAATGTGTGTCTTAAGTGCTTTTAAATTATATTTTCATATGTTTCCTATTTGTACGGAGGCAGAGGTTAAGAGTAGGACCTGTGTACTATGTCAAACTGTCTTTATATACAAGAAGCTGCTTCATAAATGTAAATGCGATTACATAAAAAAAATATATAAAAAAAAATAACTGAGCCCAGAACTGTCTGTGTGGTTGACTGGTGTGTGTGTGTGTTGTGACCCAAAAGCTGGAAAGACAAAATGACAATTGTATCCATTTCACAGGCATACTTTATTCATAAAGACCTTTTTAATGTACACATACAAACCTACACACACTCACTCTAATAAAGGCGCAACTTTGAAGCCAAAAGTACACCACTGTGGTCACATTTAAAGAACAGTAAAATCTCAGACAGATGACAAGAATTAAAGGAGACTCAATGTGGAGACGCACACACAGCCAAGAGAAACTGACTTGGAACCCAACAAAGGAGGAAAGATACTACACAGTGAGAGTCCATAGCCAGTTGCACAGTAGTTTTCTATAGCTGTCATATTTCCAGTTACCTTCCCTCCAATCAACTGAAGCGGAATGTTCAGGAGAATGTTAGCCTATCCAGTGAACAGAGACCAGGAAGTAAAACATCATTGGTCCATCATTCTGTCATTACTCAAACATGAGGGAATACATTGAGGTCACAAGCAATTCAGCCACATTTCTCCACAATAGTTCTACTTCTCATCTATATATATATATATATATATATACACACATACACAGTATACATTCAGAATAATTAAGCATTTTTTAGTGCAAACAATAGTGCTATTTAGTGTATTTCTTTTAAACATCTGACGCTGACAAGAGTTGAGGCAACGTCCTTCTACTCCCCCTCCCATCCCTGGATGTCTGTTTCTACGTGTGGCTTTAGAGTGACTGGGAACAGAAAGCGAAGTCTGGCTGATTATCGCGGATGAATCCTACGGATACTAAACACATGCAGTGATGATGACACTACAACCCCGAAGTCATCAACATGGGACAAAACCAAAGTGCTCCAACAACACACCAAGTATTTGTTTTAGTTATTTCCCTAAACTGGAACTGACAAACTCCCCCTTACACAATCATACACACTCCTTGATGTTTTTGAAAGGTAGCATGTGATGCCAGGATTGGAGTTAAATCCATTTAAATTCAGAACATTAAAATAACAATTTCCCCCAAAATATATTTCTACTGTTGATGTGGATAATTTGTATGCTCCCCTACTAGTCTGAGTTAAATTGAAATGAAATCATCCCCAACCCTGATTTTGAGCACACGTTCCTAGAATTATTATAATTTTTTACATTGCCTAAATCCAATCCAACCTTCCCTTTTATACACAAACACACACACACACACGCACACACACGCACACACACACACACACACACCTAACCTCCCCGCTACTCCATGTTGTCGAAGTTTAGCACATGGCTGTCAAAGTGTGTGAGCACGTGCTTCTCGAAGAGCTGCTGATGGCAGTCGAGGGGGAACTGCTCAGAGCACACAGGACACACCTTCCAGTGGCTCTCCACATGCTGCTCAAAGCTACGTTGCTCAAAATGCGGCGGGAAGATCACCTCGCACAACGGACAGCGCTTGTGGACCTCACTACTGAGTAGGGGGGGGCGGGGGACAGAGGGAGCAGAGGTCAGGTGAGAGGGGGAGAGAGAGAGAGGGAGCAGCGGGTCAGGAGTGAAGGAGAAAGAGGTGGCAAGAGGGGAGCAGAGAGAGTAGGGTTATGTTTTGTGTGTGTTAGTAAAGCTGGGATAGCATTTTGTGTATTGTCTGTATGGAGTGTGTCTGTGTGGAGTGTATGTTGTCAGTGTGGAGTGTGTGTGTAGTGTGTATTGTCTGGAGTGTGTGTATTGTCTGTGTGGAGTGTGTATGGTCTGTGTGGAGTGTGTATTGTCTGTGTGTATTGTCTGTGTGGAGTCTGTATTGTCTGTGTGGAGTGTGTATTGTCTGTGTGGAGTGTGTGTGGATTGTGTATGTCTGTGTAGTGTGTATTGTCTGTGGAGTGTGTATTGTCTGTGTGGAGTGTGTATTGTCTGTGGAGTGTGTATGTCTGTAGTGTGTATTGTCTGTGGAGTGTGTGTGTGTGGAGTGTGTATTGTCTGTGTGTAGTGTGTATGTGGAGTGTGTATTGTCTGTGGAGTGTGTATTGTCTGCGGAGTGTGTGTGTAGAGTGTGGAGTGTGTGTGTGGAGTGTGTATTGTCTGTGTGGAGTGTGTATGTGGAGTGTGTATTGTCTGTGTGGAGTGTGTATTGTGTGTGTGTATTGTCTGTGGAGTGTATGGAGTGTATTGTCTGTGTGGAGTGTGTATTGTCTGCGGAGTGAGTGTGTAGTGTGTGTGTGTGGAGTGTGTATTGTCTGTGTGGAGTGTGTATGTGGAGTGTGTATTGTCTGGAGTGTGTGTGTGTGGAGTGTTTATTGTCTGTGTGTAGTGTGTATGTGGAGTGTGTATTGTCTGTGGAGTGTGTGTGGTGTGTGTATTGTCTGCGGAGTGTGTGTGTAGAGTGTGTATTGTCTGTGTGGAGTGTGTGTATGGAGTGTATTGTCTGTGTGGAGTGTGTATTGTCTGCGGAGTGAGTGTGTAGTGTGTGGAGTGTGTATTGTCTGTGTGGAGTGTGTATGTGGAGTGTGTATTGTCTGTGTGGAGTGTGTATTGTCTGTGTGGAGTGTGTGTATTGTCTGTGTGGAGTGTGTATTGTCTGTGTAGAGTGTGTATTGTCAGTGTGGAGTGTGTATTGTCTGTGGAGTGTGTATTGTCTGTGGAGTGTGTATTGTCTGTGTAGTGTGTATTGTCTGTGTGGAGTGTGTATTGTCTGTGGAGTGTGTATTGTCTGTGTGGAGTGTGTATTGTCTGTGTGGAGTGTGTATTGTCTGTGTGGAGTGTGTGTGTGGAGTGTGTAGTCTGTGTGGAGTGTGTATTGTCTGTGTGGAGTGTGTGGTCTGTGTGGAGTGTGTGTGTGGAGTGTGTATTGTCTGTGTGGAGTGTGTGTGTGGAGTGTGTATTGTCTGTGTGGAGTGTGTGTGTGTTACCTGGGCTCGAAACAGAAGCTGCCCCTGTTGTCGTTGCGTCTGCTGTTGGCCTGATGATTGCAGGCAGGCTGCTCCCCATCATCAACCTGTAATACACACACACACACACACACACACACACACACACACACCATTACTGCATGCAACACACACATACACACACACACACACACTCTCTCTAGTAGAAACCATGGCTGTCTGAACACTGATGGCTCTCTCCAAAGGTTAATAGTGCGTTTATAGAGTTTGAGAGGAGAGGGTCATGATACCATTGTATCAGTGAAGAGCAGTGTGTGTGTGTGTGTGTGTGTGTGTGTGTGTGTGTGTGTGTGTCTCTGTGATGCCCTCCCAATACAGGAGGAAGTAAGATGAAGTTGCCCATAGTAACTAATCTAAGGTAAATTTAGAATTTCCCTCACTAACGCTTGAGGTCAGGATTTGGGGAGTATAAACTGATCCTAGATCTGCGACCAAGGGCAACCTCTACCAATTAGCCTCAACCAGCCCCCGTGGTCGTCAGTCTAACACTAATGAGCTCAAACTTGTTTTATACCCTTTACAGACAGACTGTACGGTATGTTGCCACGGCGTGTTGCCAGTAAAATAAAATATCTGCCAATTTTTTAGAACCCAATTCATACGGCCCCATTTATACCAGTCTTGCCGGGACAAGCCTGTTATATCTCCTGTACACATGCCAGCAAGTTTATGAGTGGGACTAGACGTGGGCCGATGTAGGTGGACTTCTACTTGTAATATTTTTTTAAATTGTTTTATTTATTTAACCTTAAACTAGGCACGTCTACTTTAATACATCCATTGAATATACACCATCACAAAATAATCATTCATTTGTTTTAGGCAGGTCCTAAGAAACATTATAAGACTAAACATTTATTTTCACAAGAATAGAATGGCATATTTTGAGTTTAATTATGTTACTGGTCTGTGAAGCCTTTAGTTATTTTGTTCATTAAACAGACAAGAGACACTTAGGCTACGCTAAGAATACCAGGTAGGTGGGGTCTCTCCAGATAATTTTTATGTATACTGAACGAAAATATAAATGCAACAATTTCAAAGATTTTACTGAATTACAGTTCATATGAGGAAATCAGTCAATTGAAATAAATTAATTAGGCCCTAATCTATGGATTTCACGACTGCGAATACAGATATGCATCGGTTGGTCACAGATCCCTTAAAAAAAAGAAATGGGCCTCAGGATCTTGTCACGGTATTTCTGTGCATTCAAATTGCCATTGATAAAATACAATTGTGTTCGTTTCCCGTAGCTTATGCCTGCCCATAACATAACCCCACCGCCACCATGGGGCACTCTGTTCACAGCATTGACATCAGCAAACTGCTCGCCCACACAACGCTATACACGTGGTCTGCGAGGCCGGTTGGATGCCAAATTCTCTAAAACGACGATGGAGGCGGCTTATGGTAGAGAAATGAACATTCAATTCTCTGGCAACAACTCTGGTGGACATTCCTTCAGTCAGCATGCCAATTACACACTCCCTCAAAACTTGAGACATCTGTGGCATTGTGTTGTGACAAAACTGCACATTTTAGAGTGGCCTTTTATTGTCCCCAGCACAAGTTGCACCTCTGTAATGATCATGCTGTTTAATCAGCTTCTTGATATGCCACACCTGTCAGGTGTATGGATTATCTGGGCAAAGTAGAAATGCTCACTAAAAGGGATGTAAAAAAATGTGTGCACAAACTTTGAGAGAAATAAGCTTTTAGTGCGTATGGAACATTTCTGGGATAACATGGGACCAACACTTTACCTGGTTGCCACTACTCTTGCTCAACTAAAAATGTAAATCGCTTTCATCACCATTTTTTATGTCACTCCAAATAATGATTTTGAGGTAGGGTGGCGTTTTACCCCAAGTTACCCTACAATTGACCAGTGTTACATTTACAGTGCATTCGGAAAGTATTCAGACCCATAGAATTTTTCCACATTTTACAGTCTTATTCTAAAATGGATTAAATACTTTTTCCCTCAGTCTACACACAATACCCCATAATGAAAAAGCAAAAAAAGGTTTACTTTATTTGCAAATGTATTAAAAATAAAAAACAGAAACACCTTATTTACATACGTATTCAGACCCTTTGCTATGAGACTCGAAATTGAGCTCAGGTGCGTCCTGTTTCCATTGATCATCCTTGATGTTTCTACAACTTGATTGGAGTCCACCTGTGGTAAATTCAATTGATTGGACATGATTTGGAAAGGCACACGCCTGTCTATATAAAGTCCCACAAACCAGATGGTCACTGACAGAGATCCAGAGATCCTCTGTGGAGATGGGAGAACCTTCCAGAAGGACAACCATCTCTGCAGCACTCCACCAATCAGGCCTTTATGGTAAAGTGGCCAGACGGAAGCCACTGCTCAGTAAAAGGCACATGACAGCCAGCTTGGAGTTTTCCAAAAGGCACCTAAAGGACTCTCAGACCATGAGAAACAAGATTCTCTGGTCTGATTAAACCAAGATTGAACTCTTTGGCCTGAATGCCAAGCGTCACGTCTGGAGGAAACCTGGCACCATACCTACGGTGAAGCATGGTGGTGGCAGCATCATGCTGTGGAGATGTTTTTTAGCAGCAGGGACTGGGAGACTACTCAGGAGAGGGAAAAGTACTGAGAGATCCTTGAAGAAAACCTGCTCCAGAGCGTAAGTGTAAGTGCCTAAGTAAGTGTAAGTGCCTTTGAACGGGGTATGGTAGTCACCGGTTTGTGTCAAGAACTGCAACGCTGCTGGATTTTCCATGTGTATCAAGAATGCTCCACTACAGAAAAGACATCCAGCCAACTTTGGGAAGCATTGGAGTCAACATGGGCTTTCGACACCTAGTAGAGTCCATGCCCTGATTAATTGAGGCTGTTCTGGAGGGCAAAACATGGGGGGGTGGGGTTTGCAACTCATTATCAGAAAAAGGATTGCCGGTGGAGGACAGAAATGGGCATACAAAAATAGCAATAAAAGAGGACTAGGTTACAGAACTTAGCAGAGTGTATGCTCAGTGTGTGTCTGTTACCCCTTTTCCACCAAAGCATTTTGAGAGCCGGTTCGGAGCCGGTGCCTACTCGCGAACCAGTTCTTTGTGTTTCGACAGCCAAAGAACCGGTTCTCGGCCAGGAAAATTGTTTCCAAAGCGGCACCAACTCTTTGCTGGACTAGGGCTGGGGGCGGGGTTATTGTGACCAACAACACAACAGAAAAGGTTGTGACCGTCATTGCTAAAAACACAGCGCTAGTAGAAAGATAGTACAACGATTGAAGAAAGATGGATTCGCAAAGCCAGCAGAAACATTTGCAGAAAGACGATGTCGTTCGCTGGGCTCTCTAGTCAGTGGAAAAACAAACAGGTTCTGAGAAGGTTCCCAAGTTGAACCAACTTTGAACCAGCACCAGTTCCGAACCAGTTATATTTTGGTGGAAACGAGGTATGTGTGAACTCACGATGTGTGGCTCCTCGGGGGGGTGCTCCAGTCCATCGGGGGGGCTCATGCTTCGTGAGGAGGAGGGCTGGATGCAGACCACCTCTCTCTCCCAGCCTGCACCTGCACCAGGGCTTGGGGGGGTCAGGGGGGTGGCCTGAGGGGCGCACGGAGAGGTGAATGCACCAGGGACCTCGGGAGGGGGGCGGGGCATCTGCTCAGGGGACAGGGCACAGTCTGCCCCGTCTGGAGAAAACACAACAAGCACACAGTAAACAGGAAGTGTCACCACTGAAACCGAGCAGGATCGGTGTCTCTTTAGGTGGGAGAGGGGGAGATGTGGCTGGGGTTCATGTGAGGGAGAGAATGTAACGGGTGGGTTGACAGAGAGGGAAGATACAGCGAGAAGAGAGGGGGAGATGGAAAGAGACAGTTGAGATAGACTGGTAGAGTAAGATAAAATCAACAGAAGAAAAACAGAGGAAGCACACAGACACACACACACATACTGTAGATAGTAGATATGAAGTAGAGATACCTGTCAAGATGACAGCCAAAGAGACAGATAGATGGGGGCCGAGGGTTTCACCTTGTGTGTTGTCGGTGGAGTAGGGGTTCCCGTACTGCAGCTCTGCAGGTCTTTGGGGTACCAGGGGGGGTGGGGAGGGGTCCTGGGGGTAAGGCAGGGGGTAGCGCAGCAACACGGGCTGTTTGACCTCTGATCCCTGACCCTCAGCCTCCTGCTCCCTCTGTCTGTCCTGACACTGCTGCAGCTCCTGGCATGGGGACAAGGAGATGGCCACTGAGAACTTAAATGATTAGAAAAAAATATTAGCACAGAGTAAAACCAGGAAATCAGACGGTGCTGATCTTTTCCATTCATACAGCTGGATATACAAAACCAATGCCATGGGGCGTGGTTTCATCTTGACATTACTCTACTTTTAAAGTCTGAAAACATGTTCCTTTAGGCTCCCAAGTGGCGCAGTGGTCTAAGACACTGAATCTCAGTGCTAGAGGCGTCACTACAGACAACCTGGTTCAAATCCAGACTATCACAACCGGCCGTGATTGGGAGTCCCATAGGGCGCCGCACAATTGGCCCAGCATCGTCAGAGTTTGGCCGGTGTAGGCCGAATAAGAATTTGTTCTTAACTGACTTGCCTAGTTAAATAAAGGTTAAATTACAAAAATTTGGCTCGGCCACAATCTTAGATCTACAGAAAATGGCCTGTATGTATAGCTATGTATTTCAGTGATAATGGCAGAGAAGCTGTGGTTTGGAAGATATGTTGGCATGGGTGTTGTCTCGGGCCAGCAAACTGCCAATATATCCTCCAAACCAAGGCTTCAAGGGCATTATCACTTTTATACAATGGTTACCTACATATTAAAAGGATATAGCCCCAAGGTTGCAACCCAAGCCATCGGGTAGTTGGTTTGATTGGCATCATTGCCATGCCAAACAAAAATGGTTGCTATGTAGGCTTTTCCTCCTTGCTAGATAGCCAACTACAGTCGTGGCTAAAGGTTTTGAGAATGACACAAGTATTGGTCTCCACAAAGTTTGCTGCTTCAGTGTTCTTTATGTCAGTAGTTACTATGGTACACTGAAGTATAATTACAAGTATTCCATAAGTGTCAAAGGCTGTCATTGACAATGACATTCAGTTTATGCAAAGAGTAAATATTTGCAGTGTTCTTTTTCAAGACCTCTGCAATCCATCCTGGCATGCTGTCAATTAACTTCTGGGCCACATCCTGACTGATGGCAGGCCATTCTTGCATAATCAATGCTTGGAGTTTGTCAGAAGTTGTGGGTTTTTGTTTGTCCACCCGCTTCTTGAGGATTGACCACAAGTGGTTTAAGGTCTGGGGAGTTTCCTGGCCATGGACCCAAAATGTTGATGTATTGTATTGTTCCCCGAGCCACTTAGTTATCACTTTTGCCTTATGGCAAGGTGCTCCATCATGCTGGAAAAAGCATTGGTCGTCACCAAACTGTTCTTGGGTGGTTGGGAGAAGTTGCTCTCGGAGGATGTGTTGGTACCATTCTTTATTCATGGCTGTGTTCTTAGGCAAAATTGTGAGTGAGCCCACTCCCTTGGCTGAGTGGGAATGTTTTTTTGGATTAAGTTCATTTTCATGGCAAAGAGAGACTTTGCAATTAATTGCAATTCATCTGATCACTCTTCATGACATTCTGGAGTATATGCAAATTGCCATCGTCAACACTGAGGCAGCAAACTTTGTGGAGACCAATACTTGTGTCATTCTCAAAACGTTTGGCCACGACTGTACACAGCTAACACAATCACGGAATCGTTTTGTTTTACCTGGGGTTTTTTTCTATTGACATTTCTTTGCTTATATCCATAAAAATGTTGCGAATTCATGATTTCGACTGGCTGGGGAAAGCAGTCCGTCTCATCCCAACACAATCATTCTCTATGGGACAGTGGAGATCGCATTTAAATATTGTAATAATGTTGAAAATGTCAGAGAGACAGACCGCAAGGTTTATACAAATCTCAGCTAATCTAAACCAATGCTTTTTTACAGTGGAGATCAAGTTAATGAATTGCATGGCTGGGCTGAGACCGGGACACGCAGTGACTTTTCAGATGGAACAGTATGTAGGCATTTCACCATCATAGCCGGTGGTAGTCTGTGAAATAGACAATGGCTGGAACGCGGTTTTAACCAATCAGCATCCAAGATTAGACCCACCCATTATATAAATATCCATGGCCCTGGACTAGGTACCACTGGAGCAGGACGTCATACAGTATCTATGCCCAGTCTGAAATACTCTATCCTCTCCTAGATCTGAAATGATCCATTGGAGCTTAAGTAAGATTGTACGATTAGGAGCAACTTCAGGGTTTTCTATCACTGAACTCCAAGCAGTTCTATCTGAAGTCAACTGCTATGATAATCTACTCTTTCCTTTCTTCCACCTTTTCTTCCTCCCTCTCTTGATGACTTCATTAGTGCAGGGCTATCCGGTTTAACATTTAAACAAGGGTGACTGCGGGGTGAAAAAGACACGAAAGATGGCATTTGCACCATTTAATGGTTAGTGTATTACGGCAGTACAGTACAGGGATGGGTGTTTCATTAGTTGGAATCTAGAAATTGGGGCAGAGTGAGGAAGCTATGTTGGGGTATCCAGTAAGTGGGGGTATCCAGTGCTTTTAGTAGGCTTATAACAGCTAAACCCTTGTAGGCTTCAGCAGTAGCTCTATGAAAACACTTTATAACATCCCAACTCATGGGTCCAGTGTCCTGATGGTTTAACAACTGTGTAAACTGAGTATTTCCTGAGGTCTTATGCTATGACAGCTGTATGAATGTTCATAGTACCTCCTTGAGTTGGTCCTTCTCTCTGAGGGCCTGAGCCAGACTCTCCTTCAGCTCTGTCACCTCCATGGCCCTCTCTGCCATCTGGATCTACACAGAGGAAACGTTGGAAAAGAAACAGACCATCAGACAAAAATTAGAAATACATTGTACCCATTGGTCACAAGGGACAGAGAACTTACAGATTTAGCCTTTAAGGAATCATTGTATGTCATCATATATATACCATCCCAGACATAACCTAGTCTAGTGCACTGGGGGTGAATATAAATCAAGCACAAAGCTTTGACCCTGTGGGATAGTTTACATGGCTGTGTGTCTGGGCTGTTCTCAAACAACTACAAAAGGCAGCTACTCTGCCTGACTTTGCTCTCTCTCTCTCCCTGACTCTACCCCCTCTCTCTCCGACTCTCCCCCTCTCTCTCAGACTCCCTCACTCCCTCTCTCTTTCTTTCTGTCCCTACCCCTCTCTCTCTCTCCCCCTCCCACTCTCAGACTCTCCCTCCCGCCCTCAGACTCTCCCTCCCGCTCTCAGACTCTCCCTCCCGCTCTCAGACTCTCCCTCCCGCCCTCAGACTCTCCCTCCCGCCCTCAGACTCTCCCTCCCGCCCTCAGACTCTCCCTCCCGCCCTCAGACTCTCCCTCCCGCCCTCAGACTCTCTGTCTGTCTTTTCCACATTATTTCTCTCTACAGTATCTATCTCTTTACCTCCTCATTTCTCTCCCTCCCTCTCGGTGAAGGGGGCTGCAATAGTCCATTACACTTCTCGTTTTTTCCTCTCCTCCTCGTCTCTCATCTCCTCTAAACTCCTCGTATTTCCTCCCCTCCTCTCTTCCCTTCACCCTCCCCTCCTCCCCAGTGTGTGAGTGTGTGTGAGATGTAAACAGCTAGAAACCATGTGTATCTGTGTGTCTGTCTCAGGAGCATTACTAACTGTGTGTATTTATCTCTATCTGGAGACACTATCGAAGGAGAGAGCCTACTACTTACTTCACAGACAAACACTCACTCCCAGAGGTCAAACACACACTCACTCCCAGAGGTCAAACAAACACTCACTCCCAGAGGTCAAACACACACTCACTCCCAGAGGTCAAACACACACTCACTACCAGGGTTCAAGCACTCACTGACTCCCAGGGTTCAAGCACTCACTGACTCCCAGGGGTCAAGCACTCACTCACTCACTCACTCACTCACTCACTCACTCACTCACTCACTCACTCACTCACTCACTCACTCACTCACTCACTCACTCACTCACTCACTCACTCCCAGAGGTAAAAAATACTCACTCCCAGAGATCAAACACACACTCACGAGCTAAAAAGGAAGGCATTTCACTGTACTTGTGCATGTGACATTGACACTGAAACACACACCCTGACTGAGAGAAGTACACACTTAATCGTGAGACACACACACACACACACTCAGTTTAGAGGACCATGGTGATGAACAGTTGAAGAGTAACAACCAAGCTAAGCTCACATGGCTGACCTAGACACAACCTTCTCACACTGGCAGAGGGACTGGGTGTGTTTGTGTGTCAGAATGTGTGCATCCATGAGTGTTTGTGTATAAATGTTCTTAAATGTGAGCATGAGCGTGTGTGTGTGGGTGTGTGTGTGTGTGTGTGTGTGTGTGTGTGGGTGTGGATGACTCACCCTGAATCGCTCCTCCTCATTGGCCAGTCTCTGTTTGAGTGTCTCGTTGATAGCACACTGCTCCGCCCACTTCTCCTCCATCCTCGCCAGCTCCTCCTCCACCGAACGAGTCTGTTCTTTCTCAACCTCTTCAGCACTCCTCCTCTCATCCACCTCCACACTCCTCCTCTCATCCTCCTCCACACTCCTCCTCTCATCCACCTCTTCAGCCCTCCTCCTCTCATTCTCCACCTCCACCCAACTCTCCATCTTCATGCTCATGAACTCCTCTCCTACACTCCTGTCCTCCTTCCTCTCCTCTTCCACACTCCCCTCTTCTTTCCCTTCCTCTTCTCCACTCACTTCCCTCTCCACTTCTTCCCCATTGTCCCCTACCCTCATGGTTTCCATGCCTGAGAATGTATTGGTGTGTGTGTGTTCCCTGTCTTTGTAACTGCGGTTAGGGACAGCAGGCCTCTCAGTGTCTCCTCTCAGCACAGCTTCAGACAGATTGCCTGCAAACACACACAAGTTAGAGGATTTACTATTAAAGAGGAAAGGGTGTGTGTGTGTGTGTGTGTGTGTGTGTGTGTGTGTGTGTGTGTGTGTGTGTGTGTGTGTACGTGTACCTGCTGTAGGTGACTCTGGACTGGGTGTCAGTGGCTCCTGTGTGGTCTCAGTAGCAGTGTTTCTCTTGGACTCCTACAGACATAAGGGGTAAATAAATTGAGGAAGCCACTTCAAACCATTAAGATGTACCCCAATGACAAGATCCCAGTCATTTGGTAGAATATATCTCTGTTGCTGAATCAGGCCGTGGACATAAGAGACAGCTTGGCTGCGTATGAAATGGCACCCTATTCCCCAACATTCACTACTTTTGACCAGAGCTCTAAGGACTATATAAGGAAGAGGGTGCCATTGCAGACACAACCCGTCAGTGTCCTTGGATGTGCACCGCTAGATGGCGCTGTGACGATGTGGTGTACAGTCGTGGGAAAGTTTTGAGAATGACAAGTATTGGTCTCCACAAAGTTTGCTGCTTCAGTGTTCTTAGATCTTTATGTCAGTAGTTACTATGGTACACTGAAGTATAATTACAAGTATTCCATAAGTGTCAAAGGCATTCATTGACAATGACATTCAGTTTATGCAAAGAGTCAATATTTGCAGTGTTGACCCTTCTTTATCAAGACCTCTGCAATCCGCCCTGGCATGCTGTCAATTAACATGGCATGCTGCCACATCCTGACTGATGGCAGGCCATTCTTGCATAATCAATGCTTGGAGTTTGTCAGAAGTTGTGGATTTTTGTGTGTCCACCCGCTTCTTGAGGATCGACCACAAGTTCTCAATGGGATTAAGGTCTGGGGAGTTTCCTGGCCATGGACCCAAAATGTCGATTTTTTGTTCCCAGAGCCACTTAGTTGTCACTTTTGCCTTATGGCAAGGTGCTCCATCATGCTGGAAAAGGCATTGGTCGTCACCAAACTGTTCTTGGATGGTTGGGAGAAGTTGCTCTCGGAGGATGTGTTGGTACCATTCTTTATTCATGGCTGTGTTCTTAGGCAAAATTGTGAGTGAGCCCACTCCTTTGACTGAGAAGCAACCCCACACATGAATGGTCTCAGGATGCTTTACTGTTGGCATGACACAGGACTGATGGTAGCGCTCACCTTGTCTTCTCCGGACAAGGTGTTTTCCGGATGGCCCAAACAATCGGAAAGGGGATTCATCAGAGAAAATGACTCAACAGTCCAATTCCTGTACCTTTTGCAGAATATCAGTCTGTCCCTGATGTTTTTTCTGGAGAGAAGTGGCTTCTTTGCTGCCCTTCTTGGCACCAGGCCATCCTCCAAAAGTCTTCGCCTCACTGTGCGTGCAGATAAACTCACACCTGCCTGCTGCCATTCCTGAGCAAGCTCTGCACTGGTGGTGCCCCGATCCCGCAGCTGAATCAACTTTAGGAGACGGTCCTAGCGCTTGCTGGACTTTCTTGGGCGCCCTGACGCATTCTTCACAACAATTGAACCTCTCTCCTTGAAGTTCTTGATGATCCGATAAATGGTTGATTTAGATGCAATCTTACTAGCAGCAATATCCTTGCCTGTGAAGCCCTTTTTGTGGAAAGCAATGATGAGGCACGTGTTTCCTTGCAGGTAACCATGGTTGACAGAGGAAGAACAATGATTTCAAGCACCACCCTCCTTTTAAAGCTTCCAGTCTGTTATTCTGACTCAATCAGCATGACAGAGTGATCTCCAGCCTTGTCCTCGTCAACACTCTCACCTGTGTTAACGAGACAATTACTGACATGATGGCAGCTGGTCCTTTTGTGGCAGGGCTGAAATGCAGTGGAAATGTTTTTTGGGATTAAGTTCATTTTCATGGCAAAGAGGGACTCATCTGATCACACTTCATGACATTCTGGAGTATATGCAAATTGCCATCATCAACACTGAGGCAGCAAACTTTGTGGAGACCAATACTTGTGTCATTCTCAAAACTTTTGGCCACGACTGTAGTACAGTACTGCAGACAGACAGACAGACAGACAGACAGACAGACAGACAGACAGACTCACCCCCTGGGCCTCGCTGAGCTTGGCCACCTGCCTGCGGAGCCTCTGACATTCCCTGTACTTCTCCTTGTAGTGCTCAGCGGCCATGTGGAGACGCAGCTTCAGCTCCTCTACCTCTCTCTGTAGCTCAGCCTCCGCCTCAGAGACCACACACCCCCGTTCACTGGAGGTCCCCACACCCTGAGAAAGAAGGAGGGGGTAGAGGGGGTCAGGGGAGTAGTTCAGCACAAATAAATAATTCAGTACTGGAATTCTGTAACTAAACTTGTCTACGGCACACAGCAGTTGTAAATTCATCTTACATTTCCATTCTTAAAAACTAAGAAAGATAAATCCTTTGAGAGGAATCATTCAAAGTTCAAGCCAGAAGCTACTTCCTGGTCCATCTGTAAGTCTCTGTGGATATCTATGGTCGCCTTACCACTTCCTGTTGTGAGGTGGTCCTCATGCGGTCCAACTGTGTCTCCATTCGCCGGCACTCGGCCTGGGCATCGGCCAGACTGGCGCGGAGGGCGTCGGCCTCCAGGCGGGCGCGGTACAGCTCGGTCATGGTGCGGTCGCGAGCACTCGCAGAGCCACGGAGCTCTGATGCCAACATGGCGGCATGCTGGCGAGACGCCTGGAGCTGCTCCTCGGCCTGGCGAAGCTTCTCCCTCAGACGACCCATCTCAGCCTGGAGAGAGGGAGGGGCAGACAGGTTAATACACACACACACACACACACACACACACACACACACTTTTACACACAGGTAAACACACTTATACACAAGTAAACACACCCACACAGGTGTGACATCAGAGTAAAAATGTCTAAATGGTTTGATATACATTTAAATATGATTTGCTTGCTGCTTCACAAGTGTAGTTACAGGAATAAGAGTCTAGGTAAGCACAATAAGACCATAACTCCACCTAGCAACAACAAAATGTCACATGAAACATGGACACCGCAAGTCTGTTTGTGCTTTAGTCAACTTCTCTATCATTGATAGCCATGCTAAAGATAAACAGCATTTCTATATTTTGTTTTATAGTTTGATAATTTAATACAATAACATAATACAATGGGGTGGTCCTCATTATTGGTTGTTATTATTGCCAATGATTCTGTTGACAGAACCATTGGCAATAATAACAACCAATAATTCAATTAGAAAAAATTAGTATCGTTTTCAAGGTGTGTGTGTGAAAACTAGACATGTCATTCTTGCTTCCTCTGTCCTTGTTTCCTCCACTCCTTGCCTCTCCTTGAAAGTGCATTGGAGCCCGAGGGGAGTAACCTTCACTCCTCTCTGCCAATGTGCTTTGATAGGGAGGTGATGAATGGAGGGAACAAGGGGAGAATCTCAATTGCATTTCCTTAATTCCCCATGTCCGCTCTCCTTGCCTCCTTCTCAAAAACCCATTGATAAGAAGGTGAGAGGGAAGGGACCACTGACCTTCTCATCCAATGGGTTTTGAGAAGGAGATGAGGAGAGAGGACACAACAAATCAAGGAAATGCAATTGAGATTCTCCCAAGGACAGAGGAAGTATTTCACAGCTATTAAATTTTTTTGACAGTGCCAGTGACTGACTGAGCTACCATAATACCCATGGCCTGTCCAGAAACAACCCCTAGCCCCTACTGCCCAGAGTCTAGAACTGAGGGATTGATGGGTAGTGACATGGTGAGAGCGCCACCTTACGCTCTGATAGGCTTGGTTGAATTTTGGCAGTATTGCTTACACCTGCCCAGTTCTCTCAGATCTCCACAAGTGTCTAGGGGTAGGGTCTGTTTCTGGACAGGACCCCAGAACCCTTTGGGTGTGTGGTGGACCTACAGCACGACACTTGAGGCATTAGTTTGATGTTTAATTCCATTGCTATACACAAAACGATTTGCCCAGGTGGAAGCTGGACACACCCACGGCACATTATCAGGCTGTTCAGACAGGCCTTGGTAGCTGGAGACCTGCTGTAAACAGTGAAAGGATATATTATTCACACCACTGACTAACTATAGCTAGGGCATATCTGTAGTCTGTAGCATTAGATACTGTTGTTTTGGCTGTATAGCACCATTTAATACGATTACCAATGGTTAGCTAGGACATATCAGTCAGCTAACCATTTACATTAACAGCAGTTAATTAAAAAGTAAATACACATAAATTATTATGCAGAATTTTAGAAAGCTTATCTTGGCACTGTGGCCATTAATTAATTAATGGAAGGGTGACCTACTTTGAAAGGACATAAAGTGTTGGCTGAGCACTTGACCAGGCATTCCACATTTAACCCCGCCCACATTTGAACATCGAAATATCAAGTAGTTTTTTATTTATTTTTTTATTTCTATTCAAAAACGAATTTACAGGCCGTTTTCACGTTCCCGATTGCTCCGTTTTAACTCGGAAAACAAACGATCAAAAGTACACGGACCATAATCTTACCTCAGGAATCTTGATTTAATGTTGTCCACGAAGTAGGCTAAATATCTTGACTGCTGTAACAGACACCAACATGTTCTGTCAATCCTTGAGATCAACATTAATTCCCACACTTTGGCTGTTGTTAAATTGCTTGCAGTATCACACAAGTTCTTTATCACTTGCATGTCATTCAGAAAATCATTTCCTGAATCAGCTGATGTTGCGCGATTATTTCCCCAAGTAACTAAACAGCTAGACATCAAATGTGCATCAAACAACTATTATGCATAATTATTGAAGAACCCCGTTAGCAGTAGTATCGATTTTGTTTTATTAATCATATGAAAGTTACTCTTTCTTTTTGAAGCATATACTGCCCAGGCCTAGGACACACATACTCAAAATAATGTATGTAATTCCAAAATCCGAATTACATACATTATTTTGAATATGTGTGTCCTAGGCCTGGGCAGTATAATATAATGTATAGCCACTGGATGGTTTTTC
Organism: Thymallus thymallus; assembly: GCA_023634145.1. Taxonomy (NCBI): domain Eukaryota; kingdom Metazoa; phylum Chordata; class Actinopteri; order Salmoniformes; family Salmonidae; genus Thymallus; species Thymallus thymallus. The sequence continues at coordinate 21,892,972 of CM042395.1, read as the reverse complement.
AATACTGTCAAAACTATTTATTTAAAGTTTTTCCTATACATTTTAATGTGTAGCTACTTTAAGTAAATACCTGCAGTCAACTTGTGCAATTCGTTAGGAAATAAAGCAGATTGCATTCTTAATTTTACCTGACACATTATGACGCTTACCATAGTTTCCCAGAAGAGTTGAGCTAGTCATGTGTTTGTTTGTAAATAGCATAACGGGAGAAAACGGGAACAGATGAGTCCAGCTGTGTATTGGCAGGGGTCGTGCTTTATATTGAAAAGTCAAGTGTTTTTTTGCTTCAATAGATTGATCAGGGACGTAAAACTATAGTTTTCTTTCACAGAAAATACAATAGTGCAATACATTTGGCAGGAAAAAGCTTCATTTTCATCAGATGCAACGCTATTTGGCTGGCAGCCACACAAATGAGCTTACAATGAAAAAGCAAGGTATTTTTTGCAAAAATGATGAGTGGCCATCATATTGCTAATGTTTTATCATAGAAAGAATGTATCCATCTACAATTCCTAATATTTTGCTTAAGGTTAATCTAACATTTTACTGGAGCAAAGTAGGCTGGCTACACCGAGAATAGTACTGGAGAAAAGTAGCTACACATCAGTCATAGAGCTCTCTGCTGACATAATGCCTGTTTGTGAATTCTCATCCAAGTGGAGGTGCAACTGAAGCACAAAATTACTCTGATGCCAAGCAGACATTCCAATAAGAAGCATTTTACATCTGCGTTTACAAAACGCAGCAAGATATTTTTTTCCTGTGTGAAAAACGCAGAATTCTGCGTTAACGCGACCCCTAAGTTTGATATTTTAGTGGCTGAATTAACAAGGTGACGGGGCATCATATTGTGTTAGCTTGCTGCCGTGTTTGAGAAGTCAAAGCCCTTTGGATGAGTCATTTGTACAGCTGCCACCATCTTGATTTTCTAGCTTGTTTTCCTCCTCTCCGTTCTCAGCCCCCTCTTCTCCTCCAAGCAGAGCAGGCAGGCTCGTTGCCCTATCAACTCGACTCCACCCAGACACAGTCTGTTGCCTACACATGCTGCTCCAGAGCAAGTACTGTTCTTCCTTCAGACAAGCATTCTGGTAATAGACGCCCAATGGGCTTTTTTGCCTTTCATGGTACCCCCTTGTGTACTAAACCGGTAATACTGTATATATCCAGGTATGAGAGAAGGTGTATGACAATATGAAAATCTGGATAGCGAGACCTTAGTGTGCCCATGACAACTGTTTTCACACCATAACATAGGAAGATATGAAACGTTAGGAGGTTACGGTACATTTCCGAGATCTCCAAATAAAAAAAAAGAGTCAGAAAGCAACATCTAGGAATTTCACAGGATCAAGGTCAAAGAGTAATTCAATGATTAAATGCTTAGTATAAATTATATAACAACAAACACTATCATAAATGTAAATGTCTCCAAGCATGAGAAAGGGTTTAAACAGGGTTTGATACAACTCATGAATTATATTGAATGTTCCCCCTTTATATCTTAATTCACATGAAAAAAAAGTATAATTAATGACTTTGTAACTGCTCCAAACAGTTGTCCACTACAACAAATGCTCACTGGTACCCAAATTTATAGAAAGACCCACATGCACACACAATCCCTCCCCCCACTCCCTCCCTCCCTGCCTCTCTCCTCACCTTGTCAACAGCGTGTGTGTGCAGCTCTTTCTCTAGGCGGTCCTTCTGAGTGACGCAGGCCCGGAGCCTGTCCAGCTCTTCCTGGAACTGAGCGATGGTCACCTCTCTGTTGAGCTCCACAGCCTTCAGCATCTGCAGCTCTGCACTCAGCTTAGTGTTCTCCAGCTCCGTGCTTCGCAGGTGGGCCTAGACACACACACACACGATTACACACACACACACACACACACACACACACGCACGCACACACGCACACCATTATAGACACCCAGAAACAGAGAGACCATTACAGACACCCAGACACAGAGAGACCATTACAGACACCCAGACAGAGATATGATTATGAATACACACAGACACAGAGATGAACACACACAGACACCCAGACACAGAGAGCTGATTATGAACACACACAGACACAGAGAGATGAACACACAGACACAGAGAGATGAACACACAGACACAGAGAGATGAACACACAGTGTATCCTTTCACCTTGTAGAGGTCCCTCTCGTCCTTCTCATTCTTCAGTTGGCTCTCCAGACTGTCTCTCTCTGCTGTCAGCTTCTTTAACCTATCTCTCAGACTGGACAACAACAACTGCATTAATACCAATAATGTTCTCTCTAGTTTTCTGTACTGTATGTCATTTGAGTATAGTATCTATGGTGTGGTGTGTTTCTCATCAACAGCATTTAGTTTCCTTCTGCAGTCCTTTCTGTGTGACTCCTAGTAGTCTAGCTGTGTGTGTGTGTGTGTGTGTAGACTAGCTGTGTGTGTGTGTGTGTGTGTGTGTGTGTGTGTGTGTGTGTGTGTGTGTGTGTGTGTGTGTGTGTGTGTGTGTGTGTGTGTGTGTGTGTGGTGTGGTGTGTGTGGCAGGGTTTCCGTTAGCCGGTAATAGCCGGCTTTTGGCCTATAAAAATAAAAAAGATCATTAAAATTAGCGCCAGGCCGGGAGGAGAAGAAAAAAATCCATTGTGAAATAATGCTTTTTAGCCTCTTCATTGATGGAAATACATTTGACTGGTCATGCTTTTCAGTCTATAGGGTAATTTTCATAATTTAGTGGAATTAAATGGCCATGGTGAGGCTACAGTATACAGACACAGAGCCTTTGAGAGGAAAATCTGTCCGATAGCGCAAGAGCTGCTACAGCTCCTCAAACTGCAACAGAAGGCAGGCTTCATCAGCGTGTCACACACCACTCCAATGGAGCTGGAGGCAGTAGGCTATGCATTTTGAAAACACATACTTAATTGTTTGAAACCTGAACGTTTTAATACATATGAGGCATGTCTAACCTTGCTTCAAAGTAGCCTATTAGATCTCTCTTTCTAAACTTCTCACAGATATTTTAATCTCTGTGACATGAAACCGCTCCCATGTGCTGTACCCTTTTGACAAAGGTGCATTATGGAACAAACATTCACGTGTAGCATACTGCGCTTATAATGTGAAGAAATAATAGTTCATCAACATTTTAAGATAAACGCTCTGTTGCCCTCATTGCTTTTTCACTTTTTTTTTTATGTAGTCTAAGCCTACTGGAAGAGGCTATTTCTCGACAAGCTGACCAATAGAATAGGTCAACTTTTCTATGATGGTGATTTTGCTGTTCGTTACTTGTCTTGTTGGTTGAGGAAATGTGGACAGTTAATCTAACTTCAAAGTGCACTTCGGTATGAAAGACTATACATCGATGAATGCTCAACTTGCATGTTCTGTTAATATGAATTACCATAATCAAATTGTGATTTCTGTCATTCTGAGCACCGTGGGTAGACACCCTAATCAGGTTACACACCCAATGCACACCCTAATCAGGTTACACACCCAATGCACATCCTAATCAGGTTACACACCCAATGCACACCCTAATCAGGTTACACACCCAATGCACACCCTTAGGTTACACACCCAATGCACACCCTAATCAGGTTACACACAGATTTCTCAAATGTCCGGTAAATTAAAATGTTGCCGCCAAAATGTCCAGTTCCACATTTTCCTAACGGAAACCCTGGTGTGTTCCTCCTCACCAGTCCAGTTCAGTCTCTTTCTGCAGTCCTTTCTGTGTGACTCCCAGTAGGTCCTCCTCCAGCTGTCTGACCCGGTCTGTGGCCTCCTGCAGCCTCCTCCTCACCTCCTCCCTCTCCTCTGACAGCCCCTGGGAAGAGCGCAGCAGCTCCTGCAACCACACCACAGGCAGCTTCAGCTGTCAATCACACTGTTAACCACCAATCACAGGTCCTGTCGGTCAGTCCAGTTAGAACCAGAGGTGTCAATCTCAATTCTTGGAGGACTGAGGATTTTCTGGTTTTAGTCATTTCCTCTCAATTTTCTCTGTCTTCAATTAAGGCCTAGACAACAAGATGAGGGGAGTTCCTATCTAATCAATGACCTTAATTGATCAATCAAGTACAAGGGAGGAGGGAAATGCTGCCGATGCTTGGCTTTGTATTGAGTTTGACACCCCTTAGTTAGACCCTCTAAATCAAAATTCTGTGTGATAATGAATGTCAGGCCTGGAACTGCCCATTTCCCTTAAAAAGCACTGTATAGTTTTCCATCCTAATGTTCTGAATAGGAGACAAGGAGAGGAAGCCATTTGGAGTACTATCTATCCTGTATCTTGTACCTGGTCCTGCCAGTGATCTTCCCTGTTGGAACACGTTGAGAAGTAAAGGACATTAAATCACCCACAACACACTGTACCTGACAGGCCAGCACGCCTACATAAACACCCCTCAATCTCTCAACACGCACACATACGCACTTGTGCATCAGACAGACAGACAGAACACATCCATCAAACACAAACATACAGGTTTGTATTTTTTTACAAAACACATGCACACACAGTGTCACACCCAGATGCCATGTGCAGTTCAGGTACAAACCTCTGGCTCACTGGATGACTGTATGATTTAACTGCAGCCGTTTGGGAGGCACTTTAGCAGCACATAAAGACCTTATAAAACGTGTTGCCGTAAAATTAGCAGCCGCAAAATATGTACTTATGTTTTCATGGTCCAGCTAAAGGATATTTTCATCAGTGCTGCACTAAAGGGCCAAGGTGAATATATTAAAATGTTATTGTGTACTACACAAGTTAACATGAGTACACACACACACACACACACACACATCCCTTATTTAATAAGAGAAACCCTTGTTGAATGAAGAATCCGACATTAATAAGAATCTGTGTATATTTTATTTACAGCGATTTAGTACTTCAAAGCTGTCTACCACACACACATGCACACACACACGATCGTTTTACTATCCTTGTGGGGACCAAACAACCCATTCAAAATGCTATATTCCCTAACCTCTAACCTAACCCTAACTCCTAACCCTTTCCTAACTCCTAAGCATAAATAGCCTTTTTTACTTGTGGGGGGGATTGGTGAAATGTCCCCACCTGTCCAAATGTTCCTTGTGTTACTATCCTTGTGAGGACTTCTGGTCCCCATAAGGATACTAAAACAAAACACACACACTAGGAAAAAGCACCAGGGGGCAGTAAGAGACTGGTTTCCATTTTATCAACATTCTCCCCTGACAATTTCCTCCTCTCTCCTTTCCTCCTCTCTCCTTTCATCCTCTCTCCTTTCATCCTCTCTCCTTTCATCCTCCCTGCTTTCATCCTCCCCCTCTTTCTTCTAGTTTCAGTGGGTTAAATCTTACTTTGCAGGTTAAGTCACATGGAAATGTTTATTCACTGAACAACACACCAAATGGTATTTAAAATAAATTACAAAATGTAAGTCATTCTCAGCAGTTGTACTAAGATGAAAGATGAGAGAGAGAAAGAGAGAGAGAAAGAGAGAGATGGAGAGGAGAAAGAGAGAGAGAGATCGAGATTGAGAGCGAGAGAAAGAGAGAAAGAAATTGAGAGAGAGAGAGAGAAAGAGAGAGAGAGAGAGAGTGAGAGAAAGAGAGAGTAGTGCCCTTGTACAATGGCGTGACTTGGGCATTTTTCACTCAGGCGGTATTGCAGACAACATTCCACATGCATTCTAAAAGAGGTTGCAAGTGGGTGGCATTGTGAGTGTTTGTGTAAGGGGGCTTCAGTGTGTGTCTGTGGGGGTAAATTAAAATGTGTGTGTGTGGGGGAGGAGGAGTAGTCTGTGTGTGCGTGCGTGTGGCCTTGACGTCATATTTGTTCACTTTGTGGTTGAGATGGCATTGCCCTGATGCCAGATGCCCGGGAGACCGCGTCCAGTTAGCGCCATGGCCCAGTGAGTCAGCTCGTTAAAGAGGGACAGAGAGACGGGCACACACAAAACAAAACAAAACAATTAACACACTGTGCAAATACACAGCGCACACAGAGACACACACACTGCTTTGTGTGTTCAACCATGGACACAGATAATTGCGTAGCAGGCTGCAGGTCTCTCCCCTCCCTCTCTCACCTGGTTGTGTGTGCGTAGCAGGCTGCAGGTCTCCCTCTCCTGCTCCCTCTCTCTGTGCAGCCTCCTGTCCTCTTCCTGCAGCTGCCGTTTCTCCTCCTGCAGCTGCTGTTTCTCCTCCTGCAGGTGGTGCATGGTCTTCAACAGCTCCCTGCACTCCTCAACACGCTGCTGCTCACCAGAGAGAAGAGGAGACTGTGTAGTGGTAACATTTAGATGGCTATAATGTATCTCTCTGTGTGTGTGTGTGTGTGTGTGTGTGTGTGTGTGTGTACCTCCAGCACGCTGCCCTTAGTGGTCACCACCAGTATGTCTGAGTTGCTGTCGTCCTCGGTAACGGTGAGACAGTCCTCGGTGGGCGTGGCCGGGCGAAACAGGAAAGGAGTGCTGGCGCCTCTGATGTCACCCGTGTGTGTGACGTAACAGAACTGATAGAACTCCCCGTCACTCTTGGGAACATAGTACCCTGCAAAGGGCGAGACAGAGTGTGAGAATGTTTGGTAGCGTGCCATTTTGAGACAGTATCGTCAGGTGAATTGGTTGCGGTTTCATAAAGCGTCTCAGACTAGAAGTAGGGATGGGCATTTTAAATGATTTCACTATTCAAATAATATCATAATTTTGTATAACATTCCAATGATAAAACTGGGGGGGACAAAAAATAAAATTTCAGAATGTCCCCCGTCCCCAGTGAAAGTTGCGCCCCTGTGTGTGGCAGTCTGTGTGTGTGGCATGGAGGGAGAGAGAGAGAGAAAGTAGCCAAACTGACTTGCGCTAGTTAGATAACCTATGGCAGCAACAAGTTTGTCTATCATACCATCTGGTAGTGCCTGTTGACTACATCAAATCGTTGTAAAGAAGCTTGCTAGCTACAGTAGCCAGTTAAGTTAGCCAGCTAGCTAGCTAAAGTAGTAGGGCTAATTGAGGCTATTTTGCTGCGCTTCCCATCCTTGTCTACAACAATTCCATTCATATTAAACAACAGCCTACTTGTTGGTTGATCATTGTAGCCTACTCCTTCTCATTTAGCCAACTGAATTGCATCGATTAAAATCTTCCACTTCACTTACTACACATGAAGCCTCTGACTGTAGCGGCGCTGTGATTGACCGACAATAACAACAAGCTACACGTGTGAAACGGGTGTGTAGGGTAATGGTGCGTCTTTTTTATGGGGTGCACTCGTAAAACACGGTCATAAAACTGTTTCTTTATTAAAATGTTGAATGTAATGGTCTATCCTTATAGGCTATGTAGCAATGTCACATAGATAATTGTATTTAATTTCAGACAAAGCCTCTTTTTTTGGGGGGGTGGGGGGCTTAAAAATGAATATTCTCCCAAGTAATCGAATACCCGTGCCCATCCCTAAATAGAAGTGCTGTTCCAGGATCATCATATGCATTATGATCTAGATAGGCAAGACTGAACCTAGATCAGCACTCAGAGACACTGTGAACATTGGCAGTCCACAGTCCATGGGCTGAATCCTGACTTTGTATAAATCGAATGTATATAAAAACCGCTCATCTTCCATATCTTACAATCATAGTAATCACATAATTCAATAAGAGTAAAAGCCCAGTAATTCAACTGCACTGTATTTGAGGTAAAGATCACGGTCTTTGATGTAAACAAATGCAGAAGTCACAGAGTTCCATTGACACACCACAGAGAAGGCTCATATTTTCACTGTGTCAAATCTGACCATGTTAGCCCTTGTAAAACCAGTTCATCGGCCCTCCATGGTGTGTGTGTGTGTGATATCCCTACAGAGGGAGAGAGGTGTTCCAAGTCTCTGACCACGGTTGTGGTAGTGTTCCATCAATAAAATAAGGTAGCTGGTTTAATATAGGGTATGTTAAATCCAGGGGTTACCTTAGTATACCACATAAGTAAGTGTGTCAATGTACAGTGTGTGAGTGTGTGTGTACCTTGGAACACCACAGCCCTGTGTACGGTGCTTCCAGGTTGGTAGTCTTGCGGCATGGGAGACCACAGGAACGTGTAGTAATCCCTTGCTGTGTTCCAACCCACCTACAAACCCAACGCAGGAGGACAGCTTACAGCTAAAACACACACACTGCTATATTGTTCTCACACTAACACAGGACACACAGCAAGACTAGGATCTCACAAATACTTGTTAGTCATAATACAAAAAGAGTGGTATTGCACAACGCAAGATCAAGTTTTACAGCCAAGCAGCCGAGAAGTAAAACGTATTTCTATCACAGCTGAGTTGTGATAGAAAGAAAGCCAAAATTGAGTTTGTTTTACATCATGCACACAATCATTTTTCTTTCTCATGTAAGAGTAGGCTAAACCAAAAAAATGTACCACATACAATTACAGGGATGGAAACATTTATTTAAAACCCCAAACCCTCCTTCACTCCTTGCCAGTTCTCTCCTCTCTCCTTGGAGAAGCTGGGAGGAGGTGTGTGTACAGTGGGGAGAACAAGTATTTGATACACTGCCGATTTTCCCACTTACAAAGCATGTAGAAGTCTGTAATTTTTATCATAGGTACTCTTCAACTGTGAGTGACGGAATCTAAAACAAAAATCCAGAAAATCACATTGTATGATTTTTAAGTAATTCATTTGCATTTTATTGCATGACATAAGTATTTGATACATCAGAAAAGCAGAACTTAATATTTGGTACAGAAACCTTTGTTTGCAATTACAGAGATCATACGTTTCCTGTAGTTCTTGACCAGGTTTGCACACACTGCAGCAGGGATTTTGGCCCACTCCTCCATACAGACCTTCAGGTTTCGGGGCTGTCGCTGGGCAATACGGAGTTTCAGCTCCCTCCAAAGATTTTCTATTGGGTTCAGGTCTGGAGACTGGCTAGGCCACTCCAGGACCTTGAGATGCTTCTTATGGAGCCACTCCTTAGTTTCCCTGGCTGTGTGTTTCGGGTCGTTGTCATGCTGGAAGACCCAGCCACGACCCATCTTCAATGCTCTTACTGAGGGAAGGAGGTTGTTGGCCAAGATCTCGCGATACATGGCCCCATCCATCCTCCCCTCAATACGGTGCAGTCGTCCTGTCCCCTTTGCAGAAAAGCATCCCCAAAGAATGATGTTTCCACCTCCATGCTTCACGGTTGGGATGGTGTTCTTGGGGTTGTACTCATCCTTCTTCTTCCTCCGAACACGGCGAGTGGAATTTAGACCAAAAAGCTCTATTTCTGTCTCATCAGACCACATGACCTTCTCCCATTCCTCCTCTGGATCATCCAGATGGTCATTGGCAAACTTCAGACGGGCCTGGACATGCGCTGGCTTGAGCAGGGGGACCTTGCGTGCGCTGCAGGATTTTAATCCATGACGGCGTAGTGTGTTACTAATGGTTTTCTTTGAGACTGTGGTCCCAGCTCTCTTCAGGTCATTGACAAGGTCCTGCCGTGTAGTTCTGGGCTGATCCCTCACCTTTCTCATGATCATTGATGCCCCACGAGGTGAGATCTTGCATGGTGCCCCAGACCGAGGGAGATTGACCGTCATCTTGAACTTCTTCCATTTTCTAATAATTGCGCCAACAGTTGTTATCTTCTCACCAAGCTGCTTGCCTATTGTCCTGTAGCCCATCCCAGCCTTCTGCAGGTCTACAATTTTATCCCTGATGTCCTTACACAGCTCTCTGGTCTTGGCCATTGTGGAGAGGTTGGAGTCTGTTTGATTGAGTGTGTGGACAGGTGTCTTTTATACAGGTAACGAGTTCAAACAGGTGCAGTTAATACAGGTAATGAGTGGAGAACAGGAGGGCTTCTTAAAGAAAAACGAACAGGTCTGTGAGAGCCGGAATTCTTACTGGTTGGTAGGTGATCAAATACTTATGTCATGCAATAAAATGCAAATTAATTATTTAAAAATCATACAATGTGATTTTCTGGATTTTTGTTTTAGATTCCGTCTCTCACAGTTGAAGTGTGCCTATGATAAAAATTACAGACCTCTACATGCTTTGTAAGTAGGAAAACCTGCAAAATCGGCAGTGTATCAAATACTTGTTCTCCCCACTGTATGTGTGCGCCTGTGTGTGTGTGTATGTGTAAGAGCTGACAGAGGGGAGCAGCAGAGCCTAGTTTAAACAGAAGAATAAGCAGAAGAGAAAGAGGTTCTAATTTTACACATACTTCTAAATGGCGGGAGAGCGATGTAATGATATGAATGTCGTGTTGTTAAGTGACGGCTGATGAAGAGACGACAGAACATCATAACTAACCATACACTGTAAATCTCTCTCTCTCTCTCTCTCTCTCTCTCTCAAAACCTAACAAGATTATTAAATATTCATATTCTCCTAATATTCTAAATTAGTGTTGTGTTCAAACTCAGGTGAGTGGGCATTCACTTTGACCAGATCTCCATGGAGACGGCCTTTGATGAGAGTTACTGAAACAGACCATAATTTACTCAAAAACATTAGTTGTCCTATGGAACTAAACACCAGGCCAGTATTACCTTGATGTAGGGCTGGGCGGTATACCGTATTTTATGATATACCGTTATTGATGCACGGACCGGTTTGGGTTTTTACTTTACCACCGTGTGTAACGTCCATTTTTATAATTTACTTCGCTACTTGAGTCATCTCTCTCCCTCTCCATGCCGCTTTCCACACAGACCTAGCCCCGCCCCTTGTCACTCAAGGAGCACATTTGTTGTTCCTCGACCACGAGACACTTGCGTTCAGTCTGCATGGACAATGTAGCACATGCAACAATGTTGATGACAACGATGCTGTTTTCACTTTGCTTCTTAATATACATCCACTAGTGTTCTATAACGACACTATTAGCTAGATAATGTACTGAGTCATAGCAAACGTAAATAGCTATACAGCCTGATAGTACCAGTGATGGTGTAGACCTACAACAATGTTTTTTTTGTGCAAAAGTATCTTCTAAATCAAAGAGGAATATGCAAAGCAAGAATGTTAGCTATATGAAGTAGCTAAGAAAAAACATTAAATGTAGCCAGATTATAGGGTCCCCTAGGATACACTTGTCAACACTTTGGTTCCTACCCGGTCACAATAACTCCTCCCTGGTATTTTAATTTGTTGTCAAACATTGTATTCAAAGTGCCCACTATTAAAACTATAGAATTAGAATAATAATTACATTTCCATGATTCCAACAGTTCACCCAAGTGTTTTGCTCTAAATCACAAGTAAAACCACAACTGCAGCATTTGGTTAAAAATAAGGCCTACATTGTTTGTCCATATCGTGGCAGTGTGGAAATTATCTCAAATGAGTACAGGAAATGCAGAAATTTATGAAAATGCTCAAAATTATTTGGGGTTGAATTTCAATTGAACAGTATAAAACAAATCAGAATGGAGCAAGACCCATTGAAATCACTTAGAATGTACGTGTTGCCACCCTAGTGTCACGCACTACTCATTTAGCAAATGTTGAACTTTTATTATTCAAAAACATTAAACACTGTCAAATACCGTCATACCAACAGGATTTGATATTTTGGCCATAATTGCCCAGCCCTACCTTGATGACAACATTCACTATTAATGTAATAACATTGTTCGGAGTGATGATGATAGTTAGTTTGACGACAATGTTCTGTGTGAGGGTGATAATGTTTTTAGTATGATGATAGTAATTGGTGTGATAAAGGAGGGTAATGCATGTAGGGCCTACTCAGAATGCAAGTGAATTTCCATGTGATAATAATAATAAATAAAGTGAGAATATTATTTATACCCAAGTGTCTGTGTTTGTCTATGGCAGGGTGCACGTTTAGTTTT